>OZ037775.1:8105949-8160949 GCA_964035525.1 Porites cylindrica | reverse complement strand
CTTATTTTCCAGAAACATGTCAGCCGTTCATCAGTAATAAATTGGTTACAGTGGGATTACGCTAATGCAACCATCGTTGGCCATAAAATCCTGGTCGCAGTTACGAGGTGGTCGCATTAACGGGGTTCCACTGTTATGAAATAACGCCGTGATTTTTACGTTTGGGTCAAAAGAATATGTTCGTGTAAACAAGGTGTTCGTATAAACAGAGTGATCGTAAACCGAGGTTCCACTATAGTGCTTTCTACTGTGTGCAGCTACCGATTATATTAAATCATTTTTTGCGGAGCTCACGCGCGCGAAGCACGCGCATCGGAGCATCATGGGTAAGAAAATCTATCCATCCCAGAAAATAGATCACGTAACATTTCTTTCCATGAGCTGCATTTCCAACGTACTCGTAAAATTTCTCCTTCGTTGGCATTCACAAATATGAGTTTAACAGATGGTCGAAGATGGTCCTCTCAGATGCATAAATTTCACTTCGCACGAGTGCTTCGCTGCACGGGCTATGCTTGGTAAAACAAGTGATGTCACGGACGTGCGTAGTACGTTATTCAGCCCTGTCTAAGTGACACAAAGAGAAGAAACTGGAAAATGTGCATGTTGCTGTCAGGGTAAAACTTTGTTATTGAGTGATTTGTTCGCTGGACTGTACCGAGATCTCCACCCGTGGCTACTCTCGTGTGTTTGTGGTGTGTGCGTTTTGATTTGACTTCCAGTCGATTTCAACATTTCCACTTCATTTGTGACTTTAAAACAACGTGGAAGTAGCTTCTACAGCAGTAATTTCGCACCCTGAAAGAATTGCTCATTAAGTGATTTGTTCGCTGGACTGTACCGAGATCTCCACCCGTGGCTACTCTCGTGTGTTTGTGGTGTGTGCGTTTTGATTTGACTTCCAGTCGATTTCAACATTTCCACTTCATTTGTGATTTTAAAACAACGTGGAAGTAGCTTCTACAGCAGTAATTTCGCACCCTGAAAGAATTGCTCATTAAGGATGAAATATATCCAAGGATTAATTCCACTGTTAAAGCATACCAGAAACCAGCCAAGGAACAGAAAGTTCCAAGAGCAGGCAGTTTTTAAGCCAGAGAAACAAGCCATCGTTCCAAAAATCAACGGAAAACGACAAACGATTAGCACAGCGACAACAGTGGCAAGCATTGTTAATATCTTGCGGTTCATCTGTACCCGTCGATGTTGATTTGACGGGAGTTGGTTGCCGGGTGCTATGGTGTGTTTCAGTTTGAATCCAATCGCAGCGAAGATTAGGATGATAGCAATGATAGGCAGTTATACCACCACAGGGTAGCAGAATAATAAATAAATGATAACGTAACCAATGATTCCAAAATTGAAGGTGCAAACATGGAAGCCCAGCTTGAATTCGACTAAAGTGGTCATTTTGAATAACGGCACCGTGAACACTATCGCAAAAATCCAAATGACGCCAATCAGAAACCGGGCGATACGAATTGTTATTATTCTCTTGAGTGGATAAAACACCAGGAAAAAAAGGTCCAGAGCAGTCACAAGCAAACTTGCAGTGGAGACTAAGACTGACATTAAAAATAATGACCAGTAAACTGTGATAATCGACATAGCAGCTCGCCTGCGACTCCCATGATAAGCCACTGGTGGCTATTTGCAGTGTCGACAATGCTGACGGAAACGGCATATACAGTAAGAAAAACGTCAGCACAGGCCATGTTCAAGATGAAGTAATTAGCTAGTAATTATTTGGAGTCCTCATTCTTTGATTAGCGTTTTTGTACACGACGGCGATTAACAAAGCGTTGCCCAGCATAGACAACAACTTGAGAAAAACGAAAGCAGTTATTTCTGTCCCCTTTACAAAGTCGCCTTCTTGTGTTAATCTCCTACATTTCAGGCGCTTGTACTGTCCACAGATTCGATGGAAGGACCAGGCATTTCCAAGCTCCTACATCAACCAACAATTCCTATTTTTTCCCTTCACGAGGCACCGAGGAGTGTTTTCACTACGCTTTGAGGCTTACCACGACTTGTAGCGTATCAAGAGACTCCCAAACTGAGCTTGAATTGATGAGCGTTTGATATTTCTTGTCTTATTATTTAACATTTGGCCATCTGCTTTCGGAGGAGTGGTCAATAACTCGCATTTTCATTACCAACCTAAACTCTTTGATTTTATCCTGTTTGTCTCAATCGCCAATATTTGCTTAGTGTACCTGATTTCACCTGCCTCGTCTCTCAAGCTTACCCGTAATGTCAATTTTACACTTTTTAAGAGGGCAATGCAATTAATGAAACTTCCAAGAGAGCTTATCATGTTAATCTCACTACAGTAATTTATAATTACACTTGCAATTGATGACGTCGATTACTTTGAAAAGGTAAAACAAAAGCCACAAGAGTCTAGTAATTTCCCGCTAATGACTTTTTAGCGATCATTAATAATCCTTTTTGATGGAAAAATTTTTTTTCCGGAAAAACAACAACAACAACAAGAACAACTTATTGAGACGTTTGTACGGTAGTCGGCTATTAAATTCAGCATTACAAAGACAACGTCTTTATCAAAGTGTAATGTTTTTTACGCAGTGGTGTTGTTAAGGTTTAATTGTATAGCATTTTGTATTTTGAAGGTATCTACTCATCATGCTTCCTGCGCGGTTTTCCTTTCAAATCCCTTTGATATTATTTCGCTGCTGAACCCTACGAAACAAATTTTATCTGAAGTGTTATATAGATTTTAACGAAAATACAGAGGTTTCGATTTCAGAAAATTACTTTTATTTTAATTATAATTTACATTTTAATCTAAACCAGCTCGTAAACATGATTTCCGTGTGCGTATTTTAAATTTTAAAAGGGACATTTGACTTTATTTTGAAAATTTTTTACTTTAAAGTTCTACAGATAAAATGATAGAACAACATGAAACCTCTTTTCGTGTAGTTATTGCTGTCTGACGCAGGTAACTTTCTAACCCGCAGTGATTCAGATCTAATTTTAAGTAAACCAAACTGGAAGTAGAAGAATCTGAACAAGGCGAGAAGAAAAAACATGAATCTGAAGGAAGTGGCCTTCTTGCAACAGCTTCTTCATCTATCCTTAAGGTTCGAGATCTGAGATTCTCTCTCTGAAACTCGGATTTTTTTTTAGAATTTTATTAATCTCAAGTTCCTTAACAGATGAAAAGTATCCGTATTAACGAGGTGTCGGTATTAAGCAAGTAATGTTATTTCATTAAATAGTACACCCATTATTTCAACAAAATACCATTATAATAAAACAGAACATTAGCATCGTCAAATTGAACATCTCCTAACGTTTAAAAAAGCGTCATCATGTAAAAACACTCAGAATATATTGAAAAAGGAAAGCCTTATTACTGTACGCAAATGAGAATGAAGTGAGTGCATTAGTGAGGTTGGCTTTCTACGAGAATCTCTTGATTAATGGGCAAGAATCATGTGTCTGTTGTCCGCATGAACGAGTGTCTACATTACATTTAAGAGGCCCAATCAGGGCTTCAGGAGGGTTACGTACGTCCCTAGTCTGAATTTCAAAACCAGCAGTTGTTTTACGTATTGAAGAGGTAGCCGTGTCGCTGTCACAGTTTCAACCTATCAACTTTGTGTCGTTTGTCACCATTTCTGTTCCAATGTCGCTGTTTCAAGACTATAGCACTTGTCAGAATTTACCTTAACTAGCTGGGCTCCTGCCCTAACAGGACCTCATTTCAGTGTGTATGAATGTAAAGGACATGTAGGGGCCTTTCCCAGGGACAAAGAAAACTGCCCATATCATAGTGACGTCAAATTACTTCATTGTGTCAATCAAGTTAGACCTAGATGTTGGAAATGTTGAGTACATCGTATCATTCTTCGTAATTTTGGTGGCCGTATCATGAACAGTTTTATAGTTCATGTTCTGCCGTTATCTGTAGAAAAAGAAATCTTAATTGTGTTTAAAATCGTGCCTGAAAGATCATGGAGATAGCTTCGGCCGATGTAGAAAGAAGGACTTGATTAGTATGAACTGAGGCGCTATCTTTTGTAAACATTTTGGTCCTCTTAAACAAATAAGGGAATAATTTTGAAACCGCTGGATGGAATTTCTTACAAATTTCAGATTCTCGAGATTAACCGTCTATTCAGGTATTACCGTTAAGTTTCAAGATTATCGATATCTTGTAAGGCAGTAAAATACGAAGGGCTGCGGCGACCTCAAAGGTTTGACGCGTTTAAGGCAGAGACTCCTTTTATCCCCCTCGATCAAGAAGAGGACAAAAGGAGGCTCTGATCGCCGGGTGGAGTCCTCATGATACGAGAGATGATTTTCTTGTTACCATGGAAAGTCTTTTCTAAATTTAGGTGGCCTTTCTTTTGTTTCTGGTACAGTGGACTGTTTCTGAACGGAATTTTTGTATAAGACGGGTATCCCAGTAAAACGGACGTCTAGAGTTAGTCCTTTCCTTTCTGTGATCCCCTAATTTCACAGTTTATAAGACGGACATCAGTCTTAAACAATCAGTCAGTGCGCGCCCCAAAGTTTCCTCTTAGAAACAGTTTACTGGTGCCTGAAGCTCCTACTAGCGTCAATAAAAATTGGCTGTGTTTTGTTGTTGTTGTTGTTATTGTTGTTGTTTTGTACTGGTGAAGCAGTTTTGAACCTGGTTAGGGGAATCTTCTATACGTGAACGATAATATATTATTTTATCAGCAGCTAGGAGAATGGACATTTGGTATGCATTTTTAAATATGAACAGACTTATTGTCTCGACTAGCAGGTTATACCTCACATTCGATAATTAAATAACCTTAAAGGTCTGGATAGGTATAAAGCACTTATCAGATAAGGAGGAAATGCCTTTTGAGTGTTTCGTCGTATCTTCTTATAAGGAAGTAAATGTATTGAGATACTGATTAACCATCCTTAGAAAAAACAGTTGCCCGAAAAGATAAATTCAGCCCTCCTAAATAACGTAAGCCGGCCATCTCTTCACTCTCGTTTTGCGCTCTAACAGGTTAACTTTGTCGTGATGGGACTTCATATTTAGTTTTCCATTTAATAAGTGTTAGACACTTAGGAGACCTGAAAACAGCATAAGAGAGCTTTAGCTGTTTTGTCATCAGTCAACTGTTTTCTCTGGTCACGCATAAAACTTGCATACAACATATGACCTAAAATAAAGGATCAACAGGACCCTTTAAATGTGAAAAATAACTGTTTTAGTTTTCCTAATTTTCAGGTCTTCCCTGCTAATTCTTGGGAGCGTGATTCCTTTAGTCTAAAGACTCCTTAATCGTCGATTAAGCGGTATTAAGATGTACCGCGGTCCAAAAATCTGTAGAATGAAAATATCTTGTCAAACCTGGTCTAACCGGGAATAATAAAAAAAATATTTACTATTTGATAGGTAACTTTTCTATGCATACTAGGCGCCGTAAAATAATTTATAGTTTTTAGAGAAGAAATCTCACGCTTTTAGAAGGCAAGCAGTATTGGAAGCCGTAATTTACTATTTATTCAAAATCTAGTTTTAATTAAGATATCAACAAGTGGAAACAAAAACCGTCAAGTGGTTAATAAAATGATTTACTTGTGAGTTTTTACTTTTCTACTACTTGTGAGGCTAGATTCTCCGAATATCGTGTACATGTTGGATTGAAAAGTTTGAAACTGGATTTCCAATGTATGCAATTAAGCTAGGTCTTAGCTGTGAGAAGATGATGTCTACGTTAATTTAAAGCCTGACAGCGTGCAGTTTATTCACTTGACATGCAGAAGTTGGAATGCAGGGTTTCACTAATGGGGGTAGCCCACGTAGCAGGCGTTAAAAGGGAAGGAGAAGCAGGAATTCTGAAGCGCGCGGGAATGTTGAAAACGGGAACCTTTCCCCCTCTTTTCCCTTTTTCTCCCTCCTCGCGCGCTCCTCGCGCTCTCACGCCCAATTCCCGCGTTCTCCTTCCCCTTTTAAAGCTGCCACGCAGGCTACTCTTAGCGGATTAAGCCCTTCTAATGTTAAGTGGTTTCTAAAAGGTTGCGGTTGTGTACATTGGCTTGCACCTTACACAAACTGCAAGCAAATGTGACGACATGAAGAAAGTATAATATCGAAGGTCAACCTTTGGAAACTGTTTATTTGAAGATTTAGGATTGTTTACTGCTGGTGATCTCTCATGGAGCCTACATGTTGATAAAATAACTGCTAAGGCTAATGGAGTTTTAGTGTTGGTTAAAAGGACTTGCAGGGACTTAAAGGACATTGATACTATGAAAACACTTTACTGTAGTCTTGTGAGACCTCTATTAGTATATTCATGGGAAACTTGGAAGCCTCATACTAAACGTAACATTGATAAATTGGAGGCTGTACAGCGAAGAGCCACCAGATGGATTACTAAGTCTGATGATGATTATGATACGAGACTACCTAAGTTAAAATTGTTGTCATTATTTAATAGGAGCTTTATTAGAGATGTTACGTAATTGATGGACATTATGATATAGGCATTTCAAACAAGCTCATATTTTGTAAGAACAGAAACACAGGTTATGACTTGTAATGAAGAAAAATGAAACACATGACCTTGATTATAACCATTGATTTATTATGTGTTCCAAAACTGAAAATATCAACAAGCGGAATAAAAACTGCTGTCACTGCTCCATTGAACACGGTGAATAAAGATTAAAAAAAGGATTAAATTCTGTACTTCTTATTTTGGCTTGCACCCAATGAGAGAACATTTGTCTTCAACGGGATTTTGTGAGTGGGTTTGTTTATTGCGCTCTCTGATTTCGCAAGGAAAATTTGTCGGTGCGGCTAGATTCTTCTAACTTCGTGTGGGAGAAAAGTCGAAAGTGACAGGAGGACGGCAAACGACAGATTCAAGTTGAAAATTTCTCAAAACAGAAAATGAGCAGATAAAGACAGCTCAAAACAATTCTAATCTATTGGATAGAAAATTCCATGAAACTACTAACAAGTGTGTAAAATTAATGAACAGTAAACGACAAGTAAAGTGGAATTGGTCACGTGGTACAAATTTGCGTTGCCCGTTTGATGTAAACGTGATATGCTTAAACTCTCTTAAAACTTAATGGACTTCAGGGAGAACTAATGTCCCGGAATATCCCGACTCGCAAAGTTTTAACTTTGACTGAGAAGACGTTATCGCCTATTTTGTTTTGTTTGACTGCAGTGCTTGCAGTTTACTTATCTGATATGCGGAAGTTCAAAGTAGAATACCTTGGAAAGAAGGATCAGGGGTTTATTCTAATTAAGCCTTTCTACTTTTAAAGTGCACGTGGTTTCGAAAAAGGTTGCAGTGGTGTACGTTGGCTTAACCTGACAGACTGCAAGCAAAAGTGACATATCCCTCTAAGAACCACAAGCGGAAGGCTTTAAAGAAAAAGCTAATTCAAGCTGCCTCTACTTAATGAATGTTTTAGGTCTCCTTCTATAACGTCCGAAAATCAGATGCACTTTTCTGAAAGTACACTATCAGCGTACCCTTTACTGACTGTTTCAAAGCCGCAGAAAGAATACTTCCTGAATGTTCTATTAAAGGGATTGCATACGGCAAGCGGACGCTTTCTAGACATAATCCACACTTGCCACGGGCCATTGCAAAAACAACCCTTAACATTTAATTGCCTTTCGCAAAGAAGTGACAGTTTTCTAAAGAATTATCATCACTGAACTGTTTAACAAGTTAAACCACGAAACAACGTGCGTATGCAAGCATTGAATGAAAAAAAGACGGGGCAGTTTCCAGGATCCATGTACTAGTTTTCGTCCTTTCAGCAAACGTAATACATTTGTGGGTGGGGATAAAGCCTTCTTAAACTCAGTACGTGGAATACTGCACGCAAATGAAAAGAATAGAATAAGCTTTCCTTTGCCAAGAGGGTCATATCTCATGTTTGACCGTCTAAGCTGCCCCAACTAGGGTAAGCAACTAGCATTTGGCAACAGACTTTAGATTATCGTTGCTCTTACAAATATCTATAATTACTGTTAATTATAGGAATATTTTAAAGGTGCTTTTGAAAGAGTTGCGCTCAAAATATTTTGATCAACTATTTTCAGATAGAGCCGTCTTGCACTGCACCCTGGGACCACAGCGGCACTCCTTTTACTGAGTTCCTGAAAGCGTGCCTCTATCAAAGCCGCTATTAAATTTACATATCATATGAAACCAATTAAAAGGCAAAGTGACAGTGTAATTCGAACAGTGTGCCCAGCTCCATAAGACAGCCAGTTTTCATTAATCTGAATGTAGTAATGAAATACTTGGCAGAAGTCAATGTTCACGAGTCCTTTTTTTGTTCTTGTTAATATGCAAGACATTGAATTCGCTCTTTTGAAGCAAAACATATGATTAAGCACACGTCTACTTAAAGTTACAATACCGTTAAAAGCCAAAGAAAATGTTGCTTTTGAAGATGACCACCACAAAGTTTGTTGAAACGTCTGTTTAATGTCTCAACAGTGACCCTATTCAGGACAACACCCACCCAGACGATCACATTCCACCTACGTTTGAAATGACTCCTGGGCTCAAACATTATGCATCAGTCAATTCCACCAGCGCCCAGCTCCCCCCAGCCCCACCCGGGCTACTGCGGGGCATTTGCCCGCCTTGTCAGTCCCGGAGGTGGGGCATTAGCAAATTTTGCGCTGCCCGGGGGCTGGGCATTTGCCAACCCCCCGGCCAAACTCGTATGACTACACAGAGGATTTTACTGGAAAAACAAGCAGGTCGGCTCATTTTTCAAGGAGGGGAAAAAATTGAAGAGGTTTGTAAAGGCATGTTCTCGATTTTATGCATGCATATCTTCATTGCTTATCAAGCCAGAATTACATAGCGGAACTCGGAAGCTATCGACGTGAATCAATGTTTTTTTGGTTATTGAAGCAAGTTTCTCTTGATATTATTTGAAGAACATCCTTTCATATTTATAAAACTATTCATAGCAGTAAACTTTACAGCGCACTATTAATTTTAAATATGTGAATAATCTTATAAGAATACTAAAATCATAAACTGGTGTCGTCACGGTGTGAAGTGTTAATTAGAATAGCGCTATTACAAAGGAAGACGTTAATTGAAGCAAAAATTCGCACATTAAAATGCTTAAAATCGCACTACTCGACTGTGCGATCAATGAAAAATTTTGCGGTGTTGACGGAGTTCGGGGCATTTGCCCTGTTTTTTCGTCCTCACCCCGGGGGATTTGACAGCTCAAGAGTCCCAACCCCCGGGAATTTGCCATCCAAGGCAAAAAAAAGTGCTAATGCCCGGGGGTCAGCCCGAAAGGAAATTGACTGCTGCATTAACTGTAAATGAAACAATTTCAAATTTGGATCATATTGCACTTTCAGTGCCCAATCAGCTTGTTTTTACTTTTTGAGAGGATTTAGTATGCATGGCTGATTTGTCAAACATTTGGAAACGTTTGTACCGCTATAAAACAACCCATCCAGATGTCGACAGGTCATTTACATCTTTGTTCAGCAGCCAGATGGACATCAGAAAATTTGCACTTTTTGTCTTTCTCCTAAACCTGGGGATTCTCCCTCTAACTGTAAAAGGTATGCCACTCTTCTTTTCATCCTAGGCCGTTGCAATCTGTATTTGTACGTTCTTATACCTAACAAAAGGCAAATATTACCTTTTTTCTTTTAACATAGTTAAAAATTCTTACAATTTCATCTCCTCAAAATTAATTCATCTCGGTCGGAGACTTTCTATTTTGTTAATTATTCTTTAAGGAAAATGTATGTACTGGTATTTAGACCTCATATAAATCTAGAAGGTCTAATAGTTTCTCTTATATTTTTGAATTTGGTAGTGTTTTATTTACAAATGCAAGTTTGGGGAACACAACAATCCCCTCCCTCTCGTTTAAGTGACTAACTCAGTGCTGGAGCTCGCGACTAGAGTACTAAGGTCAAAGTCACTTATCGATGCATTTTTCCATCTCATTTGATGTGCCAGTTTCTATACATCTCACGATATCGAGAAAATGATTATATTACAAAGTTTCCGATGGATTAATTTGTTTGTTGCAACTCTGTTTTTCAAAATATAGTACAGTCTGTTCAGTCAGCGGGCTACCACTTGGATTGAAGGAACACGAAACAAAATTGTAAACACAGACAGGTGATCTATTCTTGATACGATATTTCATATCCTCGATCAGAAGACCAACAGTTTGAAGATTTCAGATCTAGATTTTGCCAGTGGGGTGAGATCTTTGAAATCAAATTAAACCTGCCCTTTACACTCCACACCCACATTCTGATGCAACGCGAAAGTTTTAATCCATTTCAAACTTTCGAAGGCCACAGTGATATCTGGCGGTTCATCAACCCTCCTTTTACAGAAAACCTTAAACGACTTTTTATTCTTTGATTTTCCTATTTCTGAATCAGTCATTCCCGCACTTCTACCGATGTTCAGATTTCCTAATTCGTGCAGCTCTGTTTTAATCCAATCAGAGATAACTGTCATTGCGGGCTACCCTTTTGGTGCAAGGAACCGAGCTTACTCGACACATTGTGTGTGCGCGCGTACCAAAACGGTAATCAGTTCATTAATCTAGACATTTATGTAGATTTGCTTTCAACAAGTGGAGTAACTGAACATGAACGAAAAAAAAAAAAAAACGAGGGTAGACAAACTCGGACTCAAAACAAGTCTAAAGAGAATTATTACAGTAGCTATACTCCGAGTTTGCCCTTTGGAGCACCACGCTCTTTATTAAATATGTCCAAATCAAGAGAGAAACATTGAAACATGATGATAAAAGCAAGCAAAAACAATATAAAAATTAGATGATATTAAAATTTGTAAAAAGATATTTACCTCCAACACGAGAATGCGCTTGTATCGAACTGATATGCCATTCGCCAAATTGTTTAGTACAATTTCAGAAAACCATGTTGAGTAATTGAAATTAAAAGTATCTGTATATATAGAATTATTCTTCCTGAATATTCTTCACATAACTACAAGGCAAATATTTTACGCCTGGCCTGGAAATGTAAAGTGAAAAAACGCTAGGCTATGTTTTTTAAGCTCACATTTCGGTTCCCTACAACACCACAGAACACTTATTGCCTCCTAGACTTATGAACCGTACGCCAAGTTATTTTTGCAGCGCTATTTAGATGGAAATAAAGTTCATAATATTCTTGCAAAAGAACAGCTTTTGCTGATACTTCTTTCAAACTGAACTTCACTAAAGGAAGAAGAATTAATTTCCTTTCTTCACATTTTAATAACACGCGAAAGTTTGACTCCTCGCCTTTCAAATAAACACAGACACACCCTTGGCCTCTCTTTGTTCATTTCTTTTGAAGCAACACTCTGTCTTGTTCCATCCCATACATACACTACATTGAGACATTTTTTTTTCTATTTTACAGGCATTACCTATCAGGTAGGCAAACTAAACGCATCAGAGACACGTCAAGGATGGAATTGCAACAGCGGATGCAAGGCTCCACAACATTGTACACTGCCACGCTGCACTAACGTGGTATTTCCACACACATTTAGTGGATCTGGAAGCGTAAGTAAAACCTAAGGAATTAAAAATTACCGTATTTCCCCCAATAATAGCCGCGAGCGACTATTCGAGGGAGGTGATTATTTCAAATATTGCTCACTAGAAGTCGTTCCCTAAATATTTTGTTTTATTGTCTATTAAATAATAATAGAAAAATAAACACATGAAATATACTAAGCATGGGTTTTATAAGTTTTCCAAATATGGTTCCTTGCATTGGCAGGAGCAATCCTGTTCCTTGGTTATTTTTCAATGTTAATATCCTTTGCGTTAGAGCTTGAATCGTCACTGATCAGTTTTGCTGGATGAGATTCCACTTCAGCTTTGTTTGTTATCAAACGTGCCAATTTTTAACTTGGCGGGGAGAGGATGAAAGAAAGAGAAGATAGGCAGAGGGGTAGGGGTAGGGAGCGGCTATTTGAGGGGGCGATTAATGGAGGAACGGCTATTTTTCGAGGAAATACAGTAGTCTAATCTTAAGGGTTGGCGGCAACTTTCTTTTGCTAGCAGACCACAATAAGCTTCTTTAGAAACTAATGTTTTTTAACAAATTTTGATTTGCCAATTAAAAAAATGAGGCCTTTGTGACGTTATGACCTGAGAGAATTTAGTGCGCATAGGTATGTTCAAGTACTCCCTAATCCCTAGGATGCGTGTGTTTTCAGAGAAAACAAAACAATACGAAACAAAAAAAGCCAGAGAATTCTGACAATAAAAATAGGCTAGAAGACCTTTAACCCTTTGAATGGGGTAGGGAATGGAGGTGGGCGGGATGCGGTCGATTTGGAGTGGAATTAGACTCTTTTCTTTTCAGATTTAGTGAGGGAAGTGCACCCACACACGAGCGTGGAAGCCGCCAGAAGCGAGCGAGAAACGAGGACGGCAGTCTCGCCCTTTCAGTCACGCGCGTGGTCAGTTGCGTTTCTCGCATGTTTTGGTCGACGGATTAAGAAAAAAAGAGACTTCTCGTAGTCTAGGATTGAATTGTTGCCTGCAAATTTTCATTGATGCTTATCTTTACCTAACGCATTTCAGGTTCGAGTCTTTGTGTCATTAAGCCACCAAGATCAGTCATCAGATGCAGTTCATTCACCTTCCGCAGTGTGGGCAGAGTCCATAAGTACAGCTGGATTTCAGTTATGCTCGCGTGCAACAGGCTCTACAAATGACACTGGCATTATCAACTGGGTAGCATTCCAGGACAAACCCATGTTAACGCATGGAAGCTTTACTTTTAGCGGAATATGGACAACAGAAACAAAGTGTGAGAAGGTGGCCTTTTCTCAGGTTAGACAACAATAATTGATAACAAGTATTTAATTTTGTTATAAAGGTGTAAAACGGACTTAACAAAGTACATTGCTAAAAGTCTTTTTAAGCTTTCTCTCGGGCTTAGTTTCAAACTTTTCCTTCCATCGCCTTTAGATAAGCCATTTTCATGTTTTACTTTGGAGGTAGTGATTGAATAATGCTTGACCGTTTTGAATGTATTGATGTGTTAAAGGTAATTTGGAAAATAAAAGTCTATTTTTTTAATGATATTAAATTTTTAGCATTAAACTTAACACAGTTGGCCGAAAAGGAACATTGTTGTTTGTAACTTTATTTAAGTAATGGGCCAAATAAGATGCATTCACCAATATTTTCAACACTTCGTAGAAAGAGGTGAAAAAGGGGTAGAATATTGAGTTAATGGGAATAGACAAGTAGATTTAATTAATCTTCTCCCCTTAGCCTTTGATAAATCCTTAATTTCATTTAAGTGCCGCTAAGTACTTCATGGACATGTTCCTGCTGATTTATCTTTCGAGAAGCTTGTTTATTTTTCAATCTATAGTTTTTGATATATCTAACATTTTTTTGCAGAGCTTTGCTTCCAAGCCTCGTGTATTTGCCTCTGTTAAGTACACTCGCAGTACAAAGCCAAATGACGCTATGTACTTATGGTTAGAGAACGTCAACTCGGGAGGATTTGAAGTGTGCTTAAGGGAATTCTTGCCCTTTGATGGAAAACACCAAGATGCAGTTGTGGTAAGTGAAGAAAACTGCTTTAGTAAACTATAGTATTGATGAAAACAAACAAACAAACAAACAAACAAAAAAACTTGACTTTGCCACAGTTCGGCAGCCCGGAAACCCAATTAACCAAAACGTTTTTGACGCAATTAAGGTCAGTGTCGTGTCTCACGTGTCTCATGCAGTCATTTCTTGTTAAAGGAAATGTGGTTCGAAACCTAGCCTGCGTAGCAAGCGTTTCCAATCGAGTTATTGCGCGAAAGTTAGAGCGGAAGCAAAAAAAAGGTTGAAGGGGGAGGGGGAGGGGAGAGAAGAGGAAACGCTTGCCCGCAAACCCCACGATTCTCGAAAACGCCCCTTGATATTTCACGGTTCGGTTCATTTGTAAATTGACAGCTCGTCAAAATAGAAACATAACGAACAGATTACCCCTGGATTTCCAGATTTGTAAAATTACTTTGTTCTCTAATAGAACACGTTGCAGGCGATTGCAAGAACTGTAATAAAAAAGATTTACGATAAAAGAAAGTTAAAACTATGAATGATTGCTTGATTGCTGCGGAATTTCGTGTTTTTTATTGTGTGGCTTTATCTCGTCTGAAACCTTGTCGACACGTCAAAAATGATTTTGTCCGGAACAATTCACTCCGCCGGGTATAAGTTTTGCAAAGCGGCTGCTCTTCAGCCTTTGTCGAAACGTTCTCTTCAATAGATGCCAATAAATTTCCAATAAACAAAAAGAATCTTTTCATTTCAAAAAGCTGACAAATCGCTTGTCCATGGCGGCTTTAGCTAGTGTCGAGTACCGATGTTCTGATTTATGTTGATGTTATCTCCAACAAACAGTCCATTTTTTCCAGTCAGATTCGCACGCCGTCATTCTCAATAAATTGGCCTTCCCTAGTCTCCACTGCTCGATCTCTAATTATACTTTGAAGACTCTGATCTGATAAACCTTCGCACAAACACGATTCAAATATACATCAGTCCAAAGCATTTGTAATCTGCGACCACAAATCAGATGAGACCAGCGCACGAAAACAAAGCATACCTGGTTTGATTGATGTTTCCAATGATAAGTAATCAACACTACCCGCACCGCGCCAATCAGAAGCTGCGTTCGTGGGCGAACGCAGTTTTTCAAAATCGTGGGGTTTGCGTGCAAGCGGTTCCTTCATTCCCCTCCCCCTCCCCCGTCATTCATTTTTTTTTTTTGCTCTTGTCCCAGTTTTCTAGACGAAACTCGCGAGGAAACGCTTGCTACACAGGCTATTCGAAACCTGACGCAACTCGTCTTGTAAAGAAAAGGGTAGCAAATTAAACATTATTTTCTTGTCCACAGGACTGGTTTGCATTCACTGGAAATGGGAGTCAACTTAATTTCACAATAATTGGGGAAGAAATCTTTCCAAACAGTGGAAATCCATCGGCCAAAAACAACTACGGCTTCTGTCAGGTGAAAACTTTAGTTCTAACAAGAACATTTAGCAAGCCAAAGAACACTGATTTTTTAGTGGTTAAGTTCACACTAAAGAAAACTTAAAATACAGTAAACCCAAGCTTACCAGGCCATGCTAATCGACATTGTATCCAAAATGGCAATTCCCAGATGAGCGCGACATGTTTATCTCGCGATTTTGATGTTCGCATATTTCACGATTCTCAAATTTCGTGACTTTGCGAGAATTTTATATTTTGAATCTCTTCAATTTCGCGTTGTAGACAGTGGGCGAATATTAGAAGTGGGGACTTTACAGATGGGAAAAAATAGAGGGAGAAGTGGGCACGTTCAGATCCATTTACTAACTTTCATGACTTTTTTTACCTATTTCCAGGAAGTGCCTTTCAATACGACCTTTTACAAATCGCCAATTGTGATTCTTTCCGTAAATCATGCGTATAATCTTAAGGTCAAGGGAAGTCGTCCTCCAGAAAATAATATAATATCAGCCTGGCTAGAGGTAGGTTTGCTTTTTTATTCTAACCTGAGAAAACAGCCCGCCAGACATTTCGCGCGACGCCACCACTAGTTTTCCCACAAAGTGAGGAAAACCCCGAAAACCCCGTTTCACGACGCAATTACTGGCTTTCCCGTGAAAAGACGTCTGTGGAACGAGTGTAGAAATTCCATACTGATGACGTGTACTTCCCAGATCAAGATAGTGCTTCTGATTGGTCATGCTGCAAAATAAATTTTCTTTAACCAATCAAAAGCACTGCATGCCCAGATCTGCGTAGTGACACATCATCAGTACGCAATTTCTGCGCTCGTTCCTCAGACGTCTTTTCACGGAAAAGCCAGTAATTGCGTCATGAAACGGGGTTTTCCTCACTGGGTTATTTTCTTGATGGTCACTTGAGGTTAATGATAATGAACAGGGATTTTTTCAGTGCTTTGCTACATTATTCTATTCAATTGTTTGCTTGAACTCTCACGACACCTTTGAGACCCAAAAGCCCATATCCCTTGTTCAATCAGGGGAGAGAAGAAATCCGTTTATTCTAGTAAATTTGTAAAAGGACTTTGAAAACTGTGAAAAAGCCATAAGAAAACAATAATTTGGATCAGGAGCCCATCAAATGGAGCCTCCATCTCCATTAATTTCTTGAGTCAACCCTTTCCCGAGTAGATTTATAAATAGAACGGCTTGTTTCCCGCGAAAAGTGTCATATTTCCGTGAGTCTCGTATGTCACCGTGAAAAAAATGAAGTTGGATGAAGTCGAACTCAGAAGCCCGTCCTTCGACCGTTTTCCTTTTTTACTATACGTCCATTTTTACAGTTTTACAGCCGCTGGGATCTGGGATGAAATAAAAGTTAATGAATTACCCGACTGAGACTGAGCATGAAGCGATGGGACAAAGGCAGCGAACTGAGGATCACGGAAAGGTTCTTTGCGAGTGTTTGTTTGTTTGTTTGTTTTTTTTTTGCCGTCGTACATCCCACATTTAAGCATGCACCTTGAAAAGAGTCGACGAAGAAGCGTTCTGTGGACGATTTGAAACTTTTCGATGATCAGCGCCGAAAAAGTGCCAGGATCATTTGATTTTTGTCATCGCCGTGGAGTGGATTTCGCCAGTTAAGCACCGCGTGCAAAAGCGATGACCTAAGTAGCAACTAAGGAGAAATGCTTCAGAAAAATTGCAGTCTTCCTTTACAACTGACTTGTATCACAATGAGAGTTGCCTGATAAAACTGGCACTTGAAAAGTTGAACAGAAGACAAAAGTTGCTCGACCGTGAAGCTAACTCAAAAGTAATTTGCTAACGGTGGAATTTGTGACATCGCGCTTCAGTCCAAAGACCCTCTTATCTCAAGAAAAACAAAATGGATTGTATCTGCGCCCAAAGAATTGTGACTGACTAACAGGAGAATTCTAAGCAATCAATGTAGAAGTTTAGGCCAATTCTTCCCTTCGAATTCGCATCTGTAGATCACTTTTTTGCGAGAAAACAATGGCTGGGCTCGGCGTTACAAAACACAGAAGGGAATCATCACACTAACTGACGGACAAAACAACCACAGTATTTATTCAGATCAACGCATTTCGGAGAAAAACTTGAAAAACTAGAAATTTGATTAATATTGAGTCATTCAGACGAAATAAGAACCTTAACGCTCCAAAAAATTGGCTAAAGAAAACGAATCCTGTCAGAACTACAGACTGCAGGTAGTAGTTAATCATTACGCATGTAACAGACCAGCTGCATGGCCTCTTATAAATGTGAGACAAGCAACCAAAATTAAGATTAACATATTCAGAGTTTAAAACTCTCCACAGTATAATCTACCCGCTAGAAAGAAAAGAAAGAAAGTCTCTGAGGGATGAAAACGCTAAAGTCACGTTTCACTAGCTTATGATTTTGTTTGGCCTGTCAGCACCGGATTTCCTGCTGTTTCATGAAGTACAATAGCACTGTCATTTAGTCGTTGTGATTGGCTCTTCCCAACGTCGGCGCGCGAAGTCTCCCCTGGGAACTGTTCTAATTATAAATCTACTCGGGAAAGGGTTGACTCCAAGGGCTTGTATGGGAGATGGAGGCTCCATTTGATGGGCTCCTGTTTGGATCTGATCCATGAATTTCATGACTTAAAGGTATCGTTGTAGAAATCAAGAAGAAATTATGGATTTTCTAGTAACTGATGAGTGCTATCACTTTTTGTTGTAGGAAGTTGGATTAGAATCTATGAAGATATGCGTTAAAGACCTCAGTGGATTAGGATCGAGTCATGATCCCTTGATTGTCAGCTACGCTGTTACTGGAGGTTGTTTATAATTTTCCTATTGTAATGATCACTATTTCTAGCAAGAACTATTGTTATTTTTATTATCATTATTACTGTTATTTTTATTGATACCTTTTAGAAGTTCTTATATGTAGGAATACATTTCATGACATAATTAAAGAAACACTGGAGTAAAAACACTGATATACCTTATTCATGTTACACTCTATCTTTGCACGAACTTTAAGACTGATCATTGATGGGATAAGAGCAATTAGAGGGCACACAAGTAATAAAATTGCCAATACTAGTAATCGAGTAATCGCGGTCGGGTTTGTTTATTCCCTCAAAAAAAAAAAAAAAAAAAAAAAAAAGACGACCATTTTTGTCACGCAAAATGCAAAATGTAAACTTTGACAAGTTTTACGTCACAATTCCTTGCTGTGAAGATTTCTACTGTCGCGTACTGTATTCAGAATCACTTCCACTCATAATTTGCCATTTTCGTTTTTAAGGTCAAAACGTCTTAATTTTCTATAGTGTAGATAAAGCAAACTCGACTGCATTCTTGTATTTACTGATTTTATCTCTTGCTCGCCCCCTGATAAACCACCTAACATTGCTTTAATTTATTCCACCAATCCGAAGCGCGTGCAGAGATGGCGGGTATCGTTAATAAGGTCTACTAAGGATAAAAAAAAAGAACGTTAGTTGAGGTACCTACAAGCAAACATGTTACTATTACTGAACAGTAACTTAGTTTTAATTGAAATATGAAAAATATATTAGACATTTATGTTTTTTTCCAAATGGATAACTACTCAATGTTATGTTTCTTCTTTCTTGGTACAGACCTTAATCCTTGCCTTAATGTGCATTGCCCACGATTTGGAGTCTGCAGGACCTACAGTCCGCATGACGCTCGCTGTGAGTGCGATGACCAATGCCCCTCATATAAAGATCCAGTGTGCACTGCAAACGGAACAACTTACGACAACCGATGCTGGCATAAGTTAAGCTATTGCAGAGGACTTGAAAATAATCTGGTTTATCACCCTGGAAGCTGTGAAGGTATAACGAAAAATAATTTCAACGATTTGTTTTGGCTGTGTTTGCCACATAAAATACTCTGGGAGTTAAGCTCTCGATGGCTTAGAATTATAGTTGTTAACGTTGGCTCAAAATTGATTGGCTTCAAGCTATGATGTTTATGACTTTTCGTTACTTTAGCTCCTCACCCGGGCTAAACAACAATAGACAGCTGTAACAAGCTATTTCGTCTCTCTGCTTTGGCAAACAAACATATAGCAGCCCAGACTATAGTCGATGTTTGATCTGTGTAAGATCTTTTATTCTCTTTTGTCTTGCAATTTAGTTTTTATCGCGTAAAATTAGTTTTTCACAAATTTGCTCGCTGCAAATATTGTGCAAGAAAGTGCAAAAGAGGAGGAAATCAAAGACAAAGGTAGTAAATATCGCATTTACATACCAGTTTACATAGAGTTGTATAATTGAGGGCAAATGCAGTATTTACTATCTTTGCCATTGATTTCATCCTCTTTTGCACTTTTTTTGTACCTTATTAGCACTGAGTGAATTTGCTGAAAATCAAATATTTCCCGCAGTGGCGCGGGCTCCCAATATACTGGCATATGTTTATCTTTATACAGGCATATGTTTATTTTTGGCACTGAAACCAGCACGCAATATTAAGCAGCCACTATACATTTCCTTGTTGAAAGGTAGCCGACATTACAACTTATAGCCTAGTTTTACTTCCATTTCCACGCTTTTTTTATCACCACCCTTCGCCACTTAGAGTTGCACTACAACGCATGCCAGGGAAGCTACGTAAGCAATAATGCTTAAAGAGCACAGTGATGCTTCCTTATAAAGTAATTAATTTATTACAAAACAGGTTTTCCGATTGTTCGGGGCCGTGTAGATCTGCTACAGGTTCCAAAATGGTCAGATTCAAACTGTCAGACAGTCACATTTCCTCCATACCGGTTTTATCCGGATAAACAAGTTCATGTTCTAATAACCGTCAATCACATGAAGCTGAATGACTCTGTGACAGTCCACGACGCTGTTACTTCATGGACAGAAAGTATCAACACAAAAAACTTCACCGTCTGTGTCATGCAAACCGGGAGGAAAGAAGAAGGCGCGAATCCATTTGCCACCATTGATTGGGTAGCTTATCAAGGAGCACCACCCGAAGGCTTGACGGGAACGGTTGAGTTGCAGAAATGGTGGTCTGGTACCAACTGCGCAGATGTAACCTTTCCTACGGTGAGATGGGAATGCACATATTAAATTAAATAATTGATGCAAGTTCAATTGAGGTCTCCATGACGAATGTTAGACTTTCATTCATGTGACATCTTTAATCCATGTCTTGAAAAAACAACAAAAACACCAAAAAAACAACAACAACACCAAAAACAGCAAAAAGCAAAACAAATAAATAGTAAATAATTGGAAAATTGAGTCTTGCGACCCTTAGCCTAAACATGACAGATTTAATCACGACTGGTCTGCCTAACAAAAGAAAAAAAACATCAAGAGCGAAACTGTGAAGGAGAGACCTCCTTAACATCCATTTCTAATCTGATACAAGGAAGCAGCTTATAACAACAACAAAAACAAAAAAAACACAAAATATTTGAATTAACTGAATGTGGAAAGACAAGAATTCACATCTTAAGTTAAAGAACATATTAAAACTTTCCTTGAACTAGAAAAATGAGACACAAAGTTAACAAAAAATAATCGATCATTACGAGGTAACTGGGGAGATGATTGCTAGATCCTCTAAAAAGTTGTGACCGACTTAGCGACTTAGTTAACAAGACAACATTAGGTAACAAGTAAGAATGGGAACGTACTTAGTGGTTAGTTTCAAGTAATTTTGCAGCTATATTAAAAAAAAAGCTGTTTTGATTGTTGTTATTGCTTTTTCTTCAGGGCAAGTTTGCCGAGGCGCCAATATTCCTTGTGACGTCAAAGCACCTGAGGACTGGTAAAGAGTATGATGCTGCTCTCATTTGGATTGAAGACGTAACAAAGGACTCAGTTAAAGTCTGTCTTCGTGAAATGCAAAACTTTGACGGTAGACACGAAGATATCACTGTGGTACGTTGTTAGTCAGATTTTAAAAAACTGGAATGCGACTGTCCACAAAATTCGTGAGGAATGCTGGTCTTGTTAAAAGAAAGAGCTAGAGCGAGTTATTAGAAGAAAAAGTGTGCTGCACCTGCAATTTGTTTTTTTGCTAATTAGATCTATTAGTCTTGAAGCCATTTTCATTGTCGTCCCCCGTTTAGCATTACACGATTTAATTTTTTTTTTGCTTACACGTATTTTTAACCAGAGCTTCGCTTTTAGCCCTGGCTAAATCTATATATTAGAGTTTAGAGGAAAAAGTATTGCTAAGTAAAGATTGTCCGGGCGATCGCAAGTGATGATCAGTCAAACGATCAGTCAAACGAAAGGAAATGCAGAAAGAAAAACATAAAGAGAAACGGAAATAATAATAATAATAATAATAATAATAATAATAATAATGAATAATAATAATGCTAATAATAATAATAATAATAATAATAATAATAATAATAATAATAAGAAGAAGAAATGAATTGAATAGCATTACACAAATTGGTCTTCCTTGTCCCCATGTCTCCCTTCACACTCTTACGTGATTCGCCTGATGTCTTAAAAATGTGGATTTGCATCCTTTTCTTGACTCTGCGCGCTCTTTGTTATGTCACAACTTCATAGAGTTCAAAATACTTAGATTCAAAGGGGCCTAAAAATGCTGAGTTTATTTAAATTTTTTGTTGGTGTAATACGATTCTGTCACAAGATGGGTCGCATCACCATGTTTTGCTTTTACCTCTTTTCACAGAACTGGTTTGCCTTCTCCAAACTGCACAAGCCTCTTTTCACTGAACATGGTGTCATAAGTTTTCCAAATACGAACCCACCTTTGGATAAAATGAACAATGCTTATTGCAAGGTAAGAAAAGAATTCTTTGCAAAAGTGCTGAGTAGCATGCTGTTCACAGCATTTTCCCTCACAAATATATCGCTTACTTACTTCACTGTTTATATTTTCAAAACACTTTTAGTCATATACACTTTACACAATAGAGATCAAAGTGACTAGAAAAGTAAAGAAGCTGGTCCACTAAACAATACTTTAAGACAAGAGGTCAAGAACTACAGACCGATAACGTCCCTCTTAAACCATCGACAAAGTGTTTGAGCAACTACTCTGTAAACAGGTGACTATGAAACTCGACCACATCTTTTCTAGCCTAGGCACTGGTTACAGAAAGGGACACAGTTGTGAGATCACTCTACTACGTCAGAATCAGGACTGGAAGCTAGCAATAGACAGAAAAGAACTAGTATGTATTCTATCGACTGATATGAGTAAAGCGTTTGACTCTCTCAGCCACTCGCCGACACTAACAAAGCTTGAAGCATACGGTTTTGAGTCCTCAGCGTTGGACCTCACGCGATCATTCTTTAACAACCGCCCGAATGTTCATCCCCCTGCTCTGGAGCGTATTTCAGAATGACCTGCCCTGCTCCATAACTACCGCTAAACTTTCGATCTATGTGGACGACCACCAGTTGTACACCTCAGGAACTAATTTTACAGCTGCAAGGGAAGCCTTAGAGCAGGAAGATCAACTTGCCGCGTGTTGGTATCGTGATAATTTTCTACTCGCAAATCCTGACAAATTCCAGGCGATGATCCTTTATAATAGAAATATTAACATTGAAGGCTAATACACTGATATAAGCACAGACGGTAGGGTCATTACAAACACAGATTACATCAAACCACTTGGCGTCCACATTGATTGCAGTATGAACTTCAGTGGTCATATTAGCGAACTGTGTAAGAAAGTCAGTAAGAAAGTAGGGATCCTAATGCGCCTGCGCAATCTTTTTCCCTGCTCAGCTGTAAGTCTTCTATAAGTCTTCCATCCTGCCTTACCTTACCTACTGCCAGCTGGTATGGCACTTCTGCAAGGCCTCCGACAGCAGGAAAATAGAACGTCTTCAAGAACGTGCCTTAAGAGCGGTATACAGAACTAAGTCTGCCTCTTACCAGACACTACTAAAATATCAGGACTACCCACGTTGCAAAATCGTAGATTGCAGGATATAGCTATATTTATGTACAAAGTCACGAAAAACCACGCCCCTACCGACTTAGCAGAACTCTTTAAGTTACTAATTCGAGGTATTCTCTGCAAAACAAGGACTTTCATTTACCTGCTAGATTCAATACTGTAACCTAAGGCAAACATTCATTTCGTTACTTTGGACCCTTACTATGAAAGAGACTAAACAACAAGGTCAAACAATCACCTAGTCTTCAGTCTTTCGAGAACGCTATTAGAAATGTAGACATTTCTGGTATTTTATTATTTTATTTTATTCTATTAGCTTCGCCAAAAAAACAAACAAACAAACAAACAAACAAACAGAAAGAACGTTGGCAGGGACACCGCAACAGCTGTGGCCAGTTACAGTGGGCCTGGATACTAAAAAGAAAAAAAAATAAAAACAAGAACTAATAAAAAGAAAAACACAGCGACAAATACCGTATTTAACAAGACCATGTGTCGATTTGAAAAAAAAAGGTTAGATCTAAAAGTTTATGCCAGTAACAAATAGGTATTAGGTTTAGAGTTTGTAAACGAGACTTATAACTTATATTAGAAGAATAAGGCAGTTTTAACATAAACTTAGTCGCGCGTCTTTGGATACGCTCAAGCTTGACAATGAGCTCGATGGACTGCGGGGCCCAAATTTGTGTGGAGTATCCCAAATGTGGCCTAACTAGCACTAGGTATAGCGTTCGTCTTTCGTTGGTTCTAAGTATGAACCTCGTGTTCCCCTTTAAGTATCCAAGTAGTTTATGAGCACGCGAAGATTGTTCGTTTACTTGTTTGTACCATGTCAGATCCTTACTAATCCATACGCCGAGAAATTTTTTTGCAGAATATAATAGAAGTGCGGTGTTGTTGTGTTTGTAAGAGGATAAGATCGGCTTTGTTTTCCTTGTTATGTGCTGCGCCTTACACTTAGCTTCGTTAAAAAGGAGACCGGATGATTGAGACCAAATTGCAAGCTTACCAAGGTCTTTCTGGAGAGAAGAGGCACCCCCCAAAGTCTTTATCTCTCTGAATATTTTTGTGTCGTCAGCGAACATCAATACTCGACTGCTACAACTGATGATTTCGGAAAGGTCGATGACGTATAAGAGGAAGAGGGCTGGTCCGAGTATGGAAGGTACTCCAGAGGTAACAGAAAGATCCTCTGAAGTGGCGCCGAGTACCGTAACGCGTTGGCGTCGACCTGAAAGTTAAGAGCAGAACCAGTTTAAGCAGGTGCCACCGAAAACGGCCTGGATTAGCTCATGAACGAAGCCCCTGTGACTGACTTTGTCGAAAGCTTTTGACAGATCATGGTAGATGGTGTCAACCTGGCTGCCACTATCTAAATTAGTGAACCAATGTGGTCAAAAGCCTCAAGCATGTTGGTGACGCGCGATCTTCCAGTACAAAAACCATGTTGTTTAGGTGAAATTACATGGTACAGGTGGACCTTGATGCTATTCAACACACAACGCTCAAAGACTTTGGACACTATTGGGAGTAGAGAGATGGGGCGGTAATTTTCCACGTGGCCTTTCGCACCCTTTTTGTGGACAGGCACGACGTTAGCTAGTTTCCAGTCACTCGGGAGAGACCCTAGTTGCAGTGATTTGTTGAAGATCTTACATAAGGAAGGAGCAATCACTGAGGCAGTCTGTTTGAGCAATTTAGCAGGGATTTCGTCCGGCCCTGTGGCTTTACCGATTTCCGTGGCGTTTTGAGTGCAGCTATATAGAAACTTGGACTCATTGAGAGTTATATCGGATATAACCGTGTCCCAACGTATGCACGCTGTCCTCTCCACTGCGCTGTCGATAGTAAATACAGAGGCAAAAAACCTGTTAAACAGGTCAGCTAATCCCGCAGGTGTACCAGCACTTACTCTTGAAGGGTTCTGTGGCTGGTCAGCGGAGTAGTCTGGGACGGTTACCATGGAAACACGGCCTGGGATGGGATGAGATTTAGAGTTAAGCTTCAAATTGACCATAAGCGCTTGGGATTGAATCTAAAGCCAGTGTCTATGGAGTCGCAAAAGTGATCACGGCTTTAGCGAAGCAGTTTCTTAACTTGCGCCCGCAGAGACTTAAACTTATCCCTCAGGCGGGCGTTCGGATGTGACTTAAGTTTTTGGCGAACTGAGTTGTCTTTCTTGATAAGGTTTAAAATGTTACTAGCTATCCAAGGAACCGGGTTACGGCCTTTCAGTCTCTTCAATGCCACGAAGTCCTCGACAGCAGCTAGTAATAAGTCCTTCCGGGACCGCCCGTCATCATCTATATTGTTATGGCCCACAATAGAAGAGAGATTGATTGCTGAGAGAGCTTAAAAATCGCCAGTTGCGTAGTCGTAGTCATATTTGCGCGGGTGTGAGGACGCATTAACAAAAGAATTGTACTTAAACAAGACTACACAATGATCCATAAACACATCGGCTTTATCAGGTGACAACACCTCGGTCACTTTGGTCTGTTCTGGGGCACTAATTGTTATCACTAGATCAAGAATGTCACTACCGCGAGTCGGTGTGTAGTTAATTTGCGTCAAGAAGTGGTCATGTAACGCCTCGATAAATGGCAGTTGGTTATCACCTGAAGCGCTATCCGCGGAGTCCAAGCAGATGTTCGGCAAGTTAATGTCACCACAAATTACCATATTTTGAAACTGATCGCAGACTTGATCTAGAAAGGTGTTAAATAAATATACCCAACTAGGGTCTGAATCCGGAGGCCTGTAACAAGAACAGAATAATAATGTAATCTTCGAATCAAATTTAGAAGAAAATAACTGTGACTGTTGTGACCTTTGCAGATCCTAATTTTATGATTTTAAGATTTTTAAGATTTTAATATGTATTATTATGAATTACTTGGATAAGTGTCCCCAATTAACCACATACGTTTGACACTTAAACAAAGTTCTTATATCTTTTTATATTGTTATAAGACATATCAAAATATCAAAATGGCAGCTTGTTCTGTTAAAATGATTAATCGCAAATATTGCTTGTTCAATTGGGACTTCAAAAATAAACACATTGACGGGAACTGAAGCTTTTAGTGATTAAGGAACAGTGTTTAACGTTTTACGTTTCTCTTCCACGGCAGTTCGTTTCATTCACGAGAGCTTATAACTCGACTCCAACAGTTCTTGTCTCAGCCAATCACAGCACGACGGCATCTGGGAATTCAGCACCGAATCACAACGGAATTACAACTTGGATCGAGGTAAAATTTTCCGTAATTGGGGAGGATTTTGGGGATGTATCAAGGCAAACAAATTTCAAACCAAAACTCGACAAAAGATATAACTGAACAGAGACACACACTTGCTTGAGGTGATGTATTGGTCGATAATAGGTGTGGCGCAAAAATGTGCCGAGAGAAGTTGAGATTGCTTATTGGCTTCCTTATGACGTTAATTATCGAATACGATTATGGTGTCGGTACAAAATATTATCTTTAAATTATCAGCAGGGGCCGCGCGCGCTGGTCTCGAACTTCAGATCTGATTGTGCAGGTTTAAACGTTACTTTAGAGCTGTTTCCTTGGACACGAAACTTTGCTCCAACCATTTGGCTGCTTTCCTCATCAACAGGGATATTTAGCTCCGTCCTGCTGGGCCTCATAACTCATTTGTGCCACTGCCGTGCCCCTTATTAGGGTAAAAAGGATATTTTGAATAAAATTTCGAACATTAATTCACCATATATTTTTTATACCTTTGTTATTTCTAAAGCTTCTTTTGATTTTCTAGCGTTCTTTAATTACTCTCATCAAACCACAGCGTTAATTTACGGCGAATCTTCGCATCTCTATGTTACATAAGAAGACGTAGGCGAACGTTTTAAAAATATTCTGGTATTCTCTTCCTGTTAATTCAGTTGTTTATGACTACAATTTTAGCTGTACTAAACTACGTTGAGTGCTTATTATTTTTTTTTTTAGAACATGAATACCTCTGGATTCAGAGCCTGTGTCAAGGAATTATACGGGACGAGATATGATCCCTTGTCCGTCGGTTATGCCGTGCTCACAGGTCTGTAATACTACTGAGTTCTTTTATGAAGTATTTTTTAGCAAATGAAAAAAGAAACGTTACTTGTTACCGGATTCATCTGGAAATACTTTGGAAATGCCCTAAAATAATAACACAATGCAAGTTGATGGTTTTGCAAGTCATGGCGGAGTCAAGAGAGTGTACCTGTTCACATAAAAAAGATTCTTGAAATTCTTTCAAGTTATAATTTTCCTACCCCTCGAAGAATTTCACCGTTTAATTAAAAGTTTTCTTAAAGGATAAATAACGAGGATGAAAGACCTTGCTAGAAATTAAAAGCACCATGCTTAAAACAATCGTTTGAATAGTTCCATATATTTTATCTTTATGCGAGTGGTATATTCCTATCGCTAGTCTTCTATCCAATAATATCTTACTATAGTATCTTGAAACCATTAAGCGTTGGAAAACATTTTCGCATCACGCTCCTAACAGTACTGCGAGTGAGATGCTGCTAAGGATTTATCAATCCGGCAGTTTATTTGAATGTATATATTAATGACGCTTACGTTTATCGGTATTTCGCAGACATCTGTGAACCTGGTTGGAACTATTTCAACGGCTTTTGCTATTTCACAAGTAAGACTTGTCAAAATTGGACCATAGCACTGGATAAATGCCGACAAGAAAACTCGGTTCTTGTTGATGTCCAAAATAACGAAGAAAACGTGTTTTTACAGCATCTACACAATGGAGCAAAATCCTGGTTGGGATTGAATGATATTTTCACAGAGGGCTCCTTTACTTGGGCAGATCGTGGTACTGGGAACTTTACAGCTTGGGCTAAAACCCAACCGAACAATTTTCGGGATGAAGACTGCGTGCATACACTTGGTGTTGAATATAAATATGTATGGAATGACGTGAAATGCAGTGACTGTCATCAGTATACTTGTAAGAAAGGTAAGATGTGATGTATAAGTTTAGGAATGCACAAGATAGAAGAAAGTCCACTTAACAAAACGCATTTTGGTGTGTTAATCGAGATAAATATGTAGTTTTTTTTTTTTCATTTTGAACAGATCTGAATGAATGCAGTAGCGACAAGTATTACTGCCATCAGGTCGCCAGCTGCACAAATTATCGTGGCTCATTTACTTGCACTTGTGATGAAGGTTACTTTGGAGACGGCTTTGAGTGCGAGCTCAATTACGCAAGTATGATCAGATATAAAATTTCAGCACTGCATGTTAATGATAAACAGCAAGTTGATTTATAGTAATCTATTATCACTGGAGCCATCACCAAACAATGCCCGTAATTCCAATAATATATGGGAGACCCAGCCGGAGACGGTAGGAGCGGGGAGCTCCTGGTAAACAGATAGTTCTTCAATTCGGAGAAATGGGTGGGGCGTGCAAAGAAATGTACGAAACACCGAAAAGCCTGAGCAGACTATTAATTGCGAAGAGAAACTAGCGTTATACAAGAAACCCACCATGTACAAATAGGTATAGGATAGCCACGGGATATCGAGAGTTAATAATATCTTCTTGCAAGGTAGAATACGATTCGCACTGAAAAAGAGTTTTTAAATTCCCGGGTCCGTTCGTTCACTTTCACTATTAACCGCTGCCCGATTAACTCAATTGGATAAGCGCCGGTCTGCCAACAGGGAGGCCACCAACTCAGGGTCTTTAAACTACTGAGGAGAAATTGTTTCCTTTGAAAAGACATCTGCAAATGGTTAAACCTTTTAATCTTCTCGGATAAGGACGTTGAACCGTAGGGCCCGTCTCATAACCGTTGCACATACATTATTTTGGTGCGTTAAAGAACTCATGCTGTGTTCGTAAAGAGTAGGGGACGCATTCTCCGGTGTTGTAGTCTATCTCCCATGGTGGGCGGCACTGTTATGGGTCATCGCTAATAAGCGCCGCGTGCTGTTACGGTGACCCTGCCAAGAATTAGTGAACCAAAGGAAATAAATTAGTGATAACTTTGTCTCTAACTTTTGTAGGGGGTTTGAAACAGTCTGATATTGTGGGGAATGATGCTAATTACTTGAAATATTTAAGCACGTGGCTCAAACCAGTTGCTCAGAGCATATCTTCACGATGGAAGCGTTGTTGGCGTGCGTCCGTGGACGGCTGGGCTTCCAGTACTTTTCACGGTGGATGTGACAACAAAGGACCAACTGTAACAATCATAAGAGTCGGCGGGAAGTACATTTTTGGAGGCTACACCAGCCTCTCTTGGAGTAAGTGGTTTGTTTTTTCTAAAACTTGGCATATTAGCATGTAAAATTGTCGAAGGAAGTATCTGAAGTAGAAAATGTTATTACCACGAAGAGGACTTAAAAAAATAACCTCAGTCACGCAACTTTATCGCCCTTTTTCCATTTCGGTCAATTCGCCAAATGGAGGTAAATTATTCTGGGTTTAAATTCGAAGTCTCTACCAAATATTAGAAAAAGAAAATCGTTGTCTTGTGTTCACGTACCCCATAAAACTAAAATTAGGACGTTTTACATCGTATTCGTTCTGCGAATTCGCCGACAATGAAATTCTGTGCCGACGTATTTTCTTTTCAGAGTTGTTCCTACTCTAAAGTGTTTTCCAGGCAAAGTATTCTGCACTGTTGTTTCGACTGCCGTTGTAGTTTAAAATATCAGTAAAAATGACTAGAACGCGAGTTTGAATTGATCAAGGCTTAAGTTCCTATAAGGCTTCCCTTTCTCGTTCTTAAAACTGAAATGAAAACTGTTTGTAAATAGTGCAGGTTAATTAGATGGGGAAAAATAGCACTTTTAATCAAGTCTTTTCTTGTTATAGTTCACAAAAAAAAATTAAAGTGAGAGAGTATTTTCAAAGCTACGTGTACTGATATCAACCTGAATAATAGCATGGAATCTTACGTTTCTTGTTTTTTTCTCACCTATTGTATGACGCACACTCAATTTTACCTTAGCGCACAGTCAGTCCAGTCGATGCACAGGTTTTAAATATAAGCTGTAGTCAATTACATACTTTTAGGTTCATTTTAAATCTTATACATTTTGTATCTTTTTTTAGAATCTAACGTATCTTTTTAGAGTTGTTTTTTGTAGTTGTATATTGTAAGTAATTTTATCCTTATTTTTTCATTTTAGTTATATATCGTAATCATTTTTACACGTAATCATTTTTTCAAGAAACGAGCTTTAAGTTTCATAGATGATAATGCTGATGATGATGATGATGATGATGATAATCGCTTATGTGAAAATCTTCAGTATGAATCGGTGTTTTTCAAAAAACTACGATTGAGACAATTAACCAAAACCATACAGAACGGGGGCTGCTCTAGTGTAAACTATTACAAGTGTACATGTGTAACTCTTTTTTTCAATCATACAAGTTTCCCGTGCACAATTATTTCACGGCAGGGCGTAGTTCGGAAGTTAATTTGGAAGTAAAACTGTGAAAGGTTTGAACCCAGGAGTCATTTCAAAAGTAGGTTGAGTTTGTTCGTCTGGGTGAACATAGTCCTGAATAGGACTGTTGTTGTTGACAGTGACTGACGTTTCGACAACCTGTGAGGTAGTCATCTTCAGAGTCAAAGTGAGTTGTGTCACGTCATTTGATGGTATATACTCTGGTTATTGATCTGATTGGAAGTAGAGTGGAACCTCGGCATAACGAAGGACCACGAGACCGACAGAATTTGTTCGCTATATAAGGAGATTTCATTTTATCGAGATTCTTTTCCATATATTTTACTATAACTTTGGTAAAGAAAACCGTTAGTTACAACGAATTCGTTATATAGAGGTTCCAATCGGTTGAAGTAAACAACAATTAAACAACTCAAGCCTTTATATCGGGTGCCGGTAACTGAATATTAATCTGCAATTTATCGCTCTGATCAATATTTTTTTTGCGTTTACCTTTTCATTATCAAGTTTCAGTTGCTTCCTTTTAAAAGTAAATATTTATTAGTTAGAATAAACTTAGTATTAAAAACGCTCTTTCACGAGACTGATATCTTTGGTAAGGGAGTTAAGGAGAGTTATAGGAGAGCTTGCTCGCAGGCCAAACTATTACTACATTTAGTAGTATCCGTATATTTTCTTTTCTGTAAGAATTGTACTTTTCGAACGAAGTGTGTGCATTGATCATCTTTTTCATTTCTTATTTTCCCAACAGATTCTGGCTGTCAGTATCGATATGATTCCCAGGCATTTCTTTTCTCCCTGATTAACAAACCAGGATGGGCACCTGTGAAACTTCCTGCGTATAGATATTACGGTTATGCCGTATACGACTGCTCTTCTTATGGACCTATTTTCGGAGCAGGCTGGGACAGTGCCATTTACAGCTACGCGTCATCCAGTAGCAGTTCCCATACCAACCTTGGCTCTACTTACAGCCCACCAAGCGGGTACAGCTATGGAAACAGCTTCACCCAGACATTTCTGGCAGGCACATATACTTTTACACCAGACGAGGTAGAAGCATTTTACGAAACAACCTAAAAACTGTGGCATCGTATTCAGCTTCAAACTTGGCAGTCAGTTAATATTACACAGTGATTAAGTCAGGATAATAATTGTTTTTATAAACCAAACAATACAAAAAGAAATACATTAAGATTTGTCAATTTGATATTGAGGCCTGTAAGTTACAGTACAAAACTTGTACCACCTTATTAAACTGGCCCAGGTTGTTCAAAAGCTGGATAGCGCTATCCACCGGATAAATCACTATCCAGCGGATACGTATTACGGGAAACAATTGCGTTATCCGCTGGATAGTGATTTATCCGCTGGATAGCGCTATCCAACGTTTGAACAACCAGGGCCTGATCTTTAATATAACCAAATGTTCTTGTAATATTCCTAGCCTTTCACTCAACTAAACAGAGACTGCTATTGGTTGATTCTTGATCACGAGGCCTTGACTAAAATCAAATGTATCCCGATCGCGATACATTAAGCAATGTACCCCGTGGAAATACGTTACATCACGTGATCAAAGCATGGTGGAAATTGGCGTGACAGAAGGGGGGAAAACACTGCCAGTTTTCTTTTTCGTGAATTCGTCCCATGTAAGGAAGTCCAAGACAGTCTTGGATTCTGAATTCCACGTGGTGGATTCCGGATACCGGGTTCTGAATTCCGGATTCCATAAAGGGCTGGATTCCAAATTTTTTCTGTTTTAATGATTCTTTGCATTTTTTTTTTCGTGTTCGAATCTTGCCATATTGAAAGACGTTGTTAGAATGCATAAAAAGTAACCAAAGACCGTATCACCGCAAAAAAACGTGACGAAACACCGACACCTTCGATTAATCTAATCCAAATCTCCATATAATTATAATTAGGGATTGAGGATCTCGGAGCTCGTTAGCGATTAGTAGAGAGTGAGAATGACCTCAAGACTGTTTTTCACCTACTCTATTTTGCGAACTCTATTTTCAGTCACGCAGATAGAAAAATGCTTAATTAAAAGAAACAAAAGAACTCTTGCAGATCATTTCTAATTCATTTGATTGCTGCATAATAAAGTATTGGGAAAAGGTACAACACTGCCATGGAAAATCGAGCTGCAATTTGCAAGAAAACGGCCTAACAAAGTTCGTGTGTAACTCCAAATCAATTCTTCCTATCTATAGCTATCCATGCCATATCATAAGCCAGCGCAGGTTAATCAAGTCTTTTGCTATCCACCAATAATATAATAGAAGGTTCATTTTGTTTGTATGTCGTTACATTCGTAGCTTTCTTTGTTCTATCCGAACGCGTGGAACAGGATACGTCGAAACATGTTTGCAAATTCTTTTGGAACATTAAAACAGTATTTCGCCGTAATAGAATTGAACAAAACGTTAAAAGCCGCCAATCGCTAATCACCTCCAAACTATCTCGAAGAAAAGCTTGGTTTCTTAACATGTATTTTACATTGTTTTTTGTTCTCTTTCTATATACTTTTTTTTTCATTGTCATAGCGCAAAAAACTAAATTCGGTTACCGCTCTTTGTAAAACTTTCATTTATAGAGACTCAGTAAGCTGTAGAACACGCGCATGAGATATCACTTCTTAACTGAATTGCTTTGATACTTTCTGATATGACTCATAAGACACGAATTTTAGCCAAATACAATAAAATACACTTCTCCTAGTACAGGATAAGCATATATACTCAGTAAAAGATTGACAATAAAAAAGAGCACTACAGAAGATTAAATTGGACTTCAAGCTGACAAAAGTGGTGAGCCGGTCAGCGCGGCCCTAAAGTGACTAAAGTTGACGGTGTCACATAATTGTCTAAGAATGATAACATGGCTCAAGATAAATTTCGGACAGTGGCCGGACCACGTTAATCGACAAAAAAAAATTTTTACGCTGTCACGCCTCGACGTTTCTGACTGGTCAAAATAAAGAATAAACTCTTGACAGTCTGCAAGCCCAAAACTGTGAGTTACTTAATCTAGTCGTTGCATGAACCATTTAAATCGAGTTTAAAAATTGGTTTAATACAGTAGACAAAACGGCTGAAAACGTTATCAAAGATAGCCTGATTTGCCCGCGTTGAATCAAAACTGTACAGCTGAACTTGTTTGTTCTTCATTGACTTATGCTTCGCAAGCACCCTTACTGGACAGCAGGCGAGAGCAAACCACCCCTTCCCCCCTCGCCATAGAGGTCAATGAAATCCCTAATCTCGTACCCAGATCTCTTGTTCACGACGTCAAAGGCGAGAACTGGCCCCAGTTGTCGCGTTGAATTAGATGTTAAAAAGATAAAAACGAACACAAAAATTAGTTGTTCATACTTAAAATGTGCTCATAACCACGTTTTGATAGAAGAAACTTCACGCCTCTATCAAATTCGCTGTTTAACACGTCAAAAATTGAGGATTTATTTCAAGAATGAGCTCTTTCATAGCCTGTCACATTCCTGACAGGAAATCACGGGTACAAAGACGGATTTGACAAGATCTCGTCTTGGAACGAGGTTGTTTGGCTTCATCAATAAGCTAAGTAAGAGATCTGGGTATGAGATTATGAAATCCCCGGCGAGTTTTATTTCATATTAGCGCGCTCTAGGTGGCTCTAGGATCTATTTCAAAGAAAAAAAATTACGGGCTAAACCGATCTCAGATCCGTCTAATTTCCAATAGCGACCTCAGTGTACTGTGAACGAGGCCTAATCACAACTGTAGAACCCGGAAACGTGAAAAGTCCGTCTGATCCTCGATCGAGTCTGAGATGACTGAGAAATCGAGAGAGACTTGCGCGTTTCTTACACGTTGGCTCGTTTTAAGCGTTTAACACTGATACAGCGCTTATGTATACGATACTTTCGCCAAGGACGACGTAAAATTTATAAAAATCAATCAGCGGGCTTAAACTATAAACTTAAAGTTTCCTTCGTTCATGATTGTGACTTGCTTGCTGCCACGTTCAGTACAGTCCACAGATCGACACAAACGAGAAATCATGCAGCTTTGCCTTTGGCACGTTTAGATCTACCGCAATAAGCTAAAAATTGGTATAAAAGGTATAAAATTTCACAACACGGTATTAAAGGTACCTTTCTCTCTCAGCCTTTTGTTTTTGCTTTTGCTTTCCAACAACGTCTTAAAAAAAAAAAAAAAAAAAAAGTGGAAAAGAACAATCCAACAAACAACAAACTTCAAACTGGTCTGATCGAAGGGGTGGCGAGATTTCACTCGAATACCGGAGATGAATGAAAAATGCACCCACCGCGTCCTTGCGCGTGATTACTTTAGTGACAGCTGACTGGTACAGTTCTGACAGTTCCCGGCTTATTTCTCAAATAAAGATTATCGAAACCATGAAACTGTTCTCAGCGAAACTACTAGCACCAAATCAGGCACTAGGATACTGTGATCATTTGTTTTTTCTTTTCAGGTAGACTGTTGAACGTAGACGTTTATTTTCAATTGTGAACCAGGAGGACCAGTAAGGTTTAAGAAAAGGTTCACCCCAGGTGCAGCACCTTTTCCAGTCCTATGCCAGGTCAAAAACTCGCCTAAAATCGCTTTTGATTTTTTAAAGCTCAGCGAAACGAGTGGACAACAGAGAATCAAACATAGCCAGAGGTCGAAGTTATTCATAACAATTCAATTTATACCTTAAAAAGGCCGCGCTGTGTTCCCTTGAAAACTACCGAATTTTGTGATCCTGCCAGTCACTCATAAGCAAGGGTTCCCTCGCTATTATAGAATTTTAATCATGTGACCATGACCTCGACCTTTCGTATGGAGCTATTGTTTTGACACCAGATATGCTGATATTATGTCGTCACATTCAGGTCTATACCCTGGGGAGGCTTTCCATAGATGGTTTTTCTTTCGAGTGAGTAGGTCAATTTATTCTGGAGTGGACCTTTAGTAAGTTGGATTCCGGATTCCATTCTTTAATAGGATTCCGGATTCTTAGTGCTGGATTCCGGATTCTTAGTGCTGGATTCCGGATTCCAAAGCCCAGGATTCCGGATTCCACAAGCAAAACATTTCTAGATTCCGGAATCCAGATCCCTTACATGGGGCGATCCTGTCTCTATCATGGCTAATTTGTTTGCTTAGTCGCAGTTTTGTTAGAGCTATTCTGTGTCGCATATTGATTACCTGATGTAGGTAATCTTCGCATTTGCCAGTAATTGTCTATCGTTTTGAATAACCGGTAGGTTCTCATTTTGTTGCTTTGGTTAGCATCTTTTCTGGTGTCGTTATTTATTTCACTTAGCCATCTTTGTAGTTCGATATCCTTCAGTCGTTGCCTGATCATGTTTACGATTCCTATGTCCGCATAGTGTGCTTTCATCCAGAGTTCCCCTAATCCTATCTGTTCCAATAAGCTTTCGATTTTTTTGCCCCAGAAAGATTTATTTTCATTCCATTTAATGTCATTGTATGCTATTTGGAATAATTTGTTTTCATTTATGGTTAAGGTTAACCAGAACTTAAAGTTCCCACATTAGGCTTCATTTCTCATAGAAACCTTCCTGTCTCAGCCTTGCACGCATTGTTATTGCAGTATTTATTAACTCCCAACAACCACTTTAGGGAGTGGGGGGGAGGAAATGATTGTTTTTGTTGGCGCTGGGGTAGGGAATTTGACTGATCTCGATCTCCCGGGGAGGGGATATTTGAATCTTTATTCCCCCAACGTGGAGATATTTGACTGCCGACTCGGACGAATGAGACCGAACATATATTTCCTTCACTGGCGAAAAATGTCTGATTGGTCGATACCAGACCAAGTGACATAGAGTAAATTCAACATGACGGCAAAGTCGTCCCTCGTGTGTTTATTCCAGGAGAAAGAAGAAAAACTGGAGCCCTCCTAGGCGGCATTTGTTTGAATGGTCTGGACTTTTTACTCTTTTCCTCCTGTTCCTGTGAGATTCCTTTACTGCAATGTTTGCGTTTTGGTTTACCGGATGCGACTTTCAACTCACTTGCTGGCCGTGTTTCTAAGGAAGAAAATGCTATCCCAGTAAAACAGACTAGCAAGACTCGAACGTTCCCAAGGGGCGCACTTCATCATGAATGCATAGAAGTATTGAACGCTTCAAAGTATTGCACTGGCTTATTACTTGATGATCCGACTGGTCCGGTCTGGTCTGTAGTTAGTTTTTTTTTTCCTTTTTATTCTTTAAAACTTATCATGTGCTTGATCCCAATAACACTGTATGCCCAGCAACAATCTTAGTAGTAAACGAAAATAAAATTTTGGGGGCAAAAAAAAAAAAAATTAAAATAACACCGTATATGTAGAAGCAGATCTAGAGAACATGGTCGGAATATTTATGGATTTGTTTTGTTGGTTGTTCATTAAGTAATTAGTGTACATGAATGCTAAACCGCTACAAAGGAGTAAGAAGCCCAGAACTTTCCATGAATACGAAGGTTCAGATTTTTATTGATTTTATTTCACTCTGATACAGGTACTTGAAATTCATACTATCTTGTTTAAGCACAAATGTATCATTAGAAAACTTTGCTTTGCTAAGTTAGTTGCACTTTGTTTGATTCAGGATTAAGTTCATCCTCTCTGAAAAAAAAATATAGATGAATAAGTATATTTTATTGCCTTTTTATTTTTTATTGATTCAAAAGTAAAAAGAAACTATGCTTCATATACATTTTATGAACTTCATTACTCAGCAACAACCTCTTGAAATATATACTGTAGTAAACCCATGCATTTATTGGGACTTGGTAATAAATTTGGGGTTAGAATAATGAACACAACAAAAACCCCTTACAAAGAATCTGCATTTTCCTTCATTAATGGTAATTAGCACAAATTTAGGCTGTTTAGGTTCTTAAACTGGTTCCTGGAAAAATACATTGTAGCTAAGAGTATTTAGTGGTGTTCAGCTTATTCCTTGATACAAAATACTCATACCATTACATTGTAGTTGGAGTGATGAGTCACCTATGTCTCCAAAGAGGATCCTGATTGTTAACTAAATGTCCAAGTGTACAGAATGTTTTTATTGAAACCTGTCATATTTTTAGGCTCACCAGTTTCTCTAGCTGTATAGAGGGGCCAAGCTGGCAAATTTTAGCCTAACAGGTTCTTAAAAACCAGGTTCTTAGTCACAGGTTTTTACTGTATAGGTAATATTACAGTGAGTTTATGAAAGGTAAATTAAAGCATGTCTGTTACTTTTGTTAACTAACATAATTATGATAGCTTGTTTTGAAAACTCAAACTAAGTAGGAACCTGCATGTCATGCTCCAAAGTACTATTCATCAAGATGATCCAACTAAAAGTTTTAAAAATTTTATCTAACACAACATAGAGCAAAGAATGTTAACCCAAACTATTAATTTCTGTAAGTTCATTTTTTTTAGGGGTGACTCACTTAACATTTACGCCTAAACGTTAGACAGAGCTGCCTGCCAGAGAAGCCATTTAAACAAAAGACACATTATCCACCCTCTGTCTGAGATGTTATTAGCAAGCAGAGGGGTAAACACAGGGAACCCACTTTGTGATTGTTGTGGATGATTCCAAATCAAATTTTTAACAGAATACTTTAATCGACTCGTCGATCCTTTTAATTGCAAGCTTGACAGCTGTGCACAGTGTCAACAGAAAATTTCTAGCATAGATAATCTTGACATTAGTTGGTTCGATCAAAAGAACATTTTTCATCACCGAAAGAGTCTATTTTAGCATTTTACAAGACTCTCAGCGTTCTGAAAATTGGAAAGTAAGCGTAATATGTCCAAAATATACAGTATTAGTATATACACACTCAGTGATCTTGGTAATTCAAAACGAAATATATAAAATGATCATTATAGCCCTGTTTATATGTGAGGGTACATAAACGCACGCGGTACAACTATTTTCACTCTATTGTTGGTTTTCACATGCCGTCACTAAAAGTCAAACTACAAAACTATAGATCCTACTGAGATTTTACTTTCATGGTGAATTAGAACAGCTGAAAACTAATTTTCGAACAAATTTTCGCTTCAAAAGGGTTCTTGGTTTTGTAATAGAGTACGCTTGAATTTCTAAGCTTTTGCGTGACGCAGCATTTACATGACGGTCGAGAGAGCTGTCATTTAGGTTAAAAAAGTGACTTTTTTTGAGGAATTTTGGTATCAAAACAGTTCAAGTATTAGAAAAAGTATTACTTTAATTTTTATGAGTTCCTCTAGGAGTAAACTCACGCTTTTGTAGCAAAACTCGGTAACAGATGTTTCTGTTGGTTTCCGTCCGCCATGCTGGAGTTCATCCGGATGAGCTCCAGCATGGCGTCTCCATACAAAGCTCCATAAATTCGGGTAAAACATTTCCGCGGATATCTCGTATACGAATTATTTCTTCGGCCCAAATCTTGGCGAGGGTCTTTGTATATTTACCTCCTTTGATTTCCCAGATGCTGGACTTTATCTGTCGAATGGTTTTGATTTTTATTTTGATCTATTTTAAATGGCGTGACACTGAAAACCAGCAATTCAGCTTTTTTAAAAGAGAGCTCATGTAGGGAACTTGAGTCTATGCAAATCATTTATCACATGTGACACTTGTGGCAAAGACCGAAAGAGATAGCGCAAAGCACAGATATAAGCTCATTGAATGTATGCAAGTTTAATAACATATTCGATCGAGTTACCCGGTAAAATGATGAAAAAAACGATAGAAGGTTTACAATCCGTATTACATCTACAGTTCAAAAAATCTTGAGGACATGTACAGGTAAGCAAACGATTGAAGGAGTACCTGTCTTAGAGTCCCTGTCGACTATTTTCCACTACAGTACAGAAGTTTGTTTACAGCACCAGCCGTGGAACTTGAGCTCGCCATACTACTCTATGAGGGTCTGAATGGGGGGGTCCACTTGTCGGTTGTCGGTTAAAATTCAGTAATTTTGTCGGTAGTCGGTTAAAATTTTCGATCTTTGTCGGTAGTCGGTTAAACTTTTCAATTTTCGCCGGTTGTCGGAAAATCTCAGTTAATAAGTAAAAACGCTTGTTAATTATTATTATTTTTTATGTATTTCACCCACTTTTCAAGACTTTGATCCCTAAGGAAAGAGTAAAACTTGCAAGAATGCATCATTTGTTTGCGCCTAAACCGTTCATTAACTCTTGTTTTTTATGCAACATGAACGTTTATTTCATCATTGTTTGCCATTAAATGAATAATTAGTACTGATAAAATCACCAAAGCTTTTATTGTAAATGCGAACTGGTTTCCCTGTCGACTACAGGGCACAGTAAAAAGTAATTAATTAATTACTTACTGGACTCTAGCCTTTTGGATACTTAAATTATTTTTATTGAAAAACTGCAAGGGATGACAGGCTGCACATCTATCCCTCTCATGTTTTGGTTCTAACAAGCATGTTCTTTGCCATGATACTCCTTTCTTGTAGGAAGTAATAGGTGGTTCTTTAAAATTTTGGCAAGGTAGTGGCTGGTTTTGTATGAGATTCCACTTTTTCATTAAAGCTTCTTTTCTATAGACACTAAGGGCAGGTATTGTGTCACGAAAGGCAATATTTCAGTCTTTTTCTTCCTGGTTGTCTTTTTTCAAGAGCACTGCCTTCCTTTCTGTGAGTTTTACTTCTAATAGCAATTTTTCTTTCAAAATTGTGTGGCTAGCCTCTGTCCATCAAGCGCTTTTGAGATCTGAAATACTTCCTCAGAGGAGTTTGTTCGTAGGATTCTCAGGCTTCTCGTTTGTCAAACAGGCGCTTTAACAATTGGTGGGTGATAAGAGGTGAAAATGTATATACTGTAAGGTTTCCGTTTCAAATGCGTCTTTACGTCAAGGATAGCTTTTTCTCATTTTTTCGCTGAATGTTGTACCTTGGTATACAACCGTTTCTAAAAAGAATGTCTCATTTTCAGATCTTTCGGCCGTGAATTTCATAGGAGGGCATATAAGTTTACTTGTTCCGCGAAGAAAGCTACGATGTCTGGTTTACTTATGTCCCATAGGGAAAAAATGTCATTTATGTAGCGTTTTCAAACAGTTGGTTTAAAGACGGTTTTGCTTAAACTTTGTGTTTCAATATGTGCCATGAAAATGTTGGAAAGGAAACTGCTGTCTTTGTGCTCATCGCGGTAACGTGGGTTTGTACTGATAGTTGTTTACATTAAACGGGAAAGAATTTTCTTTAAGGATTAATCTAAGCAAAAAACGTTCGGTTTTTTCACCTTTGACTTTTCAATAAAATTTATAAAGTCGGTAGCATCTTTAAGGTGAGACTTTGTGATTTTGATATTGGCTGTAGCAATGTACCTGTATCAACAACAAAAAAAGGAAATTCTTTCCCTTAGACCATCTGATGAGTCACAAATTTAAAGAGGTTACTTACTTCCTCGAGCTAACGGTTAGATTAAATACAAAATGCTCTTTTTTCTGGAAACAAATATTGATAATATCAGCCCATGTCGGTAGTCGGTTAATATTTTTCCTGTCGGTAGTCGGTAATTTTTTACTCATTTTGTCGGTAGTCAGTAATATTTTTCGCCCTTTGTCGCTAGTCGGTTAACCCCATTCACACTCTCCTCTATGTGCGCTGCAAGTAATCTCTAATACCTTTAAGATTGCTCTTGGTTTTCTTTACCGACAGTGAAATAAACGAAACTATTCCACTCCATTTCTGAATTGTTTTTTCACTTTTTTAACGAAAAAAACTCTTTGAGAAAAACTTTTCTCCTCGAATGTGTGCGAAGCGGCGCTCAGCAAGATGGAAGAAAAGGCAGGAATTTTGGCGCGAAACTCACTCGCCTCTGTGGCTTCTGATTGGATCTATCATTTTTTTCACATGTGAAGAAACATCGTTCGCGATTCTGATTGGATGTATCATTTTTTCACGTGTGAAAACCATAGTTCACTCCTCTGATTGGCTAGAACTCATTTGTGTATCAAAATTTACAACACAACTTTTTGGTGAGTATTTCCTTGTATGTATACAATAAAAACCAAGCGCAAACCTCTGCGATAAACAGTGTATGCGAGTTCAGATTTTTTGTTTTGATCAATGAAAATGCGCCCGAAACAGTAAGCTACCTCTTTCCTGCAACTAGGTGCATGCTAAATCAAATTTATCCCTCTGCTTTTTAATTTTCTGTTGTGTAGTGCTATGTTGCGTTTGTCTAAATGTTTACAGTGTGGGCAAACCGAATGGCAGCCAAGCTGTAGAACACAATCGTGTCGATTTATGGCACAAAAAGGGCCTACGCGTTTTACAAAACTGCCGCTTCCGTGCAACTCGGTACGCGCTAATTCATATACCAAAACAAAGCCCAAGAATTTTTCTTCCACTGCTATATAGTTTCTTGTTGTACCGAGTTGCACGAGACTTGCACTAAACATAAAAGGAGAAAATTACCTACCTCTTTAGCATGTCCTCTCCTCGCATCCAGCGATCGCAACGCCGATCTCGGATAAATGGATCGAGCCAGTGTGCTTGTCTGACAGTTCGTGGATGCATTATCTACTGGACAACACATATCACTAAAAATTTCGACCAAAATAATTTTTGATCACTCACAGTGGCAACAAAACCACAACACTACCACTGACAAAAAAAGCTGCTATTTCTTCTTTCATTATGACAATGTTTCGCGGGTATTTTGCCTCTAAGCCAATGACTTTGCCGGAAATCGACCACGTGATTTTTGTCGCGGCGCATGTGTAGACATTTTTCGCCAGGGAATGTTCATCCTGTCGCGAAATCAAACGATGGGAGGAGAGTAAGAGAACCTTGAAAAATCCGTTTGCATCGCGTTTGGCCGAGTTCGATACTAGACTAAAACTTCTCAGAATTACAGATCAATGATATATTGTTCCCATCAAGTTTCGATTTGGGCGAAATCGGGATTTTTTGGCGTTACTTTCATTGCCGTTAGCTGGAGGACTAGGAGAAGGGAAGCGCTTTAATGCCAGTTGATGACTTATTTCTCCCGCCAGCTTTCATACCACCTCAGATAATCGTGAAAGGAATACGCAGAAATGGAACAGCAACACTGATAAAGACTATTGAAGAAAGAAACCATTGAGACATGGATGTAGCTGACAGATGTTACGGAATAAGCTTAGTGAAGCACAGTGTTTTGCAAAGACGCGTTGGAAAACTTTTAAATAAACTTACCTACGTTAAAATCAAACAGACAGGCACTACGTGTTTTGAGAAACGAGTGCAATTAAATCGTAATAATATGTTTGATTAACCTTTGCAATGCTTCATCGCGTTGAGATTGAATTTTTATTTTTATCTTTCGAACTTTTGACGCTAGAACGCCAGCAAATATTACTGGACTTGGATTTGCAACAAATTGACCTCTGACACGAGTATCACAGGGGAAAAACTGTTTTAAAAGCTAGCGGAACGAGCTTTTCGGGTCACTACTGCCATGACAGGACGCACAGAGCCTCGACTGTAAGTACCGCATACGAATCCTTAGTACATTGTACTAGCATTCCTAACATACCTTCACCTAAGTCGCGCTAGCTTTTCTTCCCCCAGAGAGCAGTGAGGCGTCTTAATCCATTATTATGTCAAGAATGATGTCAATACAGACAACCAGAAAATGCCGGTAGGAAAACGTGACATAATTACTTTCTTTTTTTTTTTTTGTAAGAAGACGTGAATAGAAGAAAACGCCGACTGAATATGATCCGCAAAAACTCTTTTAAGAGTCTGTTTGAGTGTCGCCTTTGAAAACATTAAAATGTATTCAAACTAAGACCCAGCGGTTCATTCAATAAACATAAAGTAAAATCTCAGTGAAAATAAAGCCTGAATAAAGCAGTCTTTGTAAAACAAAACATTTTTGATAGGCGAGATTGTCAGAGATGAGGAAATCACGGGGAAATCATCAGAGTAGAAAAGTTTTTTGAATCAGCGTAATGCGTATTTGCTTTTATATGATAGACCGTAGTAGACTGCTAAAAGCAAGCAGAGCATAATTAGTACATATTTCAATACGCAGAGCTAGGTAAGGATATTTCGAAGACGCGTATTTCGAAATCCGTAATTAATTTATTCGGCGCGCTTTAGTATCATCTAAGTGCCCGTCTGGGGACTTCCGGGCTCTCCCTTGCGATCCTTCGAAAGATACTCGTCTCTCTCTTGTTAAAAACAATCTAAGGAGGTCTTGAAACTGACCGCAATAAATTAAATAATTTCTTTCTCTTCACTATCAATTGTTCTGTTATTACTGAGTTATAATCTTTCTACCATAAATTAACTGTATTCGATTTGAACACACTCTCTTAAACTGGTTGCAAAGTGCACTGTTCTCTTCCAACCCCTCGCGAAGGGCTACCGATGCATAAAACCCTAAACACACGCTACTCTTAAAATCAAAATTTTATTTCATTGTTTATACGTAAAATGTAAGGTACTCTATTCCGCTCACCTATTTATTATTCTTCCATAAAAACCCGGCATGAAAATCACACCAGTCAGTATTGATACATTAAAACTCCTGACGCGCCAGTTTCCACAAGTAAGAAAATTAAAAGGAGTTAGTTTAAACTAGGAACATGAGTAGAATATGTTAAATAGAACTGTATGGAACGTGCCGTCCGCCAGTTCGAAAAAAGAAGTTAGTTTTAAACCAGAAACAGAATTAGGATATGTTACATCAAACTTTATGGGACGCGCCGTCCGCCAGTTCGAAAAAGAAGTTAGTTTTAGACTAGGAACAGGAGTAGAATATGTTACATGCATGGGACGCGCCGTCTGCCAGTTCGAAAAAGAACTTACTTTTAAACTAAGAAAAGGGGTAGAAAATGTTACATCGAACTGTATGGGGCGCACCGTCCGCCAGTTCGAAAAAGAAATTAGTTTTAAACTAGGAACAGGGTAGAAAATGTTACATCGAACTCTATGGTACGCGCCGTCCGCCAGTTCGAAAAGGAAGTTAGTTTTAAACTAGGAACAGGAGTAGAAAATGTTACATCGAACTGTATGGGACGCGCCGTGCGCCAGTTCGATAAAGAAGTTAGTTTTAATAGACTAGAAACGGGAGTAGGATATGTTACACCGAACTGTATGGGACGCGCCGTCCGCCAGTTTGATAAAAAAGTTATTTTTAAACTAGGAAAAGGGGTAGAAATGTTACATCGATCTGTATGGGACGCGCCTTTCGCCAGTTTAAGAAAAGAAGTTAGTTTTAAACCATGAAACAGAATTAGGATATGTTACATCGAACTGTATCGGACGCGCCTTCCTCCAGTTCGAGAAAGAAGCTAGTCTTAGACTAGGAACAGGAGTAGAATATGTTGCATGGAACTGTATGGGACACGCCGTCCGCCAGTTCGAAAAAAAAAGTTAGTTTTAAACCATCAAACAGAATTAGGATATGTTACATCGAACTGTATCGGACGCGCCTTCCTCCAGTTCGAGAAAGAAGCTAGTCTTAGACTAGGAACAGGAGTAGAATATGTTGCATGGAACTGTATGGGACGCGCCGTCCGCCAGTTCGAAAAAGAAGTTAGTTTTAGACCAGCAACGAGAGAAGTACTTTCTAACTGACACTTTAAAAAGAGCTTGTGATCGCCTCGCGCTTCAAAAAATGTCCACAGCCGTCTCTGTTGAGTCTCGCGCCCAAAATCAAAGCTTCGTGTCCATTGAAAATTAACTTAGGGTTGGGGCTTAAGCCGTTTCAAAACTAGAAGAGTATTTTTGTTAGGATTGAAAAGGTCTGGCTTTCGGCGCAAAATACATAAGCACAGGAGGACACGAACATGGTGCGATCTAGCACCTCTCCTATAGCTTAAACATTCTTTACGTTTGTGTCCACATTCTAGCTCATTCTCTCCAAGTTTTCTCACATAAAAATATTAAAATGTCAAATGACAATGATTTTTCTCTCATGAGGTTAATAACATAGGAACGTAATGTGTTATTCAGCCCTAGAGCATTTGTTATGTCTGGCAGCTCAAAATTCATGGGAATCGTCGAGGCTAAGCAAATGAACCATTGAACACGGCACCGTCCTTAAAAATATATCACACTTAACAAAGCGAAGAAACCTTTATCGAATGTTACCGGATCTGCGAAAAAGCGAATCGAATTTATGGAGTCATACAATTACTATGCACAAGCTAGCGTCATATCATAATAAAGTCGCAGCGATACTACATTTCTTTATCGTGGAACGGTTGTTTTCGCCGAGAAACTAATTAGAAGAGCAATCGTTTTTTTTTTTACCTTCCTTTCGCTAACAATGAGAAAAATCCAGCATCCTTCCTTGATATTAGGCCGCATGTATTAGTTGTAGCCGAGTGTGAACATCTACCTCACATTCTGATCTATTCTCACTACGTCCGAATATAAACAATTCCCGAGAAAAAGAAGCGACGAGGAGATGAAATGCTAGATCCAAGCCAAGGCAATGTACTCCAGTAACAATGCAGGCGTTGTGGGGAACCGATAGATTTTAGGTACTTTAAAAGCGCGCAAACAGAATTATTCTGGCGCGAAATGAAGATTATCTTGCAATGTATGCTGATATTTAATACATTGAAAAGTGTCGCCATGACACAGAAATGTTAGCACTTTCGAGGAGTGTGAAATATTAAGTGGGATTAAGCGCCCATAAAGCTTATAACTCTGCATGGTGCTGTACTTCCAGTAAAAACTTTATGCGTCCTCTCATGAAGGAAACACTAATTTGACTTCTTGTTTTTTGCTGCTGTTTTTTTTTTCTAGGGGAACTGAAACACTCCAGAATTTTGGGGAATAATGAAAACTACTTAAGGTATTTAAGAAACTGGCTCAAACCAGTTGCTCAGGGCAAATCTTTACGATGGAAGCGCTGTTGGCGTGCGTCCTTGGACGGCTGGGCTGCCAGTACTTTTCGCAGCCGTTGTGACAATAAAGGACCAACGGTAACAATCGTAATAGTCGGCGGGAAATACATATTTGGAGGCTACACCAGCCACTCATGGGGTAAGTGGTTTGTTTTTTCCAAAACTGGGCATATCATCATGTAAAATTATCTAAGGAATTATTTGAAGTGGAAAAAGTCATTTGTGAACTTACGCAAGAGGACTGGAGAGGGAAGAAGACCGCAAGCCTTGTGTGACAAGCGTGAGAATAATTTTGTTTGAAATAACTTTTCTCCAAGCTTCACCTTTCTTTAAACAGATCGTTTTGTAAAAGACCAGAAAAATTTAATGTTAAGTGAAGATCGCAACAAAATGTGTAAATTAAAATAATAGCCCTGGTACGTTTGTCACACACGAGCGTTTTGCCGTCCACTTCTTCCTGCCGTCCCGTTCCTATACCACGAAGAGGACGGCAGCCCAAATATCACTTAAAAAGTGCATTCACGCTGTTTTAAACTTTATCTTTATCGACCTTTTTTCATTTAGTTCAATTCGCCAAATGAAGGTAAATTATTATGCGATTAAATTCGAAAAGACTATACCAAATATTAGAAAAAGAAAAAAAAAATCGTTGTCTTGTGTTCACGTCACGTACCCCATAAAACTAAAATTAGGACGTTTAACGTCGTATCCGTGCAGCGACACCAAACAAACAAACAAACAAAACGTGCTCTCTCTTTCTCATTTTTCAAGACTGCGCTATAGCTTTTTTACTGTTCTCGATGCCGTTCGCTGACGTATAAAGTCCTCGCCCTATTAATCCAAGACGGACCATCACAAATGTTAATTGGGGGAAGGGGGAGAATTCCTGAGCTCAACGTTTTTTTTTTGTTGTTGTTGTTGTTTTTACGTAGACTTGCCTATTTTTAACCCAATTTTCTGATTATTTATGGGGCTGTAAAGTACTTAATTGCCTCGCCTAGAAGACGAAATCGCGAGGAGGCATCTTAGGAGTTCATGCATATCTATAGGAAAGTACTTACAGTTGAAATTTGTTGTCAGACAGTATAGCAGAAAAAAACTCTCAATTATTTAAAAACAGGGGCCGCATGGAATCGTTGGGTAAATTGTGAAATGATCACCCTTACCTGTTCTTGAAACTAAAATGAAAACTCTATGTAAAAAGTGCATGTTGGATGGGGTAAAATTACCACTTCTAATCAAGTCTTTTTTTGTTATGGTTAACAAAAAAAAAAAGGTTAAACTGAGAGAGTATCTTGATCAAAGCTGAACCTGAATAATAGCATGGAATCTTACGTTTCCTGTTTCTATCTCACCTATTTTATAACGCACACTTAATTTTATTGTTAATTAGCTCACAGTCAGTCCAGTCGATGCACATGCAGGCACAACCACGATTTTAAATGTCCTTTTTTAGTGACTATTTTATGTTTTAAATGCTGTAGCAAGAGAGAATACTCACTCTCTCTTGGCTGTAGCCAATTATTTATAGGTGATTAATGTAAATTCATTTCAATTCTTCTAAATACATTTTGTATCTTTTTTTAGAATCTTATCGTTTTCTTTTGAGAGTTTTTATTGTAGTTGTAAATTGTAAGTTATAAATTCTATTTTTATTTTTCATTTTAGTTCTTCATCGTAATCATTTTTACATAGCCCCACAAGAATTGAGCTTTAAGTCTTAAGTGTTTAAATAAAGGAAATGATGATGATGATGTTGATTATGATGATAATGATTATGGCTTATGAGTGAAAATCGTCAGATATGAATAGGTGTATTTAAGAGAGCTACACAAAAACCGAGGATACAATTAACCAACAACATACAAAACGGGGGCTTCTCTAGAAGTGTCAATTTTTACAAGACAGTGTTTATCTCTTTTTCGACCCATTCAAGTTTCCCTTGCAAAATTATTGCATGTACTTTGTCGCCAAAAAAACAAAACCGTACCTTAGCGTTTTTAAGCCAGCTGGACTACGACCAAGGCGGCTGGGGGAAGTTCGGAAGTTAATTTGCCAGTAGACCGGCAGAATTTGTTCGCTGTATAACGAGGTTTGAAATTCGTTTTATCGAGAGTCTTTTCCATATATTTTACAATGACTGCCGAGTAAAGAAAATCGTTAGTTACATGCATCGTCATATATAGCGGTTCGTTATATCGAGGTTCCACTGGGCTGTAGTAAACAACAATTGAACAATTCAAGCCGTTACATCGGGGTGCCGACAACTGAATATTAATCTGCAATTTATCGCTCTTTAAATTATTTTCGGCGTTTAGATTTTCAGTTAAGTACCCGTTTCTTCCTTCAAAAGTAAATACTTGAGTAAGAGTAAACTTAGTATTAAAAACAGACTTTTCACGAGACTGATATCTTTGCTACTTAAAAAAGACTTAATTATTACTAGAGTATCAGTATCTTTTCTTGTTTGTATGATTTCGAATTTTTGAAGGACGTCTGTGCATTGATTATCCCTTTCCTTTCTTATTTTCCCAACAGGTTACAGCAGTTGCCAGTTTCGATATGATTCACAAGCATTTCTTTTCTCGCTGGTTAACAAACCAGGATGGGCGCCTGTGAAACTGCCTCAGACAGGGCAGTATCGTCATTTATACGTAAGTTCCATATATGACTGCTCGTCTGATGGACCTACTTTCGGTGGAGGCTATGACATTTACATTGCCGACTACGCGTCATCTAGTAGCAGTTCCCATACCAACCCTGGCCATGATTACAGCGCACCAAGTGGGTACAGCTATGGAGACACCTTCACCCAGACATTTCTGGCAGGAGGAAGCAATTATAAATTTACACCAGACGAAGTAGAAACATTTTACGAAACGACGTAAAAACTTTGGCTTCAAACTTAACAGTCAATTAGTATTACTCTGATTAAGCCAGGATAGTAATTTGTTTATAAACCAGGGAGTTTAAAAAAAAAAATTACATTTTAATTCATCAATTTAATATGGAGGCCTGTATAGTACAAAACTTGTACCACCTTATTAAACTGATCTTTAATATAATATTTTCAAACATTTGTCTTTGTCTGATTTGCAAAATATACACCCGTTATGTTTTTATAATTAGCTGTCTAGTCAAATTTTGAATATGAAGCCTACATTATTTTGCATTTTTCGTTTTATGTTTTACCACGATAGACTATTAAATGATATCTGAGAAGCAGTAGCCAATCGTGCGAGCGCTAGGTGTATATGATGATATCCCTCTACTGTACAACGGCTGAAAGTGATGTAACTCGAAGAAATTTTAAGAAAGACTTATGTGCATGGGTTAGTTCTCCCAGTATAATTATAAGCAATTCATTTCGGCAAATCCCAATTAAAGAATTATTAAAATTTTGGTGGATACAGTGAAGTACCAGGAAGTCCAGATTTGAAACAAAACTTGTTTAATCTAAAGAAGAAACGAAATAGTTGGAAAGCGATATATCTGTGGACGTTATTGTTGAAGGTTAGCAGAAAATACTCTCTTTGAATTTTACGTCAATGCATAATACAAAATCAAGATTAATATTACTCTTCATAAGGATTGATTAATGGTAATTGCCTAATTTCATACAGCGCGAGAACTGGCTCTACCGGATTTTCCCGGACTATTTAAAAAGTCCAGCTTCAAAATGGCGGATAGTCAGAGTAAAAACGCGAACTAAAGCATTCTTTTTCGAAAAATAGAAGAATCTGCCTAAACTTAGTAAGAAAAGGATGAAGAAGATTGATTATAAATTTTCTACAGCAAAGAATCCTCTGTTAAATTCTACCTGTAAAGTAGGGGATCATCATTGACAAGAACACAGATGTGATTGTGTAAGTACCAAACGCAACCAAGTATGGTGGAACAAAAGAGCAAGGGCAGTACAAAAGGGTTTACCTGGATTATTCCCGTCGGGAAAAGGGTAACGTACGTGAAAGGTCGTGATTGTAGGGAACTTAAATCACATGCGGGCAGAATAAGGGTCTGGTATATACTCAGTGCATGTTAGCCAAAAGACAGATGTGCATATGACATTCTTGATTGTGATTACAAGGTGACTGCGCAAATTGTAAATTTAACATGCTCTTAGACCCAATAAGTTAAACAAAGAGGTAGCGCGACAAGTGAGCCCTTGTAAGCCATTGCCATTTGACATTTTATCACTGAATTTGTACATGTCTTAAGAGCGGATGTCAGTAAATATCGACCAGAGGTCTACAAAAGTGACAAATCGAAAATTCTCAAAGAAATTCACAAAGTAGCACTAGGTAAGCTATTAACATAAATGTAATTTTTACTTCGATCCGATAATTATTTTCCACGTACGGGGGTGTTATTGGTTTCGCGGATCTCGGACCGGGTTTTCCAGACCCGAGACCATGTGTCGCAAAAAAATCGTTTTAAAATTCAAATCCACTGTAATGCGGACAACAAATCACTTATTCAGAAGAGTACTTAATTGCACACATTCTAAGTGGTGATTTACTCAGTTTGAACGAAAGTGTAATATTTTGGAGATTTTTCATTATTTTCAATATTTTGAACGTTTTCGTTCAATGAAAAAATGGCAAATTTCAAAGCCCAAAATCGTCGACTGGTACCTCGATTTCAGTAACGAGTCTTATACCACGTTAAAGAGCGTTATCTCTTCTTTCAAAATCTGTTTTCAAAACTACGGGCAACTTAAAAGAAAATGTTTGAGGCCAAAAAATACTAGTAGTACTTTTCTGAAATTTGAGCTTTCCAGACTCAGCGGGTCGATGCTAAAAACTCAGAAAAATGCAATAAGAAATCAGTTTGAGCAACAGTGATTTAACGTTATCAGCTGTCAGAAACCAACACGTGTTTATCGAGCGATCTGATAAAATTTAAAGCCGTTTTCCAACAAGAAAAGCACAGTTTAGCCATCTTCTGCTACCAAACGCACGAGTCACGTAAGGTTGTCAAAGAGCAAAGCACAATAATAAACTTCAAAAAGCACAACGTTTCTGCGTCCAGGAATTAGACTTTAGCGGACAGAAAAATGCCTACGAGTGTGTATGTTTCATACCTTAGCATGGGTTTCCTGAGATACTGGAAATAAAAAACGTCAAGGACAGCATCGGCAAAGAGCATCTTCGGCTGCTCTCAAACTACGGTGATTGCGTTACTTTTCACAGATTGACCGCTTACCACCTGTTTTTGGGCTCGCATTTCCGAGGAACGCTTGCCTCGAGAGGCGCGCGGCACGGATCTGAACTCTTCTTCACGAAACATTGAGCTGAATTTATCGGAAATATGTCACCACCACCAACAACATGAGCTTTTTTCGGGTATTTGTCGTTTTTTATGCGAAAAGTTCGGGTAAGCAGATTCTCGCAAAAACCAAAAATGTGTTTAAAAGCCCACCCTGGATTTGAAGCAAAAAGTATTTCCTCGAAATAAGCTAAAAAATACCCAATTCACGCGGTGAAAAATTGGATGATTATGGAAGGATTATCGAATTTTTGCCTAACCTGAGGAATTTCCAGTGATGGAGGATTAGGGCTAGGAAAAAAGCCCATAACCTGCTCCTGTCGTTGTAAATTTCCTCAAGATCAAAAATTTCAGTAAGAACCGAAAACAACAGCTTAAAGGAGATGCACACACCTTGAACTAGCCAGGGAAAAGGGGCTTGTGATTGAGTTAAACTGTTATTGCTGCGCGGTGCAATTAGGTAGACCTGTTACTATCCCCCGCGCAACCACATGGGGAGTACTTTGAAGCGGTCTTGTCGGGGACTTTCGGGGGTAGGGGGCGGGGCAAATCGAAAATAACTTCTCTTTGTTTTTGTGAAGTACATCATTTCTCGCACGGTTGGCTAGGTGACGGCGGACTCCGTACCTTTGGAAAGGCCCTTTTGAAACTTGTCCTGGCAACATGCAGAGTATCACGGAATTAACGTCAACACCTTGAATCAACTGCATGAACAGGGAGAGGCGATAAGTCCCATCTTAAAAGATGCTTGATGTCTAGACGTGGATAGTCTGTCCACAGTCATTTTTCATTTTGTATTTCGGGACCATTTGACAGCGTACGAGTGAACCGGAGCGCAGTAACGAGCCCTAACCCCACCCCATTGGCCTTGTGGTCAATAAATCATCGCGTTTTTCATTTTTTTCTTTATGCGCGTTCGAGAACCTCCAAAGGGAATATTGAGGGTCTTTGTACAGTTTCAGTTTATTTTACCGACAAAAAAGAACAAAACAAAGCAAAAGACAAGTACACAGAAACACGCCGAAGCAATGTGGTGAGGAAGCCCAAAAAGAAACCATAAGGCTTAGGTCATCCCCTTTTCGTTCGTTTAGCGTCGAATAGGTTTCCTGGTTTTGGGTGGGTCGGTCGGTGGGGTGAAAAAAAATCACAAGAAATCTGAGAACGGGAGGCCTGAAACACCAGCATCATTGCCGTGGAGACTGAAAACAACAAGACATGGTCACCAAATCGACACAAACTAAATATGGCGGAAAATTTGATGGTCAATTTCATAAAAAAAAAGGCCCAAAAAGGGTAAAAAGCAAAGAGGATACACCACCGAACGTTTTATGCGTCAAAATGATGTTATAATGCCAAGTTTTAAGATTAAAAGAATTAATCTAAGTCCAAAAAAAATAAACCTTGTCGTTTCTTTTTCTTGCTTTTTTAAAAAATGCCAAAAAACTGGGTCTTTTGGACGACACTAAACGCAGAAAAAATTAATATAGGTATTAAGAGTGGTTGTCAGAGAAAACCGGGCAAAATGTTAAAAATGTCAACGGAAGGGGGTCAACAGAATAAGTTCATACTAACATTATAGATAGGTCTGGTGGAGTAATGGACAAATATACCAAACATAGGTTCTTCACTGCTCTTGTATTAGAGATACGAGCATCACTTTTTTCGACCCCGTCGGACGCCATTTTTATAAGCAAATTTTTACCATTTTCTAAAACTCACAGAACCCTCCAAATTTAACGAGCGAAGTTTATTTTTTGTATGCGATACAACACATCACAGAACTACTTTCTAAAACCATAAGATTAGTTAAGTATCCACGTACAAGACTAAAATTTTCTTATTTTATCTGTCCTAAACTCAGTGTCTGCAAACGAGCAAAACATCGAGCATTTTTGAATTGATCTACAGCACACAACTAAAGCGACAGAACAACTCTGACAGCCAAATTGCAGTCTACTATCATCCATGTAACCAAAACACTAATAATCATTTTGGGCCATTGAAACAGGAAGAAATTAGAAAACTCACATTTGTTATAGTTTCCAAGCTTTTTCTTGCAAACAGGCCGATCCCTTCGTGTTTGTTTTAAGTCCTCTTCGTGAATTTTCTTTCATATTTCGCTGTAAAGTATGTTTAGCAGCTGAAGGACATATCAAAAAGCTCGAAATACTGCCTAGGTTACATTTTCAAAGGACAAAAAGTGCTGAACGATAGGATGAAACTAGAAAATAACAAAGCGACGCCATCTTGAAAATTCAGCACTCAGGAGGGACTGGCACTAGTAGCTGCCTTGTCCACCGGCCACAAGTGATGAATACCGAACAGATAAAAAACAAAAATTGGTGACCAAGGTGTACTGTCGCACTTTGTAACAATCGTCGCACTTTGTAATACCTGTCGCACTTTGTAATAAAATTGTCACACTTTGTAATACCTGTGGCACTTTGTAAAAACACTTGTCGCACTTTGTAATAAAAAAGCTGTCGCACTTTGAAATAACACACCATCGCACTTTGTAAAAAAAAAAGCTGTCGCACTTTGTAATAAACTTGAAATAGATGGTTGGAGGACAAGTAAACCCAGTAATTAGTGTCATCATGGACAACAACAACAACGACAATAATAATGATAATAATAATAATAATAATAATAATAATAATAATAATAATAAAGTAAAAACTTGCAAGAGGTGACAGGCCGCACATCTTCACCGGCGTGAAACCTTTGAAAACCTTTTACATATTGCCCCACTGAGGAGAACTCTTTCAGGGATCTTACAGTTTAAAATTTGAACCATGATATAGCTTATATATAACGGACCAAGATACGGCTCGGTACAGTTCATGTTCAGCAAGGGAAAATTGTGTAAGTTGAGCAGAACCTTTAAAATGTACAACAGACAATTTGCTCAGTTCGCGCGTATTCATGTTGAATTTGTGGCCCGTTTATGAGATTTGTCTACTCAAAAATATGATAATTTTTCCATAGCTGCTGTAATCTTAGGGTATCTGCTTTTAATATCTTCGCAAAGTTTAGGTTTACGCGATCTCAGAGAACAATGTTCAGCTGTACACAGCACGTAGCCTTTAAATATATCCAGATCTAACACTGGTTTGGTGTATTTACCAAAATGACGCCGTTTCATGTAGGTTCCAGCGTATTCGAAATTTCCACAATATTCATTAGGTAGTGGTCATCGTGGCACAATGACGTGATATGCAATGTTTTAAAGAACATTTTAGTGCGAAAATAATAGTGACAATAATGATGATGATGACAATGATTGTGGCACCAGGTTGGGCTCTGAGTTTGTGATTTTCATTTGGTTTTATGAAATACAGTATAGCTTATTCATGGTAATAAATACAAATCAAGTAATATCTCTGTATATGTCTCAAGTAATACCTCGCA
>OZ037775.1:8058449-8100949 GCA_964035525.1 Porites cylindrica | reverse complement strand
ACGGTTTGCACGTGCGTATCCGAAAACGTTGAGGAAAAAAATAGAATGAAATAAACATAACTAAAAAAAAATCGGTTTCCAGAGAAGCGACGACATTAATTGGAGAACCGAATCTTGGATGATTTATTTATATAGCAAGCTTGATGATGTTAAGCGTGAACGCGTTATTTTCTCCACGACCTGTCTTCGGAGTAGACGAAGTAGGGCACAATTACGTCAATGTGTGGTGCTTTTGTCGGTCAAAAATAATGTGACAAAAAGGGGTAAAAAGAGTCATTTGTAAACTAAAGTCGGAGGTACTACAAGCTTGATTTTTAATAGCTGAATTAATGATAAACGGTTGACGTCAATGAACATAACAAGCCGACAGAATTAAAGAATTTTAGAGGTTGTGTCATTTCATAAACAGCAAAAATGCTTTTGCTTACAACCGTTAACCCGACCTTTAATAAAGGCACCTTAAAAAAAATGTTGAGATTTGGGGTGGGGGGGGGGGGGGGGGGAGGGGGGAAAGAAGATGTAGAAAAAGTTGGGCGTACCTCCGGAAAAATCCTGACTACGCACCTGCTAAAGCCTGAAACTGAACAACAGGAGTCTTGACGAAACGTCCTCAGTTATCACCTGTCCGGGGTCGTACTTTCAAGGATACGCTGATCAAGAATCACTCATGACAGAATGAAAACTTCCTCGTAGCAGGAGTGACAACAGTGGTAATCGGTCGTTCTGTGAAATGTAACGCAATCTTTGCTGTTTACGATCTTTCGGCGCTTGGATTTGAAACGTTGTTGTTTGGTATGTTCTCCCGTGTGGATACTTGACATTTCCAATATATGGAAACACCATGCTAAGGTACGAACAACAGACATTCACAACATTGTTTTGTACGCTAAAATCTGATTTCATGGACGTAAAACGTTTTGAATTTTAAGACTTTTCAATATTAGTGTTTTGCCCTCCCTTTGACAACTTCGCGTGACTGGTGCACTTGGCAGGAGTTGACAGCTTAAATCTGCCTTTCTTGATGGCAAACGGCATTAATTTATATCAGATCGCTGTATAAAGACGTCTTGGTTAAGCTGATAACATGAAACCACTATTGCTCAAACTGATTTCTTACTGTATTTTTCCAAGTTTTTAGCATCGGCCCGCCGCGTCTGGAAAGCTCAAATTTCAGGAAAGTGCTACTTGTATTTTTTGGCCTCAAACATTTTCTTTTAAGTTGCCCGTAGTTTTGAAAACAGATTTTGAAAGAAGAGATAACGCTCTTTAACGTGGTATAAGACTCGTTACTGAAATCGAGGTACCAGTCGACGATTTTGGGCTTTGAAATTTGCCATTTTTTCATTGAACGAAAACGTTCAAAATATTGAAAATAATGAAAAATCTCCAAAATATTACACTTTCGTTCAAACTGAGTAAATCACCACTTAGAATGTGTCCAATTAAGTACTCTTCTGAATAAGTGATTTGTTGTCCACATTACAATGGATTTGAATTTTAAAACGATTTTTTTGCGACACATGGTCTCGGGCCTGGAAAACCCGGTCCGAGAGCCGTGAAACCAATAACCCCCCCGTACGTGGAAAATAATTATCGGATCGAAGTAAAAATTACATTTATGTTAATAGCTTACCTAGTGCTACTTTGTGAATTTTTTTGAGAATTTTCGATTTTTCACTTTTGTATACCTCTGGTCGATATTTACGGACACCCGCTCTTAAGAAGTGTCCAAATGACTAGAATTGCAATGTAAATGCAAGGTACAAAATCATACTTACTAGCCTCACAAAGAAACTATACACAATTCATCCCCCTAAGAAAAATCATACTTGCGTATTATGACATATTGCTCAATGCATGAGGTGACAGGAAAACTAACTTACGTTGTCCCTAACATGAACATATGAAATTAGTAGATGAGCTTTGCTTCAATGCACTCGATCTGCATGTAACTTGTAATAGTGATGATTCATTAATTGTACAAATAAAAATGACCCAGTGAAAAATGAAGAGGATGCAAAGATTACCTCTTCCCATTCTTATTCAAGATCCTATTTGTAGAAGGAATATCTGAAAGGATGGTTTGGATTAAAACATATTATAACAGAGTGAAAAGAAGAGTAATTTTTCTTGGGATATAATTTGGCTTGCATAGCTTCCATTTTCACTCTTTGTACGTTCCCCTTGTTTTATGTTTAGTGGCAATGAAGGTGTCTCTTAATTTCTCCAGGTACTGCCTGGCTTTCCTGCCTGTTTTCTTACTGATAATCGGGCGGTTTTCCTAGTATAAAAAAGATATAAGAATAAGGGTACTCAATCACTTAAATCATATTCACTCTGCACTATGTATAAAAGTGCACCTTTTCCACTGCCTCATCTGTTTCATATCTGCTCTTACTATGATATGCACTGATTTCTTAAGCACTCGAGCTTTATCATTTTCACCTTATTTGTGCAGGCTTTTGCGGGTTTGCAAAGGACCCTTTCACATACCATTTCTGCAGCCTCTCCGCTCGGGACGGGATATGAATGAACCAAAAGCACTATTGCTTAGCAACCCAATCTTTTTCTCCCTCCTGGATATCTGTAGCTACAATAGACCTTGTCACGGTTTTGGAAACCATCTTGACGAGCAGGCAACCGCTAGAGAAATTACAGAGTTTGTATGAGAATCTAATGTCGAATAATTTCCGTAAAACTGCTGTTCTAAATATTGTGAGCTAAAATATAAAGCCTCGACCCTAAGTATTCTACTGAAAACAAATTGAGGGCGTTACATGCGGCTGCATGCGCTAGAACCACTTTTTAAAGTTTTCCATACATTTGCTTGAAAAAATTTTTCTTCCCGCCGACTTAAATTTTCCGGGAAAATTGCAAACAAATATGTGGAAAACCTAAGGTAAGCGTCTGAAGAAATTTAATCACAGGTGCGGCACCCAGGAAATTGTTAGTAGAATCCTTTGCTGTGTAGCTCTTTAGTTACAATTATTTTTGTTCAGAACAGCCGTTTTACGGAAAGTTTTTGACATTAGATTCTCATGCAAACACTTTACGACGGAATCCATGAGGAAATTGAGTAATTTTAATTTTTAGTGGACAAAAACCTTGTACCAGAATAATTTAAACAATATTGCATTCTTTATTACACTTTTCAAGAGCTATAGTTGTAATTAGCTACCTGTCTGAACAACACCAAAGAGAATGAGAGCCCGAGAAAAGAAACGTCAAATTTCACAAAAATGACACCTTACACATGAAATTCTCAGAATTTCTCGGGCTCCCATAAGAAATAGTCTCTGGTGTTATTACAGATAACTAATTACAGCGGAGCTCAACGCGCGAAGCGCGCTCGAGGGGAGCACCATAGCTAGGTAAATCTACCCATCCCAGAAAATTTGGTAATCACGTGATCGTACACCAAGCGAGCAAGCGACCATCCGTCCGCACCACAGGGCAGCCAATGTTCAATGTTACACTTCCTGGCTAGTTTGGAAGCACAGGAAAACTGATATTGATACTGATCGATATTATATTGGACGCACAAGAAATGAAATTCAGCTGCTATCAAGAGTCTTCTGTTATTCGTGGCTAGTTTGTTTCGAGAAGTCTTTGACTGAGAATTGAGCAAAATAATTTACCAAGACAACTAGAAATACAAATTCCTCTATAATTTGAGGGATCACTTTTAGTCCCACTTTTAAAAATTGGTGTTATAAGGCCATCGCACCATGTTTGAGGCATAATGCCTGACGTCAGAACAGCGTTAATTGTTGGTTTCAACATGACGTCACTAAAATCCAAACTACAAAACTATCGATCGTACTGAGATTTTACTTTCATGGTGTATTAGACTAGCTGAAAGTTAATTTTCGAACAAATTTTCGCTTCCAAAGGGTTCTTGTTTTTGTAATAGAGTACGCTTGAATTTCTAAGCTTTTGCGTGACACAACATTTACATGACGGCCGAGAGAGCTGTAATTAGGTTAAAAAAGTGACTTTTTTCGGGGAATTTTACTATCTAAACAGTTCAAGTATTAGAAAAAGTATTACTTTACTGTTCATGAGTTCCTCTAGGAGTAAATTCACGCTTTTGTAGCAAAACTCCGTAACAGATGTTTCTGTTGGTTTCTGTTCGCCATGTTGGAGCTCATCCGGATGAACTCCAGCATGGCGTCTCCATACAAAGCTCTATAAATCTGGGTAAAACATTTCCTCGGATACCTCGTATGCGAATTATTCCTTCGACCCAAATCTTGGCGAGGGTCTTTGTATATTTCCCAGATTCTGGACTTTATCTGTCGAATGGTTTTGATTTTTATTTTGTCTATTTTGGGTGACGTGACACTGAAAACCCGCAATAGGCATTAGTTAGTTTAAGCTGGATTTGATCATTTCATTTTTTATTCCATCTGAATAGGAAGATTTGTTGTTTTTGAGTTTGTTAGCCCCTGTGCGTATGTTGAGTTCAGTTATTAGGTAGTCCAAGGCATGCGATTGTGTTGTTGCGTCTTCTAATCTTGTTAACTCACTGATAATCGCTTCTTGGTGTGAATTAAGGGGCTCGTTTGAGTGTAGTGACTGGTAGTGAGACAACCAACTTTCTTCTGAGATTGGCGGGGTACTAGTTTCCTTCATAGAATCATCCATAGATTTTAAGCAGTTCCCAAAATTTCGGCTCTTTGAATTATCTACCATGTTTTCCAGTTCCGAAATTTTAGTATGATGGTATTCTCTCTTCTGTTTCAGAACGTTTTTGTACTGTTTTAAGACAGTGTGATATTTTTCCATAAGCGTATTATTGAGAGGATCTCTGTGTTTTAGATTAGCAAGTTTCCTCAATTCGTGTCTCTTATGACGACATTCTTTATCAAACCATTTTTTGTTAGACGAAACAAAAGATAATCTAGTATATCGTTTTTTAATGTTCTTAATTTTTAAGCAATGCTTTGCGGTTGTAAAAAGAATCCTTTCTACTGTATCGAGTGAAGAGTTAATAAATGTGTTTGTCTGGCCTACTGTCAACAAGAAAATCATGTGTCATTCTCTGTATGTCTCTAGTTTGCAGTGCTGTTTTAAATTTTTGTCATGAATCATTTTTCCGTATAAACTGTATGGGTAAACAAATTAATGTATCATTAGTATTTTCTGTAGCTAAGTGGTTATTTACCGTATTAATGATTAGCCATGTCATTATTGGACTGTGATCTGATAAACTTTACGGATCTTTAACAACGAAATTCGCGATAGAGTGGAATGAGTCTTGGTCGCATATTGCATAGTCAAAAACACTAACTCCTGATTTACCATGAAATGTTGGCCTTCCATGCGTAGTACGTTATTTAGCCCTATCTAAGTGAAGCAAAGAGAAGAAACTGGACATGTGCATGTTGCCGTCAGGGAAAACCTTTTTTATTAGAGAGTTTTAGATCCGAGTTTACCGCGAACCTCTAACCGCTGGAGGTCACGTGAAAAGTCTTTCGCGTCGCGTTTGAGGTTTACGACGTGCGTCGGTAGGTTTTCACGTATGTCATTTACCTGAAAGCTTTTAGCGTATAATTCTTGTTTTATCCCACGAAATGATACAAAAATCTTGTGGGGCAAGTCTTTATCCATTAACAGAGGCACGAATTCGGGCGAAATACTAAATCTGATAAATCCTATTTGACCTTGAAAACAAGTGCCAGTCATGGCTGCTGATTCAAAATGGCGGCCGTAATCTAATCCACCACCAATCTAAATCGATTTATGATTGAACGTCGAACCGCAAACGGGTAACCGCAAACCGCCGCTAGAGGTTCGCGGTAAACTCGGATCTAAAACTCTCTATTGAGTTATTTGTTCGCTGGACTGTACCAGAACTCTACGGGTGGCGTCGCGTGTGCGGTTTGTGGTGTGTGCGTTTTGATTTGTCGTCCAGTCGATTGCAACATTTCCACTTCATTTGTCAACTCTAAAACAACGCAGAAGTAGCTTCTGTAGCAGTAATTTCGCACCGTGAAAGAATTTTATTTATTTTGAAGGTATGAAGGTATCTACTCATCTTGCTTCCTTCGCGGTTTTCCTTTCAAATCCCTTTGATATTATTTAGCTGCTGAACCCTACGAAACAAATTTTATCTGAAGTGTTATATAGATTTTAACGAAAATACAGAAGTTTCGATTAATTTGACAAAATTACTTTAGTTATAATTTACATTTTAATCTAAGCAAGCTCGTAAACATGATTTCCGTGTGCGTATTTTGACAATTTTATTAAAAGGGACATTTGACTTTAATTCTGTGCGCGGCAATACATTTTTGGTGTTTATTTTGAAAATTGTTTACTTTAAAGTTCTACAGATAAATAATAGAACAACATGAAACCTATTTTCGTGTAGTTATCGCTGTCTGACGCAGGTAATTTTCTAACCCGCCGTGATTCAGATCTAATTTTAAGTAAACCAAACTGAAAGTAAGAGAATCTCATCGAGGCGACAAGTAAAACATGAATCTGAAGGAAGCGGCCTTCTTGTAACAGCTTCTTCATTTATCCTTAAGGTTCGAGATCTGAAATTCTGTCTCTGAAACTCGGATTTTTTTGTTTAGAATTTTATTAATGTCAAGTTCCTAAATAGATGAATTTCTTGGATGCAATTTTGTTTACCGTAAAGTTTCGATAGTAACGACACCCCTCTCCCCGAAAGAAGCCGTGATCCTCCGAAAGTAGCGATAAAATTTGGCAGGTGTTAGCAAATGCCAAAAGTAGTGACCCCCGAAATAACGACCTTCCAAAAATAGTGAGTTCAAAAGTATTTCCCTCTTTGCTAAAAATAACGGATAAGTTATAGATACAACAAGCTTTACCAAACTGATCCAAGGCTTATCTTTAACGGTTATAATGACGCGGGTAATAATCACTGACACTCCGTTATGTGTAACCGAGAAAGTTATACAATACATTTTTTTTTTTTTTTCAGAAAGTCTTCCTTTTTTCTGTGAATACCCATACCGTAATCAAGTCTTTTGAATTCTTATTCAAAAGTTAATAACATGAAATGCGTTTCGCCAAATGAAAATTGTGGATGTTTTCACAATTGTGGCGATATCATTACTTTAACTTCGATCGGTACGTTTTAGCTAGCCGAAACTAGCGACCTAGCTCCCGAAACCGAAAGTAGCGATATGAAAAGGCTGCTTAATCCGAAAATATTATATTTGGTAAAATTCGATGTTTCAGTCCGACGTTTCCATGAAACATAGCTTTCAACAAGTCATGATCAGACTATAGACATGGAGTGGATGTTAACTCAATATTCGCTATTTTCAATAACGAAATCCTTGGTGTTAATAAAATATGACTATCTTTGGAAGGGAACTGCTGAATGACTCGTCGTAACCGAGACGCGAATTGAAGCGCTGACCCTACAGATCCGCCCTCAACCTTATTGTTATAGACAAACTCCATTAATACAAAGACGGGAGGGGAGGTGGGGGGGGGGGGGGGGGGGCATTAAAAGTGCCCGTATTAACGAGGTGTCGGTATTAAGCAATAATGTTATTTAATTAAATAGTACACCCATTATTTGAACAAAATACCAAAATAATAACACGGAACATTAGCATCGTCAAATCGAACATCTCCTAACTTTTAAAAAACCGTCATCATGTAACAACACTCAGAATACCGTAAAATTCCGAAAATAAGCTCCGGGGCATATATTTTTCAAAGGCCCTTTTTGAGGGGCTTATCTACTGAGGAAAATTTGCGTTTCAAAATCGATTGGGCTAGCCTAAAAGTTGGAAGTAAATTTACCGTTTTTGCTTTGTTTTACTTTGTATTTGAGGGCAATTTCCAAGTACAAGCCTCTGGGAGGCATATATTTGGAGGGGCGATTTAACGGAGGGTTTTTTGCGCTACGAGTTTGGGGGGCTTATATTTGGAGCGGCTTATTCATGGAGGGGCTTATTTTCGGAATTTTACGGTATATTGGAAAAGGAAAGCCTTTTTACTGTACGCAAATGAGAGTGAAGTGCACGCATTAGTGAGGTTGGCTTTCTACGAGAGTGTCAAGTGTCTGTTGTCCGCATTAACGAGTGTCTACATTACATTTAAGTGGCCCAATCAGGGCTTCAGGAGGCTTACTTACGTCCCTAGTCTGATTTTCAAACCCAGCAGTTGTTTTGTGTCCTTTGTCACCATTTCTGTTCAAATGTCGCAGTTTGAAGGCCGTGTTGCTTGTCTGAATTTACCCTAACTAGCTGGGCTCCTGCCCTAACAGGACCTCATTTCAGTGTGTATGAATGTAAAGGAAATGTAGGGGCCTTTCCCAGGGACAAAGAAAACTGACCGTATCATAGTGACGTCAAGTTACTTCATTGTGTCAATCAAGTTAGACCTACTTGTTGGAAATGTTGAGTACATCGTTTCATTCTTTGTAATTTTGGTGGCCGTATCATGAACAGTTTTATAGTTCATGTTCGGCTGTTATCTGTAGAAAACGAAGCGCTTTTAAAATTAAATAAATTTTAATTGTCTTTAAAAACGTGCCTGAAATATCATGGGGATAGCTTCGGCCGATGTAGAAAGAAGGACTTGATTAGTATGTACCGAGGCGCTCTCTTTTGTAAACACTTTGGTCTTCTTAAAAAAAATAAGCGAATAATTTTGAAACCGCTCGATGGATTTTCTTTTAAATTTCAAATTCTCGAGATTAACCGTCTTTTCGGGTATTACCGTTAATTTTCAAGATTATTGATATCTTGTAAGGCAGTAAAATACGAAGGGCTGCGGCGACCTCGAAGGTTTGACAAAAGGAGGCTCTGATCGCCGGGTGAAGTCCTCATGTTACCAGAGATGATTTTCTTGTTACCAAGGAAAGTCTTTTCTAAATTTAGGTCGCATTTCTTTTGTCTCTGGTACAGTCGACTCTTTCTGAACGGAATTTTCTATTAGACGGATATCCCGGTAAAACGGACATCTGGAGTTAGTCCTTTCCTTTCTCTGATCCCCTAATTTGACAGTTTATAAGAGGGACATCTGTCTTAAACAAAGAGTCAGTGCGCGCCCCAAAGTTTCCTCTTAGAAAAAGTTTTCTCTTGCCTGAAGCTCCTACTAGCGTCAATTGTGTTTTGTTGTTGTTTTTTTGTTCTGGTGAAGCAGTTTTGAACCTGGTAAGGGGAATCTTCTATACGTGAACGATAATATGTTATTTTATGAGCAGCTAGGAGAATGGACATTTGCTCTGCATTTTTAAATATGACCAGACTTATTGTGTCGACTAGCAGCTTATACCTCACATTCGATAATTAAATAACCTTAAAGATCTGAATAGGTATAGAGTACTTACCAGATAAGGAGGAGATACCTTTTGAGTGTTTCGGCGTATCTTCTTATAAGGAAGTAAATGTATTGAGATACTGATTAACCACGCTTAGAAAAAAAAGTCGCCCGAAAAGATAAATACAGCCCCCTTAAATAACGTAAGCCGGCCATCTCTTCACTCTCGTTTTGCGCTCTAACATGTTAACTTTATCGTGATGGGACTTCATATTTACTTTTCCATTTAATAAGTGTTAGGCACTTAGGAGACCTGAAAACAGCATAAGAGAGCTTTAGCAGTTTCGTCATCAGTCAACTATTTTCTCTGGTCACGCATAAAACTTGCATACAACCTATGACCTAAAATAAAGGATCAACAGTATGGGGCGCCGTTTGTAACTGGACTCTTTAAATGTGAAAAACAACTGTTTTAGTTAGTTTTCTAATTTTCAGGTCTTCCCTGCTAATTCTTGGGAGCGTGATGCCTGCAGTCTAAAGACTGCTTAATCGTCGATTAAGTGGTATTAAGATGTACCTTGGTCAAAAAAGCTGTAGAATGCAAATATCTTGTCAAACCTGGTCTAACCGAGAATAAAAAAAAAATTTAATATTTGATAGGTAACTTTTCTATGCATACTAGGCGCCGTAAAATAATTTATCGCTTTTAGTGAAGAAATCTCACGCTATTAGAAGGCAAGCAGTATTGGAAGCCATAATTTACTAGTTATTCAAAAACTGGTTTTAATTAAGAAGTCAACAAGTGGAAATAAAAACCGTCCAGTGGTTAATAGAATGATTTACTTGTGAGTTTTTACTTTTTTACTACATGTGTGGCTAGATTCTCCAAATATCATGTACATGTTGGATTGAAAAGTCTGAAACTGGATTTCCAATGTATGCAATTAAGCTAGGTTTTAGCTGTGAGAAGATGATGTTTACGTTAATGTAAAGCCTGACAGCGTGCAGTTTATTCACTTGACATGCGGAAATTGGAATGCAGGGTTTCACTAATGGGGGTAGCCCGCGTGGCAGGCGTTAAAGGGGAAGGAGAAACAGGAATTCTGGAGCGCGCAGGAATGTTGAAAACGGGAACCTTCCCCCCCCCCCCCCCCCCCCCCCTTTTCCCTTTTTCTCCCTCCTCGCGCGTCCCTCGCGCTCTCACGCGCTCAATTCCCGCGTTCTCCTTCCCCTTTTAAAGCTGCCACGCAGGCTACTCTTAGCGGATTAAGCCCTTCTAATTTTAAGTGGTTTCTAAAAGGTTGCGGTTGTGTACATTGGCTTGCACCTCACACAAACTGCTAGCAAATGTGAGGACATGAAGAAAATATAATATCGAAGGTCAACCTTTGGAAACTGTCAATGTGAAGATTTAGGATTGTTTACTGCTGGTGATCTCTCATGGAACCTACATGTTGATAAAATAACTGCTAGTGTTGGTTAAAAGGACTTGCAGGGACTTAAAGGACATTGATACTATGAAAACACTTTACTGTAGTCTTGTGAGACCTTTATTAGTATATTCATGGGAGACTTGGAAGCCTCATACTAAACGTAACATTGATAAATTGGAGGCTGTACAGCGAAGAGCCACCAAATGGATTACTAAGTCTGATGATGATTATGATACTAGACTATCTAAGTTAAAATTGTTGTCATTATTTAATAGGAGCTTCATTAGAGATGTTACGTAATTGATGGGCATTATGATATAGGCATTTCAAACAAGCTCATATTTTGTAAGGACAGAAACACAGGTTATGACTGGTAATGAGGAAAAATGAAACACATGACCTTGATTATAGCCATTGATTTATTATGTGTTCCAAAACTGAATGAAAATATCAACAAGCGGAATAAAAACTGCTGTCACTGCTCCATTGAACACGGTGAATAAAGATTAAAAAAGAGATTAACTTCTGTACTTCTTATTTTGGCTTGCACCCAATGAGAGAACATTTGTCTTCAATCCGGATTTTGTGAGTGGGTTTGTTTATTGCGCTCTCTGATTTCGCAAGGAAAATTTGTCGGTTCGGCTAGATTCTTCTAACTCCGTGTGGGAGAAAAGTCGAAAGTGACAGGAGGACGGCAGTTGAAAATTTCTCAAAACAGAAAATGAGCAGATAAAGACAGCTCAAAACAATTCTAATCTGTTGGATAGAAAATTCTATGAAACTACTAACAAGTGTGTAAAATTAATGAACAGTAAACGACAAGTAAAGTGGAATTTGTCACGTGGTACAAATTTGCGATGCCCTTTTGATGTAAACGTGATATGCTTAAACTCTCTTAAAACTTAATGGACTTCAGGGAGAACTAATGTCCCGGAATATCCCGACTCGCAAAGTTTTAACTTTGACTGAGAAGACCTTATCGCCTATTTTGTTTAGCTTGACTGCAGTGCTTGCAGTTTACTTATTTGATATGCGGAAGTTCAAAGTAGAATACCTTGGAAAGAAGGATCAGGGGTTTATTCTAATTAAGCCTTTCTACTTTTAAAGTGCACGTGGTTTCGATAAAGGTTGCAGTGGTGTACATTGGCTTAACCTGACAGACTGCAAGCAAAAGTGAAATATCCCTCTAAGAACCACAAGCGGAAGGCTTTAAAGAAAAAGCTAATTCAAGCTACCTCTACTTAATGAATGTTTTAGATCTCCTTCTACAACGTCCAAAAATCAGATGCACTTTTCTGAAAGTACACTACCCCAACTGCCCCAACTAGGGTAAGCAACTAGCGTTTTGGCAACAGACTTTAGATTATCGTTGCTCTTACAAATATCTATAAATACTGTTAATTATAGGAATATTTTAAAGGTGCTTTAGAAAGAGTTGCGATCAAAATGTTTTGATCAACTATTTCCAGATAGAGCCGTCTTGCACTGCACTCTGGGACCACAGAGACACTCCTTTTGCTAAGTTCCTGAAAGCGTGCCTCTATCAAAGCCTCTATTAAATTTACATAGTATATGAAATCAATAAAAAGGCAAAGGGACAGTGTAATTCGAACAGTGTGCCCAGCTCCATAAGATAGCCAGTTTTCATTAATTTGAATGTAGTGATGAAATACTTGGCAGAAGTCAATGTTCATGAGTCCTTTTTTTCTCCTTGTTAATATGCAAGACATTAAATTCGCTCCTTTGAAGCAAAACATATGATTAAGCACACGCCTACTTAAAGTTACAATGCCGTTAAAAGCCAAAGAAAATGTTGTTTTTGAAGATGACTACCACAAAGGTTGTTGAAACGTCTGTTTAATGTCTCAACAGTGACCCTATTCAGGACAACACCCACCCAGACGATCACATTCCACCTACCTTTGAAATGACTCCTGGGCTCAAACATTAACTGTAAATGAAACAATTTCAAATTTGGATCATATTGCACTTTCAGTACCCAATCAGCTTGTTTTTACTTTTTGAGAGGATTTAGTATACATGGCTGATTTGTCAAACATTTGGAAACGTTTGTACCGCTATAAAACAATCCATCCAGATGTCGACAGGTCATTTACATCTTGGTTCAGCAGCCAGATGGACATCAGAAAATTTGCACTTTTTGTCTTTCTCCTAAACCTGGGGATTCTTCCTCTAACTGTAGAAGGTATGCCACTCTTCTTTTCATCGTAGGCCGCTGCAATCTGTATTTGTACGTTCTTATACCTAACAAAAGGCAAATATTACTTTTTTCTTTTAACATAGTTAAAAATTCTTACAATTTCATCTCCTGAAAATTAATTCATCTCGGTGGGAGACTTTCTATTTTGTTAATTATTCTTTAAGGAAAATACATGTACTGGTATTTAGACCTCATATAAATCTAGAAGGTCTGATAGTTTCTCTTATATTTTTGAATTTCGTAGTGTTCTATTTACAAATGCAAGTATGGGGAATACAACAAGCCCTTCCCTCTCGTTTAAGTGACTAACTCAGTGCTTGAGCTCGCGACTAGAGTACTAGGGTCAAAGTCACTTATCGATGCATTTTTCCATCTCATTTGATGTGCCAGTTTCTATACATCTCACGATCGCGAGAAAATGATTATATTACAAAGTTTCCGATGGATTAATTTGTTTGTTGCAACTCTGTTCTTCAAAATATAGTACAGTCTGTTCAGTTAGCGGGCTACCACTTGGATTAAAGGAAAAAGAAACAAAATTGTAAACACAGACAGGTGATCTATTCTTGATACGATATTTCATATCCTCGATCAGAAGACCAACAGTTTGAAGATTTCAGATCTAGATTTTGCCAGTGGGGTGAGATCTTTGAAATCAAATTAAACCTACCCTTTACACTTCACACCCACATTCTGATGCAAAGCGAAAGTTTTAATCCATTTCAAACTTTCGAAGGCCACAGTGATATCTGGCGGTTCATCAACCCTCCTTTTACAAAGAACCTTAAACGAGTTTTTATTCTTTGATTTTCCTATTTCCGAATCAGTCATTCGCGCACTTCTACCGATGTTCACATTTCCTAATTCGTGCAGCTCTGTTTTAATCCAATCACAGATAACTGTCATTGTGGGCTACCCTTTTGGTGCAAGGAACCGAGCTTACTCGACACATTGTGTGTGCGCGCGTACCAAAACGGTAATCAGTTCATTAATCTAGACATTTATATAGATTTGCTTTCAACAAGTGGAGTAACTGAACATGAACGAAAAAAAAAAAAAAAAAAACCGAGGGTAGACAAACTCGGACTCAAAACAAGTCTAAAGAGAGTTATTACAGTAGCTATACTCCGAGTTTGCCCTTTGGACCGCCACGATCTTTATTAAATATGTCCAAATCAAGAGAGAAACATTGAAACATGATGATAAAAGCAAGCAAAAACAATATAAAAATTAAACAATATTAAAATTTGCAAAAAGATATTTACCTCCAACACGAGAATGCGCTTGTATCGAACTGATATGCCATTCGCCAAGTTGTTTAGTACAATTTCAGAAAACCATGTTGAGTAATTGAAATTAAAAATATCTGTACATATAGAACTATTGTTCCCGAATATTCTTCACATAACTACAAGGCAAATATTTTACGCCTGGCCTGGAAATGTAAAGTGAAAAAACGCTAGGCTATGTTTTTTAAGCTCACATTTCGGTTCCCTACAACATCACAGGACACTTATTGCCTCCTAGACTTACGAACCGTAGGCCAAGTTATTTTTGCAGCGCTATTTAGATGAAAAGAAAGTTCATAATATTCTTGCAAAAGAACAGCTTTTGCTGATACTTCTTTCAAACTGAACTTCACTAAATGAAGAAGAATGAATTTCCTATCTTCACATTTTAATAACACACGAAAGTTTGACTCCTCGCCTTTCAAATAAACACAGACACACCCCTAGCCTCTCTTTGTTCATTTTTTTTGAAGGAACACTCCGTCTCGTTCCATCCCATACCTACACTACATTGAGACATTTTTTTTTCTATTTTACAGGCATTTCCTATCAGGTAGGCAAACTAAACTCATCAGAGACACGTCAAGGATGGAATTGCAACAGCGGATGCAAGGCTCCACAACATTGCACACTGCCACGCTGCACTAACGTGGTATTTCCACACACGTTTAGTGGATCTGGAACCGTAAGTAAAACCTAAGGAATTAAAAATTACCGTATTTCCCCCAATAATAGCCGCGAGCGACTATTAGAGGGAGGCGATTATTTCAAATATTGCTCGCTAGAAGTCGTTCCCTAAATATTTTGTTTTTTTATCTATTAAATAATAATAGAAAAATAAACACATCAAATATGCTAAGCATGGGTTTTATAAGTTTTCCAAATATGGTTCCTTGCATTGGCAGGAGCAATCCTGTTCCTTGATTATTTTTCAATGTTAATATCCTTTGCGTGAGAGCTTGAATCGGCACTGATCAGTTTTGCTGGATGAGATTCCACTTCAGCTTTTTTTGTTATCCAACGTGCCAATTTTCTACTTGGCGGGGAGAGGATGAAAGAAAGAGAAGATAGCAAGAGGGGTGGGGGTAGGGAGCGGTTATTTGAGGGGGCGATTAATCGAGGAACGGCTATTTTTCGAGGAAATACAGTAGTCTAATCTTAACGGTTGGCGGCAACTTTCCTTTGCTAGCAGACAACAATAAGCTTCTTTAGAAACTAATGTTTTCAACAAATTTTGATTTGCCAATTCAAAAAATGAGGCCTTTGTGACGTTATGACCTGAGAGAATTTAGTGCGCATAGGTATGTTTAAGTGCTCCCTAATCCCTAGGATGCGTGTGTTTTCAGAGAAAACAAAACAATACGAAACAAAAAAAGCCAGAGAATTCTGACAATAAAAATAGGCTAGAAGACCTTTAACCCTTGGAATGGGGTAGGGAATGGAGGTGGGCGGGATGCGGTCGATTTGGAGTGGAATTAGACTCTTTTCTTTTCAGATTTAGTGAGAGAAGTGCACCCACACACGAGCGTGGAAGCCGCCAGAAGCGAGCGAGAAACGAGGACGGCAGTCTCGCCCTTTCAGTCACGCGCGTGGTCAGTTGCGTTTCTCGCATGTTTTGGTCGACGGATTAAGAAAAAAAGAGACTTCTCGTAGTCTAGGGTTGAATTGTTGCCTGCAAATTTTCATTGATGCTTATCTTTACCTAACGCATTTCAGGTTCGAGTCTTTGTGTCATTAAGCCACCAAGATCAGTCATCAGATGTAGTTCATTCACCTTCCGCCGTGTGGGCAGAGTCCATAAGTACAGCTGGATTTCAGTTATGCTCGCGTGCAACAGGCTCTACAAATGACACTGGCATTATCAACTGGGTAGCATTCCAGGACAAACCCATGTTAACGCATGGAAGCGTTACTTTTAGCGGAATATGGACAACAGAAACAAAGTGTGAGAAGGTGGCCTTTTCTCAGGTTAGACAACAATAATTGATAACAAGTATTTAATTTTGTTATAAAGGTGTAAAACGGACATAGCAAAGTACATTGCTAAAAGTCTTTTTAAGCTTTCTTTCGGGCTTAGTTTCAAACTTTTCCTTCCATCGCCTTTAGATAAGCCATTTTCATGTTTTACTTTGGAGGTAGTGATTGAATAATACTTGACCGTTTTGAATGTATTGATGTGTTAAAGGTAATTTGGAAAATAGAAGTCTATTTTTTTAATGATATTAAATTTTTAGCATTAAACTTAACACGGTTGGCCGAAAAGGAACATTATTGTTTGTAACTTTATTTAAGTAATGGGCCAAATAAGATGCATTCACCAATATTTTCAACACCGCGTAGAAAGAGGTGAAAAAGGGGTAGAATATTGAGTTAATGGGAATAGACAAGTAGATTTAATTAATCTTCTCCCCTTAGCCTTTGATAAATCCTTAATTTCATTTAAGTGCCGCTAAGTACTTCATGGACACGTTCCTGCTGATTTATCTTTCGAGAAGCTTGTTTATTTTTCAATCTACAGTTTTTGATATATCTAACATTTTTTTGCAGAGCTTTGCTTCCAAGCCTCGTGTATTTGCCTCTGTTAAGTACACTCGCAGTACAAAGCCAAATGACGCTATGTACTTATGGTTAGAGAACGTCAACTCTGGAGGATTTGAAGTGTGCTTAAGGGAATTCTTGCCCTTTGATGGAAAACACCAAGATGCAGTTGTGGTAAGTCAAGAAAAATGTCCGAGAAACTATAGTATTGATGAAAACAAACAAACAAACAAAAAAACTTGACTTTGCCACACTTCGGCAGCCCGGAAACCCAATTACCCAATTAAGGTAGTGTCGTGTCTCACGTGTCTCATGCAGTCATTTCTTGTTAAAGGAAATGCGGTTCGAAACCTGACGCAACTCGTCTTGTAAAGAAAAGGGTAGCGAATTAAAATTATTTTCTTGTCCGCAGGACTGGTTTGCATTCACTGGAAATGGGAGTCAACTTAATTTCACAATAACTGGGGAAGACATCTTTCCAAACAGTGGAAATCCATCGGCCAAAAACAACTACGGCTTCTGTCAGGTGAAAACTTTAGTTCTAACAAGAACATTTAGCGAGCCAAAGAACACTGAATTTTTAGTGGTTAAGTTCACACTAAAGAAAACTTAAAATACAGTAGACCCAAGCTTACCAGGCCATGGTAATCGACATTGTATGCAAAATCGCAATTCCAAGATGAGCGCGACATGTTTATCTCGCGATTTTGATGTGCGCATATTTCGCGATTCTAAAATTTCGTGACGTTGCGAGAATTTTATATTTCGAATCTCTTCAATTTCGCGTTGTAGACAGTGGGCGAATATTAGAAGTGCGGACTTTACAGAAGATGGGCAAAAATAGAGGGAGAAGTGAGCACGTTCAGATCCGTTTACTAACTTACATGACTTTTTTTTTACCTATTTACAGGAAGTGCCTTTCAATACGACCTTTTACAAATCGCCAGTTGTGATTCTTTCCGTAAATCATGAGTATAATCTTAAGGTCAAGGGAAGTCGTCCTCCAGAAAATAATATAATTTCAGCCTGGCTAGAGGTAAGTTTGCTTTTTTATTCTAACCTGAGAAAGTAGCCCGCCCGACATTTCGCGCGATGCCACCACTAGTTTTCCCACAAAATGAGGAAAACCCCGAAAACCCCGTTTCACGACGCAATTATTGGATTTCCCGTGAAAAGACGTCTGTGGAAGAGTGCAGAAATTCAATACTGACGACGTGTACTTCCCAGATCAAGATAGTTCTTCTGATTGGTCATGCTGCAAAATAAATTTTCTTTAACCAATCAAAAGCACTGCATGCCCAAATCTGCGCAGTGACACATCATCAGTACGCAATTTCTGTGCTCGTTCCTCAGACATCTTTTCACGGAAAATCCATTAATTGCGTCATGAAACGGGGTTTTCCTCACTTGGTTATTTTCTTGATGGTCACGTGAGGTTAATGATAATGAATAGGAATTTTTTCAGTGCTTTGCTACATTATTCTATTCAATTGTTTGCTTGAACTCTCACGACACCTTTGAGACCCAAAAGTCCATATCCCTTGTTCAATCAGGGGAGAGCAAAAATCCGTTTATTTTGGTAAATTTATAAAAGGACTGTGAAAACTGTGTAAAAGCCATAAGAAACCAATAATTTGGATCTGATCCATAAATTTCATGACTTAAAGGTATCGTCGTAGAAATCAAGAAGAAATTATGGATTTTCTAGTAACTGATGAGTGCTATCACATTTTGCTGCAGGAAGTTGGATTAGAATCTATGAAGGTCTGCGTTAAAGACCTCAGTGGATTAGGATCGAGTCATGATCCCTTGATTGTCAGCTACGCTGTTACTGGAGGTTGTTTATTAATTCTCCTATTGTAACGATCACTATTTCTAGAAAGAACTATTGTCATTTTTGCTATTATTTTTATTGATATCTTTTAGAAGTTCTTATATGTAGGAATACATTTCATGATATTAATTAAAGTAACGCTGGAGTACAAACACTGATATACCTTATTCATGTTACACTCTATCTTTGCAGGCACTTCAAGATTGATGGAATAAGGGCAATTAGAGGGAACACAAGTAATAAAATTGCCAACACTAGTAATCGAGTAATCGCGGTCTGGTTTGTTTATTCCCTCAAAATAAGACGACGATTTTAGTCATGCAAATTGCAAAATGTAAACTTCGACAAGTTTCACGTCAAAATTCCTTGCTGTGAAGATTTCTACTGCCGCCTACTGCATTCAAAATCACTTCCACCCATATTTTGCGATTTTCGTTTTTGTTAAGGTCAAAACTTCTTAATTTTCTATTGTGTAGATAATTAAAACAAACTCGACTGCATTCTTGTATTTACTGACTTTATCTCTTGTTTGCCCCCTGATAAACCACGTAACATTGCTTTAATTTATTCCACCAGTCCGAAGCGCGTGCAAAGTTGGCGGGTATCGTTGATAAGGTCTACTAAGGATAAGAAAACGTCAGTTGAGGTACTTACAAGCAAACATGTTACTACTACTAAACAGTAACTTAGTTTTAATTCAAATATGAAAAATATGTTAGACATTTATGTTTTTCCAAATGGATAACCCCTCAATATTATGTTTCTTTTTTTGTCGGTACAGACCTTAATCCTTGCCTTAATGTGCATTGCCCACGGTTTGGAGTCTGCAGGACCTATAGTGCGCATGACGCTCGGTGTGAGTGCGATGACCAATGCCCCTCATATAAAGACCCAGTGTGCACTGCAAACGGAACAACTTACGACAACCGATGCTGGCATAAGTTAAGCTATTGCAGAGGACTTGAAAATAATATGGTCTATCACCCAGGAAGTTGTGAAGGTAACAAAAAATAATTTCAACGATTTTTTTGGCTGTATATGCCACATAGAATAGTCTGGCAGTTAAGCTCTCGATCGTTTAGAATTATGGGTGTTGGCTCAAAATTACATTGGCTTCTAGCTATGATGTTTATAACTTTTCGTTACTTTTAAGCTCGCTTTTAGCTCCCTACGCAGGGTAAGCAACACTAGGCAGCTGTAACAAGCTACTTCGTCTCTCTACTTTGGCAAACGAGCATATAACAGCCCAGACTATAGCCGATGTTTGATCTGTGTAAGATCTTTTATTCTCTTTTGTCTTGCAATTTAGTTTTTCTGCGTAAAATTAGATTACACAAATTTGCTCGGGGCAAATATGGTGCAAAAAAGTGCAAAAGAGGAGGAAATCGAAGACAAAGGTAGTAAATATCGCATTTACATTCCAGTTTACATGGAGTTGCATATTTGAGAGCAAATGCAGTATTTACTATCTTTGCCCTTGATTTCATCCTCTTTTGCACCTTTTTGCACCTTATTAGCACTGAGTGAATTTGCTGAAAATCAAATATTTCGCGCAGTGGCCCAATATACTGGCATATGTTTATCTTTGCACTGAAACCAGCATGCAATAATAAGCAGCCACTACACATTTCGTTCTTGAAAGGTAGCCGACATTGCAAGTTACAGCCTAGTTTTAGTTCCATTTCCGCGCTTTTTTTTATCACCACTCTTCACCACTTAGAGTTGCACTACAACGGAAGCTAGGGAAGCTACCTAAGCGATAATGCTTAAAGAGCACAGTGATGCTTCCTTATAAAGTACTTAATTCATTATAAAACAGGTTTTCCAATTGTACGGGGCCGTGTAGATCTGCTACAGGTTCCAAAATGGTCAGATTCAAACTGTCAGACAGTCACATTTCCTCCATACCGGTTTTATCCGGATAAACAAGTTCATGTTCAAATAACGGTCAATCACATGAAGCTGAATGACTCTATGACAGTCCACGACGCTGTTACTTCATGGACAGAAAGTATCAACACAAAAAACTTCACCGTCTGTGTCATGCAAACCGGGAGAAAAGAAGAAGGCGCGAATCCATTTGCCACCATTGATTGGGTAGCTTATCAAGGAGCACCACCCGAAGGACTGACGGGAACGGTTGAGTTGCAGAAATGGTGGTCTGGTACCAACTGCGCAGATGAAACCTTTCTTACGGTGAGATGGGAATTTACATTTTAAATTAAATAATTGTTGCAAATTCAATTGAGGTCTCCATGACGAATGTTATACTTTCATTCATGTGACATCTTTAATCCAGGTCTTGAAAAAAAAAAAAAAAAAAACAGCAACAACAACACCGAAAACAGCAAAAAAACAAAACAAATAAATACTAAATAATTGGGTCTTGTGACCATTAGCCAAAACCAGGAGCCCATCAAATTTGATTTGGTGGGCTCCTGCCAAAACATGATAGATTTAATCACGACTTGTCTGCGTAACAAAAGAAAAACATCAAGAGCGAAACTGTGAAGGAGAGACCTCCTTAACATCCATTTCAACAAAATGAAGCGCTCATCTGATACAAGGAAGCAGCTTATAAGAAAAAAACAAAACAAAACAAAACAAAAAAAAACACAAATATTTGTTTATCAATTTGAATTAACTGAATGTGGAAATACAAGAATTCACATCTTAAGTTAAAGAACATATTAAAACTTTCCTTGAACTAGAAAAATGAGACACAAAGTTAAGAAAAAATAATCGATCATTACGAGGTAACTGGGGAGATGATTGCTAGATCCTCCAAAAAGTTGTGACCGACTTAGCGACTTAGTTAACAAAACAACATTAGGTAACAAGTAAGAATGGGAACTTACTTAGTGGTTAGTTTCAAGTAATTTTGCAGCAATATTAAAAAAAAAAAAAAGCTGTTTTGATTATTGTTATTGTTTTTTCTTCAGGGCAAGTTTGCCGAGGCGCCAATAGTCCTTGTGACGTCAGAGCACCTGAGGACTGGTAAAGAGTATGATGCTGCTCTCATTTGGATTGAAGACGTAACAAAGGACTCAGTTAACGTCTGTCTTCGTGAAATGCAAAACTTTGACGGTAGACACCAAGATATCACTGTGGTACGTTCTTAGTCAGATTTTAAAAAACTGGAACGCGACTGTCCACCAAATTTGTGAGGAATGCTGGTCTTGTTAAAAATAATAGAGGAGCTCCACCCGCTTGCGAAACGCGCGCTTGGGCGGAGCCCCATAGCTAAGGAAATGTGGTAATCTACCCTTCCCAGCAAATTTTGGTAATCACGTGACCGTACAACGAGCGAGCGACCGTCCGTCCGCACCACAGGCATACCAATGTAAAATAACTCAATCAACAGGTATGGGAACCGAAATGCAACTCAAGGTTTTTTTGGAAGGAAATCACATGGTCGCCCGGACTTTTAGAAATAAAAAAGTCTTGTCTTTTTCGGCGTTCTTTTTTATGTGTACACTAACGTGGATAACAGAGAAAGAGCTAGAGCGAGTTATTGAAAATTCGTAGGAAGAAAAACATGGAAAGTCAAAGCGGCGGTGAGAAAATGAGAAATGCTAGCGGCCAGCAAGGTGAAAATGAGCGGCAGTGAAAAATAAAAGCGAACATGAACACTGGAAACAAAATATTGGGTAAGCACATACGACAATTTCTCCATAAAAATAGTGTGTAACTAGGACGTTTGACGTTTTAGTCGTACAAAACAGCGTTGTAGTCGTGCAAAACAACGGCAAGGGAAAGACAAAAAAGCGTGCTGAATTGTTTTTTGCTAATTAGAAGAAAAAGTGTGCTGCACGTGCAATTTGTTTTTTTGCTAGTTAGATCTATTAGTCTTGAAGCCATTTTCATTGTCGTCCCCCGTTTAGCATTACACGATTTAATTTTTTTTTTGCTTACACGTATTTTTAACCAGAGCTTCGCTTTTAGCCCTGGCTAAATCTATATATTAGCGTTAAGAGGAAAAAGTATTGCTAAGTAAAGATTGTCCGGGCGATCGCGAGTGATGATCAGTCAAATGATCAGTCAAACGAAAGGAAATGCAGAAAGAAAAACATAAAAAGAAACGGAAATAATAATAATAATAATAATAATAATAATAATAATAATAATAATAATAATAATGGTAATAATAATAATAATAATAATAATAATAATAATGGTAATAATAATAATAATAATAATAATAATAATAAGAAGAAGAAGAAGAAGAAGAAGAAGAAGAAGAAGAAGAAATGAATTGAATAGCATTACACAAATTGGTCTTCTTTGTCCCTATGTCTCTCTTTACGCTCTTACGTGATTCGCCTGATGTCTTAAAAAATGTGGATTTGCATCCTTTTCTTGACTCTTTGCGCTCTTTGTTATGTCACAACTTCATAGAGTTCAAAATACTTAGATTGGTGTAATGCGATTCTGTCACAAGATGGGTGGCATCACTTTTGTTTTTACCTCTTTTCACAGAACTGGTTTGCCTTCTCTAAACTGCACAAGCCTCTTTTCACCGAACATGGTGTCATAAGTTTTCCAAATACGAACCCACCTTTGGATAAAATGAACAATGCTTATTGCCAGGTGAGAAAAGAATTCTTTGCAAAAGCAGTGAGTAGCATGCTGTTCACAGCATTTTCCCTGACAGATATATCGCTTACTTACATCACTGTTTATATCTTCAAAACACTTTTAGTCATATACACCTTATGCAATAGAGATCAAAGTGACTAGAAAAGTAAAGAAGCTGGTCCACTAAACAATACTTTAAGACAAGAGGTCAAAAACTACAGACTGATAACGTTCCTCTTAAACATCGACAAAGTAGTTGAGCAACTGCAATGTAAACAGGTGACTGTGAAACTCGACCACATCTTTTCTAGCCTAAGCAATGCTTACAGAAAGGGACACAGCTGTGAGACCACTCTACTACGTCTGAATGAGGACTGGAAGCTAGCAATAGACAGAAAAGAGCTAGTATGTATTCTATCGACTGATATGAGTAAAGCGTTTGACTCTCTCAGCCACTTGCCGACACTAACAAAGCTTGAAGCATACGGTTTTGAGTCCTCAGCGTTGGACCTCACGCGATCATTCTTTAACAACCGCCAAAATGATCAACCCCCTGCTCTGGAACGTGTTTCAGAATGACCTGCCCTGCTCCATAACTACCGCTAAACTTTCGATCTATGCGGACGACCACCAGTTGTACACCTCAGGAACTAATTTTAGAGCTGTAGGGGAAGCCTTAGAGCAGGAAGATCAACTTGCCGCGTCTTGGTATCGTGATAATTTTCTACTCCCAAATCCTGACAAATTCCAGGCGATGATCCTTTATAATAGAAATATTAATATTGACATTGAAGGCTAATACACTGATATAAGCATAGATGGTAGGGTCATTACAAACATAGATTACATCAAACTACTTGGCGTCCACATTGATTGCAGAACGAATTTCAGTGGTGATATTAGCGAACTGTGTAAGAAAGAGTCAGTAAGAAAGTAGGGATCCTAATGCACCTGCGCAATCTTGATCCCTGCACAGCTGTAAGTCTTCTATAAGTCTTCCATCCTGCCTTACCTTACCTACTGCCAGCTGGTATGGCACTTCTGTAAGGCCTCCAACAGGAGGAAAATAGGACGTCTTCAAGAACGTGCCTTAAGAGCGGTATACAGAACTAAGTCTGCCTCTTACTAGACACTATTAAAATATCAGGACTACCCACGTTGCAAAATGGTAGATTGCAGGATATAGCAATACTTATGAACTCAAGAACAACCTCGCCCCTACCGACTTAGCAGAACTTTTTAATTTAAATGATTCGAGGTATTCTCTGCGAAACAAGGACTTTCATTTACATACCAGATTCAATATTGTAACCTACGGCAAACATTCATTTCGTTACTTTGGACCTTTACTATGGAAGAGACTAAACAACAACGTCAAACAATCACGCCTAGTCTTCAGTCTTTCAGGAACGCTATCAGAAATTTAGATATTTCTGGTATTTTTAATTTTTTTTTTTTATTAGCTTCGCCCCGCCGCCCCCCCCCCCCCCCCCCCAAAAAAAAAAAAAACACAAGCAAACAAACAAACAAACAGAAAGAACGTTGGCAGGGACACCGCAACAGCTGTGGCCAATTACATTGGGTCAAGATACTAATAAAAAAATCAAAGCAAGAAATATAAGAAAACACAGCGATACAAGAAAAACTACAACTACATACAACAAGTTATTGGAGGAGACAAAGGAAGAGCACAGTTACATTTTAAACAGATAGACTTGAACGAACGTGGATCTTCACAACCATAAGAAACAGCTAACGCGGACTTATAATAATTGAAAATAACCGATTTAAAGGAAGCTAAGGTCGATGAGCTCAAATCTATTTCATCCAATAAAACAATTCCAAAATTCCACTAGTTCTAATGAGAAAGAATTTCTGGTACGTAGTAGTTTTACATTTGTTAATTATGTATTTATTAACATTGCTGGTTGAGGATTAGTGCGTCTACCGTATTTGCGAACTTCAGGTAGGACAGAGGAGTTCACGTTCAAGACCGTGTGTCAATTTGAAAAACAAGGTTAGATCTAAAAGTTCATGCCAGTAACAAATAGGTATTAGATTAAGAGTTTGGAAACGAGACTTATAACTTATATTAAAAGGCAGTTTTAACATAAGCTTAGTCGTTCAACTTTGGACACACTCAAGCTTGACGATGAGTTCGATGGACTGCGGGGCCCAAATTTGGGTGGCATACCCCAAATCTGGCCTAACTAGGGCTACAATTGTAGGTATAGCGTTCGTCTTACGTCGGTTCTAAGAGTGAACCTCGTGTTCCTCTTTAAGTATCCAAGTAGTTTATGAGCACGCAAAGATTGTTCGTTTAGTTGTTTGTACCATGTCAGATCCTTACTAATCCATTCGCACAGATCTTTTTCTGCAACATATAATTCAAGTGCGATGTTGTTGAGTTTGTATGAGGATAAGATCGGCCTTGTTTTCCTCGTTATGTGCTGCGCCTTATACTTAGCTTCGTTAAAAAGGAGACCGGATGATTGAGACCAAGTTGCAAGCTTACCAAGGTCTTTCTGGAGAGAAGAGGCATCCCCCAAAGTCTTGATCTCTCTGAATATTTTTGTGTCGTCTACTCGACTAATAGAACTGATGACTTTGAAAAGGTCGTTGCCGTATAAGAGGAAGAGGGCTGGTCCAGAGGTAACAGAAAGATCCTCTGAAGTGGCGCCGAGTACCGTAACGCGTTGGCGTCGACCTGACAGGTAAGAGCAGAACCAGTTAAGCATGTGCCACCGAAACCGGCCTGGATTAGCTTATGGACGAGGCACCTGTGACTGACTTTGTCGAAAGCTTTAGACATATCAAAGTAGATGGTGTCAACCTGGCTGCCACTATCTAAATTAGTGAACCAATGTGGTCAACAGCCTCAAGCAGGTTGGTGACGCACGATCTTCCAGTACAAAAACCATGTTGTTTAGGTAAAATTACATGGTACAGGTGGTCCTTGATGCTATTCAACACACAGCGCTTGGACACTATTGGGAGTAGAGAGATGGGGCGGTAATTTTCCTCGTGGTCTTTTGCAGTGACCCTTTTTGTAGACACGCACGACGTTAGCTAGTTTCCAGTCACTCGGGAGAGACCCTAGTTGCAGTGATTTGTTGAAGATCTTACATAAGGAAGGAACAATCACTGAGGGAGTCTGTTTGAGCAATTTAGCAGGGATTTGGTCCGGCCCTGTGGCTTTACCGACTTCTAGTGCTTTGAGTGCAGCTAGAAACTTGGACTCATTGAGAGTTAGATCGGATATAACAGTGTCCGAACGTATGCACGCTGTCTTCTCCACTGCGCTGTCGATGTTACTATCTATACAAGGAACCGGGTTACGGCCTTTCAGTCTCTTCGATGCTACGAAAGTCCTTGACAGCAGCTAGTATTAAGTCCTTCCGGCACCGCCCGTCATCATCTATATTTTTATGGCCCACAATAGAAGAAAGATTGATTGCCGAGAGAGCTTCACGCAAACCATCAAAATCGCCAATTGCGTAGTCGTAGACAAATTTGCGCGGGTGTGAGGACGCATTAACAAAAGAATTGTACTCAAACAGGACTACACAATGATCCGTAAAAACACCGGCTTTACCAGGTGACAACTTTGGTGTGTTCTGGGGTACTTCTTATCACTAGATCAAGAATGTTACTACCGCGAGTCGCTGTGTGGTTAGTTTTCGTCAAGAAGTGGTCACGTAACGCCTCGACAAATGGCAGTTCGTTAGCACCTAAAGCGCTATCCACGGAGTCCCAGAATAATAATGTAATCTTCTGATCAAATTTAGCACAAAATAACTGTGACTGTTATGACCTTTGCAGATCCTAATTTTATGATTTTAAGATTTTTAAGATTTAAATATGTATTATTATGAATTACTATGTATTTTAGATTAGTGTGCCCAATTAGAATATATCATTATAATTAGTATTATCATAGATTATTATTATTATTATTATTATTATTATGTAATTTTAAATACGTGTCCCCAATTAACCATATACGTTTGACACTTAAATAAAGTTCTTATATCTTATTATATTGTTATAAGACATATCAAAATATCAAAATGGCAGTTTGTTCTGTTAAAATGATTAATCGCAAATATTGCTTGTTCACATTGACGGGAACTGAAGCTTGAAGTGATTAAGGAACAGTGTTAAACGTTTTACGTTTCTCGACTCCAACAGTTCTTGTCTCAGCCAATCACAGCACGACGGCATCTGGGAATTCAGCACCAAATCACAACGGAATTACAACTTGGATCGAGGTAAAGTTTTCCGTAATTGGGGGGGATTGTGGGGATGTATCAAGGCAAACAAACTTCAAACCAAAAATCCAAGAAAGATATAACTGAACAGAGAAGCACGCTTGGTTGAGGCGATGTATTGGTCGATAATAGGTGTGGCGCAAAAATGTACCGAGTGAAGTTGAGAATGCTTATCGGCTTCCTTTTGACGTTAATTATCGAATACGATTATGGTGTCGGTACAAAATAATATCTTTAAATTATCAGCAGGGGCCGCGCGCGGTGGTCTCGAACTTCAGATCTGATTCTGCGGTTTTAAACGTTACTTTAGAGCTCTTTCCTTGGACACGAAACTTTGCTCCCATCATTCATCAACAGAGATATTTAGCTCCGTCCTTCTGGGCCTCATAGCTCATTTGTGCCACTGCCTTGCCCCTTATTAGGTTAAAAAGGATATTTTGGATAAAATTTCGAACATTAATTCACCATATATTTTTTTATACCTTTCTTATTTCTAAAGAGTTCTTTAATTACTTTCATCAAACCACATTGTTAATTCACGGCGAATCTTCGCATCTCTATGTTACATAAGAAGACGTAGGAGAACGTTTTAAAAATATTCTGGTATTCTCTTCCTGTTAATTCAGTTGTTTATGACTACAATTTTAGCTGTACTAAATTACGTTGAGTGCTTATTATTTTTTTTCAGAACATGAATACCTCTGGATTCAGAGCCTGTGTCAAGGAATTATACGGGACCAGATATGACCCCTTGTCCGTCAGTTATGCCGTGCTCACAGGTCTGTAATATTACTGAGTTCATGCATTTATGAAGTAGTTTTTAGCAAATGAAAAAAGAAACTTTATTTGTTACCGGATTCATCTGGAAATACTTTGGAAATGCCGTAAACTAATAACACAATGCAAGTTGATGGTTTTGCAAGTCATGGCGGAGTCAAGAGAGTGTACCTGTTGACATAAAAAAAGATTCTTGAAATTCTTTCAAGTTATAATTTTCCTACCCTTTGAAGAATTTCACCGTTGAATTAAAAGTTTTCTTAAAGGATGAATAACGAGGATGAAAGACCTTGCTAGAAATTAGAAGCACCATGCTTAAAACAATCGTTTGAATTTTTTGTTTCTTTAAAATAGTACAGTCTGTACATAAAAGTTCGATATATTTTATCTCTATGCAAGTGGTATATCCCTGTCGCTAGTCTTCTATCCAATAGTATCTTATTAGTACCTTGAAACCATTAAGCTTTGGAAAACATTTTCTCATCACACTCCTAACAGTACTGCGAGTGACATGCTGGTAAGGATTTATCAATCCGGCAGTTTATTTGAATGAATATATTTTTGACGCTTACGTTTATCTGTATTTCGCAGACATCTGTGAACCTGGCTGGAACTATTTCAACGGCTTTTGCTATTTCACAAGTAAGACTTGTCAAAACTGGACCACAGCACTGGATAAATGCCGACAAGAAAACTCGGTCCTTGTTGATGTCCAAAATAACGGAGAAAATGTGTTTTTACAGCATCTACACAATGGAGCAAAATCCTGGCTGGGATTCAATGATATTTTCACAGAGGGCTCCTTTACTTGGGCAGATCGTGGTACTGGGAACTTTACAGCTTGGGCTAAAAACCAACCGAACAATTTTCGGGATGAAGACTGTGTGCATACACTTGGTGTTGAATATAAATATGAATGGAATGACGTGAAATGCAGTGACTGTCATCAGTATACTTGTAAGAAAGGTAAGATATGATGTATAAGTTTAGGAATGCATAAGATAGAAGAAAGTCTACTTAACAAAACGCATTGTGATGTGTTAATCGTGATTAATATATAGTTTTTTTTTTCATTTTGAACAGATCTGAATGAATGCAGTAGGGACAAGTATTACTGCCATCAGGTCGCCAGCTGCACAAATTATCGTGGTTCATTTACTTGCACTTGTGATCAAGGCTACTTTGGAGACGGCTTTGAGTGCGCAGGTATGATCAGATATAAAATTGCAGCACTGCATGTTAATGATGAACAGGAAGTTGATTTATAGTAATCTATTCTCACTGGAGCCATCAGCAAACAATGCCCATAATCCCAATAATATATGGGAGACCCAGCCGGAGACGGTAGGAGCGGGGAGCTCCTGGTAAACAGATAGTTCTTCAATGCGGAGAAATGGGTGGGGCGTGTAAAGAAGTGTACGAAACACCGAAAAGACTGAGCAGGCTATTAATTGCGAAGGGAAACTAGCGTTATAAAAGAAACCCACCATGTACAAAAAGGGTATAGGATAGCCACGGGCTATACGCAGCGCGCTAGTATCACTCTCTTTTATTGCTGAGTTCTTATGTTTTCAATGGCCATCATTCAGTAGCTTCTACTGCTTACATGCAACGTCTAAATTTTCGAGTGTCTTTTTATGATTTCCCAAAGTCCCATTCTAAACGACACGCTATGGAGAAGAGTAGCTGCGCAGGCGGCATGGTTACCTCCTCCTTCTTACGAGGCTAAAGTTTACTTTTTAATTCGGTGGCTTGGTTAATATTTTGCATATTCGGCCTTATCATTACCCCTAGTTTTAGACTCTTGTTGTGAGGGAAGTAATTCGAGGGTTGATAGTATTGTCTTGCAAGGTAAGAATCCGATTCGCACTGAAAAAGAGCTTTTAAATTCCCGGGTCCGTTCCTTCACTTTTACTATTAACCGCCGCCCGATTAGCTCAATTGGATAAGCGCCGGTCGGCCAACCGGGAGGCCATCAACTCAGGAGTCTTTAAATTACTGAGGAGAAATTGTTTCCTCTGAAAAGACATCTGCAAACGGTTAAACTTTTTAGTTTTCCCAGATAAGGGCGATAAACCGTAGGCCCCGTCTCATAACCGTTTCACATACATTATTTTGGGACGTTAAAGAACTCACGCTCTGTTCGTAAATAGCAGGGGACCTGTTCTTCGGTGTTGTGGTCTATCTCCCATGGTGGGCGGGACTGTTATGGGCCTTCGGGTAATAGGCGCTGCACCCTGTTGCGGTGACCCTGCCCAGAATTAGTGAACCAAAGGAAATAAATTAGTGATAACTTTGTCTCTAACTTTTGTAGGGGGTTTGAAACAGTCTACTATTGTGGGGAATGATGCTAACTACTTGCAATATTTAAGCACCTGGCTCAAACCAGTTGCTCAGAGCAAATATTCACGATGGAAGCGTTGTTGGCGGGCGTCCGTGGACGGTTGGGCTGCCAGTACTTTTCATAGCCGTTGTGACAACAAAGGACCAACTGTAACAATCATAAGAGTCGGCGGGAAATACATATTTGGAGGCTACACTAGCCTCTCATGGGGTAAGAGGATTGGTTTTTCTAAAACTGGACATTCTAAAATTGTCTAAGGAAGTATTTGAAGTAGATAATGTTATTACCACGAAAAGGACTAAAAAGAGTGCATTCACGCTGTTTCAAACTTCATCGCCCTTATTCTTTTTCGGTCAATTCGCCAAATGCAGGAGAATTATTCTGGGTTTAAATTCGCAAGGTTTCTACCAAATATAAGAACAAGAAAATCGTTGTCTTGTGTTCACGTACCCCATAAAACTAAAATTGGGACGTTTTACGTCGTATTCGTGCAGCGAATTCGCCGACAATTAAATTCTGTGCTGACGTATTTTCTATCCGGAGTTGTTTATGTTTAAAGTGTTTTTTAGGCAAAGTATTCCACTCAAGTGCCGTAGTAGTTTAAAAAATCAGTGAAAATGACTCGAAGGCGATTGTGAATTGATGAAGGCTTAAATTCCTAAGGCTTCCCTTTCCTGCTCTTAAAACTGAAATGAAAACTTTATGTAAAAAGTGCAAATTAGGTAGGGAAAAATTATCACTTCTAATAAAGTCTTTTCTTGAAAAATAAACTAAGAGAGCATTTTGATCAAAGCTACGTATACTGATCTCAACCTAGATAATAACATGAAATCTTTCTACGTCTCCTGTTTTTTATCTCACCAATTGTATGACGCACGCTTAATTCTATTTTAGCGCACAGCCAGTCTATGCAGTCGATGCCCAGGCACTACCACGATTTTAAATGTTCTTTTTTCAAACTATTTTTTTTTAGCTCATTTTAAATCTTTTAAATACATTTTGTACCTCTTTCATTTAGAGTCTCATCCTATCTTTTATAGAGTTTTTATTGTAGTTGTATATTGTAAGTAATTTTATCCTTATCTTTCATTTTAGTTCTACATCGTAATCATTTTCACACGGTCCCTCAAGAATTGAGCTTTAAGTTTTTAGAGTTTAAGTAAAAGAAATGATGATGATGATGTTGATGGTGATGATAATGATAATGGATTATGAGTAAAAAGCTTCAATCTGTATAAATCGGTGTATTTAAAAAAGCTGCCCAAAGACCGAGGATACAATTAACCAACATTATTATTCACTCAAAATATTTCTCCGTTTCTGATTGGCTAAAACCACACGCATAACTCACCATAACCAGCTACTGTTGACCAAATTTGGGAGAATTTTGCAATTAATCAACCGGTGACGTCAAAAGTGCGGGACAGTTGCAGGTTAATGCACCTTTAACCGAGAAGACGCGGGGACGAGGTTGAGTTGTTTTTGTTGTGAAAAGAAAGAACAGTCGGCGGAACATTTTACTATTTTCACGACGAACTATTGTCTAAAAAAAGCAAGAAGACAACCCGACGAATAACATCTGCTATTTGGAGTGTATTTGCAGACCTGAACAGCCCTTTAACTTCTAAACATGCACTATCGAGGTGAACTTAACATCGACGAAGGTAAGCATGTTTTAGCTTGTTTTTAAAATAGGAATTATTTGGAATGAACATTAAAGCAATTAATGAATTCGGCTTTCGCTGGATATATAACAATTATTCACCGAAGTGGAGGAGGCTAGTGGTAAAATAGTGAGATAACTGAGCACAAAAATGATTTTTAACTCATTTACTGTTGCCAACGATTACAATTTTCACGCAATGACAGAACGGCCGCGGTCGTCGCTTTTTCTTGCCGACAAATAAAACTTTTTAAGGCATTTGTTTAGCTCTTACGGGGAAATTTATTTAAAAGGAGTTGTGAATTCCTTTTGTATTTAAAATCATTCTGTAAAAAATATTATTAAGTTTAGTTTTGAACTTACTTACGAACAAGTCAACAAGTCAGAAGTGGCAAGGAGACCTAACAGAAACTATAGGAGCTTATGAGAGGTTAGGCCTCCTCGAACTACGGGTTAGAGCTGTTTAACATCAATTAAAGAAAAGATGGCAAGAGTCGAAGATGGAAAGATTTATGAACTGTTTTCATATTTACTCACTAATTTAATCGTCACTTTTTTTCTTAAAAGAGGAAAGGGAGCGAGAGTTAATGACCTCGTTGTTAAGTGAATTAAAAAACTTATGCCCTTGAAAAAAGGGCGAGAACTTGTTAGTGTTTGTACGACAATACGGTAGACGGTAGGCCTGAATATTTACCGATAAATTCAAGGCAAAAAGACAAAGATTTACCTGTTAAAACTTCCAAACCGAACTTCGTCATCTTCTTCGTTTGTTTCGGGAACAGCTTGCTTGATTAATTGTCAAATTTCTTTGTTTGTTACGCCAGCAAAACGGGAAGGCATTTTGCACGCAACTTACGAGAGTTTGGCGTCGCTCGCTCGGAGGAACTGGAGGTGAATCAGTGAATAGCATTGGATATTCACTGATTGAGTAGCGAATCAGAGCGCGCGAAAAACACTACCCACTGTTTTAGTTATTCTAAAAGGAATTATGCAGATCTCTGAGGGTGTTATCCATCTCGGCTGATAACACCCTCTTCGATCTGCATAATTCTTCAGAATTCTTCTCAGCCTCATTCATTAATTGCTAAACATACAGAATGAGGGCTACTTTAGTGTTAACTATTACAAGTGTGTATCTCTTTTTTCACCCATTCAAGTTTCCATTGCACATATTATTTCATGTACTTTGTCACCAAAAAGCAAAACCGTACCCTAGCGTTTTTAAACTGTACCTTAACTATAGACTACGACCAAGACAGCAGGGGGTAGTTCGGAAGGTAATTTCGAAGTACAGTGTAACCTCGGCATAACGGAGTACCAAGAAACCGGCAGAATTTGTTCGCTATATAATGAGGTTTCGTTTTATCGAGATTCTTTTCCATATATTTTACTATAACTAGGGTAAAGAAAATCGTTAGTCACATCAAGGTATTAAACATATAGAGGTTTGTTATATCGAGGTTCCACTCGGTTGTAGTAAACAACAATTAAACAATTCAAGCCTGTCGGGGTGCCGACAGCTTAATACTATTGTGCAATTCATCGCACTTTTCAATATTTTTGTTTTTAGCTTTTCAAATAAGTACCAGTTTGAATTCTTCCTTCCAAAAGTAAATACTTAAGTAAGAATATATTTAGTATTAAAAACGCACTTTTCTCGAGACTGACATCTTTGCTACTTAAAAGGGAGTTAATTATTACTAGTAGTATCAGATATTTTCTTGTCTGTATGAATTCAAATTTTTAAACAAAGTGTGTGCGTTGATAATCCTTTTCATTTCTTAATTTCCCAACAGGTTACAGGAGTTGCCGCGGGTATCGATATGATTCGCAAGCATTTATTTTCTCGCTTGTTAACAAGCCAGGATGGGCACCTGTGAAACTGCCTCAGACAGGGCAGTATAGTTCTTACAGATATTCCATTAACGACTGTTCGTCTTATGGACCTACTTTCGGTGGAGGCCACGACATTTACATTTGCGACTACGCGTCATCCAGTAGCAGTTCCTATACTTACCCTGGCCATACTTACAGCGCACCAAGTGGGTACAGCTATGGAAGCACCTTCGCCTATACATTCCTGAACGGTCAAAGTAATACCTATCATTTTACACCAGACGAGGTAGAAACATTTTACGAAACAACCTAAGAAGTGTGGCATCCTCCTAGTCTGATTTGCAAAACACTCACCTGTTATGTTTTTTTAATAATGAGCTGTCTGGTCAGATTTGGAGTAATATCAAGCTTACGTTATTTTCTTTTTGTGCTTCACCCGGCTTCCTTGAACACAATAGAGTACTTAATGATTTCAGAAGCATCTAAGCAATTCATTTCGGCAAATCGTGACTAAGGAAACCAAGTTTTGGGGGATACAATGAAGTACTACGAAGTTCAGGTCTGATATATAAATTGTATAATCTAAAAAAAAAACGAAATAGTTGGTAAGCGATATATCTGTAGACGTAATTATTTAAGTTTAGCTTTGAATTTTACGTTAATGCATAGCCTAATTAACTACTCTTCATAATGATTGATTAATAGTTAAAAGGGATATCAACCCTTTTTTACTGTAATCATGTCCAAGTTGTTTAATTTTAGGATGAGCCGATTACAATTTAAAGTAATTGACGTCCATAAATTTATTAAAATATGCCTTGAAAGTATGGATTGTAACAGCGGGGAACGATAAAAATCCAGTTTGTAAGTGACTTGTTGTCTTACTTATGTCTTTTGTTGATGATTTGTTGAGTGGGTCACGGCTTAGGGGTTGTATCGTCTTTTTAATGGATTTCTTGATTTAAGTGCCGTATTTTGAAGAAAGCTATGCTTGAGATAAAGCCGCCCTTTATTTTTATTCGCATCAAGAGTCCTGTTTGGGTTTAGAGTCCAACCCCTGAAGTTCTGTTGCAACATGTCATTGGCCATCTTGTGTTTGACTTGTACAACCACGTAGGATTGTGTCTCAGCTGAACTTCCTGTCCAATTTGGAAAAAAAAAATGGGTGAAAAAAATTATGAGGACGATCAAAATTGCCCAGTTTGACAGTCCAGTCCAATTTGGCTGTCAGAGGAATTTTTTGAATCCAGTTATTTCCGAATTGAACAGCGTGTAGTTCTGTTACATATACTAATTTTTGTTTTGGCCGATTGCCGCATTATAAGTGGCCAAGATAAAAAAAAAAAAAAAAAATGTCTACTTTGTTTTGGTTTTGACCCCAACCAACCGCAACGCACGAAACCGATATCCAGATATGCTTATGTCCCGGACTGTATTTAACGTTTTTTTCTATATATCTCCACCTCTGAGCAGGATTAATTAAAACAACAGAATGACTCAGCTAGAATCTTTAACGATCGCGATGTCCGCCATTTTCCGATGACAAACTTTAGAAGATTTAAAACGTATGTGTTTGCTTTTTCGTTATTTTTCGATGCCCGAAGACTGTCAAGGAGCTGAACATACATATGTATAAACGTTTATTTTGAACGCCGGTCAACATTTAAACAACAAATATCACCATTCAGTGTTTTCTTGTTCTTCTTCAAAGTTTCAGTCACCTGACTGCTTGCACATTCTCCAGGACCGTTTGTACTTGCTACGCCACTACTGAGGGCGTTTTTCAATACAAATTTCATCAGTTTGATCAAACATCTTCCTTGTTAGATAACCCCGACAAGAAACCAAAACCAAACAACAGCATTTGCTACCATAAAACTGACATTCACAGTTACAACAAGTTAAGACTCGCTAACGAACGAGACTTTTCTGGCGCGGTGTCAGAGGAACTTTGCGCTGATTGGCTAGTTTGTATTGCCCATTGTATTTCTGGCATTTGATTGTTTTAGACAAAGTGTCCTATTGTTTCTTAAATTGGACAGTTTGCCTATTTGTAAACGAAATTCCTATCCGAAACTATCCATAATTAATCCTTAATTCGACAGTTCGCTAAAATTAAAGGGTAATAGCTAGGCTGACAATATCGGATTAACTACCAGGCCCCAGTTGTTCAAAAGGTGGATAGTACTATCCACCGGATAAATCTCTATCCAGTGGATAGTGCAGTTTCCGTAATACTTATCCACTGGATAGAGATTTATCCAGTTTTTGAAAAACTGAAAACCAGAAACCAGCCAAGGAACAGAACGTTCCAGGAGGAGACAAGTTTTAAGCCAGAGGAACAAGCCATCGTTCCAAAAATGAACGGAAACGACAAAAGATCAGCACAAAAACAACAGTGTCAAGAATTGCTAATATCTTGCGGTTCATCTGTTCCCGTCGATGTTAATTTGACGAGAGTTGGCTGCCAGGTGCTATTCTATGGAGTGTTTCAGTTTGAATTTAATCGCAACGTAGATGAGGATGATAGCAATACCACGGGGTAGTAAAATAATAAATGAATGATAAAGGAACCAATGATTCCAAAATTAAAGGTACAAACATGGAAGTCCGGCTTGAATTCGACTAAAGTGGTCATTTTGAATAACGGCACCTTGAAAACGATCGCAAAAATCCAAATGACGCCAATCAGAAACCGGGCGATACGAAGAGTTATCATTCTCTTGAGTGGATAAAACACCAGGAAATATCGATCCAAAGCAGTCACGAGCAAACTTCCAGTGGAGACTAAGACTGACATTTGACCAATAAACTGTAATAATCGGCAAAGCAGCTCGCCTGCGACTTCCGTGATAAGCCACTGGTGACTATATGCAGTGTCGACAATGCGGGAACGGCATATACAGTGAGCAAAACAGCAGCATAGGCCATGTTAAAGATGACGTAATTGCTTGGAGTCCTCGTTCTTTGATTAGCGTTTTTGTACATGACCGTGATTAACAAAGCGTTGCCGAGTATAGACAACAACATGAGAAAAAAGTTATTTTTATCCCCTTTACAAAGTCGCCTACTTGTGACCATCTCCTACGTTTGAGGCGCTTGTACTGTTCACAGATTTGATGGAAGGGCCAGGGATTTCGAAGCTGCTATACTAACCCATAATTCCGATTTTTTCCTTTACGAGGCCCCTAGGAGTATTTTCACTTCGCTTTAAGGCTTACCACGACTTACCACGTTTCAAGAGACTCCCAAACTGAGCTTGAAGCGATGAGCGTTTGATATTTCTTGTCTTATTAGTAATTATTATTCATTCAAAATATTTCCCCGATTCTGATTGGCTAAAAGCACCCTCATAACTCACCATAACCAGTTACTGATGACCAAATTTGGAAGAATTTTGTGTTTAACGAGGAAATGACGTTAAAAAGGCAGCGTTCTTGCAGGTTAATGCACCGTTAACCGAGAAAACCTGGGAACGAGGTTGAGTTGTTTTGGTTGTGAAAACAAAATGTGGCGGACATTTCACTCGTTTCAAGAGTAAGAACTATGCACAATTATAGCTAAAAACATGGCAAGAACAGCAAGAACACAACTCGAAGGGCGACATCTGCTATTTGAAGAATATTTGCGGAGCTGAACAGCCCTAAATGTGCACTATCGAAGGTGAACTTAACATCGATGGAGGTAAGCATGTTTTAGCTTTGTTTTTAAACTAGGAATTATTTTGAATGAATAATAAAACAATTATTGAATTCGGCTTTCGTATCATATGAAGAATTACGGAGATCTCGGAGCGTGTTGTCCGCCTCGGCCGAGAACACCCTCCTCGATCTCCATAATTCTTCATAAGGTACTCAGCCTCGTTCATTAATTGTTAAATATTTGGTCATCTGCTTTCGGATGAGTGGTCAATAACTCGCATTTTCATTAAAACCTAAACTCTTTGCTTTTATCCTCTTTGTCTCAATCGCCAATATTTGCTTAGCGCACCTTATTTCACGTGCCTCCTCTCAAGCTTATCCGTAATGTCAATTTTTCACTTTTTAAGAGGGCAATGCAATGGTTGAAACTTCCAAGAGTTATCATGTTAATCTCACTAAAATAATTTAGACAGTTGCAACTGACGACGTCGATTACTTGTACGTATTTTATTACACACAGGCAAATTAATGCCCCAGTGTAGTTTGTAGGACACAGGCAAATTAATGCCCCAGTGTATTTGTTAAACACAGGCAAATTAATGGCCAGTGTATTTTTGTTAAACGCAGGCAAATTAATGCCCCAGTGTATTTGTTAAACACGTGCAAATTAATGCCCCAGTGTAGTTTGTAAGACACAGGCAAATTGCCCCAGTGTATTTGTTAAACACAGGCAAATTAATGCTCAGTGAATTTTTGTTAAACACAGGCAAATTAATGTCCCAGTTTATTTGTTAAACACAGGCAAATTAATGCCCCCGGGTATTTGTTAAACACAGGCAAATTCGAATGCCCCAGTGTATTTTGTTAAACACAGACAAATTAATGCCCCAGTGTATTTGGTTAAACACAGGCAAATTAATGCCCTAGTGTATTTAGTTAAACACAGGCAAATTAATGCTCCAGTGTATTTTGTTAGACACAGGCAAATTAATGCCCCCGTGTATTTGTTAAACACAGGCAAATTCGAATGCCCCAGTGTATTTGTTAAACACAGGCAAATTCGAATGCCCCAGTGTATTTTGTTAAACACAGGCAAATTAATGCCCCGCTGTATTTGGTAAAACAAAGGGAAATTAATGCCCCAGTGTATTTGGTTAAACACAAGGAAAATAATGCCCCAGTGTATTTGGTTAAACACAGGCAAATTAATGCCCTAGTGTATTTTGTTAAACACAGGCAAATTAATGCCCCAGTGTATTTGTTAGACACAGGCAAATAACGGTATTTGTAAGACACAGGCAAATTAATGCTTCAGTGTATTTGTTAGACATAGGCAAATTACGGTATTTGTTAGACACAGGCAAATTAACAACCCAGCGTATTTTTGCTGTATTTGTTAAACACAGGTAAATTAATGCCCCAATGTATTTGTTACTCCCAGGTAAATAAGGATCAATTTTTCGCTTGGAATATCACTTAGCATGCCTATAAATTTAATGCTCAAGTTTACAAATATTTCCTGAGGAAAGATCCAGATTTTTTTGTAGGCCGGCTTATATTTACATGTATCGGGTTTATAACACACAAAGCTTAACATTTCTACGAGTAAAATGATTGTCCTGTTCGAAGCTTCTTGGCTTTATTGATAGTAACGCCATAATGTTTAACAGTTTCATTAGCGACTGAGCTGGTCCTCATAACCACTTCTAAGCTTCAGCGAACATTAAGATCAAGCTCGATTAGCATCTTTATAGCTGCACGTCTTCGACAGAACAGTCCACTTGCATTTATGACTAAAACGTTTTCTTTGTGTTAAGATTTGTAATTACAGTCGACTCCCGGTAACTCGAACCCTCTATAACTCGAACCTCCCGCTAGCTCGAAGCAGTTTTCATTTCCCTTCAGAACATTTGCTATATAATTTTACCCTCAGGGGCACCCAACGAGAATATAGTTCAAAACCACTTAAACATAGAATTGTTAAACGTATTTTAGTATTTAAACGGTAGATATAGGCATATTTTTATCCCCTAGAAATTTTTCATCTGTTCGGATTTCCCAGCTGAAAGCCTAGTGATCCGAAAATTATAGGGATCAAAACTTAACTTTTCGAAAATTTCAGCCAGAAAAAAGGCTCCCGAAAATTCTAGGTGACCTTTTTAGGGTAAAAATCCGTTAAAAATAGGTAATTATACCATTTTTTAGATGTTCGAAAATACTAGGAGAGGCAGGCAAGCAAGAAATTTTACAACAAATGTTCCGAAAATTCTAGATCTCAAATCGTCTTCCGAACAGATATTTTTCCGAAAATTGTCATTGGGTGCCCCTGTACCCTCGATAACTCGAACTCCCGATAACTCGAACTGTTTTCTATTTCCCTTGAAGGTTCGAGTTATCGGGATTCGACTGTACTCACTTTGCGGCCGTGATGATCTTTACTGAAAAAGGTAAATAATTACTACAAGATAGCCAGTTTGTGCACAGGCGAAAATTTAACGAAAAAAAAAAATTCGTCTTGAGCGCCATGGCATTTGAGCGCGTAGTAGAGCGAGATTACTTCATTTTTCCCACTAATATTTCCGAATATGGTATTGCTGTAAAAAGTTAACCCCATTAAGTAACCCAGCATCTTGCGTGTGTTCTTTGTTCTGTTGCTTTTTATAAAGTCACCGTCAACAGATCCAAATGTTCTCTGATTCTGTTTTAACTGTTCCAAACGGAAAAATATTTTTAGAGAGAATTTTTTTAAAATTGGAAATAGCAGACGCAACATTAAATTGCTTGTGACCGGATACTATCTTATTGCAGGTTGCAGGTTGCCATATGCCTAACCTCAAGGAAGGCAAATGGCCGTGGGATCTTAACGCCTTGGGCAAATGTAGGACAGATATGGCCGTGTGTGAATAGCCTGGAACTGCCGGTGATTCGTTGTGAAAACTCGTAAATGAAACATGCTTTATCACCGGAAATTTTCCAACTGGAAAACAGGACTACCTTTTTAAAATTTCAATCATTCCCGGGAACTTTCCAGTGGAACGCCCGGAAAACGTGTGTTCCAAACATCCCAACTGGAATTTTAGGAATTTCTTAGAAAACGGAAAGCGCCCCATATTACATTTAAAAGAAAAGTATCCCGATTCTGCGCAAGCTCAGAATTTTGATTTTTGTTCATCCTGTTGCGAAATCAAACGATGCGAGGAGAGTAAGAGAACCTTGAAAAATCAGTTTGCATCGCGCTTGGCTGAGTTCCATACTACACTAAAACTTCTCAGAATTACAGATCAATGATATATTGTTCCCTTGAAGTTTCGATTTGGGCGAAATCGGGATTTTTTGGCGTTACTTTCATTGCCGTTAGCTGGAGGACCAAGAGAAGGGAAGCGCTTTAATGCCAGTTGATAGCTTATTTCTCCCGCAAGCTTTCATACAAGCTCAGATAATCGTGAAAGGAATACGCAGAAATGGAACAGCAACAATACGATGAGGACAAACATTGGCAGAGCACTTGCAACGACATACACTGGGGATCGTCATTTCCATAATTTGCAATATTGATAAGTGATTTAATATTAACTATTTTAATGTTTGTTGTCAAGTTATAAAGATAGACACTTTAATATAACCTTAGAGTTTTTTTTTACAAACCAGCTCTCTACTTTATAGAGGTGCATTGGAATAATATACTCAGGCGCATGAAATCTCTTATCATTTATGTGACATTGCATCATTAACTTTTGCATGAATCTTTAAGTTGTTGTTGTTTTTTTTTAACTGAAGTTTGATGATTATTTTTGTACCATTACATCACCCTTGGTAAACAAAATTGCCTGCTTTTCAGCCATTTCCGGGGGGGGGGGGGGGGGGGTATTTTTTGGGAAAAGAAATGCAGGAACCATTTTTTTTTTTCTCATCCCAAGTATATTGTAACATATTGATTTAAAGGTTAAAGGCTAAGAGAAACTTTACCCTTTTGGTTGCTTCTAGTTGGGATTTTGTCACTGCTATAGTAATACTAAACCAACACCTTGATATTAGCCTGCGCCACAGATGGAACTAAACTCTGGGTTAAGTCCGTCTACGGTGCTGCTTCGCAGACCTTACTAACCAGTGTTAGATAACATCTGCGACGCAGGCTACCTTGATATTTTATGTTCAAAATATAAGGTAGAATCACTATTTTAGTATTAAATGTGTTGAGATTGTTGGAATTTTGGGTGTTTAATAGATGTCTCCAAGACCGACTGTTTCCATAGACAGGTGGTGTTATCAGTAGATGTCAATTTTGTATACACTGGCATTTAATTCACCTAATAGGTCACCTTAAGTCGCCTAAAGTCACCTTAAATCACCTAAAGTCGCCTTAAATCGCCTAAAGTTGCATAACAATTTGAGCAAATTTTCCTAAAGTCACCTAAAGTCGCCTAAAATTACGGCGACTTAAGGTCCCAGAGTAGGCCTAACAATAAAGACTATGTAAGAAAGAAACCATTGAGACATGGATGTGGCTGACAGATGTTGCAGAATAAGCTTCGTGAAGCAGAGTGTTTTGCAACGACGGGTTGGAAAACTTTTAAATAAACCTCCCTACGTCCGTTAAAATCAAACAGACAGGCACTACAAGTTTTGAGAAACAAGTGCAATGAAATCGTAATATTGTGTTTGATTAACCTGGGCGATGCTTCATCGCGTTGAGATTGAATTTTTATTTTTATCTTTCGAACTTTTGAGGCTAGAACGCCCAGCAAATATTACTGGACTTCGATTTGTCACAAATTGACCTCTGACACGAGTTTCACAGCAGAAGAACTGTTTTAAAAGCG
>OZ037775.1:8050949-8053449 GCA_964035525.1 Porites cylindrica | reverse complement strand
GAAGATAAAACAATGGTCTCTTAAAGGGGATGGAATAACGCCTCGGCCAATAACATGATGAGAAGTGTTAGAAAACAATAATTCAGTCATTGTAGATGACGTTTCCGTTATCCTCGTTGATGTGTTAATTACTTGGTCAAGGTGATGAACATTTGTCACCTGGAGAAGTTTGCGCTTCTTGGCTTTATCATTATTCATCTCAGAACTTGCAAAATTTATGTTGAAATCCCCGAGCAAAATAAGCTCAGTCTTAACGGGCACAGAAGACAAAGATGTATTTAAATCTTGAATAAACGTTTCCAGATTAGAATCAGGTGCTCTGTAGATTGTCCAGTTATTAGTTTCTTGCATTTAGGTCGGGAGATTTCGATGACACAAGATTCAGGTAAAGAAGCTCCAAGATCAGGTCTAAGTCGATAAGGAATACCATCTCGAACATAGGCCATAGTACCACCACCTGTTTTGTGAAGACGATCAGATCTCACGCAAGAATAACCAGGAATCTGAATTTCGTTATCCGGAATCGATGGTTTGAGCCATCTCTCCGACACAGTAAAAACATCGAAGGGCTGGTTGAGCAACCAAAGTTTTATTGAGTCCAATTTAGGATAGACACTTCTTATATTCAGATAGGCGACCTTGAGTCCTCTGAACCGCGTAAAATCTCTTACAGACAGACTTGGCGAAGCAACGGGGCCAGGATTTGTCTAGAAGTCACCAGCAAGAGAGATTAGTAGTAGTGCGAAGGACGCTGAACGTGCCAAGTGACAACCAGTAACGGCGAGTTCTCTATTTGTTAGCGATGGTTTCGATGTTTTGCAATAGCTCGACCTCCTTGTAAATTGCAATTCCCTTATTTTAGGTTAGCTTAAATCTCTAGCCACATACAGGACGCTGCTATCCTTGTGTCGAGTTGGAAGTGAGTGTTTTTGAGGTGAATATTCGAAGAGGAAAACATATAGAAGAAGTAAAAAGCACAAATAGCGGGAGCGCAGTAAACTCATGACACTCGCCGCCATAGAGTACTAAAGTGATGACGTCATAAAAATGAAATTTCTGAAATTATGGGATTTGTCAAGACATTCTGAAAGAACAATGTCCAAGAGGCCTACTTACCAAAAATGAGCATTTCGGGGCAAATTGTCTCTGAGATGTTAGCCGGTTATACTCAGAATACTCCATACAAACCCTTCAATTTTTTTTTGGGTCGACCCAAAAAAATTTAGAAGGGTTTGTATGGAGTTTTCTAAGTATAACTGGGCAACGATCTCAGAGACAATTTGCCCCGAAATGCACAGGGTCCAGAGGAGATGTGTTTGTCGTTAGAACATCAAAACCCGTCGAAAACCTCTGAAAAAATGGGTTATTTTGATCGCGTTACAGTTTCGTTACACATTCTACAGACCGCAAACCAAGAGACTGAGGGCTCGCAAGATCGGCTTACAGTGCCTTGGTCGCCCTTTGAGCGACAGCCTTCGGTCACCCTTCGGGCGACGTGCCGTGCACCAGCGAGGATATGGCTTGCGGTCATTGATTTTCAAAATGGTGAACAACAATTAATTAATCGTGCCAAGCTACAGGTATAGACATTTTTCAAGGTGAGACGTTAAATAAGTAATTCATTTATTCACAGGAAACTCCTCTGGATACTGTGCAAAATGCTCATTTTTGGCAAGTAGGCCTCTTGGACATTGTTCTTTCAGAATATTCTGACAACTCAGGATGATTTCAGAAATTTTATTTTTATGATGTCACACTTTAGTACTCTACTGTCCACTCGAGTAATTTTATTTTAAATTATAAATAAGGCGAAGGACTTCTTCGAAAGTCTAAAATATTAGGCGGTGCGGTCCAGAAGGAAATCTTGTCGCGTCAATATGACAGTTTGTCTTTTTAAGAAAGAACAGATGATTCTCACGTGTGCGCATAATCGGGACACTGTCCCTTTAAGAGGCCCTATCAGGGCTTCAGGAGGGTTACGTACGTCCCTAGTCTGAATTTCAAAACCTGTTGTTTCACGTTTGAGGAGGAAGCCATATCGCTGTCGGTATTTTACTATTATATTTTCGCTTTTCTCTCTCGCTGTCACACTTTCAACCCATCTTTGTGTCGCTTGTCACCATTTCTGCTCCATTGTCGCTGTTCAAAGGCCATGTGGCTCGTCGGATTTTACCCTAATGGGGCTTCTGCCCTAACAGGACCTTCCCCAGGGACAAAGAAAACTGACCGTATCATAAAAACGTCAAATCACTTTATTGTGTCAATCAAGTTACATGTAGACCTAGATGTTGGAAATGTTAAGTACATTGTATCATTCTTCGCAATTTTGGCGGCGGCATCATGAAAATTTTTATAGCTCATGCCTTCGGCCGCTAACTGTAGAAAACGAAGCGCTTTTGAAATGAAATTTTACCTGTCCTTAAAAATGTGCGTCAAAGATCATGGGAATAGCTTTAGCCGAGCGATGTAGAAAGAAGGATTTGATAAGTATGTGCTGAGG
>OZ037775.1:7973449-8045949 GCA_964035525.1 Porites cylindrica | reverse complement strand
AGGTTGTTCGAGGCGTTTTCACTGAAGTCGAGCTCGAACATCTTTAGCAGTGATTTAGGGGTGATAATTTCTTTTACACTTTCAATTTCTCTGACGGTTATTCTGTTTACGGTTACTTTGTTCGTAAACGGCTCGGAGGTCAAATGTAGTGGACCGCTGACCGTCCAGCCATGCTTCAGCTGTAATGCGAAAGGACCCTCGCCGTCGTTTGGAACCACACTGAGTGGGATCAGCGCGTTTGGACAGTTACTTCCGATTAAAAGTCCGATTTCTAATTCAGGATCATAAACTGGAATTTCGGAAGCAATCTCCTTTAGGTGCTCAATACGGCTGACGATTTCTGGAGTGGGAATCTGTTCGGTGTCGGCAGGAATCTCTTGTCTTGTGTAGGCTCTTGGAAGCTCAACCGGATTCTTGCCGTTCAAGTCAGTTACAACAAGATCTTTGACAATGGCGCTGTCTACAAGGCTCTGGCCATGCATAGTTCCTAACTGAATCTTCGTAACGGTACTTGTTGCCGCAAGGCGCGTCCTGAGACGTTCGGTGATAAAGCATCCTGCGCTTCCATTATCATAGAATGCGTAGGTCTTCACTGCTTTGTTGGTGCCTTTCTGTGTCACTACCACAGGAAGAATGGTCTGCAGCAGGATATCGTTTTCAAGATTAGACTCTTGGGGGATGTCCACACGTGCATTGTTCACCTTCAGCGGTTTATCGTTGCCAGACGTTTCTCTGTTAACGGCGCCACTTTCCTTGTCGAGGGTGAAGCCTTCTATATGGAGTAGAGTGGGGTGTGGCCTTTTGCATTTCTTACATGTTCTCTTTTTTGTGCAATTCTTCGAGAGATGATTCTTGCCGTAACAAGCATAACATAGCGCTTTTTCCGATAAGAAGGACTTCCTTTGTTCCACGGACTTTTTCTTGTAGGCATCACAATCTTCCAGGTCATGTGACTTTTCGCACAGGGGACATCTTCGTACGTTGACGTTTTGGTTTGCTGACCCGGTCCCATGTGAAGACGGGGGCTTGGGGACGGTATCCAAGCCAGTGGCGAAACTATCGACTTTAGGCTTGAAGGGTAGAGACCCTTTGTTGCTCTGTGGAGGGCCGTTTGTCCGTTGTCTTGCCTTGTTAAGCGCTTCTTTGCCATAAACTGGATCATTTGCAGACTCGGCAGCATATTCTAAGAATTCTACTAGTTCTGTAAAGCCTGCAACCTTGCCGTCTTTGCGTCTCGTTCTCACTACGTTTTCGCGCCACTTTGTTTGTAGAGCGAAGGGGAGCTTCTGAACTACTGCCTGCATGTTTGGAGGATGGTTTAGGACGGCCAAGTGTGAGATGGTTTTCATAGCACATTTACACTTGCTAAGGAAAAAATAGAAGCTCTTCAGAGCAGGCCCATCGTCGTACTTGAGGGTTGGCCACTCGGTTAGCCTTTTCATGTACGCTGTGGAGACTTTGTACGGATCACCATATTCCTTTTGAAGAAGGCGTCGAGCTTCCTTATAGCCTTCGTCCGGTTCGATATGGAGACATCCGCTTATCAGTTCTTTGGGTTCTCCTACGAGATGCTGGTCAAGGTAGTAGAGCCTGTCTGCGCTGTTGGTTACTCTTGACTGAACGAGCGCATCGAACGCCATCAGAAAGGTTTTGAACTCCATAGGGTCCCCTTTGAACTTTTGTACTTCAGGCTCTGGAAGGGCAATTGCAGTTGCTAACTGATTCTGGGAGGCTACCATTCCCTGTATTTGTTCGTGCTGAATTTTAAAAACTTCCTTTAGCATTTCGTTCTCCATATTGGTTAGATGTGTGACATCTTCTTTCTTTGTTTCAGCGGAAAAGGCACGGTAATAAGACTCAGGTTTTTCTGAATTGAGCGGTGAGAGTTCTCCTTTTTCGCGTTCTGTTTTGATACTGGTGGAGCGAATCGGAAAATTGCCAGGTATCGACGGCTTTTCGTGTTTACGACCAGTAGCGGGTGTTGGTAACGCAAGAAAAGAATCATGTGTTCCTTCATCTACTTCCGGTAATTTCAGATTTTGTTCCCTTTCCAATTCTTCGAACGCCCGTTCTCTGGCCTTGGCTTTGGCTATTTCGAGGTCGATTTGTAATTGTTCTTCAGCGGCTTGCAGTTTGATTTTTTCTTTTAGCAAGGAGCGTTCTGCCATTAATTCGGCGACTTTGGCTTTTTCTTTCATACGGGCGGACTGCAAAGAGCGTGACGACCTTGACGAACGTGAGGAACGTGATGAGCGTGACTTAACTGACCGCTTATCCGATAATCTTTCTAAATGATCGCTTATTCTTGCTTCGCACTCAAGAATCCAATTAGTAACTTCCTTGCGGTACTCGAAAATGTCACTTTCCTTGTCATTAAAATAACGAGAGGCGATCTCCGTTTCTTCCGGTGTGGCTAATTCATCATAATAAAGATTATGGGCGTCATGGAATTGTTGACATAAACTGTCCAATTGATTGAGTTCAGCTTTGACAACATCTAGGTTTCTCCGGTCGGTCATTAACTTGTTCATGTCGGTTCGTTTGCGGGAAACCGCCGTTAATGCGTTTGTTCGTCGTTGTTTCAGTCGGCGAATTTTTTCTTCTTCGCCTTTTTCCGTTAATTTTCTGACCCTTTCAGATTCTTCAATATCGGTATCGAAGTTTTTGGCGTTTTCCCTTTCCTTTTCGTTTTTTAGAGTTTCCAAATTTTCTTCTACGATGTCTTCAAGAATGTGATGGGTGAGTTCTGATTTGTCATCGCTGTTTCTGAGCGTGACGTCAACACTTTCACTCACTGTGCCTTTGTTTGACCACGTGGCTTCGTTCGTTGCCATTTTGGACGTTTTCGATTGTAATTCAGACGAGCCAAGCGTTTGAACGTTGTGTTGTACGGCACGCACTGAATCCACAAATCAATAGAGAATTTTCGAAACGAATGTGAGCGCAAAACGTTACTCACAGGACGATCGTTTAATCCCACGTTAAGACAGAAAATTCTTGACGCGCTTTAAGAACGTTCGCTACAATAATGATGCTCACGACGATAAGGATGTAAACAAAGTTTATTGAAGCGAGGCGATGAGACGTTAACAATGCTGAAAAGAAGTGATGCGAAGAGAAGCGATGATCAGGCGGTGTAAACGAAGAAAACGATATACAAAGCGGTTTCGAAAACTAAGAAATAAATACAGCGAAAACTATAGTTAGATTAACTAGAAACTACCTTAAAAACTACGAAAACAAACTTTGGATATACGATGCAAAAAAGGCTATATAAAACGTAACATATGCACAAAGTGAAAAGACTTACTTCTGTGTCCGCTTTAGGGATTTCACAAGGTTGACATTGAGCCTTACTTTGATCTTAACACTATGACACGTTGACTAGAACTAAAAATGTTTCTTGAGCACGTTCGGCAATACTAACTAATACAAAGGATAATAGATTTCTTTGTTTGTAAATCATACCTAAGCAGGTACATCCGCGGCGAAAACCACAAATACTATAAGATAATAACGCAAACGAAACTAAAAGGGTTCGAAAGGAAATACGAAAAACCAGAAAATATTTGGCAGTAACAGAGTGTCTCGGCGTATCGTCTTATAAGGAAGTAAATGTATTGAGATACTGGTCAACCACCCTTAGAAAAGTTGCCCGAACAGACGAATTCAGCTCACCAGACTAACGTAAGCCGGCCATCTCTTCACTCTCGTTTTTCGCTCTAACAGGTTAACTTTATCGTGATGGGACTTCATACTTAGTTTCCATTAATGTTAGACACTCAGGAGACCTGAAAACAGCATAAGAGAGCTTTAGCAGTGTTAGTGTCATCAGTCAACTATTGTCTCTGGTCACGCAAAAAACTTGCATATAATATATGACCAAAAATAAAGAATCAATAAGACTTTTTAAATGTGGAAAACAACTGTTTCAGTTAGTTTTCTATTTTTAGGTCTCCTCTGCTAATTCTTGGGAGAGTGATTCCTTCAGTCTAAAGACTGCTTAATCGTCGATTAGGCGGTATTAAGATGTACCTGGGTCAAAAAACTAAAGCTGTAGATGAGTCCTAGTGGAAAAAAAGAGACTCATTACCGGGAATAATAAAAAAATATTTACTATTTGATAGGTAACTTTTCTTTGGATACCGGGCGCAGTAAAATAATTACTTTTATCGTTTTTAGTGAAGAAATCTCACGCTTTTAGAAGGCAACCGGCAGTATTGAAAGCCATAATTTACTATTTATTCAAAAACTGGTTTAAGATGTGAACAAGCGAAAATAAAAACTGTCTGACAAGTGGTTAATAAAATGATTTACTTCTGAGTTTTTACTTTTTCACTACATGTGCGGCTAGATTCCTCGAATTTCGTGTACATATTGGATTGAAAAAGTTGAAACTGGATTTCCAATGTATGCAAGGTTTTCAGTAGCAGTAAGAAGACGTTATGTTAATTTAAAGCTTCACAGCGTGCAGTTTAATCATTGACTTGCGGAAGTTGGAATGCAGGGTTTCACTAAGGGTCGTAGCCTGCGTAGCAGGCGTCAAAAGGGGAAGGGAAAGCAAAAATTCTGGCGCTCGAGGATGTTGAAAACGGAAACCTTTTCCCCTCTTTTCCCTTTTCCCTCCTCGTGCTCCCCTCGCGCTGTCACGCCCCCAATTCCCGCGTCCCCGTTCCGGTTTTAAAGCTGCCACGCAGGCTACTTTTAGGGGATTAATCCTAATTAAGCCCTTCTACTGTTAAGTCGTTTCTAAAAGGTAGCAGTTGTGTACATTGGCTTGCACCTCACACAGAGTGCAAGCAAATGTTACGACATATCCCTTTAAGAACAACAAAAAACCGGAAGATTTAAAAGGGAGTTAAATGCTCATTTAAGGTACCAACAGCTTACCCTTTACTGATTGTTGAAAAATGACGCAGAAAGAAAATTTTCCTTAATGTTCCGTTAAAGGTATTGCATGAGACGAGCGAACGCTTTCTGAACATGACCCATACTTGTCGCGCCAAGATGGTACGTGTCATTGCCAAAACCCTTAACATTTACTTGGCTTTTTGAAAGACAGTACGGTTTGCCCAGTAAAAGAGGCATCATCAACTATTTAATAAGTTAAATCACGAACAAAGTGTAAATGCAATAATATCTTTAAATGATCAAGAAAACAGCAGATGGTTGATTATAAGTGACAGTTTGCAGCGTCTCCCTTTTTTTTAGAAAACGTAATCTGTTCTAAAACGCTTGACGTGGCATACCGCACGTATCAAAACCTCAGTCAACATGGTCAAGAAAACTCAGCTCTTAGTTACATTCCAGGTTTGGCCAGCATGGCTGCCCTTAAACAGGGAATACAAAGTTTAGGAAACAGACTGTAAACAATCGTTGCCATTGCAATCAGTAAATACATCAAATCTGGCGGAATATGTATGAAACTGCTTTTGAAAGGATTGCGCTCAAAAGACATTTGATAATCTGAACTATTTTTGCAGACAGGGGAGTTTCGGACTGCACTTTGGGACAAAGCGAAAATCCATTTCTATTAAATTTACATTGTATATGAAATCAGTCAAAATAAAGGCAAAAAGTATCATTTTTAGTTCTCTTTAGTTTGCATGTAGTGATGAAATACTTTTAGTACATTAAAAGTCACCGGTCTTGCTTTTGTTGTTCTTATTGTTTATTTATGCTTTAATTAAGTTAACTATAAGCTAACAATATAATAAAGTACACGCCCGTACCTGTTGTAATACCGTACGGCGTTAAAAGCCAAAGAAAATGTTGTTTTTGTAATATGCAGCATGTAGCGCCTTTATTACCCAATCAGCTTGTTTTTACTTGGTAAGAAGATTTAGAATATTTGGTTCCTTGATTTGTTAAACGCGAGCGCATAAAACAAAACACCCCGCCTGTCCACAGGCCATACCTCTAGATTCAGCAGCAGGATGGACCTCAGGAAATTTACCGTTTTTGCCTTTCTCCTGAACCTGGGGATTCTCGCTACAACTGTAGAAGGTACACAGCTCTTCTTTTCATCCTAGGCCATTGCAATCTACATGTGTAGGCGCGTTATTATACCTGACAAAAATGTTACTTTTTTCTAGTAGCAATTGTTTTAAAATTCTTAAACTTCAATCTTTTGAAACCCAATTCAACTCGGTCGAAGACTTTTTCTTTCATTTACATTTTTTTAGAGAATATACTTGTTCTAGATCTCAACTAAAGAAAGAATGTCTGGAGGTTAGATCATTTGAATTCATCATAGTGATTTGTTTACAAATGTGGGGATGTGGGGGACACAACCGCCACTCCATCTCGCTTTTAAGTAACTAAATCAGTGCTCGCGGAGCTGACGAATTGTTAAGTCGATTCGATGTATTTATCATCTCGTTATTTGCGATCCTCTACATGCAATGTTCTCAAGAAAATGACCATATTTTAAAGCTCTCGGTCGATTTATTTGTTTGCCGCAACTCTGTCAAAATATCTACAAATAGAACAGTCAGCTCTGTAGTCTGGTTACCACTCGGATCGAAGAAACACGAAAAAAAAGGGATAAACATTTATTCGATGTTTCATATCCTTACATGACTTGGCAGTTTTAAGATTTCAAAACCTAACATTTTGCCAGTGGGGTGAGGACTTTGGAAAACCTGTCCTTAAGACTCGCATCCACACCCACATTCTGACGCAATGCGGAAGTTTTAATATATTTCAAACTTTTGAAGGAATAGTAATGATTTCTGTCAGTTCAGCGACCCGCATTTAACAGAAAACCTTAAACAAGTTTTATATTTTTGATTTTTATTTTTCCGAGTCAGTCATTCCCATGATTCCTGTACTTCTCGGTACCGATCTACAGATTTCCTACTTCGTAGAGTTCTGTTTTAATCCAATCAACGATAACTGTCATTGCCCCTTACCCTTTTGGTGCAAGGAACCGAGATCACCTGATAATGTGTGTGCACGTGTAACTTGACCAGAATCAAGACATTTAGATTTTCTTTCCAGTGGAATAACTGAAAATAAACAAAAAAGTAGCTAGAGGAGTCGACTGAAATGAGACTTGAAGCAATTCTAAAGAGAATTGCCAAGCAATTTGAGTTTGCCAGTAGGATGGACTTCAGAATAGAGTGAAACATTGAAGCTTGATGACAACAACAAACCAAAACAAAGACAACCTCAATAGGATGGTATCTAAGTGTGCATTTTTTTTTTCTTTAATTTGATATTACTTTCCTAAAATAATTTGTCGCCAAATGTCTCAGCGTGAGTCTATATCGAGCTGGCCAGATATCTGGCCAGTTATGCAATTCACCAACTTATCCATTACCATTTTATGATTAAGAGCATTTGGGGTATTTTAAATGTAAAATATCTGAAGTATATATCGTAAAATTCGTCTTCCTGAATTTTCTTCACATAACGACAATCAAACATTTTATGATACAAATGAAAAGCGTTCTTTTAGCGCATTTTTCGGTCCTGTGCATCTCGACCGTAGACTGAGTCGTTTATTGTTTTTTTTTTTGTATTTAAATAGAACTAGGCCAAGTTACGTTTTTACCGCGCTATTTATATGAAAAATGAAATTCACAAAATCCTTGAAAAAAAAGGCTTATAATTCACAAAAATAAATAAAGAGGAACCGATCAGTTCCATCATTTCCACATCTAAAACACAGCCGCTCTGAGACACGCCCCTCGCCTCTCCTTAATTTCAAGCCACACTCTACTCATTTTCAGGTATTTCGTACCAAGTTGGAAAACTAAACGCATCAGAGACACGTCAAGGATGGAATTGCAACAGCGGATGTGAGGCGCCACAACATTGTACACTGCCACGCTGCACTAACGTAGTATTTCCGCAAACGCTTAGTGGATCTGGAACCGTAAGTAAACCCTAAGCAATTAAAACTTATAGTCTAATCTTCAGTGTTCGGGGTAACTTTCTTTTGTAAGTGAACCACATCAAGCTTCTTTAAAAATCTAATGTTCTTCACAAATTTTGATTTGCCAAAGTACTTGTGGTTTTATGATGCTTTGACGTCAGCGATTGGTGCGCATAGGTATGCTTAAGTGCTTCTAATCTCTGGGATGTGTTTTTGAACAAAACAAACAGAACAAAACAATTATAAAAAGCCGGAAGATTCTGACGATAAATATAGAAGGTCTCTATTCCATGAAATGGGAAAGGAGGGGGGGGGGGGGGGGGGTAAGGTGTGAAAGTGTGTGGGGAGGGAAGGGGGCGATTGGGGTGGATTAGCTAGACTCTCTTTTTCTTCAGATTTAGTGAGTGGAGTAAACGCGCGCGGAAGCGTCGAGCAGACGCGAGAAACGAGGGAGGTATTCTCGCGCCTTCAGTCACGCGCAAGGTCACGCGTGTCTCGCGCTTTTCGCTCGACGGATTGGGAAAAAAAAAGAGAGACTGCTCATAGTCTAGGGTGGAGTTGTCGCCTGTTAAATTTTCATTGATGCCTGTCTTTACCTAACGCATTTTAGGTTCGAGTTTTTGTGTCATTAAGCCATGAAGATCAGTCTTCAGTTGTTCATTCACCTTCCGCCGTGTGGGCAGAGTCCGTTAGTACAGCTGGATTTCAGTTATGCTCGCGTGCAACAGGTTCTACAAACGACACTGGAATTATCAACTGGGTAGCGTTTCAGGACAAACCCATGTTAACGCATGGAAGCGTTACTTTTAGCGGAATATGGACAACAGAAACGAAGTGTGAGAAGGTGGCCTTTTCTCAGGTTAGATACCAATGATTGATAACAAGTATACAATTTTGCTATAAAGGTGCAAAACGTAATTAAATAGTAGAAACAAATGAAATAGTACCAGAAAGTAGTTCTAAAACAAATGATCACTAATTAATATCCGGAATTTGCTCTTCATAGCAGAGTCAACTGCTAAAAGTCTTTTTAAGCTTTCTCTCGCCGCTTAGTTTCAAACTTTTCCTTCCATCGCCTTAAGACAAGCCATTTTCACGTTTTACTTTGGAGGTAGTGATTGAATAATGCGTGACCGTTTTGAATGTATTGATGTGTTAAAGAGAATTTGGAAAATAGAAGTCTATTTATTTAATGATATTAAATTTTTGGCATTAAACTTAACAAAGTTAGCCGAAAACGAACATTGTTGTTTGTAACTTTATTTAAGTAATGGGCCAAATAAGATGCATTCACCAACCTTTTCAACACTTCGTAGAAAGAGGTGAGAGAGGGGTAGAAAATTGAGTTAATGTGAATAGACAAGTAGATTTGATTAATCTGCTCCCCTCAGCCTTTGATAAATCCTAAATTTCATTTAAGTGCCGCTAAGTACTTCATGGATAAGTTCCTGCTGATTTATCTTTCGAGAAGGTTGTTTATTCTCAGTCAATAGTGTTAATTTCATATATCTAACATCTTTTTGCAGAGCTTTGCTTCCAAGCCTCGTGTATTTGTCTCTGTTAAGTACACTCGCAGCACAAAGCCAAATGACGCTATGTACTTATGGTTAGAGAACGTCAATTCTGGAGGATTTGAAGTGTGCTTAAGGGAATTCTTGCCCTTTGATGGAAAACACCAAGATGCAGTTGTGGTAAGTGATGCAGTCATTTCTTGTTAAAGAAAATGTGGTTCGAAACCTGACGCAACTCGTCTTGTAAAGAAAAGGGTAGCAAATTAAAATTATTTTCTTGTCCGCAGGACTGGTTTGCATTCACTGGGAATGGGAGTCAACTTAATTTCACAATAACTGGGGAAGAAATCTTTCCAAACAGTGGAAATCCATCGGCCAAAAACAACTACGGCTTCTGTCAGGTGAAAACTTTAGTTATAACAAGAACATTTAGCAAGCCAAAGAACACTGATTTTTTAGTGGTTAAGTTCACACTAAAGAAAACTTAAAATACAGTAAACCCAAGCTTACCAGGCCATGGTAATCAACATTGTATCCAAAATGGCAATTCCCAGATGTGCGCGACATGTTTGTCTCGCGATTTTGTTGTGCGCATATTTCGCGATTTTTAAATTTCGTGACTTTGCGAGAATTTTGTTTCGACTCTCTTCAATTTCGCGTTGTAGACAGTGGGCGAATATTAGAAGTGGGGACTTAACAGGAGATGGGCAAAAATAGAGGGAGAAGTGAGCACGTTCAGATCCATTTACTAACTTACATGACTTTTTTTACCTATTTCCAGGAAGTGCCTTTCAATACGACCTTTTACAAATCGCCAATTGTGATTCTTTCCGTAAATCATGAGTATAATCTTAAGGTCAAGGGAAGTCGTCCTCCAGAAAATAATATAATTTCAGCCTGGCTAGAGGTAAGTTTGCTTTTTCATTCTAACCTGAGAAAATAGCCTCCCGACATTTCGCGCGACGCCAGCACTAGTTTTCCCACAAAATGAAGAAAACCCCGAAAACCCCGTTTCACGACGCAATTACTGGCTTTCCCGTGAAAAGACGTCTGTGGAAGAGTGCAGAAATTCCATACTGATGACGTGTACTTCCCAGATCAAGATAGTGCTTCTGATTGGTCATGCTGCAAAATAAATTTTCTTTAACCAGTCAAAAGCACTGCATGCCCAGATCTGCGTAGTTACACATCATCAGTACGCAATTTCTGCGCTCGTTCCTCGGACGTCTTTTCACGGAAAAGCCAGTAATTGCGTCATGAAACGGGGTTTTCCTCACTGGGTTATATTCTTGATGGTCACTTGAGGTTAATGATAATGAACAGGGATTTTTTCAGTACTTTGCTACATTATTCTATTCAATTGTTTGCTTGAACTCTCATGACACCTTTGAGATCCAAAAGCCCATATCCCTTGTTCAATCAGGGGAGAGAAGAAATCCGTTTATTCTAGTAAATTTGTAAAAAGCCATAAGAAAACAATAATTTGGATCTGATCCCTGAATTTCATGACTTAAAGGTATCGTCGTAGAAATCAAGCAGAAATTATGGATTTTCTAGTAACTGATGAGTTCTATCACATTTTGCTGTAGGAAGTTGGATTAGAATCTATGAAGGTCTGCGTTAAAGACCTCAGTGGATTAGGATCGAGTCATGATCCCTTGATTGTCAGCTACGCTGTTACTGGAGGTTGTTTATAATGTTCCTATTGTAATGATCACTATTTCTAGTAAGAACTATTGTTATTTTTATTATCATTATTACTATTATTTTTATTGATATCTTTTAGAAGTTCTTATATGTAGGAATACATTTCATGATATAATTAAGCAAACACTGGAGTACAAACACTAATATACCTTATTCATGTTACACTCTATCTTTGCACGAACTTTAAGATTGATTATTGATGGAATAAGAGCAATTAGAGGGCACACAAGTAATAAAATTTCCTATACTAGTAATCGAGTAATCGCGGTCGGGTTTGTTTATTCCCTCCAAAATAAGACGACGATTTTAGTCATGCAAAATGCAAAATGTAAACTTTGACAAGTTTTACGTCACAATTCCTTGCTGTGAAGATTTCTACAGTCGTATACTGTATTCAAAATCACTTCCAGCCATATTTTGCGATTTTCGTTTTTAAGGTGAAAACGTCTTAATTTCCTATTGTGTAGATAAAACAAACTCGACTGCATTCTTGTATTTACTGATTTTATCTCTTGCTTGCCCCCTAAGACACCACGTAACATTGCTTTAATTTTTTCCATCAGTCTTTAAGCGCGTGCAGAGATGGCGGGTATCGTTAATAAGGTCTACTAAGGATAAAAAAAAAAAAAAAAAAAAAAAAAAAAAAAACCATTAGTTGAGGTACCTACAAGCAAACATGTTACTACTACTGAACTGTAACTTAGTTTTAATTGAAATATGAAAAATATACTAAACATTTATGTTTTTTTTTTCCAAATGGATAACTACTCAATATTATGTTTCTTTTTTCTTGGTACAGACCTTAATCCTTGCCTTGATGTGCATTGCCCACGGTTTGGAGTCTGCAGGATCTACAGTGCTCATGACGCTCGGTGTGAGTGCGATGACCAGTGCCCCTTATATAAGGACCCAGTGTGTACTGCAAACGGAACAACTTACGATAACCGATGCTGGCGTAAGTTAAGCTATTGCAAAGGACTTGAAAATAATCCGGTTTATCACCCAGGAAGTTGTGAAGGTAACGAAAAATAATTTCAACGATTTTTTTGGCTGTATATGCCACATAAAATAGTCTGGCAGCTAAAGGTCAAATGAACCAAAAATTCGACATTTTTTCAGCTTAGTTCAATTCTAGTGAAATATGTTTAATATGAAGCGAATAAACATACTATGAAGTTGCAGCTCAATTGAAGAAAGCATCTTCGAGATATTCGCAATTAAAAATTGTTATTTTTTGGCCCTTATCTTCGTAGAGCAGTCGGAAAAATTGTCGGTAAAAACAGCTTGTGACGTCAATGTTGGTGAGGTGAAAAAAAAAAAGCGGGAAATTCAAAACAGTGTTTTTCGAGTCGACTTGGCGCAGACATTGTGTGGTTTTTGCGGCCATAAACCTAGAAAGAACAAGCAACTTGTCTTCAAAAGTTGCAAGCTGCGGTTATAACCTTATTATTTCATTTTCTCGAAGAATACATCATAGTAAAACGGACTTTAACGACAGCATTAATTTCCTTGCCCAGTACATGTACTGGAAATGTACGTGCGTAGGTCCGATTTTTTTCAAGATGTATTCACAAGATCTGTTCATATAAGGAGGTTTCTTGATATATAAGGTCCGGAGTTCCACTGTGGACACAAAAACAAAATAACCTTGCATAGTGATTTTCCCAAAGAAATTCACGCTTGCCCACAATGTGTTTGAAGTCATTAAACTTTGTCGCACTCGAGCTGATATTTTAAAACCCACGCTCGATCGGACACTTGTGCTTCGCAGAACACTAAAATATAAACAAAATCCTCAATGTAGAAGTTTTGGCGTTGATATGTGGACGGAAAAAGAGTTAATCTTTTATCAAGTAAAATCTTCCCCAAAATCGGTTTCAAAGCAACTACTGTTTTTTAAACTTGATCTTTTCGCGCAGATAAAGTTTGCTTTGTGTTGTCAAGTTGAACATGCATAACACCTGTCAAAAACCAAGTAAGAATTCCTTCAAACAAAGCTGAAGTTACATTGTTACAAAAACTTCTCTCCAGTTATCTATATGATTTAATTACCGACTGAGGTCACTTTAAGGACCATAGACGCCACTTTAAGCTCGCAAAGAGAGGCAACAAGCAAAGAACAATTCCATCATGCATATACAATTCAGCTTAAGTGAACTAAAAAAAGCTTCAATAAGGTTGCAAAACAACAAATTGCCATTAAAAAAACATAAGGCTTAAGGCTGTTATACCCGCTGACAATGAAGAAGTGAATTTTCTGTGCGAAATAACCTACCTAAAGATCTTAAAAGCAAAAGATCAGTTGCAAGCTTCGCACACAAGCCGTGATTCACCATTTCAGAGCTATTTTTAAAAACTGGTCCATGCGAGGGTCTTCATTCAAGCAAATTAAACTCAGCAAACTGAATAATTAGAAAGTACCGAAAACTGCACAGAAGGGTTTGTTTTGCTCGCTTCAGTCAAATCCAGCTTCAGCAATTGTTTACGGGCAACGAGTCAATTTAGACTGGGACAACTTTTGGTAAAAAGCCGCTAATAAAACTTCTGTCGGCAAACTCGAGGAAAAGTTGGTAAATACTTTTTTCTAGATGAAAATTACGTGCTGAACACGAAAAATTTGTTTACCAAGCTTGATTTTGAGTTTTTAACCACAAAATCTGACCTCGAAAAAAATGAGCTTATTTCTGGACATGGAAACGAGGCTAAAATTTTCCCCGCTTTTGAAAACCACATTTGACTCAAATTATTGCCCCAAATTAGCTAGCTGTAATTTTTTTTTTGTTATGAAATAAACTAATAGACGGTTGAAGCCTGAAAAAAAGGTATTTGGAAATTCAGAGACGCTAGTGAAAGAAGTTGACGAGTGTGTTCGTCGTATAACTATCTGAAGGAAACATTTTCTTTTAAATAAAACCAGTTTTGATTAAGGATGAACTATGCCAAGGGTATTTTTAATAAGGAATATATTTCAGTTAGTACAAAAGGTCTTCATCAGGACTAGTGACATCTGGTGCGAGCATTAAAACAAAAATAGATCTGGCAGCAAAAAGGTTGCGCCAAGTTTTATCCTGCGTTGTGTTTCCCTCATTCAACGATTTTATATCGTCCATCTTCTTACCAATGTATAGCTTAAAACAAATCACTACCCCAACGTTAATGGATGGAAAACTTGTAAAAAATGTTCTTTTGTTACGAAGATTATCAAATAAGTAAACCCATTTTAATGCTTGAAGCTTTGACTTTGCCTAGGAAACGAAAGTCAGTGCAGCGTGTCATATGTTTGTTTCAACAGAAAGGTAACCGCTGAATTTTATTTTTCGTTTTCCTCCATTTAATTAATGATTTTATGTAGTCGATCTTTTAAGTACTTTTTAACAGTAAAGCTTTAAGCAAGTCACTTCTCCAGCATTGTGATTTTTGATGGATGGATAACTTGTTTTTAAAAACCCTTTTTGTTGGACCAAAAAAAACCAAACAAACCCATATAAATGCATGAAGCGTTGGCCCTGGCTAGAAAACGAAAGTCAGGCTCTACGTTTCATTCCAAAAACCATTCTGCTCATTCGAGTTACTTTTATTATGGAGAGTTGCATGGAAAGATTGTTTTCGTGGATTACATGATTTTTAATGTTGGAGAAGCGGCTAAGTTGGAAGAGATCTGCCCTTACACTCTCCTTCAGTAAATGCATTATATGCCAGGAAACGAAAAAAGATATCTTCTTTAACGCAATACAGCAAGGCCTGCGTTACTGAAAGAGTCCTCTGAAGAACAAAGAAAATTAGGAGACACAAACAATACAGATGTAACAGACGCGATATTGGAGGCAATCGAAGCAAAACAAAGATGACGATTTAAGCTGGCACAAGAGCTGCTATGCAAAGTAGACTGATAAGGGTAAGATATAATTAAGTAGATTAAGGAAATCGCTTGATTCGTCGAAGGATACCCATCCACTGCCAGAAATGGCTGCAAGTTCAGCTCTCCGCAGCAAAAACTCTTCTATCGAATGGGAACTGTGTATTTTTTGTTAAGACGGGTCAATGCTTAAAAAGCAAATACTGTTCTCAGTGACAACGTTTAAAATGAGTCAGCGGATACTTGTTGGAGCAAAGTGTGACCACGACCTTTCCTTGCGTTTGTCGGGTGTGAATGACCTAATTGTGGCTGAGGGCAAGTATCATTCCGTGAAATTGCTAATTTTAACGAAGTATATCTCGATCAATAGATATAGCTAAAGATGACCGTGCCGCAGTGTTGTTGTGGCTTGTTGCTGCATCAGGCAAACTGAGATCTTCAACGTCAATCAACAAGCAGAAACGGTTCTTGAGAGATTAAAGAACATGGTTACTAAGGACGTGGCAACCACACAGATAGATGAGAATCTCTGTTGAAAGCAGGCAGCTTCGGCCAGAAACAACTGGACACTTTTGTTAAAGAAAGGCTTATGATCCCAAACGAAGATGAGAATTGTAAGAAGCTTAGGGATCCTCTTCCCAAAAGTAAAGCCGTGACATTTGTTTCTCCTTATGAGGCTGAAAAGAAAGAAAGAGAAAAGTCTGCCGCTATCGAAACTGACAGAATGATCCTCCAGCGCATCATTACAGCGTACGATGCTGGTAGAAGAGTAGATTTGCTTCAGCTACGGCTCTCTGTTTCGCTTGCTATCGCAGATACCAATGGTCAGCCACAATCTGGAAATCAATCCGTGATAATAGAGCTGCTGTCTTGGGTGGGATGGAACATCCTCGGGTCACACCAGTCCCAGGACGTTCGACAATAGTAATTGCCGGTCAAGAATTAGTCATGGCTCTAGGAAGACCATCAGAGTGTAACAAATTCGACGATCTCGTAGATAGATTTTTGAAAGCTGCCCTTGTCTGTGGAAAGGACTATGACCGGATAGATGTTGCATTTGATGGGTACAGGGAAGCCATCTTTCCTTTTCATGCGCTAACAGGCTGAGATACGGTCTCTTTCTTTGCTAAGCATAGCAAGAAAACTGCCTGGAAGGCATTTGCTCATCACCTCATCACCAAACGCTATTGGAAAGTTTTGCAGATGGAGACCTGGATGACACGACTGTGAAGTCCGAAGAAAAATTCATTTGCAGTGTACAATGCTGCTAATGCAGAGGGATGTGATAAAGCACGTGCGACGTTGTTTGGTTGGTGCAGATTCCCAGAGGCACTTCCCCACACAAGTGATGCAGCATGATGGCATATTACTAGCGCACGCTTTCAAGCAATGTTATGGAGACAAGCCCATAAAACGAACCCCACCCTCCCACTTCCAGAAACCATGGGATGGACTAATTCTGATGACGGAAAGCTCTTGCCTAAGTTAATGACTCTTGCCCCTAGCCTGTACCCGAAAGCTGTACCGAGATGATTACCTGTAGCTGCAAATCAGGATGTTCAATAAATAGGTTCAGCTGCCGGAATGTTAGACCGCCGTGTACAGGAGCATCAAAATGCAGAAGCACTGAAGATCTCAATTGCAGAAATGAAGTTGATGGTAATGTCATTGCAAACCAAGGACAGTAAATGGTACAGTTCAGCAGAACAAAGCGTTTAGCTTCTCTAACAAATTTTTATTCTTGTTTTATAATTGTCTATGGACTAATAACGGGTTTTTTTAAATTTTCGTCCTGTAGGATGTCTGATGTTTACAATATCAATTTAGGTCTTAAATATGTTTCAGAAGCTGACATCAGACGCATCTAAAATGGCTGCAATCAATCGAATGTTATGACCTTCCTTCTTAGTTATAAGTACAGCATGTATCCAGAATGGTTAGGGCGTGAAAGTTAAAAGTAGTTTTAAGAAAATGCAGTTTTTGTTAATTATTTCAAGGATTTTGCAAACATCTAGAAATTCAATACTTGAAAATGTAAGTAAGGTGTCTGCATATATAGATCGCAAACTTACTGTAAATATCTTAGGAAATAGCTGAAAATTAAATTTCTATAGCTGCTGTAACTATTGGAGCGAATTGCTGGATTGGTAATTTTGTTTCTTTTTTGACTGTGCCGTCAAATTTGTCAAAATTCTGAATAGCCTATAACCCCGTTTTCAATGGTCACGTGACTAGAAAAATCACGTGATTTTCAGACGGTTTCTGCGAGGTACTGTAAGTAATAAGTTGTATCAGTCACCTGTTGATCTGAACGAATTTTAACCGTTAGAGAGTACTCTGCATCCTCATACAACATGCAACCTCGTTTTCATGTCACAATTTATTAATACTAACCTTAACGGCTGATTTCAAGGTCTAAATGGTGGAACCAACCTTGGTAAACAAAATTTTCGTTTTCAGCACATAATTCTCATCTAGAAAAGTGTGTTTACCAACTTTTCCTCAAATTTGCCGACAGAAGCTCTCTTTTGCGAAAGTTACCCCAGTCTAATTGTTTTGAAGTCACTGCCGGCAGTTGTCGTTCTCAGCTACTTTATAGCGAGTGAAAAGGAAAATTTGCGTACAGAAAGAAAACAAAACTACGTAATTAAAAATGAAAAAAAAAAAACTCTGACTGTTATTACTTGAGCAACAGAAAAGTGATCGAAGTAGTCTGTTCTTCTCGAATAAGCTTGCTAGCCTTCTATAGTTCCAAGGAAGTTTTAAGCGCTCAAGTTTGTTCACTCCCAAGCGTTAGCATTTAATACGGTTTTGACATAAGACAAGGATAAAGCTGGTTCTGCAAAGGTAAATAAATCTGGGCATGTAAAAAACTCACCGTAACTACTAAGAACAGAATACAAGCGGGTTTTAATTCAGCCTGGCGAAAGAAGGCGAAGCACTGGACACAAAATCAATTCACAAATCGAATGTACAATTGGAAATGTTCAAAACGTTTTATTCCTCCTCCGACTGACGGAATGATCTGTTTTTACACTAACATTGGTTGTTCTGAATCCAAAGTAATTTTCAGGAGACGAAAAAAGAACAACAACAACAACAACAACAAAAAAGCCTTTACAAGGAGCACACGTTCGCACCTCGTGTATTTCATTCCGTCTCAGTCAGAACTCTCACAGAACGAAACAAACAAACGCAGGCGATAAGGGATGCGCAGAAGCTTGCGCAGAACGTTTTTCCGCCTTGAAAGACTAACATTGACGTCACGTAGTCTCCAGTCCATCATGCGGCCATTTCAGAAACGTTTTCGTGAAGTCTTCGGAAATGCTCGGATTTTGATCTTTTATCTTTCTATAAAGGCTTGGGAAGAAAATCTTTTAGGATGTTTGTTTTTAGTGTTTGGTGAAGGTAAAGCGACAAAAGAAAATATTTCAATTTTTTGGTTCATTTGACCTTTAAGCTCTCGATCGCTTAGAATTATAGGTGTTGGCTCAAAATTGCATTGGCTTCTAGCTATGATGTTTATAACTTTTCGTTACTTTTAAGCTCGCTTTTAGCTCCCCACGCAGGCTAAGAAACAGTAGGCAGCTGTAACAAGCTACTTCGTCTTTCTGCTTTGGCAAACAAACATATAACAGCACAGACTATAGCCGATGTTTGATCTGTGTAAGATCTTTTATTCTCTTTTGTCCTGCAATCTAGTTTTTATCGCGTAAAATTAGATTACGCAAAGTTGCTCGGGGCAAATATGGTGCAAAAAAGTGCAAAAGAGGAGGAAATTAAAGACAAAGGTAATAAATGTAGAATTTACATACCAGTTTACACGTGTACATGTCATCAGGTACGCTTTTGATTTATAATTTTTTTGTTGGCCCCCTCCAATGTACTGGCGTATGTTTATCTTGGGCACTGAAACCAGCATGCAATAATACGCAGCCACTATACATTTCGTTGTTGAAAGGTAGCCGACATTACAAGTTATAGCCTAGTTTTAGTTCGGTATCCATTTCCACGCTTTTTTTATCACCATCCTTCACCACTTAGAGTTGCACTACAATGCAAGCTAGGGAAGCTACCTAGGCGATAATGCTTAAAGAGCATAGTGATGCTTCCTTATAAAGTAATTAATTTATTACAAAACAGGTTTTCCAATTGTTCGGGGCCGTGTAGATCTGCTACAGGTTCCAAAATGGTCAGATTCTAACTGTCAGACAGTCACATTTCCTCCATACCGGTTTTATCCGGATAAACAAGTTCATGTTCTAATAACCGTCAATCACATGAAGCTGAATGACTCTGTGACAGTCCACGACGCTGTTACTTCATGGACAGAAAGTATCAACACAAAAAACTTCACCGTCTGTGTCATGCAAACCGGGAGGAAAGAAGAAGGCGCGAATCCATTTGCCACCATTGATTGGGTGGCTTATCAAGGAGCACCACCCGAAGGATTGACGGGAACGGTTGAGATGCAGAAATGGTGGTCTGGTACCAACTGCGCAGATGTAACCTTTCCTACGGTGAGATGGGAATGTACATATTAAATTAAATAATTGATGCAAGTTCAATTGAGGTCTCCATGACGAATGTTAGACTTTCATTCATGTGACATCTTTAATCCATGTCTTGAAAAACAACAACAACAACACCAAAAGCAGCAAAAAACAAAACAAATAAATAGTAAATAATTGGAAAACTGCATGAGTCTTGTGACCCTTAGCCTAAACATGACAGATTTAATCACGACTTGTCTGCGTAACAAAAGAAGAAAAACATCAAGAGCGAAACTGTGAAGGAGAGACCTCCTTAACATCCATTTCAACAAAATGAAGCGCTAATCTGATATAAAGAAGCAGCTTATAACAACAACAACAAAAAAACAACAACAACAACAACAAAAACACAAAATATTTGTTTATCTATTTGAATTAACTGAATGTGGAAGGACAAGAATTCACTTCTTAAGTTAAAGAACATATTAAAACTTTCCTTGAACTAGAAGAATGAGACACAAAGTTAACAAAAAATAACCGATCATTACGAGGTAACTGGTGAGATGATTGCTAGATCCTCTAAAAAGTTGTGACCGACTTAGCGACTTAGTTAACAAGACAACATTAGGTAACAAGTAAGAATGGGAACGTACTTAGTGGTTAGTTTCAAGTAATTTTGCAGCTATATTTAACAAAAAGCTGTTTTGATTGTTGTTATTGCTTTTTCTTCAGGGCAAGTTTGCCGAGGCGCCAATAGTCCTTGTGACGTCAGAGCACCTGAGGACTGGTAAAGAGTATGATGCTGCTCTCATTTGGATTGAAGACGCAACAAAGGACTCAGTTAAAGTCTGTCTTCGTGAAATGCAAAACTTTGACGGTAGACACCAAGATATCACTGTGGTACGTTCTTAGTCAGATTTTAAAAAACTGGAACGCGACTGTCCACAAAATTTGTGAGGAATGCTTGCCTGGTTTTGTTAAAAATAACAGCGTTAAGAGGAAAAAGCATTGCTAATTAAAAATTGTCCGGTCGATCGCGAGTGATGATCAGTCAAACGAAAGGCAATGCAGAAAGAAAAACATAAAAAGAAACGGAAATAATAATAATAATAACAATAATAATACTAATGAATAATAATAATAATAATAACGAATAATAATAATAATAATAATAATGAATAATAATAATAGTAATAATAATAATAAGAAGAAATGAATTGAATAGCATTACGGGCGGTGAATTTAAAATAGCACACAAATTGGTCTTCCTTGTCCCCATGCCTCCCTTCACGCTCTTACGTGATTCGCCTGATGTCTTAAAAAATGTGGATTTGCATCCTTTTCTTGGCTCTTTGCGCTTTTTGTTATGTCACAACTTCATAGAGTTCAAAATACTTAGATTCAAAGGGGCCTAAAAATGATGAGTTTATCTGAATTTTTTGTTGGTGTAATACGATTGTGTCACAAGACTATGGGTGGCATCACTTTTGTTTTTACCTCTTTTCACAGAACTGGTTTGCCTTCTCTAAACTGCACAAGCCTCTTTTCACCGAACATGGTGTCATAAATTTTCCAAATACGAACCCACCTTTGGATAAAATGAACAATGCTTATTGCCAGGTGAGAAAAGAATTCTTTTCAAAAGCAGTGAGTAGCATGCTGTTCACAGCATTTTCCCTCACAAATATATCGCTTACTTACATCACTGTTTATATTTTCAAAACACTTTTAGTCATATACACTTTACGCAATAGGGATCAAAGTGACTAGAAAAGTAAAGAAGCTGGTCCACTAAACAATACTTTAAGACAAGAGGTCAAAAACTACAGACTGATAACGTCCCTCTTAACCATCGACAAAGTGTTTGAGCAACTGCACTGTAAACAGGTGACTGTGAAACTCGACCACATCTTTTCTAGCCTAAGCACTGCTTACAGAAAGGGACACAGCTGTGAGACCACTCTACTACGTCTGAATGAGGACTGGAAGCTAGCAATAGACAGAAAAGAGCTAGTATGTATTCTATCGACTGATATGAGTAAAGCGTTTGACTCTCTCAGCCACTCGCCGACACTAACAAAGCTTGAAGCATACGGTTTCGAGTCGTCAGCGTTGGACCTCACGCGATCATTCTTTAACAACCGCCAAAATGTTCAACCCCCTGCTCTGGAACGTATTTCAGAATGACCTGCCCTGCTCCATAACTACCGCTAAACTTTCGATATATGTAGACGAGCACCAGTTGTACACCTCACGGACTAATTTTACAGCTCCTGAAAGGGAAGCCTTAGAGCAGGAAGATCAACTTGCCGCGTCTTGGTATCGTGATAATGTTCTACTCACAAATCCTGACAAATTCCAGGCGATGATCCTTTATAATAGAGATATTGACATTGAAGGCTAATACACTGATATAAGCATAGATGGTAGGGTCATTACAAACACAGATTACATCAAACTACTTGGCGTCCACATTGATTGCAGTACGAACTTTAGTAATCATATTAGTGAACTGTGTAAGAAAGTCAGTAAGAAAGTAGGGATATCCTAATGCGCCTGCGCAATCTTGTTTCCTGCTCAGCTGTAAGTCTTCTATAAGTCTTCCATCCTGCCTTAATTAATACCTTACCTACTGCCAGCTGGTATGGCACTTCTGCAAGGCCTCAGACAGCAGGAAAATAGAACGCCTTCAAGAACGTGCCTTAAGAACGGTATACAGAACTAAGTCTGCCTCTTACCAGACAATACTAAAATATCAGGACTAACCAAGTTGCAAAATCGTAGATTGCAGGATATAGCAATACTTTTGTACAAAGTCAAGAACAACCTCGCCCCTACCGACTTAGCAGAACTTTTCAATTTAAATGATTAGAGGTATTCTCTGCGAAACAAGGACTTTCATTTACCTCCTAGATTCAATACTGTAACCTACGGCAAACATTCGTTTCGTTACTTTGGACCTTTACTATGGAAGAGACTAAACAACAAAGTCAAGTAATCACCTAGCCTTCAGTCTTTCAAGAACGCTATCAGATATTTAGATATTTCTGGTATTTTATTATTTTTTCATTATTAGCTTCGCCAAAAAAACAAACCAACAAGCAAACAAACAGAAAGAACATTGGGTCAAGATACTAATAAAAAAATAAAAGCAAGAAATATTAATAAAAAAGGCGATACAAGAAAAACTACAGCTAGTATACTTACAACAAGTTATTGGACGAGACAAGGGACGAGCACTGTTACATTTTAAACAGATAGACTTGAACGAACGTGGGTCTTCGCAATCATAAGAAACAGCTAACGCGAACTTATAGTAATTAAAAATAACCTATTTAAAGGAAGCTAAGGTCGATGAGCTCAAATCTAGTTCATCCACTAAAACAATTCCAAATTCGACAAGTTCTAATGAGAAAAGATTTCTGGTACGTAGTAGTTTTACATTTCTTAATTATGTATTTATTAACATTGCTTGTTGACGATCTAGTGCGTCTACCGTATTTGCGAACTTCAGGTTAGGACAGAGGAGTTCACGTTCAAGACCGTGTGTCAAATTAAAAAAAAAAAAAAAAAAAAGGTTAGATCTAAAAGTTCATGCCTGTAACAAATAGGTATTAGGTTTAGAGTTTGGAAACGAGACTTAAAACTTATATTAGAAGAATAAGTCGTGCGTCTTTGGACACGCTCTAGCTTGACAATGAGCTCGATGGACTGCGGGGCCCAAATTTGGGTGGCATATCCCAAATGTGGCCTGACTAGGGCTGGGTATAGCGTTCCTCTTACGTCGGTTCTGAGTATGAACCTCGTGTTCCTCTTTAAGTATAAATTCGTTTATTAGCACGCGAAGATTGTTCGTTTACTTGTTTGTACCATGTCAGATCCTTACTAATCCATACGCCCATATCTTTTTCTGCAACATATCACAAGTGCGGTGTTGTTGAGTTTGTAAGAGGATAAGATCGGCTTTGTTTTCCTTTTTATGTGCTGCGCCTTACACACTTAGCTTCATTAAAAGAAGACCGGATGATTGAGACCAAGTTACAAGCTTACCAAGGTCTTTCTGGAGAGAAGAGACACCCCTCAAATTCTTAATCTCTCTGAATATTTTTGTGTCGTCAGCAAACATCATTACTCGACTACTAGAACTGATGACTTCAGGAAGGTCGTTGAAGTATAAGAGGAAGAGCTGGCTGGTCCAGAGGTAACAGGAAGATCCTCTGAAGCGGCGCCGAGTACCTGTAACGCGTTGGTGTAGACCTGACAGTTAAGAGCAGAACCAGTTAAGCAGGTTGCCACCCATACCGGCCTGGATTAGCTTATGGACGAAGCGCCTGGGACTGACTTGGTCGAAAGCTTTTGACATATCAAGGTAGATGGTGTCAACCTGGCCGCCACTATCTAAATTAGTGAACCAATGTGGCCAAAATCTTCAAGCAAGTTGGTGACGCACGATCTTCCAGTACAAAAACCATGTTGTTTAGGTGAAATTACATGGTACAGGTGGTCCTTGATGCTATTCAACACACAACGCTCAAAGACCTTGGACACTATTGGGAGTAGAGAGATGGGACGGTAATTTTATACCCGGTCTTTTGCACCCTTTTTGTGGACATGCACGACGTTAGCTAGTTTCCAGTCCCTCGGGAGAGACCTTAGTTGAAGTGATTTGTTGAAGATCCTACATAAGGAAGGAGCAATCTCCTTGAGCAATTTAGCAGGGATTTCGTCCGCCCTGTGGCTTTACCGACTTCTAGTGCTTTGAATGCAGCTAGAATCGTGGACTCATTGAGAGTTAGATCGAATATAACAGTGTCCGAACGTATGCACGCTGTCTTCTCCACTGCGCTGTCGATAGTAAATACAGAGGCAAAAAAACTGTTAAACAGGTCAGCTATTCCCGCAGGTGTATCACCACTTACTCTTGAAGGATTCTGTGACTGGTCAGCGGAGTAGTCTGGGACGGTTACCATGGAAACACGGCCTGGGATGGGATGAGATTTAGAGTTAAAGGAACAGTATCCCGTTACTGCGCATGCACTAAATTTTGATTTTTGGACAGGATGTCGCGAAATCAAAAGATGCGAGGAGAGTAAGAGAACCTTGAAAAATCCGTTTGCATCGCGCTTGGCCGAGTTCAATACTACACTAAAACTTCTCAGGATTACAGATCAATGATATATTGTTCCTGTCAAGTTTCGATTTGGGCGAAATCTGGATTTTTTGGCTTACGTTTTGGCCGGAGGACCAAAAGATAGGAAGAGCGTCGATGCCGATTGAAGGCTCATTTCTTCTGCTAGCTTCCATACAAGCTCGGATAATTGTGAAAGGAATACGCAGAAATGAAACAGCAACAATAAAGACTGTAAGAAAGAAACCATTGAGACATTGATGTGACTCAGGAGATCTTGTGGAGGGGAGCTTCGTGAAGCAGAATGTTTTGCAACGACGCGTTAGTAAACTTTTAAACGAATCTCCGTACGGCCGACAAAATCAAACAAACAGGCGTACATGTTTACAAAAACTAGTTCCATGAAATCATAATATAATTTTTTACTAACCTTTGCGATAATTCATAGCGTTGAGATTGCATTTTTATTTATGTTTCGGCTTTCAAACGTTTGAGGCTAGAACGCGAGCAAATCAGGCAAATTACTGGACTTGGAACAATTTTGACCTCTAACACGAGTTTCACACTAGAAAATCTGTTTTGAGTTAAAGCGAGCGGAAAGAGATTTTCGGGTCGCGAGGCGGCCTTGCTAGCGATAAAATCGCAATGAGTCTTCGTGCCACGAGCCAAATTTTAAATAAGACGAAAGACTTCTTCGAAAGTCTAAAATATTACTTGAGAATATATTAACAACAAATCACCGTCGGCGGTGCGAACCGGAAGGAAATCCTGTCGGGTCAGTATGACAGTTCTATTGTCTTTTGAAGAAAAAAACAGATGACGCTCGCGCGTGCGCATAATCGGGACACTGTCCCTTTAAAGGGACTGGTTCACGATAATGCGCATGTGTGAGTTCTGACAGTAGCTGATTGTTTTTCAACCAATCGGAAGCGAGTTAGATGCACGCAAGTAAATTTACAAAATTCAAATTAATTGTTCGCGACGCGAGAGTATTTCCGGGCATTTGGTTTGATTTTATTTATCCCCATAATTCAATTTTATTCTTTGTTACTCCTCAGATATATGTTGCAGCCGATAAGAATAAGATTTACAGGCCTGTCCTGCTTTGAAACAAACATTTACCAACGTGTATTTTTACGAGGTCGTACCCACGCTAACAAAACAGTCACCGATCGGCAAACAAAATTTGTAAACAAACATCTTATTACTGTTCTCTCAGTTCGCCTTATATAAACCCAGAAATACCTACAAACAGCGCCGGACCGGTGACAAAAACACACAACGTATGAGTATAAAGATTATCCTTAATTGATCATAAATTTCAATTGCTTATCAGCAAATGAACAAATTCATTCGCGTTGCATCGGGTCAGTGTTCCGCAAAACAAATGTTATCGAGTAGCACACATAAAGAAACTAGATAATGAACAGAATATTCAGGCAATAATTTATTTTAAAAACATCAATTCTTAAACATATACGGTCGTAAAGCAAAGATACAAGGAACATTTCAAGTGTACCAGATCGGTGAAGATCGCGCGGCCTGTTGCGGTATAACTACAGGTCGGAGTCAAAAATCAAATCAAAGTTGAACGAACTCATGGCTTTAACCACTTTCCAAGTGTCGTGTATTCTTTTCGTATGCCACACACTACTCCTAGAACCATACCAGATCGATAGGCTAAGCTTCTCTATCTCCAGAGACTCTTGAGAACGTCCTGTTGCCGGACGGCCACGACACTCTTCTCAACCTCCATGATCAAAACATTATTTTTTGCGTCTTCTTAAAACGTAACCAGTCAAACGACACAACCACACGTTAATCACCACTACCGAAGTATAACTAGACCAGCCAAAGCGACGGATGTCCGAATAAAACGAAGGATTTTCAATGATTGTATCGGTAATAGCGATTTCGAATTTAGTGTTGACCCAACAAATTTATTCTGAAGAGACAAACGGCGCGCATGCGCATTATCGTGAACCAGTCCCTTTAAGCTTCAATTTGACCATAAGCGCTTGAGATTGAATCTAAAGCCAGTGTCTATGGAGTCGCAAAAGTGATCACGGCTTTAGCGAAGCAGTTTCTTAACTTGCGCCCGCAGAGACTTAAACTTATCCCTCAGGCGGGCGTTCGGATGTGACTTAAGTTTTTGGCGAACTGAGCTCTTTTTCTTGATAAGGTTTAAAATGTTACTATCTATCCAAGGAAGCGGGTTACGGCCTTTCAGTCTCTTCAATGCCACGAAGTCCTCGACAGCAGCTAGTAATAAGTCCTTCCAGCACCGCCTGTCATCATCTATATTGTTATGGCCCACAATAGAAGAGAGATTGATTGCCGAGAGAGCTTCACGCAAACCTTCAAAATCACCAATTGCGTACTCGTGGACATATTTGCGCGGGTGCGAGGAAGCATTAACAAAAGAATTGTACTTAAACAGGACTACACAATGATCCGTAAACACATCGGCTTTATCAGGTGAGAACACCTCGGTCACTTTGGTGTGTTCTGGGGCACTTGTTATCACTAGATCAAGAATGTTACTACCGCGAGTCGGTATGTGGCTAATTTGCGTCAAGAAGTGGTCATGTAAGGCCTCGATAAATGGCAGTTGGTTATCACCTGAAGCGCTATCCACGGAGTCCCAGGAGATGTTCGGCAAGTTAATATCACCACAAATTACCATATTTTGAAACTGATCGCAGACTTGATCTAGAAAGGTGTTAAATAAATATACCCAACTAGGGTCTGAATCCGGAGGCCTGTAACAAGAACAGAATAATAATGTAATCTTCGAATCAAATTTAGAGGAAAATAACTGTGACTGTTGTGACCTTTGCAGATCCTAATTTTATGATTTTAAGATTTTTAAGATTTTAATATGTATTATCATGAATTTCTATGTATTTTAGATTAGTGCGCCCAATTAGAATATATCATTATAATTAGCATTATCATAGATTATTATTATTATTATTATTATTATTATTATTATTGTGTAATTTTAGATAAGTGTCCCCAATTAGCCATATACGTTGGACACTTAAATAAAGTTATATCTTATTATGTTGTTATATCAGACATATCAAGACATCAAAATGGCAGTTTGTTCTGTTAAAATGATTAATCGCAAATATTGCTTGTTCAATTGGGACTTCAAAAATAAACACATTGACGGGAACTGAAGCTTTTAGTGATTAAGGAACAGTGTTAAACGTTTTACGTTTCTCTTTCATGGCAGTTCGTTTCATTCACGAGAGCTTATAACTCGACTCCAACAGTTCTTGTCTCAGCCAATCACAGCACGATGGCATCTGGGAATTCAGCACCAAATCACAACGGAATTACAACTTGGATCGAGGTAAAATTTTCCGTAATTGGGGAGGATTGTGGGGATGTATCGGGGCAAACAAATTTCAAACCAACACCAGACGAAAGATATAACTGAACAGAGACACACGCTTGCTTGAGGCGATGTATAGGTCGATAATAGGTGTGGCGCAAAAATGTACCGAGTGAAGTTGAGATTGCTTATCGGCTTCCTTTTGACGTTAATTATCGAATACGATTATGGTGTCGGTACAAATAATAATATCTTTGAATTATCAGCAGGGGCCGCGCGCGGTGGTCTCGAACTTCAGATCTGAATGTGCGGGTTTAAACGTTACTTTAGAGCTCTTTCCTTGGACACGAAACTTTGCTCCAATCATTTGGCTGCTTTCTTCATCAATAGGGATATTTAGCTCCGTCCTTCTGGGCCTCATAGCTCATTTGTGCCACAGCCGTGCCCCTTATTAGGGTAAAAAAGGATATTTTGGATAAAATTTCGAGCATTAATTCTCCTTATATTTTTTATACCTTTCTTTAATTACTTTCATCAAAACACAGTGTTAATTCACGTCGAATCTTCGCATCTCTATGTTACATAAGAAGACGTAGGCGGAACGTTTTAAAAATATTCTGGTATTCTCTTCCTTTTAATTCAGTTGTTTATGACTACAATTTTAGCTGTACTAAACTACGTTGAGTGCTTATTATTATTATTTTTTCAGAACATGAATACCTCTGGATTCAGAGCCTGTGTCAAGGAATTATACGGGACCAGATATGACCCCTTGTCCGTCGGTTATGCCGTGCTCACAGGTCTGTAATATTACTGAGTTCATTTATGAAGTAGTTTTTAGCAAATGAAAAAAGAAACGTTATTTGTTACCGGATTCATCTGGAAATACTTTGGAAATGCCCTAAACTAATAACACAATGCTAGTTGATGGTTTTGCAGGTTATGGCGTAGTCAAGAGAGTGTACCTGTTGACATAAAAAAAGAAAATTCTTGAAATTCTTTCAAGTTATAATTTTCCTACCCCTCGAACAATTTCACCGTTTAATTAAAAGTTCTCTTAAAGGATAAATAACGAGGATGAAAGACCTTGCTAGAAATTAAAAGCACCATGCTTAAAACAATCGTTTGAATAGTTCCATATATTTTATCTCTATATGCGAGTGATATATCCCTATCGCTAGCCTTCTATCCAATAATATCTTACTAGTACCTTGAAACCATTACGCGTTGGAAAACATTTTCGTATCACGCTTCGCCACATGTAAGGGAATCCAGGACAGTCTTGGATTCTGGATTCCATGCTGTGGATTCCGGATCCCGGGTACTGGATTCCGGATTCCAAAAAAAAGTGGATTCCATTTTTTTCCGGTTTTAATTCTTTTCTTCGCACTTTGTTTTCGTGTTCGAATCTTGCCATAGAGGCAAGGCATAACAAGTTTGTTTTCTTTTTCGATTTACAAAATTACTAGCCTCCCACGCAGACGTTCTTAGGGTTCGTCACGCGTTCCCGTGACGAACCCCTAAGAACCCCTTTTTGTATAAAAAGACCATACAGATCATCCTACGCCCCGGGTATGAAAACGCAGTGAAATATTCATTATTTAATCAATTTTAACCGACGTTCCTAGGAGGGTGGAACTTGTTTTGGCTTGTTTTGGGTCGTTGTGGATCTTTTGTCGATTATTTTTGATCGTTGTGGATCGTTTAGGTCGTTTTGTCTCTTTTTGCCTGGTTTCTCGTTTTATTAGTAACTGGCCAAATAAAATTTGCTGTGGCGTGTGCAATTCATTCTTTGCAAATTAAAGTCTTTGGTTCCGTTCACTAAAGAGTAGTTTTCCGTCTCAATAAAACTTGGAAAACCATTTTTAACTTATCCTTTAAGACTTTTTAAAACTCTCTCTCCCTGTCAATAAAGACTTTTGAAGAGGGTAAAAAATTCTCGCGTAGAAGTTGACGCGTACTGCTTTGAGCGCGGGCAATGATAATGATATTCAAACTAACTGTCGCGTTGAATTTGATGTTAAAAAGAACACAAACAACAAAAAAATTGTTTCATACTTAGGATGTGCGTATAACCACGTTTTGTTAGAAAAAAAACTTCACGGCTCTATCAAATTCGTTGTTTAAGACGTCGAAAATTGAGGATTTATTTCGAGCATGCGCTCTTTCATCGCCTGTCACATTCCTGACAGGCAATAATCGGATTTGACCAGATCTCGCCTTCGGCTTCGTCAATAAGAGATCTGGGTCTCTGAGATGGTCTGGGGTCTCTGTGATCCATTTCTAACAAAAAAAAAAGTTACTGACTAAACCGATCTCAGATCGGTCTAATTTCCAAAAGCGACGTTAATGTGAACGAGGCACAAGCACAACTGTAGAAAGAAAACATGAAAAATCCGTCTGTTCCTCGACCGAGTCTGAGATGACTGAGAGATGAAGAGAGACTTAAGCGTTTCTGACGCGTTGGCTAGTTTTAAGCGTTTTACAACCATATAGCGCTCATTTATACGATATTTTCTCCACGGACGACGTAAACTTCATATTACATTCAATTATGATTGAGAAAAAAATCAATTTTTCGTTCATGTTTGTGACTTGCTTACCGCCACGTTACAGTCCACAGATCGACACAAACGAAAAATCATGCAGCTTTGCCTTTGGCACGTTTAGATCTATCAGTCAGCTAAAAATTGGTATAAAATTTCACAACGCAGTATTACACGTACCTTTCTCTCTCAGCCTTTTGTTTTTGCTTGTGCTTTCCCATAACGTTTTTTTTCTTTTTTAATAAAGTAGAAAAGAAAAATCCAACAGACAACAAACTTCAAAAGGCTCGTCTCATCGATGAGGTGGCGAGATTTCACTTGAATGCTGGAGATGAATGAAAAAGGCACCCACCGCGGCCTTGCACGTGATTACTTTAGTGACAGCTGATTGGTACGGGTTCTGACAGTACCTAGCTTATTTCTCAAATAAAGATTATCGAAACCATGAAACTGTTCTCACCAAAACTACTAGGACCAAATTAGGGACTAGCAGACAGTGAATTTTTTTTTGTTTTTTGGTAAAATGTCGAAAGTGGACGTTTATTTTCAATTGTGAACCAGAAGGACCAGGAGAAGACCAGGAAAGTTCAAGAAAAGGCTCACACCAGGTGCCCCTTTTCCGATCCTATGCCAGGTCAAATCGCTTTTGATTTTTTAAGTTCAGCGAAGCGAGTGAACAACAGAGAATCAAATATAGCCAGAGGTTGAAGTTGTTCACAACAATCCAATTTATACCTTAAAAAGGCTGCGCTGTATTCCCTCGAAAACCCCCCAATTTTGTGATCCTGTCAGCCGCTCATAAGCAAGGGTTCCCTCGCTGACCGTGACCTTGACCTTTCATTTGGAGCTCGTCAACTATGGTTTTGACACCAGATATGCCGATATTACACTCTATGTCATCACGTTGAGGCATACACCCTGGGGAGGCTTTCCATAGATGGTTTTTCTTTCGAGCGAGTAGCTCAATCCAATCAGGAGTGGATCTTTCGTAAGTTGGATTCTGGATTCCAATCTTTAGTAGGATTCCGGATCCCTAGTGCTGGATTCCGGATTCCAAAGCCCAGGATTCCGGATTCCACAAGCACAAAATTCCTGGATTCCGGAATCCGGATTCCCTTACATGGGGCGACACGCTCCTAGCAGTACTGCGAGTGAGATACTGCTAAGGATTTATCAATCCGGCAGTTTATTTGAACGTATATATTTTTGACGCTTACGTTTATCTGTATTTCGCAGACATCTGTGAACCTGGCTGGAACTATTTCAACGGCTTTTGCTATTTCACAAGTAAGACTTGTCAAAATTGGACCACAGCACTGGATAAATGCCGACAAGAAAACTCGGTTCTTGTTGATGTCCAAAATAACGAAGAAAATGTGTTTTTACAGCATCTACACAATGGAGCAAAATCCTGGCTGGGATTGAATGATATTTTTACAGAGGGCTCCTTTACTTGGGCAGATCGTGGTACTGGGAACTTTACAGCTTGGGCTAAAAACCAACCAAACAATTTTCGGGATGAAGACTGTGTGCATACACTTGGTGTTGAATATAAATATGAATGGAATGACGTGAAATGCAGTGACTGTCATCAGTATACTTGTAAGAAAGGTAAGATGTGATGTATATAATTTTAGGAATGCACAAGATAGATGGACTGAGTTCAAGCTGAATGAGTAAATGGCAGCATCATGAAGCGTATGATATTATTAGAAATCTATATTTCATACCACCAAATGACATGAAATGGAAAGAATGTACTTACAAGGATTTCCCTTTAAAAGTGGTAGAAGGTAGAAGGTATAGGGGTAAGGGATTTGCAAATCCACAAAGGAAAAGCCCTTAACGAGGTGAAAAAAGACAAAACTGTCATTTTAATGACAATTTTGAAGAATTTTGAAGCTGTCGCTTTTAAGCAACGTCCCCCTGACAAAACGCATTATGGTGTGTTTATCGTAATATATAGTCCTTTTTCATTTTCAATAGATCTGAATGAATGCAGTAGGGACAAGTATTACTGCCATCAGGACGCCAGCTGTACAAATTATCGTGGTTCAGTTACTTGCACTTGTGATCAAGGCTACTTTGGAGACGGCTTTGAGTGCGCAAGTATGATCAGATACAAAATTGCAGCACTGCATGTTTATGATGAAAAGCAACATAACTTATCGTAATCTATTCTAACTGGGGTCATCTGCAAAAAATGCCCGTAATTTCAATAAGATATTGGAGACTCAGCCGCAGGCGGTTGGGGCGTGGAGCTCCTGGAAAAGCGCTATTTCATCAATGCGGGGAAATGAGTGGGGCGCGTCAAGAAGTGTATAAAAAACCGAAAAGACTGAGCAAGCTATTAATTGGGAAGAGAAACTAGCGTTATACAAGAAACCCACCATGCACAAATACGTATAGGATAGCCACGGGCTATACGCGGCGTATCAGGCTCTTTTAGTGCAGAGCTCCCCAAGAGAATAGTGGGGTAAACCCACTAAAATATCAAAGGGATCCCGGTAACCGAAGAGACGAACATTCCACAACAGTGGGAAAAGGAAACTATTATGCTACAATTAGACAAACTTAAACTGGTCAACCCGAGTTTAACACCATCATCTGACGTGATACAATTCACTTCGAATTAAAGATGATTACCGTACAGGTTGTCGAAACTTCTGTCACTGTCGTACAGTCAGGACAACGTTTACCCTGACGATCATGCTCCACCTACCTATGAAATGACTCCTAAGTTCAATTTTTTCACAGTTTACACTGTTTTTGTTTCAAAGCAATCAAGCAACATGCTGCTTATTTTTAGCCTGTGACCGACACCTCAACTAGTTCATCGTTTTACACATCGAAGAACTATAACTGGCAGAGAACTTTGTTTGCTCTTATGTTATCAATGGCCATCATTCACAGCTTCCACTGCTAAGGTGCAACGAGCAAATTTCTGAGTGTCTTTTTTATGATTTTCCAAACTCCCATTCTAAACGACGCGCTATGGAAAAAAGGGGGTGGGCGGGCGAAGTGGTATCCTTCTCCTCTTTACGAGTCTAAATTTGCCTGTTTAATTCGATGTCCTGATTATATTTTGCATGTTCGGCCTTATTATTATTGCCCTTAGTTTTAGACTCTTGTTGTCAAGGAAGTCATTCGAGAGTTAATAATATTGCCTTGCAAGGTCAGAATCCGACTCGTACTGAAAAAGAGTTTTCACATTCCCGGGTCTGCACGGTCAGTTTCACTATTAACCGCCTCCAGATTAGCTCAATTGGATAAGCGCCGGTCTGCCGAGCGAGAGGCCACCAACTCAGGGTCTTTAAATAACTGACGAGAAAATGCCGCCTTTGAAAAGACATCTGCAAAAGGTTACACGTTTTAGTCTTCTAAGATAAGGACGATAAACCTTAGGCCACTTCTCACAACTGTTGTACATATAAATTTTGTGGGACGTTAAAGAACTCATGCACTGTTCGTAAAGAGTAGGGGACGCATTCCCGCGTGTTTTGGTCTATCTCTGATGGTGGGCGGGACTGTTATGGGCCCGCGGTAATAGGCGTCATGCCATGTTGCGGTGACCCCGCCAAGAATTGGCGAACTTAAGTAAATAAATTACTGATAACTTTGTTTCTAGCTTTTCTAGGGAGTTTGAAACGCTCTGCTATTGTGGGGAATGATGCTAACTACTTACAATATTTAAGCACGTGGCTCAAACCAGTGGCTCAGAGCAAATCTTCACGATGGAAGCGTTGTTGGCGTGCGTCCGTGGACGGCTGGGCTGCCAGTACTTTTCACAGCGGATGTGACAACAAAGGACCAACTGTAACAATAGTAAGAGTTAGCGGAAAGTACATATTTGGAGGCTACACCAGCATCTCATGGGGTCAGTAGTCTGACTTGCTTGTGATCTGATAACAGCATTAGTGCACTGTTGCAAAAAGTACCAATTTGCAATAGAGACGTGTTTTTCACTTCTCTAGCAATCTTCTAATACTTCGCTTCTGACATTTCTTATATATACGAAGCATTGTCGAATTGTTCACAAAGGCCACCGGCAGACAACAAGAAAAGTTAAAGGGGGGAGGGGGCGGAAGGAGCTTAATTTTCATAATATAATCATACTGAAACAAAGTCATTGAAAAGTTTTTAACTCAGGATTTCTAGATCTGTCTGGATTTGCAAGAAGGTACCTCCAGGATTTTTTAGGAACAGTCTCACATGTGTTTAATATGCTGTTTACAGATTTACCAACCCCCTTCCCCCACCTCTCTCCTACCTGTCATTTCCTATAATTTTCTCCTTGTCATAAAACATTATGACATTTGAAATCAGCGCGCGCGGTAGAAGTTGTTTTCCGTGAGCGGTTAATTAAAGATTTCTTTTTGGCCGCCTGCAGCAAAGTTTTCCGGAGGGCATCATTAAGCCTAAGAACAAGTCTCACGATTGGCAAAGTCTCCCGTCGTCCAATATGTTACCGTATTTCGTCTCATTTTGGCTAAACGGGTGAAACACTGTTCTAGGGCTTGAGACGGAAAGGCATCATATTGTGACCTTTGATGTGGGCGGTGACGAGACTCTGGCCTCAAAACGTAATTTGTGGGAGTCAAATCTATTCAGCCAGAGCAAAATTGAAGCTGATTTCTGACCAGGCCAGAGACTTAGTTAAAAATTGTTTTGAAGGCCGGCCTCTATGTATCCTTTCAAAACGGATCGTCCACATCCGGGATCTTGAGTAAATCGACTGTGTCAGCAAAGTTTACGTGTGATGATTTATGTGGAGAAAGCGAGAGTTATTGAGATAGAGGGAGTAATTTGCTGATATTTCTCCCGGATTAAGAGCGGATGTCACTAAATATCGACCAGAGGTCTACAAAAGTGAAAAATCGAAAATTCTCAAAAAAATTCACAAAGTAGCACTAGGTAAGCTATTAACATAAATGTAATTTTTACTTCGATCCGATAATTATTTTCCACGTACGGGGGGGTTATTGGTTTCGCGGCTCTCGGACCGGGTTTTCCAGGTCCATGACCATGTGTCGCAAAAAAATCGGTTTAAAATTCAAATCCATTGAAATGCGGACAACAAAAAACTTATTCAGAAGAGTACTTAATTGCACACATTCTAAGTGGTGATTTACTCAGTTTGAACGAAAGTGTAATATTTTGGAGATTTTTCATTATTTTCAATATTTTGAACGATTTCGTTCAATGAAAAAATGGCAAATTTCAAAGCCCAAAATCGTCGACTGGTACCTCGATTTCAGTAACGAGTCTTATACCACGTTAAAGAGCGTTATCTCTTTTTTCAAAATCTGTTTTCAAAACTACGGGCAACTTAAAAGAAAATGTTTGAGGCCAAAAAATAGTAGTGGTACTTTTCTGAAATTTGAGCTTTCCAGACTCAGCGGGTCGATGCTAAAAACTCAGAAAAATGCAATACGAAATCAGTTTGAGCAACAGTGATTTAACGTTATCAGCTATCAGAAACCAACACGTGTTTATCGAGCGATCTGATATAATTTAAAGCCGTTTTCCAACAAGAAAAGCAGAGTTTAGCCATCTTCTGCTACCAAACGCACGAGTGACGTAAGGTTGTCAAAGGGCAAAGCACAATAATAAACTTCAAAAAGCACAACGTTTCTGCGTCCAGGAATTAGACTTTAGCGGAAAGAACAATGCCTACGAGTGTATGTTTCATACCTTAGCATGGGTTTCCTAGATACTGGAAATAAAAAACATCAAGGACAGCATCGGCAAGAGCATCTTCGGCTGCCCTCAAACGACGGAGATTGCGTTACTTTTCACAGATTGACCGCTTACCACCTGTTTTTGGGCTCGCATTTCGACGGAACGCTTGCCTCGAGAGGCGCGGGGCACGGATCTGAACTCTTCTTCACGAGACATTGAGCTGAATTTATCGGAAATATGCCACCACCAACAACAACATGAGCTTTTTTTCGGGTATTTGTCGTTTTTTATGCGAAAAGTTCGGGTAAGCAGATTCTCGCAAAAACCATTTGGCTTAAAAAATGTGTTTAAAAGCCCACCCTGGATTTGAAGCAAAAAGTATTTCCTCGAAATAAGCTAAAAATACCCAATTCACGCGGTGAAAAAATGGATGATTATGGAAGGATTATCGAATTCTTGCCTAACCTGAGGGATTTCCCGTGATGTAGGACTAGGGCTAGGAAAAAAGCCCCTAACCTGCTCCTGTCGTTGTGAATTTCCTCAAGATCAAAAATTTCAGTAAGAACCGAAAACAACAGCTTAAAGGAGGTGCACACACCTTGAACTAGCCAGGGAAAAGGGGCTTCTGATTGACCTAAACTGTCATTGATGCACGGTGCAATTAGGTAGACCTGTTACTATCCCCCGCGCAACCACATGGGGAGTACTTTGAAGTGGTCCTGTCGGGGACTTTCGGGGGTAGGGGGCGGGGCAAATCGAAAATAACTTCTCTTTGTTTTTGTGAAGTACATCATTTCTCGCACGGTTGGGAAGGTGACGGCGGACTCCGTACCTTTGGAAAGGCCCTTTTGAAACATGTCCTTGCAACATGCAGGGCATCACGAAATTAACGTCAACACCTTGAATCAACTCCATGAACAGGGAGAGGCGATAAGTCCCATCTTAAAAGATGCTTGATGTCTAGACGTGAATAGTCTGTCCACAGTCATTTTTCATTTTGTATTTCGGGACCGTTTGACAGCGTACGAGTGAACTGGAGCGCAGTAACGAGCCCTAACCCCACCCCATTGCCCTTGCGGTCAATAAATCATCGCTTTTTTCATTTTTTTTATGTGCGTTCGAGAACCTCCAAAGGGAATATTGAGGGTCTTTGTACAGTTTCAGTTTATCTTACCGACAAAAAAGAACAAAACAAAGCAAAAGAAAAGAATACAGAAACACGCAGAAGCAATGTGGTGAGGAAGCCCAAAAAGAAACCATAAGGCTTAGTCATCCCCTTTTCGTTCGTTTAGCGTCGAATAGCCTGGTTTTGGGTGGGTCGGTCGGTGGGGTGGAAAAAAAATCACAAGAAATCTAAGAAAGGGAGGCCTGAAACACCAGCATCATTGCCGTGGAGACTGAAAACAACAAGACATGATCGCCAAATCGACACAAAGTTAATATGGCTGAAAATTTGATGGTCAATTTCATAAAAAAAAGGCCCAAGAAGGGTAAAACGCAAAGAGGATACACCACCGAACGTTTTATGCCTCGAAATTATGTTATAATGCTAATTTTTTAGATTAAAAGAATTAATCTAAGTCCAAAAAAAATAAACCTTGTCGTTTCTTTTTCTTGCTTTTTTAAAAAATGTCAAAAAACTGGGTCTTTTGGACGACACTAAACGAAGAAAAAATTAATATAGGAATTAAGCTCCCCTAAAGTATAAAAGTATAAGTTTACAAGGACAGGATCGAACGTATACTGAGTAACTAAATGAGAAAAATTTGAGCAAAATTAAATGAAAGGCTAAGAGCCTAAGCGCTGTCTGATAACGAAACGGTAAACAAGAAGTGCTGCCTCTCATTTAAAAGAGACGTGAAATACTGGGTGGACCACATCATGAACTCCCGCGAAAACCGCAAGAGAGGAACGCTCAGGGCTAAGGAGACTAAACAGGGGCGTAGCTACTTGTACGCACGGTTTGCACGTGCGTACCCGAAAACATTGAGAAAAAAAAAATAGAATGAAATAAACATAACTGAAAAAAAAAATCGGTTTCCAGAGAAGCGACGACATTAATTGGAGAACCGAATCTTGGATGATTTATTTATATAGCAAGCTTGATGATGTAAAGCGTGAACGCGTTGTTTTCTCCACGACCTGTCTTCGGAGTAGACGAAGTAGGGCACAATTACGTCAATGTGTGGTGCTTTTGTCGGTCAAAAATAATGTGACAAAAAGGGGTAAAAAGAGTCATTTGTAAACTAAAGTCGGAGGTACTACAAGCTTGATTTTTAATAGCTGAATTAATGATAAATGGTTGACGTCAATGAACATAACAAGCCGACAGAATTAAAGAATTTTAGAGGTTGTGGCATTTCATAAACAGCAAAAATGCTTTTGCTTACAACCGTTAACCCCACCTTTAATAAAGGCACCTTAAAAAAATGTTGAGATTTGGGGTGGGGAGGGGGGGGCGGTGGGGAAGAAGATGTAGAAAAAGTTGGGCGTACCTCCGGAAAAATCCTGACTACGCACCTGCTAAAGCCTGAAACTGAACAACAGGAGTCTTGACGAAACGTCCTCAGTTATCACCTGTCCGGGGTCGTACTTTCAAGGAAACGCTGATCAAGAATCACTCATGACGGAATGAAAACTCCTCGTAGCTTCCAGCGAAAAAAGGAGTGACAACAGTGGTAAGCGGTCGTTCTGTGAAATGTAACGCAATCTTTGCCGTTTACGATCTTTCGGCGCTTGGATTTGAAACGTTGTTGTTTGGTATGTTCTCCCGTGTGGATACTTGACATTTCCAATATATGGAAACACCATGCTATGGTACGAACAACAGACATTCACAACATTGTTTTGTACGCTAAAATCTGATTTCATGGACGTAAAACGTTTTGAATTTTAAGACTTTTTATATTGGTGCTTTGCCCTCCCTTTGACAACTTCACGTGACTGGTGCACTTGGCAGGAGTTGACAGCTTAAATCTGCTTTTCTTGATAGCAAACGGCATTAGTTTATATCACATCGCTGTATAAACACGTTTTGGTTTCTGAAAGCTGATAACATGAAACCACTATTGCTCAAACTGATTTCTTACTGTATTTTTCCAAGTTTTTAGCATCGGCCCGCTGAGTCTGGAAAGCTCAAATTTCAGAAAAGTACTACTTGTATTTTTTGGCCTCAAAAATTTTCTTTTAAGTTGCCCGTAGTTTTGAAAACAGATTTTGAAAAAAGAGATAACGCTCTTTAACGTGGTATAAGACTCGTTACTGAAATCGAGGTACCAGTCGACGATTTTGGGCTTTGAAATTTGCCATTTTTTCATCGAACGAAAACGATCAAAATATTGAAAATAATGAAAAATCTCCAAAATATTACACTTTCGTTCAAACTGAATAAATCACCACTTAGAATGTGTGCAATTAAGTACTCTTCTGAATAAGTTATTTGTTGTCCACATTACAATGGATTTGAATTTTAAAACGATTTTTTTGTGACACATGGTCTCGGGCCTGGAAAACCCGGTCCGAGAGCCGCGAAACCAATAACCCCCCCGTACGTGGAAAATAATTATCGGATCGAAGTAAAAATTACATTTATGTTAATAGCTTACCTAGTGCTACCTTGTGAATTTTTTTGAGAATTTTCGATTTTTCACTTTTGTAGACCTCTGGTCGATATTTACTGACATCCGCTCTTAAGTGTGGAAACATTGTGCCTGGCTGGTTGTGGATAGTTTTATCAGTGCCTCGATTGTGTGATTTCCTGAAGTTGTTGACAGACAGATTTCAGGTGTGTCCTGGCGCTCTTGTTGTAAGAAAATTGTGAACAAGCATAAAAAGGCTTTGTGAGTGTTTAATTTAAGTGATTTTGTCTTAGACAACCGATTGTGGAGTCAAGAAAGGTGCGTTCTAGGTCTGTTTTAGTCGGGCATCTCGCTATGAGCGTCATGGTTTGAGAGACTGAAAGGTCATTATTTCTGTGCTTTTAAATGTTCTTCATTTCTTGCAAATCTGTCGCTTTTGCCAAGAGCAACTTTTCGTGTGTTGCCAGAGATTAATTTGTCTGTTTTAAGCTTAACTAGCAACTTTCAACTCATGCTTTTTATTTAGCTCAAGGGTCAAACTGTTAAAACGCACTTGAAATTTCTTTTATGACAGTTGGTCAAAATTCCCTCTATACAACAATTTATACTATAATGCCGATTCTATAAGTACAGCAGTCATTGAAAGAAAGTAGTTTCTTCGATCAGAAAGGTGATATTTTAACCCAATTCTCTTTCTCTCGCACTTCCTCAGTTTCACCATATAGGATTTTTTACGTTATTTTACCTTGCACAATATTTCTCCCAGAACCCCCTAGTATGTTTACCACAGAATCTAGTAAAGAATGGTTAATTTCGCACTGTTTGAAAAACGAGCAGAAGTGATATTGGTTATCATAATTAATACACGACTGCGAGTTTTTTGAAGGGCTTCAACTAATATTTAGATTTGGGGTTATGGCAACAGTAGCTATAACGGTCTAAAAATTGGACGTAGGTTTAGCCATGTCTTCATCCGACTATAAAGACACACCTTTTACACATTAATTTCTTTTGTGTTTTCTTTATGAATTATTAATGAGCGATTGAAAAAACTAAAGAAATGAAATCGTTTTAAGGAACTGATATATTCATTACAGGGATTATTAAGTCTGAAAAACTAGCAAATGTTTTCTCGTTGCTTAGAAATTAGAACTTTGCCAACAGGAATTTAAAGTTTTTCCTTGATTTTTATGTTTTCTTCATCGATTCCCAACAGGTTCCATGAGTTGTCGTTATCATTATGACTCACAGGCATTCCTTTTCTCGCTGGTGAACAAGCCAGGATGGGCACCTGTAAAATTACCTCAGTATAGATATTACCAATCTGCTATTCACGGTCATTGCTCGGCTTACGGACCTATTTTCGGAGGAGGCCATGACCTTTTCATTGCGAACTACGCGTCATCCAGTAGCAGTAACTATGCCAACCTTGGTTATACTTACAGTCCACCGAACGGGTACGGCTATGGAAACACCTTCACCCAGACCTTTCTGGCAGGAGGAAATAATTATTATTTTACACCAGACGAAGTAGAAATATTTTACGAGACAACTTAAAAAGATGAGTTTATCCTCGTCGTTCAGTTTCTTCCATAGGGCAAGCCGATGATATGAAGATGCCGTCATCAATATGTACAAATCAAAACGCTTAATGATTAAAAAAACCCAAAACGTCCAAAACTATAGTGGTTAACTGTTTCTTGACAATTGAACTTCAAGGGGAAAACATAGAAAGGAAATAAAATATATAGATTTAGCCAGGGCTAAAAGCGAAGCTCCTATTAACTCGAATTTAAATCAAACAATAAACTTGTAATTTCCACAAATCAGTTAACTTAAGAGCACATTCATGTGACACGAGGGAAAGGCTACGTGATTTGAGAGAAAAATAATTTGCAAACAGTCCAAGCTAAGGGTGAACTTAATCTTACATCGAGTTGATAGCCTTATATGTACACCCAAAAAATAGCATAGCCATTATAATGGCTCTTGATCACAGTAGATTAGGCCTGGAAAACAAATTCAGGCAGATTTTTTTGCGTTGGACAAGTTTACTTTACAAAATCTTGCGAACAAGTCTGGGGACGTGTAAACCAACCTTTTATACTTTTTATACATCACATCTGAGGTGAAACAGTACCATGAGGCGCTGAGTATCATACAGACCTCGAACAGAAAGCAGTATTTCACAATTTTGCATTACAATTTGCACTCATTTCAATATTTAGGACGATCGAAGCTTAAGATCGAAGCGCGCGTGGGCTTCTCGTGGGCTTTTAGCGAAACCGTTGAAAAAATTTCCAAAATCACCTATACGGTTAGCCGGCGGGTTCTCACATTTGACAAGCGCCAAAGTCGACTGTTTAAATTAAGATTAATAGAGTTTTACGTTTCAACACAATAAAGAATTTATTATGATTATTTTTTATCTAATAGTTTTATAACGATGTGTAATCCTCAAAAGCGTTTCATACGCGTGGCATTTTGACTACTCCTTCAAGCGATGTTCAGTGAGCGACTGAAAACAAACGGCACAGCGATTAAAATTGCAAAGAGACTAATAAAAATCAATAATAAAAAGAAAATAATTCGGTCAAACACATACAGAGACAACTATTTTCATTCACGAACACAAGTATTAAAGTGTCTCTGAAAATCCATGTTTATTGTTTATGTTTTAAGCCGGCTTCCCGGTGTTTGCTTTTTTCAAAGATGAACTCGAGGCAAGAAAATCGCACAAAGCTTTCTTTTGCAGCCAGAATTATAACTAAATATTCTTTGGAACGTTTTCTTTCTATTTGTGGTGAGAAAATGTCTGCAGACTTTTTATAGTTCTATAAGCTTATAATCAAACCTGATACTCGGTCAGATCATTGTCGCAAATCTTACAAACGTGCATAAACTAAATAGCACCATAAACTACACTCGGCTTTATTGAATTAGATATAAAAAATCAAACATCAAATAAAATAATTACTCAGGCTTACCATTCGAGATGCACTGAAAACTTTCAAGTAAGGCCAAAATCGCTTCAGACTTTTCAACCCTCCTACGCATCAAGCAAGGTGAAAAACGAAAACGATGCAATCCGAAATCGGATTTTAGACTTTGACCAGCGACGTAATTCTCAACCAAAAACCCGATAAACATAAGACTCTTGATAGCAGCTGAATTTCATTTTGTACAATGTTCAGTAGAAAAAGACAGTTAAAAACATCACAAGTTGACACAAAACTCTCTCAGCTTCAGCTGTTAAAGTAAACAAGATTCAAGACGTTGCATAAATTTTCCGCATGAACTCACCTGTCAAATTTTGACCAATCAGAACATAAAAATTGGACGCACAGCGTGATCAACGCGTGACAGTGAGAAAAGTCAAAAGCGATTGCCTTCCCTGCATGGAAATGTAAAAGCCGGTTGAATTTGCGCGTCCGAGGTCAGTTCGAAATCAAAATTTTAAAAGTGCGGCTCATGAACACGACTTATTTCATATGCATTTTTAAAAAAATGTACTTACTGAAAATTGTACTTGAGCCTGCGATCATTTGAAAAGTGGCAACTTGTCAGCGGATACCTTCAAAAAATAACTCAAACTCAGTGGGTCGATACCTGAGCCCGCGATACGGTCAGGCGTTACTGGTCAGCAGAAACACTATTTTGACAGCTGTCAATTAATCAAAACATGGATGTACAAAAGTAGCTAGAAAGTATGAGATTAAACATTGGTATGCCTGTGGTGCGGACGGATGGAAGATCGGGTGGTCGGTGTATGGTCGGCGTATGATTACCGAATTTTCTAGGATGGATAGATTTTCTAAGCTATGGGGCTTCGAATTGAGCCCGTGATCAAATAAAATATCAGCGCAAAACTTTAAACACTACGTGACCTCAATGGATAGAAAAATGAGCCCGTGATACACTCAGGTAATGATGGTCAGCGTATACTCTAGTTTGACAGCTGTCAATTAATCTTCATGAGAATGGCGATTATTCGAATTAACAGACTACGAGTCTGAGTAAGACATATCCGTCCGGCATGTATTGGAAAATGCCAGATCGTGTACCTGAGCAAACCTGAGCCCACGTTATTAGTTTTCTGATAGTGGTCTGCACATGTCCCATTTTGACAGCTGTCAATTGACCTTAATTTGGCTTACCAATATAGCTTTAAACGACTGTCAGCCAACTGACAGCCTTGCCCCGGCGTAGTTTCGTTTTCATGTTGAATTGGTAAGTGTGACATATTATATCAGCTTATATGTAGGGGCAAAACGACTGGTCTTTCATCTGAGCCCGCGAGATGGTCATGTGATAATTGTCAGCGGATGTCTGATTTTGACAGCTGTTAATTTAATCGTACTCATACGGATGGCTTACATAACTAAGAGGCTAGTCAAGTTGTGCAAGATCTATTGTGACATTTGACATCGGCTTACATGAAGTGTATGTACGGGCGGGCGGGCGGGCGTACGCTACGTCATAACCAAATTTTCTGGCAAATTTTCTGGGATGGATAGTTTACCAAATTTTCTTACCCATAGTGCTCCGCTGCGCGCGCGCGCGAGAGCTCCGCTATAAGGACACACGGTGCTGCAACTTCTATCAGTAGTAATGTATAGTCAATATTATATATTGTAAATTAGTTATTCCAAAACGGCTGCTCCTGCGGTATTTTGAACCAGGGGCCCGTTTCTCGAAAGTCCCGATAATTAACGGGCCCGGTAAGCTGTCTCGGTTTCCATTAAAGATCGAGGTTTCAATAGTTTTGCCTCTAGCATGATAAAACTATCAGTTAACGAAACAAAATGGAGTAGTTTGCCAGCCAGGACCCGCGCTCTCATTCTTTTTATTTCGATTTGAATATTTGATTTCGGGCCCGAAAAGTTAACGGGACTTTCGAGAAACGGGCCCCTGGAGTCGATTAAAAAAAAGAAAAAAAAGAAAAAAAAAAACTTTTACAATAGTTTTTAACAAGTACAGAGTGGACTGAAGTTCTGTAGTAAAAATGTTTGGAAAATTAAATTATCCTGTAATAGTGTTTAATAGTCTTACAGCGTCCCGTGCATCTCATGTGTGTGTCAAGATGCTTTCCTGTTTCTCGAAAGTCCCGATAATTAACGGGCCAGGTAAGCTGTCTCCGTTTACACTAAAGATCGAGATTTCAATAGTTTTGCACACAACACGATAAAACTGTCAGTTAATGAACCAAATGGAGTAGTTCGCTAGCCAGGACCCTTGCTCTTATTCTTTATATTTCGATTTGAATATTTGATTTCGGGCTCGTAAAGTTACCGGGACTTTCGAGAAACGGGCCCCAGGTCCCATGGGCAATTCACCTACCACTCACTTGTAGACCTAGGCGTCAAGTAAGATATGTGTATAAAACAAGCTTGCGCTTAGGCCAAAATGCTTGAGAGAACAAAGGTAGTCTCCACTGATGAAGAGACAGACTGGATTACCGCTTTTAATCTCCGTCGTGTATAATTGCCGCATCTGAGATGTGGTCTATTTAGAGATATAGTGGAATTATAGGATTGTAGCAACTTTGAAAGGCCTTTGCCTCTGATTGTGAGTCAGCGTATTCGTGACGATTTTTCAGTGGGTGCACTGTAATATAAGTAACCGATCGAAAAATATTCAAGATTCATATTCAAGATCTTACTCTCGCTTATTAAAGGCCAGCTCATTCCAACTTTAACCCGACCAAAAACTCGCCAATTTTAGGGCAGTGACGAGGTATGTGAGATCAGGGATCAAAGGGGTGGGATCAGGGATCAGGATTGATTAAGAAAAACTTTCTGCATGAATTGCCAACGGTACTATGCGGTGTAGTGGCCGTAGGAATATTCGCAGCGCTTCACGGCTCAGTAAAAATTCCCTACAATTCACATCGATTAAATACAGCCACTAAGTAGCCACTTGTTCACTAATACATAAATATTTTTGAAGGACAGTTACTGAACATAAAGTTGGGATGTGGTCTTCTACCTTGGCCTGCCTGCCTCCTCCTTCTGGATTAGCCCGAATGTCTTGGGTTTGACACTGAAATCTCTTCGAATTGTTAAATTTGAGTAAAGAATGCACCTTAGATGCATCTGATTATAATAAAATTTTTCTTATGCGAGCAAATATATAGAAGAACAAATTCTAAAAAGGTTTATCCAGTGGTTTTCCCCAAGAAACACAAATCCGAGTTATAACCTTCCTCATTACGGTTTGGATGCTCGTACTAAGATACAGAATGAATCTGTCATCATGGATAGAAATTAAAAGACTGGTATCCATGTTGTCAAGTATGAACTTCGAAACTGAAGTCTGTTTTGGGTTCGAGTAACGGAAGTCCAACGAACTAAGGGTTCTAGAATTCAGGAATCTACTGTTAACTCTCTGACTTTTTAGTCAGCTATTTTCCTTTTCTTGCTACAAACTAGGGGTACCTTCCGGCAAGTGCCAACGAGGTAAATTGGAGCAAGTTAGATTTTATGCTCATGGAAAATTTCACTGTATCAAAGTCATAAACGATTAGAAAGTAAAATATTGTTAGGACCATAGATGATGATCTCATCTGAAATGTCGGCCATTCCACTACAATATTTCAGCACTTTTTGAATGACTTGCTGATATTTCTCTGAAGCAGAGGAGATGCCAAACATCACTCTCTTTCAAATAACATACCTTTGTATGTTACGGAACGTTTTTATGCCACATGAATCCTGAGCTGGATTTGATGGTAGCTCCACTTCAGATCCGATTTACTAAAGATGTTACCTTCTCTCACATCTTTAATTATTTCATCAATTGTGGGAATCGGGTGTCTCTCACGAATGATTGCTTTGTTGGCCCACCAACAACTTTTTTGTACTTCGCTTTGAGACACAATTGATATGACGTGTCTTCAGTTGTAACCACAAGCCTTAACCATCACATTTACAATTGCTTCAGAATCGATGATCATCTGCGAATTGTTCAACTTGAAAACGCTTTATGCATGTTTTTCTCTTACCGGGTACTGGAAATGTTTAGCAAAAGAGCCCCAACTTTTTACACATTTGTAACTCTCACTATTTGGCTGTGCACTGGAATTTCCATTGTTCTTCCTGTACAGGCTGTCACAGACTCGATTGACTGGCCCAATGGATAGCTTTATTCTTTGTGTTAGCCTCTTTACCACTTCATAATTCAGTGCTTGTTCTTTTATAGTCTAAGAGTGAAAACCTCACTTTTGTCCAAAGATTTACGTCGCAGCTCTTTAGACCGACAGATTGAGATGATTGGATCTCGAATTTGGGCCTGCATTTGATCTCCGAAATCACATTGTTGGCATTTTTGCCTCAGCAGCACAAATTGATCAGTCTTCTCACTTTCTCATTAGACCATCTCTCAGAACAATTGCTGCTTATGTAGAATGTTAATTTTTTTCAGTTTTATATCCTTTGCAGTGCTAGTGTTGGGCAAAACGTCAAAACTATCTCAGACGTCCGGTCCCTCACAATGAAGAAGCCCTCGTCTCTGTACTTTGTTGTCATTCTTGTTAGGAATATAAATTAAGCCTCTGCCATTCGCATACGACTGAAAACTTCGAAGCCACCTTTTCCATTCTATACCCACGGTACTAGTTAGCCATCCTCGTCGTCAGGTTGTAGAATCTGTAGGTACTTAAGTACAGCATGGCCGGTCTACCCGCTAACCAGCCCCATACATCGTGTTAAACTGCACAAAGGATGCATATGTAAACTCCAGTTAAAAGTTACACGAAATATCCTACAATCTCCGGGTTGTTCTGAACAAATTTCTGTCATTAGTACCATAAGTAATGCAAAGGGAAGAAACTGGAAAATGTGCATTTTGCTGTCAGGGTAAAATTATTTTGATTGAGCTATTTGTTCCCTGGACTTTACCGAGAACTCCACGCGTGGCTACTCTCGTGTGTTTGTGATGTGTGCGGTTTGATTTGACGTCCAGTCGATTCTAACATTTCCACTTCATTTGTGACTTTAAAACAGCGCGGAGGTTGGTTCTGTAGCAGTAATTTTGCACCCTGACGGAATTGGTCATTAAAGATGAAATAGATCCAAGGATTAATTCCACTGTTAAAGCATACCAGAAACCATCCAAGGAAAAGAAAGTTCCATGAGCAAAAAGCTTTTAAGCCAGAGAAACAAGCCATCATTCCAAGAATGAACGGAAAACGGCAAACGATTAGCACAGCTACAACAGTGACAAGCATTGTTAATATCTTGCGGTTCATCTGTTCCCGTCGATGTTGATTTGAAGGGAGTTGGTTGCCAGGTGCTATGGTGTGTTTTAGTTTGAATCCAATTGCAATGTAGATGAGGATGATAGCAATGATAGGCAGTAATACTAACACAGGGTAGCAGAATAACAAATAAATGATAACGTATCTAATGATTCCAAAATTGAACGTACAAACATGAAGGTCCGGCTTGAATTCGACTAAAGTGGTCATTTTGAATAACGGCACCGTGAACACGATCGCAAAAATCCAAATGAGGCCAATTAGAAACCGGGCGATACGAAGAGTTATCATTCTCTTGAGTGGATAAAACACCAGGAAAAAACGATCCAAGGCAGTCACAAGCAAACTTCCAGTGGAGACTAAGACTGACATTTGACCAATGAACTGTGATAAACAGCAAAGCAGTTCGCCGGCGACTCCCGTGATAAGCCATTGGTGGCTATACGCAGTGCTGACACTGCTGACTGGAACGGTGTATACAGTGAGTAAAACATCAGCAAAGGCCATGTTGAAGATGAAGTAATTACTTGGAGTCCTCATTCTTTGATTAGCGTTTTTGTACACGACCGCGATTAACAAAGCGTTGCCCAACATAGACAACAACATGAGAAAAACGAAAGCAGTGATTTTAGTTCCCTTTTGAAAGTCGCCTTCTTGTAACAAATCTCCTATATTTGAGGCGCTTGTGCTGTTAACAGATTCGATGGAAGGGACGGGCATTTCGAAGCTCTTGCGTTAACCAAAAATTCAGATTTTTTCCTTCACAAGGTACCGAACATTTTTGTTTTTCGCTTTGAAGCTTGCCTCAACTTAACGCGTTTCTAGAGACTATCACAAACTGAGCTTGAAGTGGCTTTTGATGTTTTTTGTCTTATTTGGCCATCTGCTTTCGGAGGAGTGGTCAAGAACTCGCATTTTCATTAAAACTTAAACTCTCTGCTTTTATCTTCTTTGTCTCAATCGCCAATATTTGCTTACTGTACCTTATTTCACCTACCTCGTCTCTCAAGCTTACCCGTAATGTCAATTTTTCACCTTGTAAGAAAGCAATGCAATTAATGAAACTTCCAAGAGAGTTTATTTATCATGTTAATCTGACTGCAGTAATTTAGACTTTCAATTAATGACGTCGATAACTTTGAAAAGGTAAAATAAAAGCTATAAGAGTCTAGAAATAACCCTCTAATGACTTTTTAGGGATGATTAATAATCTTTTTTGGATGGAAAATTTGGTTTTTCCGTACAAAAAGCAACTTCTTGAAACGTTTGTACGGTAGTCGGCTATTAAATTCAACATTACAAAGACCACATCTTTATCACAGTGTTTGCATTTTGAACGTATGTACTGATCTTTCTTCCACTGCGGTTGTTCTTCCACATTCTTTTCATATTATTGGACTGCTGAAACGTTAGAAATAAATTTTATCTGAAGGGTTGTTTAGATTTTAACAAAAATACAGAAGTTTCGATTTCACAAAATTACTTTAATTTACATTTTAATCTAGGACTCCTACGTAAACCTCGTAAACATAATTTCCGTGTGCGTATTTATCAAAAGGTCGATTTGACTTTCATCCTGTCCACGAAAATACATTTTCGGTGTTTATTTTGAAACGTTTTTAGCTCACAGTTATATAGGTAAAATAATAGAACAACATGAAACCTTTTTTTCTGCGGTTCTCGCTGCCTCATGCACGAAATTTTCTAACCCACTGTGATTCAGATCTAATTTTAAAATTAAACTGAAGGTAAGAGAATCTGAACGAGAGGCGACAAGTAAGACAAGAATCTTGACAAAGGGGGCCTGCCAGTACAGTAAAAACCCACGTATAAGAACCTAAAGTTTAAGAACCTGTTAGGCTAAAAGTTTCATTTTAAACCCCCGTTTCATAAGAACCTGTTTAGCCCCCAATTTTCTTATTTAGCCCAAAAGGTTCTTATTTTACAAAAATAAGAGCACGGAGGAAAAATCGGGACGGAAAAAAAAAATTTAGTTTAGGTTTCAGCCAGTACGATTAAAAATGTAACACAGCGTTTCATGGACACTGCAGCATGAAAGAAATGCGTGCTAGTATACTTTGGAAAGATGAATTTACTGTATGGTTGTCATAGAAATTGTACTATAGATAATTATTTAATGTAGCAATATATTCCATATGACATATGCCCTGTACTACAGTAGTTATCTGTGCTGATTGCTAGTGCCCCTATCAAATTAAGAACCTACTTAAGAACCCACGTAGCCTAAACTCCCACTAAATACCATTTCTACAAGAACCTATTTAGATTTAGTTGGAAAAATATCTGTTCTTATAGGTGGGTTTTTACTGTATCCGCATGGTTCGAGATCTGAGATTCTGTCTCTGACACGGGAATTGTTTAGAATTTTATTAATGTCAAGTTCCTACATAGAATCAACTTCTCGTACAGTTAAGTACCGATAGTAATTGTGCATGTTTTCACAATTGGCGCGATATTATCACTTTAACTCAGTAATTAAGGCCCATGTACGGTACATGTTAAAAATTTTGCATATTTCCATGAGGAATAGATTTCAGCCGGTCATGATCAGAGCATAGGCATGGAGTGGATGTTAACACGATATTTTTTCGATAACGAACCGCTATGACGAAATCCTTGGTGTTAATTAGGTATGACTATCTTTCGAAGTGAACTTCTGAATGACTAGTGGTAACCTAGACGCAAATTGAAGCGAAGTTCCAATACAGCAACCTGCCCTCAAGTGTGAGGGGGGCATAAAAAGTGTCCGTCGTAGTAACGGAGTGTCGGCATTAAGAAAGCCATGTTATTTAATTAAATAGCACACCCCTTCGAACAAAATACTAAAAGAATAATACAGGACATTATTAGCATCTCCTAATTTTCAAAAAAAACGTCATCGTGGAAACACTCAAAATATATTGAACAGGACGCTTTGGGAGCTTATATTTGGGGACCATATACACGGCGTGTGGGAAGTTTTCTTATGTGTACAGTCGACTCTCGATAACTCGAACCCTCGCTAACTCGAACCGAAATCGATTTCCCCTGGATTTCGGTCATAAATTCACTGTAATTTTACCCTCGGTAACTCGAACCCTCGATAACTCGAACTCCCGCTAACTCGAACCAATTTTCGTTTCCCCTCAGGTCATTTTCTATATAATTTTACCTTCGATAACTCGAACCATGTTTTGAGCCCTTAAAAAGTCGGGAAAAAAGCCGTCTACTGGCGTCCGAAACATTGAATTTTGGATTTCCTATTGACATGTTGTAGGAGTATAGTTTCCTAGTGGAGGGTGATGTTGCTTGTCACAGGCTAGCGTGAGGCAGCTTTTCTTCTTAAAACAGTAAAACGCATGCTCTGTTTAGGCTATGTTTTGTTACGCTGCGTTCTGATTTATAATCTAGAAGTATCTTTTAATTTTCGCTTGTTATTTCTACAATTAAATGTGATTAAAATGTTCACTGTGCACTAAAAACTGTTTTTTACCTTACTCTCGGCTATTTTCTCCGGGATCCCGATAACTCGAACTCCCGACAACTCGAACCTTTTTTCGATTTCCTTTGAAGGTTCGAGTTATCGGGAGTCGACTGTATTTAAGGTGGCTGAACACAGTTTTGCGGGCGGTCAGCGGTAGCGCGTGTTTTAAATTAGACAAACAAACATGGCGGCGAAAAAAGCAATGGTACACAAAAGACGATTTCTCAAAATCTACTCTATAAAATTTCGTAATATTTGGCAAGATTTTTACTTTTATCTTATTTTAAATGATGATAACTTTTAAATGGAAGTTGAACAGACGAATTTTGTAACACATTTAATAATTACAGTACAATTATATTATTGATATCTAAAAGCCCCTCTGTTAAAGTTTGGTCAAATAAGTTTCAAATGGTAATTATTAATTATAGTAAGCTGTGTGCGAGTTTATGGGAAAATCTTAATGAGCGAATTTTTTGTAAACTAAGTCACGGTGAAATTATAAGGTTGTATTTAATCGTTCACGTTGCCATGAAAACTAAGAAAACGTTAAATTTTACCTGTCAGTAAAACTCTTTCATTAGTATATATTTCACTTGCCAAGTTTCAGCTTGTGAGCTGCAACCTTTCTCTTGCCATAATTTGGCAAATGACCTATACTCAGACACTGCCAAAACTGTGTTCAGCCGCCTTAAAGAGATGTGTGAGTTGTGTAGTAGCGTTGTATATTTTAGGGGTTGGTTGAGATACGTGAAGTGGAATGCGTGGAGTTAATTTGGACTTGAAGTAGTAAGATAATGGCTGTAATTTGTTAATCAGTGCATGCCAAAAAATTACGTGACATTTGCTTTTTTTTCATTCCCAGGCCCCGAAATCGTGACCCAAATTCACATCGATAATTGTTAATTTTTAACGAAAAGCAAAACTAGACAAAGTTAACGATTACTTTCTGTAAATGTACGGTTATATTTACGATATTTAGTTATTACTCTATCTGGAAGTCGAAAATGCGTTGCGAAAATGAAAGAGAAACCTTGTACTCGGGCTTCGAGGTCGTCGAACTTGAAAGAAGCCGTGACGGTCATTGACCGCTCAGCCAAAACAGGGTCATCACTTCAAGCGGTCTAGTCGTTTAAAACATGCGTATTTGAAATATGCACGGGTTGATATGAAAAGCCTTGGGATCCAATAAAAATATATGTAAATCGGCGTTTGAAAAGTACTCCTTTTCGCAGATGATCGCGATTTTGTGGAGTGCCCCGGCCCTTCTTGTAATTTACATTACATTTGTGTTGTGTTGTGTAGAGGCCGTGCAAAACGACCAAGAAAAGAAGGAAAACGGCGTTTGTAGCAAACGCAACTACATCATTTCAGGCCCAAATAAACAAGTAATCTTTGAATCTATAAATTACAAAATTTGTCGTAAATTTATTAAGTTGCGCCCGGTTTCATGTTCAGCAACTGATAAATGTTCTATATGTTTGTTGGCACTAAACTTCTGTACTAATTGTACAATTGCAAATCTGCACAACAAGACGCTGATGATCGTGATGAAGAACTGGATCCAGAGGAAAGCTTAGACAAAACAAACTTCGTTTTAAGGATTCTTATACAAAAAGCCAGACAGGAGTGTGGATCCCTAGTGTGATGATAAATCATAGACTTTAGACGAACTTGGCTCCCTATTCTGCGATGAAAACCTTCCACGGGACAAGTACCCTTTTCGGCCGCCATTTTGTTTTGCCTTCTTCATTCAGCCCCATAGCCCGCTCATTTAAACTGCGCATGAGCAGAACCAATTTTTCAGGCTCAAGACCATGTAAATCGGCCTCAAAGGGGTCATTTCTTGCCATGAATTGTTTCTCGTAGAATTTAATATGAAGTAACAAAAAATAACTATTTGGGGAGGTAAAAGTGATTTTAGGTTTTGCAGTGAGGTAGTTGTGGAAGTGATAATTTAGTTATGAAGGAATAATGTAGTTACAGTAAGTTGAAATAAGGTGGTGGTTGTGAAAAGTACATACTTGTACTTATTTTAAGTGTTGTCAGGCTCTCTGTTTAGGAATTTTTGAGGCTAGAACGCCAGCTTGGATTTGCGACAAATTGACCTCTGACACGAGTTTCACTGCAGAAAAGAGGGTCGTACAGGGGGGGGTCTCTCGCACGGTTCACGAACAGAAAAAACAGCGAATCACAGATCACGGCTATCAAAATTTCATTTTCCCGAATCACGAAAATAAACAAGTAAGGTACTCGTTTTAAGGTCAGAAAAGCTGTTTTAAAAGCTTTTCGGGTCGCGAGGCGGCCGAGCTAGCGACAATATCGTGATAAGTCTTCGTGCCGCGAGCCAAATTTTAAATAAGGCGAAGGACTTCTTCGAAAGTCTAAAATATTACTTGAGAATGTAATCAACAAATCTCCGTCGGCGGTGCGGTCCAGAAGGAAAACTTGTCGCGTCAATATGACAATTCAATTGTCTTTTTAATTAAGAAAGAGCAGATGATGCTCGCGCGTGCGCATAATCGGGACACTGTCCCCTTAAGAGGCTCTCTTTGGGCTTCGGGAGGGTTACGTAGGTCCCTAGTCTGAATTTTAAAACCTGTTGTTTCACGTTTGAGGAGGAAGCCATATCGCTGTCGGTATTTTACTGTTGAATTTTCGCTGTTCTCTCTCGCTGTCACTTGTCACCATTTCTGCTCCATTGTCGCTGTTCAAAGGCTATGCCAGTTGTCGGAATTTACCCTAACGGGGCTCCTGCCCTAACAGGACCTTCCCCAAGGACAAAGAAAACTGACCGTATCATAAAAACGTCAAATCACTTTATTGTGTCAATCAAGTTACATGTAGAGCTCGATGTTGGAAATGTTAAGTACATTGTATCATTCTTCGTAATTTTGACGGCGGTATCATGAAAATTTTTATAGCTCATGCCTTCGGCCGCTATCTGTAGAAAACGAAGCGTTTTTGAAGTGAAATTTTACTTGTCTTTAAAAACGTGCGTCAAAGATCATGGGGATAGCCTTAGCCGAGCGATGTAGGAAGAAGGATTTGATAAGTATGTGCTGAGGTGCCCTGTTTAGCTGTTTGGTAAACATTTTGGTCTTCTTAAACAAATAAGCGAATAATTTTGAAACCGCTCGATGGATTTTTTTAAATTTCAGAGTCTCGAGATTAACCGTCGTTTTGTATTACCCTTAAGTTTTGAGATTATTGATGTCTTGTAAGGCAGTAAAATACGAAGGGCTGCGGCGACCTCAAAAGTTTGACGCGTCTAAGGCATAGCCTCCTCTTCTCACCCTCGATCAAGAAGACGAAAGGAGGTTTTGATCACCAGGTGGAGTCCTCATGATACCAGAAATGATTTTCTTGTTACCATATAAGCTCTTTTCTACTTTTACGTGGCCTTTCTTCTGTCGCTGGTACAGGGTACTCGGTAAAACGGACATCTACAGTTGGTCCGTTCCTTTCTTTGATCCCTTTATTTGACTGTTAATAAGACGGACATCAGCCTTAGACAAACAGTCAGTGCGCGTCCCAAAGGTTCCTCTTAGAAACAGTTTACTGGTGCCTGATGATTTTACTATTGTTAATCGGGTTTTGGTGTTCTTGTTTTTTTGTACTGGTTAAGCAGTTCTGAACCTAGTTAGGGGAAGCTTCTATACTTAAATGATAATACGTTATTTAATTAGCAGGAGAATGTACATTTTGTATGCATTTTTAAAACTGACCAGACTCATTGTCTCGACTGGCAGCTTATACCTCACATTCGATAATTAACCTTAAAGGTCTGAATACTAGGTATAAAGCACTTAGCAAATAAGAAGGAAAAGCGTCTAAGCGTATCGTCTTATAAGGAAGTAAATGTATTGAGATACTGGTCAACCACCCTTAGAAAAGTTGCCCGAACAGACGAATTCAGCTCACCAGACTAACGTAAGCCGGCCGTCTCTTCACTCTCATTTTCCGCTCTAACAGGTTAACTTTATCGCGATGGGACTTCATACTTAGTTTCCATTAATGTTAGACACTCAGGAGACCTGAAAACAGCATAAGAGAGCTTTAGCAGTGTTAGTGTCATCAGTCAACTATTTTCTCTGGTCACGCAGAAAACTAGCATATAATATATGACCAAAAATAAAGAATCAAGAAGACCTTTTAAATGTGGAAAACAACTGTTTGAGTTAGTTTTCTAATTTTTAGGTCTCCTCTGCTAATTCTTGGGAGCGTGATTCCTTCAGTATAAAGACTGCTTAATTGTCGATTAAGCGGTATTAAGATGTACCTGGGTCAAAAAATTAAAGCTGTAGCTAAGTCTTAGTGGAAAAAGGAGACTCATTACCGGGAATAATAAAAAAATATTTACTATTTGATAGGTAACTTTTCTTTGGATACCGGGCGCCGTAAAATAATTAATTTTATCGTTTTTAGTGAAGAAATCTCACGCTTTTAGAAGGCAACCGGCAGTATTGAAAGCCATAATTTACTATTTATTCAAAAACTGGTATAAGATGTCAACAAGCGAAAATAAAAACTGTCTGACAAGTGGTTAATAAAATGATTTAGTTCTGCGTTTTTACTTTTTCACTATATGTGCGGCTAGATTCCTCGAATTTCGTGTACATGTTGGATTGAAAAGATTGAAACTGGATTTCCAATGTATGCAAGGTCTTCAGTAGCAGTAAGAAGACGTTAACGCATACATATGTTAATTTAAAGCTTCACAGCGTGCAGTTTATTCATTGACTTGCGGAAGTTGGAATGCAGGGTCTCACTAAGGGGCGTAGCCTGCGTAGCAGGCGTCAAAAGGGGAAGGGAAAGCAAAAATTCTGGGGCGCGAGGATGTTGAAAACGGAAACCTTTTCCCCTCTTTTCCCTTTTCCCCCCTCCTCGTGCTCCCCTCGCGCTGTCACGCCCCCAATTCCCGCGTCCCCGTTCCGGTTTTAAAGCTGCCACACAAGCTACTTTTAGGGGATTAATCCTAATTAAGCCCTTCTACTGTTAAGTGGTTTCTAACAGGTTGCAGTTGTGTACATTGGCTTGCACCTCACATAGAGTGCAAGCAAATGTTACGACATATCCCTTTAAGAACAACAAAAAATCAGAAGATTTGAAAGGGAGTTAAATGCTCATTTAAGGTACTGAAAATTTGATGCGCTTTACCTCAAGTCCACTAACAGCCTTTACTGACTGTTGAAAAATGGGGCAGAAAGAAAATTTTCCTTAACGTTCCGTTAAAGGTATTGCATGAGACGAGCGGACGCTTTCTGAACATAATCCATACTTGACGCGCCAAGATGGTACGTGTCATTACAAAAAACCCTTAACATTTACTTGGCTTTTTGAAAGACGGTGCAGTTTGCCCAGTAAAAGAAGCATCATCAACTATTTAATAAGATAAATCACGAACAAAGTGCAATAATATCTTTAAATGATCAAGAAAACAGAAGATGGTTGAAAGGACAAAGGACCTTTCAATATAGAGCAACCTCTCTCTGGAATGAGTTGCAGCCTGCACTCAAACTTAGCCCATCCGTGACGGAATTCAAGTGTTCACTCAGGCAAAAGCTTCTTAATGACTGCTTTATTTAATTAATTTAATTAATTTTATTGACCTTTGTCTTCTTTTATCATTGTTATATTCTTATTGTCATGTACTTGGTTCATAATTTTGTAATGTAAAATTGACTCTGAAAAGCCCCGTGGGGACGAGCCAATAAAGTATATATGTATGTATTATAAGTGACAGTTTGCAGCGTCTCTCTTTTTTTAGAAAACGTAATGTGTTCTAAAACGCTCGACGTGGCATACCGCACGTATTAAAACCTCAAGAAAACTCAGCTCTTAGTTACATCCCAGGTTTGGCCAGCATGGCTGCCCTTATACAGGGAATACAAAGTTTAGGAAACAGACTGTAAACTATCGTTGCCATTGCAATCAGTAGTTACATTAAATCTGGCGGAATATGTATGAAACTGCTTTTGCGGAAAGAATTGCGTTCAAAAGACATTTGATAATCTGACCTATTTTTGCAGACAGGGGAGTTTCGCGCTGCACATTGGGACAAAGCGAAACTCCATTTCTATTAAATTTACATTGTATATGAAATCAGTCAAAAAGTATCATTTTTAGTTCTCTTTAGTTTGCGTGTAGTGATGAAATACTTTTGGTAAATTAAAAGTCACCGGTCTTGCTTTTGTTGTTCTTATTGTTTATTAATGCTTTAAGTTATCTATAAGCTCAGAATATAATAAAGTACACGCCCGTACCTGTTGTAATACCGTACGGCGTTAAAAGCCAAAGAAAATGTTGTTTTTGTAATATGCAGCATGTAGCGCCTTTATTACCCAATCAGCTTGTTTTTACTTGGTAAGAAGATTTAGAATATTTGGATCCTTGATTTGTTAAACGCGAGCGCATAAAACAAAACCCCCACCTGTCGACAGGCCATTACCTCTAGATTAAGCAGCAGGATGGACCTCAGGAAATTTACCGTTTTTGCCTTTCTCCTGAACCTGGGGATTCTCGCTACAACTGTAGAAGGTACAGAGCTCTTCTTTTCATCTTAGGCCGTTGCAATCTACATGTGTAGGTTCTTATACCTGACAAAAATGTTACTTTTTCTAGTAGCAATTGTTTTAAAATTATTAAACTTCAATCTGTTGAAACCCAATTCAACTCGGTCGAAGACTTTTTATTTCATTTACATTTTTTTAGAGAATATACTTGTTCTAGATCTCAACTAAAGCAAGAATGTCTGGAGGTTAGATCATTTCAATTCATCATAGTGATTTGTTTACAAATATGGGGGACACAACCGCCACTCCATCTCACTTTTAAGTAACTAAATCAGTGCTCGCGGAGCTGACGAACTGTGAAGTCGATTCGATGTATTTATCATCTCGTTATTTGCGAATCCTCTACACGCAATGTTCTCAAGAAAATGACTATATTTTAAAGCTCTCGGTCGATTTATTTGTTTGCCGCAACTCTGTCAAAATATCTACAAATAGAACAGTCAGCTCTGTAGTCTGGTTACCACTCGGATCGAAGAAACACGAAAAAAAGGGATAAACATTTATTCGATGTTTCATATCCTTAGATGACTTGGCAGTTTTATGATTTCAAAACCTAAGATTTTGCCAGTGGGGTGAGGACTTTGAAAAACCTGCCCTTAAGACTCCACACCCACATTCTGACGCAATGCGGAAGTTTTAATATATTTCAAATTTTTGAAGGAATAGTAATGATTTCTGTCAGTTCAGCGACCCGCATTTAACAGAAAACCTTAAACAAGTTTTATATTTTTGATTTTTATTTTTCCGAGTCAGTCATTCCCATGATTCCTGTACTTCTCGGTACCGATCTACAGATTTCCTACTTCGTAGAGTTCTGTTTTAATCCAATCAACGATAACTGTCATTGCCCCTTACCCTTTTGGTGCAAGGAACCGAGATCACCTGATAATGTTTGCGTACGTGTAACGTGACCAGAATCAAGACATTTAGATTTGCTTTCAAGTGGAATAACTGAAAATAAACAAAAAAGTAGCTAGAGGAGTCGACTGAAATGAGACTTGAAGCAATTCTAAAGAGAATTGCCAAGCAATTTGAATTTGCCAATAGGATGGACTTCGGAATAGACAATGACTTAATCACGAGTGAAACATTGAAGCTTGATGACAACAACAAACCAAAACAAAGACAACCTCAATAGGATGGCACCTAAGTGTGCATTTTTTTCTTTAATTTGATATTACTTTCCTAAAATTATTTGTCTCCAAATGTCTCAGCGTGCGTCTATATCGAGCTGGCCAGATATGCAATTCGCAAACTTATTCATTACCATTTTATGATTAAGAGCATTTTGGGTATTTTAAATGTAAACTATCTGAAGTATATATCGTAAAATTCGTCTTCCTGAATTTTCCTTACATAACGACAATCAAACATTCTATGATACAAATGGAAAGCGTAGACTGAGTCGTTTATTGTGTTTTTTTTTTTGTATTTAAATAGAACTAGGCCAAGTTACGTTTTTACCGCGCTATTTATATGAAAATGAAATTCACAAAATCCTTGAAAAAGAAAACAAGGCTTACAATTCACAAAAATAAATAAAGAGGAACCGACCAGTTCCATCTTCACATTATATTTAGCAAGGAATTAATTTCCACATCTAAAACACAGCCGCTCTGAGACACGCCCCTTGCCTCTCTTTAATTTCACGCCACACTCTGCTCATTTTCAGGTATTTCCTATCAAGTTGGAAAACTAAACGCATCAGAGACACGTCAAGGATGGAATTGCAACAGCGGATGTGAGGCGCCACAACATTGTACACTGCCACGCTGCACCAATGTGGTATTTCCGCAAACGTTTAGTGGATCTGGAACCGTAAGTAAACCCTAAGCAATTAAAACTTATAGTCTAATCTTCAGGGTTCGGGGTAACCACATTAAGCTTCTTTAAAAATCTAATGTTCTTCACAACTTTTGATTTGCCAAAGTACTTGTGGTTTTATGATGCTTTGACGTCAGCAAATTTGGTGCGCATAGGTATGCTTAAGTGTTTCTAATCCCTGGGATGTGTTTTTGAACAAAACAAAACAGAACAAAACAAATACAAAAAGCCGGAAGATTCTGACGATAAATATAGAAGGTCTCAATTCCATGAAATGGGAATGGGGGGGGGGGGGGGGAGGGTGGTAAGGTGTGAAAGTGTGTGGGGAGGGAAGGGGGCGATTGGGGTGGATTAGCTAGACTCTCTTTTTCTTCAGATTAATTTTAGTAAGTGGAGTAAACGCGCGCGGAAGCGTCGAGCAGACGCGAGAAACAAGAGAGGCATTCTCGCGCCTTCAGTCACGCGCGTTTCGCTCGACGGATTGGGAAAAAAGAGAGACTGCTCATAGTCTAGGGTGGAGTTGTCGCCTGTTAAATTTTCATTGATGCCTGTCTTTACCTAACGCATTTCAGGTTCGAGTTTTTGTGTCATTAAGCCATGAAGATCAGTCTTCAGTTGTTCATTCGCCTTCCGCTGTGTGGGCAGAGTCCGTTAGTACAGCTGGATTTCAGTTATGCTCGCGTTCAACAGGTTCTACAAATGACACTGGAATTATCAACTGGGTAGCGTTTCAGGACAAACCCATGTTAACGCATGGAAGCGTTACTTTTAGCGGAATATGGACAACAGAAACAAAGTGTGAGAAGATGGCCTTTTCTCAGGTTAGATAACAATTGATAACAAGTATACAATTTTGTTATAAAGGTGTAAAACGTAATTAAATAGTAGAAACAAATGAAATAGTATCAGAAAGTAGTTCTAAAACAAATGATCACTAATTAATATCCGGCATTTGCTCTTCATAGCAGAGTCCACTGCTAAAAGTCTTTTTAAGCTTTCTCTCGGGCTTAGTTTCAAACTTTTCCTTCCCTCGCCACAAGATAAGCCATTTTCACGTTTTACTTTGGAGGTAGTGATTGAATAATGCGTGACCGTTTTGAATGTATTGATGTGTTAAAGGGAATTTGGAAAATAGAAGTCTACTTATTTAATGAGATTAAAATTTTAGCATTAAACTTAACAAAGTTAGCCGAAAAGAAACATTGTTATTTGTAACTTTATTTAAGTAATGGGCCAAATAAAATGCATTCACCAACCTTTTCAACACTTCTTAGGAAGAGGTGAAAGAGGGGTAGAAAATTGAGTTAATGGGAATAGACAAGTAGATTTAATTAATCTGCTCCCCTTAGCCTTTGATAAATCCTTAATTTCATTTAAGTGCTGCTAACTACTTCTTGGATACGTTCATGCTGATTTATCTTTCGATAAGCTTGTTTATTTTTCAGTTAATAGTTTTTCATATATCTAACATTTTTTTGCAGAGCTTTGCTTCCAAGCCTCGTGTATTTGTCTCTGTTAAGTACACTCGCAGTACAAAGCCAAATGACTCTATGTACGTATGGTTAGAAAACGTCAACTCTGGAGGATTTGAAGTGTGCTTAAGGGAATTCTTGTCCTTTGATGGAAAACACCAAGATGCAGTTGTGGTAAGTGAAGAAAAATGGTCGAGTAACTATAGTATTGATGAAAACAAACAAACAAACAAACAAACCAGCAAACCAGCAAACTTGACTTTGCCACACTTCGGCAGCCCGGAAACCCAATTAACCAAAACGTTTTTGACGCAATTAACGTCAGTGTCGTGTCTCACGTGTCTCATGCAGTCATTTCTTGTTAAAGGAAATGTGGTTCGAAACCTGACGCAACCCGTCTTGTAAAGAAAAGGGTAGGAAATTAAACATTATTTTCTTGTCCGCAGGACTGGTTTGCATTCACTGGAAATGGGAGTCAACTTAATTTCACAATAATTGGGGAAGAAATCTTTCCAAACAGTGGAAATCCATCGTCCAAAAACAACTACGGCTTCTGTCAGGTGAAAACTTTAGTTCTAACAAGAACATTTAGCAAGTCAAAGAACACTGATTTTTTAGCGGTTAAGTTCACACTAAAGAAAACTTAAAATACAGTAAACCCAAGCTTACCAGGCCATGGTAATCGACATTGTATCCAAAATGGCAATTCCCAGATGAGCGCGACATGTTTATCTCGCGATTTTGATGTGCGCATATTTCGCGATTCTTAAATTTCGTGACTTTGCGAGAATTTTATATTTCGAATCTCTTCAATTTCGTGCTGTAGACAGTGGGCGAATATTAGAAGTGGGGACTTTACAGAAGATGGGCAAAAATAGAGGGAGAGGTGAGCACGTTCAGATCCATACTAACTTACATGACTTTTTTTACCTATTTACAGGAAGTGCCTTTCAATACGACCTTTTACAAATCGCCAATTGTGATTCTTTCCGTAAATCATGAGTATAATCTTAAGGTCAAGGGAAGTCGCCCTCCAGAAAATAATATAATTTCAGCCTGGCTAGAGGTAAGTTTGCCTTTTTATTCGAACCTGAGAAAACAGCCCGCCCGACATTTCGCGCGACGCCACCACTAGTTTTCCCACAAAATGAGGACTGAACCCCGAAAACCCCGTTTCACGACGCAATTACTGGCTTTCCCTTGAAAAGGCGTCTGTGGAAGAGTGCAGAAATTCCATACTGATGACATGTACTTCCCAGATCAAGATAGTGCTTCTGATTGGTCATGCTGCAAAATAAATTTTCCTTAACCAATCAAAAGCACTGCCTGCCCAGATCTGTGTAGTGACATATCATCAGTACGCAATTTCTGCGCTCGTTCCTCAGACGTCTTTTCATTTAGAAGCCAGTAATTGCGTCATGAAACGGGGTTTTCCTCACTGGGTTATATTCTTGATGGTCACTTGAGGTTAATGATAATGAACAGGCATTTTTTCAGTACTTTGCTACATTATTCTATTCAATTGTTTGCTTGAACTCTCACGACACCTTTGAGATCCAAAAGTCCACATCCCTTGTTCAATCAGGGAAGAGAAGAAATCCGTTTATTCTGGTAAATTTATAAAAGGACTGTGAAAACTGCGTAAAAACCATAAGAAACCAATAATTTGGATCTGATCCATAAATTTCATGACTTAAAGGTATCGTCGTAGAAATCAAGAAGAAATTATGAATTTTCTAGTAACTGATTAGTGCTATCACATTTTGTTGCAGGAAGTTGGATTAGAATCTATGAAGGTCTGCGTTAAAGACCTCAGTGGATTAGGATCGAGTCATGATCCCTTGATTGTCAGCTACGCTGTTACTGGAGGTTGTTTATTAATTTTCCTATTGTAATGATCACTATTTCTAGAAAGAACTATTGTCATTTTTGTTATTATTTTTATTGATATCTTTTAGAAGTTCTTATATGTAGAAATACATTTCATGATATTAATTAAAGAAACGCTGGAGTACAAACACGGATATACCTTAGTCATGTTACATGCACTCTATCTTTGCAGGCACTTCAAGATTGATGGGATAAGAGCAATTAGAGGGCACACAAGTAATAAAATTGCCAATACGAGTAGTCGAGTAATCGCGGTCGGGTTTGTTTATTCCCTCAAAATAAGACGACGATTTTAGTCATGCAAAATGCAAAATGTAAACTTCGACAAGTTTTACGTCATAATTCCTTGCTGTGAAGATTTCTACTGTCGCCTACTACATTCAAAATCACTTCCACCCATATTTTGCGATTTTCGTTTTTTTTAAGGTCAAAACTTCTTAATTTTCTATTGTGTAGATAATTAAAACAAACTCGACTGCATTCTTGTATTTAATGACTTTATCTCTTGTTTGCCCCCTGAGAAACCACGTAACATTGCTTTAATTTATTCCACCAGTCCGAAGCGCGTGCAAAGATTTGGGCGGGTATCGTCAATAAGGTCTACTAAGGATAAAAAAACGTCAGTTGAGGTACCTACAAGCAAACATGTTACTACTACTGTACAGTAACTTAGTTTTAATTCAAATATGAAAAATATGTTAGACATTTATGTTTTTTCCAAATGGATAACTACTCAATATTATGTTTCTTTTTTTCTCGGTACAGACCTTAATCCGTGCCTTAATGTGCATTGCCCACGGTTTGGAGTCTGCAGGACCTATAGTGCGCATGACGCTCGGTGTGAGTGCGATGACCAATGCCCCTCATATAAAGACCCAGTGTGCACTGCAAACGGAACAACTTACGACAACCGATGCTGGCATAAGTTAAGCTATTGCAGAGGACTTGAAAATAATCTGGTCTATCACCCAGGAAGTTGTGAAGGTAACAAAAAATAATTTCAAAGATTTTTTTGGCTGTATATGCCACATAGAATAGTCTGGAAGTTAAGCTCTCGATCGTTTAGAATTATAGGTGCTGGCTCAAAATTACATTGGCTTCTAGCTATGATGTTTATAACTTTTCGTTACTTTTAAGCTCGCTTTTAGCTCCCTACGCAGGGTAAGCAACAATAGGCAGCTGTAACAAGCTACTTCGTCTCTCTACTTTAGCAAACGAGCCTATAACAGCCCAGACTATAGCCGATGTTTGATCTGTGTAAGATCTTTTATTCTCTTTTGTCTTGCAATTTAGTTTTTCTGCGTAAAATTAGATTACACAAATTTGCTCGGGGCAAATATGGTGCAAAAAAGTGCAAAAGAGGAGGAAATCAAAGACAAAGATAGTAAATATCGCATTTACATACCAGTTTACATGGAGTTGCATATTTAAGAGCAAATGCAGTATTTACTATCTTTGCCCTTGATTTCATCCTCTTTTGCACTTTTTTTGCACCTTATTAGCACTGAGTAAATTTTTAAATCAAATATTTCGCGCAGTGGCCCAATATACTGGCATATGTTTATCTTTGCACTGAAACCAGCATGCAATAATAAGCAGCCACTACACTGTTGAAAGGTAGCCGACATTGCAAGTTACAGCCTAGTTTTAGTTCCATTTCCACGCTTTTTTTTATCACCACCCTTCACCACTTAGAGTTGCACTACAACGCAAGCTAGGGAAGCTACCTAAGCGATAATGCTTAAAGAGCACAGTGATGCTTCCTTATTAAGTACTTAATTTATTATAAAACAGGTTTTCCAATTGTACGGGGCCGTGTAGATCTGCTACAGGTTCCAAAATGGTCAGATTCAAACTGTCAGACAGTCACATTTCCTCCATACCGGTTTTATCCGGATAAACAAGTTCATGTTCTAATAACCGTCAATCACATGAAGCTGAATGACTCTGTGACAGTCCACGACGCTGTTACTTCATGGACCGAAAGTATCAACACAAAAAACTTCACCGTCTGTGTCATGCAAACCGGGAGGAAAGAAGAAGGCGCGAATCCATTTGCGACCATTGATTGGGTGGCTTACCAAGGAGCACCACCCGAAGGACTGACGGGAACAGTTGAGTTGCAGAAATGGTGGTCTGGTACCAACTGCGCAGATGTAACCTTTCCTACGGTGAGATGGGAATTTACATATTAAATTAAATAATTGTTGCAAATTCAATTGAGGTCTCCCATTCATGTGACATCTTTAATCCATGTCTTGAAAAAAAAAAAAAAAGGAAAAGAAAAACAGCAACAACAACAACACCAAAAACAGGAAAAAAAAACAAAACAAATAAATACTAAATAATTGGAAAATTGAGTCTCATGTGACCCTTAGCCAAAACATGACAGATTTAATCACGACTTGTCTGCGTGACAAAAGAAGAAAAACATCAAGAGCGAAAGTTGTGACCGACTTAGCGACTTAGTTAACAAAACAACATTAGGTAACAAGTAAGAATGGGAACTTACTTCGTGGTTAGTTTCAAGTAATTTTGCAGAAATGTTAAAAAAAAAAGCTGTTTCGATTACTGTTATTGCTTTTTCTTCAGGGCAAGTTTGCCGAGGCGCCAATAGTCCTTGTGACGTCAGAGCACCTGAGGACTGGTAAAGAGTATGATGCTGCTCTCATTTGGATTGAAGACGTAACAAAGGACTCAGTTAAAGTCTGTCTTCGTGAAATGCAAAACTTTGACGGTAGACACCAAGATATCACTGTGGTACGTTCTTAGTCAGATTTTAAAAAACTGGAATGCGACTGTCCACAAAATTTGTGAGGAATGCTGGTCTTGTTAAAAGAAAGAGCTAGAGCGAGTTATTAGAAGAAAAAGTGTGCTGCACCTGCAATTTGTTTTTTTGCTAATTAGATCTATTAGTCTTGAAGCCATTTTCATTGTCGTCCCCCGTTTAGCATTACACGATTTAATTTTTGTTTTGCTTACACGTATTTTTAACCAGAGCTTCGCTTTTAGCCCTGGCTAAATCTATATATTAGCGTTAAGAGGAAAAAGTATTGCTAAGTAAAGATTGTCCGGGCGATCGCAAGTGATGATCAGTCAAACGATCAGTCAAACGAAAGGAAATGCAGAAAGAAAAACATAAAGAGAAACGGAAATAATAATAATAATAATAATAATAATGAATAATAATAATAATAATAATAACAATAAAAATAATAATAATAATAATAATAATAATAATAAGAAGAAGAAGAAGAAGAAGAAGAAGAAAAAGAAGAAGAAGAAGAAGAAGAAGAAATGAATTGAATGGCATTACACAAATTGGTCTTCCTTGCCCCCATGTCTCCCTTCACACTCTTACCTGATTCGCCTGATGTCTTAAAAAATGTGGATTTGCATCCTTTTCTTGACTCTTTGCGCTCTTTGTTATGTGACAAATTCATAGGGTTCAAAATACTTAGATTCAAAGGGGCCTAAAAATGCTGAGTTTATTTAAATTTTTTGTTGGTGTAATACGATTCTGTCACAAGATGGGTGGCATCACCATGTTTTGCTTTTACCTCTTTTCACAGAACTGGTTTGCCTTCTCCAAACTGCACAAGCCTCTTTTCACTGAACATGGTGTCATAAGTTTTCCAAATACGAACCCACCTTTGGATAAAATGAACAATGCTTATTGCCAGGTAAGAAAAGAATTCTTTGCAAAAGTGCTGAGTAGCATGCTGTTCACAGCATTTTCCCTCACAAATATATCGCTTACTTACTTCACTGTTTATATTTTCAAAACACTTTTAGTCATATACACTTTACGCAATAGAGATCAAAGTGACTAGAAAAGTAAAGAAGCTGGTCCACTAAACAATACTTTAAGACAAGAGGTCAAGAACTACAGACCGATAACGTCCCTCTTAAACCATCGACAAAGTGTTTGAGCAACTACTCTGTAAACAGGTGACTTTGAAACTCGACCACATCTTTTCTAGCCTAGGCACTGCTTACAGAAAGGGACACAGCTGTGAGACCACTCTACTACGTCTGAATGAGGACTGGAAGCTAGCAATAGACAGAAAAGAACTAGTATGTGCTCTATCGACTGATATGAGTAAAGCGTTTGACTCTCTCAGCCACTCACCGACACTAACAAAGCTTGAAGCATAATTTTACAGCTGCAAGGGAAGCCTTAGAGCAGGAAGATCAACTTGCCGCCTCTTGGTATCGTGATAATTTTCTACTCGCAAATCCTGAAAAATTCCAGGCGATGATCCTTTATAATAGAAATATTAAAATTGAAGGCTAATACACTGATATAAGCCCAGACGGTAGGGTCATTACAAACACAGATTACATCAAACCACTTGGCGTCCACATTGATTACAGTATGAACTTCAGTGGTCATATTAGCGAACTGTGTAAGAAAGTCAGTAAGAAAGTAGGGATCCTAATGCGCCTGCGCAATCTTGTTCCCTGCTCAGCTGTAAGTCTTCTATAAGTCTTCCATCCTGCCTTACCTTACCTACTGCCAGCTGGTATGGCACTTCTGCAAGGCCTCCGACAGCAGGAAAATAGAACGTCTTCAAATGACGTGCCTTAAGAGCGGTATACAGAACTAAGTCTGCCTCTTACCAGACACTACTAAAATATCAGGACTACCCACGTTGCAAAATCGTAGATTGCAGGATATAGCTATATTTATGTACAAAGTCACGAAAAACCTCGCCCCTACCGACTTAGCAGAACTCTTTAAGTTACTAATTCGAGGTATTCTCTGCGAAACAAGGACTTTCATTTACTTGCTAGATTCAATACTGTAACCTAAGGCAAACATTCATTTCGTTACTTTGGACCCTTACTATGAAAGAGACTAAACAACAGGGTCAAACAATCACCTAGTCTTCAGTCTTTCGAGAACGCTATCAGAAATGTAGACATTTCTCGTATTTTATTATTTTATTTTATTTTATTAGCTTCGCCAAAAAAACAAACAAACAAAAAAAACAAACAAACAGAAAGAACGTTGGCAGGGACACCGCAACAGCTGGGCCAGTTACAGTGGGCCTGGATACTAAAAAGAAAAAAAATAAAAACAAGAACTAATAAAAAGAAAAACACAGCGACAAATACCGTATTTAACAAGACCATGTGTCGATTTGAAAAAAAAAGGTTAGATCTGAACGTTTATGCCAGTAACAAATAGGTATTAGGTTTAGAGTTTGTAAACGAGACTTATAACTTATATTAGAAGAATAAGGCAGTTTTAACAAAAACTTAGTCGCGCGTCTTTGGATACGCTCAAGCTTGACAATGAGCTCGATGGACTGCGGGGCCCAAATTTGTGTGGAGTATCCCAAATGTGGCCTAACTAGCACTAGGTATAGCGTTCGTCTTTCGTCGGTTCTAAGTATGAACCTCGTGTTCCCCTTTAAGTATCCAACTAGTTTATGAGCACGCGAAGATTGTTCGTTTACTTGTTTGTACCATGCCAGATCCTTACTAATCCATACGCCGAGATATTTTTTTGCAGAATATAATAGAAGTGCGGTGTTGTTGTGTTGGTAAGAGGATAAGATCGGCTTTGTTTTCCTTGTTATGTGCTGCGCCTTACACTTAGCTTCGTTAAAAAGGAGACCGGATGATTGAGACCAAGTTGCAAGCTTATCAAGGTCTTTCTGGAGAGAAGAGGCACCCCCCAAAGTCTTTATCTCTCTGAATATTTTTGTGTCGTCAGCGAACATCAATACTTGACTGCTAGAACTGATGACTTCGGAAAGGTCGATGACGTATAAGAGGAAGAGGGCTGGTCCGAGTATGGAAGGTACTCCAGAGGTAACAGAAAGATCCTCTGAAGTGGCGCCGAGTACCGTAACGCGTTGGCGTCGACCTGAAAGTTAAGAGCAGAACCAGTTTAAGCAGGTGCCACCGAAAACGGCCTGGATTAGCTCATGAATGAAGCCCCTGTGACTGACTTTGTCGAAAGCTTTTGACAGATCATGGTAGATGGTGTCAACCTGGCTGCCACTATCTAAATTAGTGAACCAATGTGGTCAAAAGCCTCAAGCATCTTGGTGACGCACGATCTTCCAGTACAAAAACCATGTTGTTTAGGTGAAATTACATGGTACAGGTGGACCTTGATGCTATTCAACACACAACGCTCAAAGACTTTGGACACTATTGGGAGTAGAGACATGGGGCGGTAATTTTCCACGTGGCCTTTCGCACCCTTTTTGTGGACAGGCACGACGTTAGCTAGTTTCCAGTCACTCGGGAGAGACCCTAGTTGCAGTGATTTGTTGAAGATCTTACATAAGGAAGGAGCAATCACTGAGGCAGTCTGTTTGAGCAATTTAGCAGGGATTTCGTCCGGCCCTGTGGCTTTACCGATTTCTAGTGTTTTGAGTGCAGCTATATAGAAACTTGGACTCATTGAGAGTTATATCGGATATAACAGTATGCACGCTGTCTTCTCCACTGCGCCGTCGATAGTAAATACAGAGGCAAAAAACCTGTTAAACAGGTCAGCTATTCCCGCAGGTGTATCAGCACTTACTCTTGAAGGGTTCTGTGACTGGTCAGCGGAGTAGTCTGGGACGGTTACCATGGAAACACGGCCTGGGATGGGATGAGATTTAGAGTTAAGCTTCAAATTGACCATAAGCGCTTGGGATTGAATCTAAAGCCAGTGTCTATGGAGTCGCAAAAGTGATCACGGCTTTAGCGAAGCAGTTTCTTAACTTGCGCCCGCAGAGACTTAAACTTACCCTCAGGCGGGCGTTTGGATGTGACTTAAGTTTTTGGCGAACTGAGTTGTCTTTCTTGATAAGGTTTAAAATGTTACTAGCTATCCAAGGAACCGGGTTACGGCCTTTCAGTCTCTTCAATGCCACGAAGTCCTCGACAGCAGCTAGTAATAAGTCCTTCCAGCACCGCCCGTCATCATCTATATTGTTATGGCCCACAATAGAAGAGAGATTGATTGCCGAGAGAGCGTCACGCAAACCTTCAAAATCGCCAGTTGTGTAGTCGTGGACATATTTGCGCGGGTGTGAGGACTCATTAACAAAAGAATTGTACTTAAACAGGACTACACAATGATCCATAAACACATCGGCTTTATCAGGTGACAACACCTCGGTCACTTTGGTGTGTTCTGGGGCACTTGTTATCACTAGATCAATAATGTTACTACCGCGAGTCGGTGTGTAGTTAATTTGCGTCAAGAAGTGGTCATGTAACGCCTCGATAAATGGCAGTTGGTTATCACCTGAAGCGCTATCCGCGGAGTCCCAGCAGATGTTCGGCAAGTTAATGTCACCACAAATGACCATATTTTGAAACTGATCGCAGACTTGATCTAGAAAGGTGTTAAATAAATATACCCAACTAGGGTCTGAATCCGGAGGCCTGTAACAAGAACAGAATAATAATGTAATCTTCGAATCAAATTTAGAAGAAAATAACTGTGACTGTTGTGACCTTTGCAGATCCTAATTTTATGATTTTAAGATTTTTAAGATTTTAATATGTATTATTATGAATTACTATGTATTTTAGATTATTGTTCCCAATTAGAACATATCATTATAATTAGTATTATCATAGATTATTATTATTATTGTTATTATTATGTAATTTTGGATAAGTGTCTCCAATTAGCCATATACGTTTGACACTTAAACAAAGTTCTTATATCTTTTTATATTGTTATATCAGACATATCAAGACCTCAAAATGGCAGTTTGTTTTGTTAAAATGATTAATCGCAAATATTGCTTGTTCAATTGGGACTTCAAAAATAAACACATTGACGGGAACTGAAGGTTTTAGTGATTAAGGAACGGTGTTAAACGTTTTACGTTTCTCTTTCATGGCAGTTCGTTTCATTCACGAGAGCTTATAACTCGACTCCAACAGTTCTTGTCTCAGCCAATCACAGCACGACGGCATCTGGGAATTCAGCACCAAATCACAACGGAATTACAACTTGGATCGAGGTAAAATTTTCCGTAATTGGGGAGGATTGTGGGGATGTATCGGGGCAAACAAATTTCAAACCAACACTAGACGAAAGATATAACTGAACAGAGACACACGCTTGCTTGAGGCGATGTATAGGTCAATAATAGGTGTGGCGCAAAAATGTACCGAGTGAAGTTGAGAATGCTTATCGGCTTCCTTTTGACGTTTATTATCGAATACGATTATGGTGTCGGTACAAATAATAAAATCTTTAAATTATCAGCAGGGGCCTCTTGGTGGTCTCGAACTTCAGATCTGATTGTGTGGTTTTAAACGTTACTTTAGAGCTCTTTCCTTGGACACGAAACTTTGCCCCAATCATTTGGCTGCTTTCTTCATCAACAGGGATATTTAGCTCCGTCCTTCTTGGCCTCATAGCTCATTTGTGCCACAGCCGTGCCCCTTATTAGGGTAAAAAGGATATTTTGGATAAAATTTCGAGCATTAATTCACCGTATATTTTTTTATACCTTTCTTTAATTACTTTCATCAAACCACAGTGTTAATTCACGGCGAATCTTCGCATCTCTATGTTACATAAGAAGACGTAGGGGAACGTTTTAAAAATATTCTGGTATTCTCTTCCTTTTAATTCAGTTGTTTATGACTACAATTTTAGCTGTACTACACTACGTTGAGTGCTTATTTTTTTTTTTCAGAACATGAATACCTCTGGATTCAGAGCCTGTGTCAAGGAATTATACGGGACCAGATATGACCCCTTGTCCGTCGGTTATGCCGTGCTCACAGGTCTGTAATATTACTGAGTTCATTTATGATGTAGTTTTTAGCAAATGAAAAAAGAAACGTTATTTGTTACCGGATTCATCTGGAAATACTTTGGAAATGCCCTAAACTAATAACACAATGCAAGTTGATGGTTTTGCAAGTTATGGCGTAGTCAAGAGTGTGTACCTGTTGACATAAAAAATATTCTTGAAATTCTTTCAAGTTATTATTTTCCTACCCCTCGAACAATTTCACCGTTTAATTAAAAGTTTTCTTAAAGGATAAATAACGAGGATGAAATACCTTGCTAGAAATTAAAAGCACCATGCTTAAAACAATCGTTTGAATAGTTCGATATATTTTATCTCTATGCGAGTGGTATATCCCTATCGCTAGTCTTCTATCCAATAATATCTTACTAGTACCTTGAAACCATTAAGCTTTGGAAAACATTTTCGCATCTCGCTCCTAACAGTACTGCGAGTGAGATGCTGCTAAGGATTTATCAATCCGGCAGTTTATTTGAA
>OZ037775.1:7935949-7968449 GCA_964035525.1 Porites cylindrica | reverse complement strand
TTAAACGTGTGCTTTTAGCCAATCAGAATCGGGAAACTATTTTGAATGAATAATAATAATTATTATTATTTTTTGGCGTTTAAGTAAATACTTAAGTAAGAATAAACTTAGTATGAAAAACAGACTTTTCACAAGACTGATATCTTTTCTACTTAAAAGGGAGTTAATTATTACTAGTTAAGTATCAGATATTTTATTTCTTGTCTGTATGAATTCGAATTTTTGAACGAAGTCTGTGCATTAATAATCCTTATCGTTTCTTATTTTCCTAACAGGTTACAGCAGTTGCCAGGGGTACCGATATGATTCCCAGGCATTTCTTTTCTCGCTGGTTAACAAACCAGGATGGGCACCTGTGAAACTTCCTCAGACAGGGCAGTATAGTTATGTCAATACCGACTCCATATACGACTGCTCGTATTATGGACCTACTTTCGGAGGAGGCCATGACTTTTACATTGACAACTACGCGTCATCCAGTAGCAGTAACCATGCCAACCTTGGCTATACTTACAGCCCACCGAGCGGGTACAACTACGGAAGCACCTTCGCCCAGACATTTTTGGCAGGAGGAAGTAATTGTTATTTTACACCAGACGAAGTGGAAACGTTTTACGAAACAACCTAAAAACTGTGGCATCGTATTCAGCTTCAAACTTGACAGTCAATTAATATTACATTGATTATAGCGTGAGTATCAGGCCTTCCTTGTCTCTCCTTCCCCTTTCCCCCCAGAAACTCCTGATACTCAGGCTATATTGATTAAGCCAGGATGATATTTTTTTATAAACTAGGCAAAGAAAAAAAAATCCTTTTTAATTAATATTTGTCAATATAATTTTGAGGCCTGTAAGTTACAGTACAAAATTTGTACCACCTTATTAAACTGATCTTTAATATAAACAAATGTTCTGATTTATTTCTTTTCAAACATTTCTCCTCGCCTAATTTGCAAAATGTACACCTGTTATGTTACTTATTTCGAGCTGTCTAGTCAAATTTGGAATATTAAGCCTACATGATTTAGCATTTTTCGTTTTACGTTTTACCTAATCTTCTTGATCGCGATAGACTATGAAATGATATTTGAGAAGCAGTAACCACTGGTGCGAGCGCTATATCCCCCAGGGATAGTAGAGTGAGCGACACGCGAGCGCTTGTGAAAATCACCCCACGCGAGACAGGCGTCTCCGTAGTCTAGTGCTATGCGGATGAAACTGATGTAACTCGAAGAACTTTTTAAGAAAGGCTTATGAGCATGGGATTAGTTCTCCTAGCATATAAGCAATTCATTTCCGCAAATCCTAATTAAAGAATTATAGCTTTGGTGGATAGAATGAAGTACTAGGAAGCTAAAGAAGAAAGGAATGGTTAATTGGAAAGCGATATATCTGTGGGCGTAATTGTTAAGGTTTAGCAGAAAAATATTCTCTTTGAATTTTACGTTTATGCATATCCTAATTAATTAGTCTTCATAAGCATTGATTAACAGTAATATGAACGTTTATAGGACTCTGGGAAACCTGGCCCCATTTTTTCTAATTTCCATTTTTTCTATTTTTTCGGATCCGAATAAGATCTGAGACTAGAAGTACAACTAGAAATAATAATAGGTTAAACAACATCTCTTCAAAGACAAATTCCTTTCAAAAGCAAAAATCACAAGAATAATTGATCATTGAAACAGGCCAGTTTCATGACCTCTCAACGTGTACACGGCTGAATCTCAGCTAGCCGTCTCCTCGAGTGGCAACCTCCCAGATAGACTTCTGAAAGCACTGGTCGCTAATGCCGTCCAGTGTGTGGTGGAGCGGGGCACAAAGTGCTTAGAAAAAAAGTCTCTTAAATTATTAGACGTTAAATTACCTTTTGCGGTTTTCCGGAGCACTGGATAATATTTTAGCAGGTATGTAACAGGATCACTTGACGGTCTGATCGGTCAAGTTCATCTGATAAATCATGTTAAATCTTTAAAGATTTTAAAAATACACGAGTATGTAAACCCGGTATTCTGTGCAATAATAGCCTTGTTTTTCTTGAGCTGGTAATACGTAAGTCTCGTTCAAATTGATAAGCATATTCATTGAAAACTAAAAAGATGTCGTCAAACATTTTAAAATTGCTTCATTTAGTGTAGAAGCTAAAGGATTATTTCCAGTGATAAAGTCTAATGCCGATGGGATAGTAGGTGGAGCTCGGATTTCCATTTTATCAGCATGAGATTGGCTCGCAAACCTCGCGTCAGCCCACATGTTCGTCTTTTTCATTTGAAAAAAATGGTCCTCTTTTGCTTTTCTAAGAGTTACTAACCACTAGCTAAAAAGCGACAGCAGTCACCAAGGAATGATAGCGATAACTTACTCTCTTACATGCAAGAGATGAGGATACGCAATACCACTAAGGTTCCCGTTAGCAAGCCGAAAATGGGGAGCAATTTACATTTAGTTAGGAGCTAGGCTATTAAGACGGAATCCACCAGGAAATTGAGTAATTTTAATTTTCAGTGGAGATAAAACCTTGTAGAAGAATAATTTAAAGAATATTGCATTCTTTTTTACATTTTTCAAGGGCTAAAGATGTAATAAATCATCTGTAGTAACACCAAAGAAAATTTCTTATGGAAGTCCAAGAAAATGAATATCAAATTTCACAAGAATTGTGCTATACTACCCTGAGTGCCAGAGACTTTTCAGAAACCGGAAACCGCGCTAGAAAAGTCTCTGGCACCTCAACATCATGGAACTTAATCACAGTACAGAGTAAACATTGAATGTTAATCGTTAACAAACATGGCGCAATTTTTACAAAGCGGACACTTGGGAAGGTCCGAAGGTGTCCGCTTAATAGCGATTTCACTGTACTTCCGATCGATCCATTGTTACTATAGCCACGATGACATTCGAGCGCGAAATTACGTTTTGACAGCAACACTAAATGTGGGAATGTAAGATAAGAGAAAAAAAAAACTCCAAACAATCACCTTTGTACGATCTATTCCATACCCGCACTATTTTGAAAGAAGCCGCAGTTGCCTTTTATCCTTCATTTAATTAGATGCAAACAGAAATCGATATTGCTCTGAAACAAGGAACTTGTCAACCATTTTCCCTTTGTCAGATGTTACTTATATAGTATAATGTTTCGTCCTGCACAAAATTAAGACGACCAGAGTGCCTAGTTAAGGCTTACATAACCACTTTAATAGTTAGAAAAACACTCCTTTTTTCGCGGTCCGAAAAACAACAGGATTTCGCGTGGAATAGACAACAAACTGAATCAAACGTATAGTGCACAAACTATCACCTTATCTGCGGAAACTGGCCTATGGTTCAATGCCATTCAGAGCCCGCTGAAACTAGACCTAGATCCAATTTTCCTGAGTCGAGAGTTGCTTTTCCAGGGTAAAATCAGCTAAGATAAACACCGACGAAACAATACTAGGGGCTGGAACAGAATATTTTGGCCAAACCGCAGCTCAACCACGCGATCACACATACCTGTCAACACCATGTGGCAATCACACAATCACACACTTTCGAGGCACTGATAAGACTATCCACAACCACGCATGCTCTTCTCACGTTTAACATAAGCGAAATATCATCGAATACAGTCAACTCTCTCATAGCGACCACTTCTCGTAAGCGACCACCTCCCGTAAGCGACTACTTTACAAATAATGCTTTTGTTTCTCAGTCAAACACTATTTAAAAAACTCTCTTGTAAGCGACCACTACCTAAATTTCCTAAGCGACCGCGACCACTTTTTGGGCCAGAAATTTGATACATTCTTTTGTTTTCTGTTTCCGGTAAGCGACCACCCGGCATGATTACGTATGATTGTAAGAAAAACTTCGCTCGAATGTCACAAAAGTTAATTTTTGAATAGCGCTGACCAAGTTTGCTGACAGATTATAGCAGTCGACTAACAAAAAAGATGTTTGTAATACGATCTGTAGGTAAAAAAGTGGATTGTCACATTCATGCATAATGTTATGTACAAAGTTTCATCAGTTCCAACATTATTAGAAGTTCTCTATTTGCCTCATTTTTACTTGTAAGATAATAACTTTATGTAATTACGTCAATCAGTTCTTTTTCTTGATTTTTCCCGTAGAAGACCACCTCCCGTAAGCGACCGCTTTGTCGTGCACCAAGGGTGGTCGCTTACGAGAGAGTTGACTGTAACTCGGAAAAACTAAGCCTATTGGCAGAAAAACACCTCCGGACTTTTCTCTTACACTCGTCTTATTCAAGTTCCCGGATGTAGAGTCACACGGCCGGCGGATCACTTTACCCTTGTTTTCACACCAGAAACTAACTCTTGGCCCGGGTCAAAGTTCACCTGCAATTTTGCTCTCACCTAATTCATTTGACTCCTAAGAGCCTGTTCCCGATCGAGGCCAAAGACTTGGCGGTCACCTTAGAAAAGCGAACAATATCGTACCTTTCTGTCTCAGCCCGGATTAAGGTGATTGATCCGTTTAGCCAAATGAAACGAGAATTTAATACGATATTGGACGATGCAGACACCGCGAATCATAATGACTTTGTCCCATCTCAGAGCTTTACATGATGCTCTCCGGGAAACTTTTCTCAAGGTGACCAAAATCAAAAAGTAAACTGCTAATTGGCACCGAAACCAGCTTTAAGCGCGCACTGATTTCAAATACCGTAAAATCCCGAAAATAAGCTCCGCGGCTTATAGTTTTCAAAGGCCCTATTTGAAAGGCTTATTTTTTAAAGGGGCTTATATTCAGAGGGGCTTATCTACGGAGGAAAATTTGCGTTTCAAAATCGATTGGGCTACCTTTTTAATGGGAAGGAAATTTACCTTTTTGCTTTGTTTTAGTCTGTATTTGAGGGCAATTTCCAAGTACAAACCCCCGGAGCGGCTTATACATTATATTTGGAGGGGCGATTTAACGGAGGGTTTTTTGCGTTACGAGTTTTGGGGGTTTATATTTGGGCTTATATTTGGCCGAGGGCCTTATACATGGGGGGCTTATTTTCGGAATTTTACGGTGACTGTCACTTGTGTTAAAGGGAGAATTGTGGGTAGAGCATAAAAAAAGGGAGGGAGTGAGGGGGGAATAAGATAGTAATTCTGTCTACATCCACTTCTACACAAATCCCTAACCACCAAACAAGCAAGAAAAAAACGACATAAGCAAACAACACAGTAAACAAGCTATTAGACAGGGGAAGTTGAGAAAAATTACAAAATGTTTGCTAACCCGGTTTTCATAACTCCAGGTAGACTTCCAGTTGAAATATGCAGTCAGTATACCAGGGGCCTCATGGAATCGTTGGGTAATGATGACATTTCACTGTAGACCAATGTGAACGTGAAACAAAAAATGCCCGAAGAGACGGTTTGGGTTGATTTAAATAAATTCTTTGTACAGTCATATCACCTCGATACTTTTTGCCTTACGGTAGCGTTGGGCGTATGTTATAAGGTCTATAAGGCCAGGGGCGTATAACTGTGTATAAGCACTTGGACGGTTTGCCAGACACGAGTTTATCATTCATAAATCTTTGACTGGAAACGATTTGTCAGAGACACAAATCACTTTGGGGCAATGAAAGACTCAGTCAACAAAGAAGCAAGTTTTTCTAAGCAAACGAGTGAATCAAGCTAGCTGATCAGCAGCGATGGATGATTACAGAAATTTGCCGACAATTAAATTCTGTGCTGACGTATTTTGTTTTCAGAGTTGTTCCACTCTGAAGTGTTTTTAAGACAAAGCATTTCGCGCTATTTTCTCAACTGCCGTTGTAGTTAAAAAATTAACACAAAAATTACTAGAACGCGAGTGTGAATTGATCAACGCTTAATTTCCTAAGGCATGCTTTCCGGCTCTTAATGAAAACTGTATGTAAAAGGTGCAAGTCAGATGGGGGAAAATCACCACTTCTAATAAAGTCTTTTCTTGTTATAGTTCACAAAAATAATAATAATAATAATAATAATAATGATAATGATAATGATAATGATTTTTTTAAATACAAAACTTTATTCATAGATTAAAAAAAAAGTAGACTATTTACAGATTCAAGAATATGAAATATTAAAATATATACTCTATGTACATTCTTCTTGTGTACGAAAAAGAATTGTCGTAAAATGACTATCTAAAGACTACTAATAACAATTATAAAAAGCATCAAAAAGTTAATAAAAAAATAGAAAACTATTTAAAAATAATAATTCAAACTGATAAAAAAGTTACTACTTAGATTCTGGCTTGCGCACTTTCCGATGTAATGTCAATGTCAGATATATTGGCTGCTCTTCTCTTGCTTCTGGTTCCTCTGAGACACAGCAAGGCTGATCGTAGGATGGCAAAGGATACTTTCGCCCTTATCCAAGATATGGTTGTAGCGTAGTCATCTCCTTTCTTTAACGCAAGTAGCTCTGCGAGGCGGCTATGGAATCTCTTGCATTCATCGGCCATTCCACCTGTGCTTGTAAAGACTAATGGTGTGAATGTCCCTTGCTCCACTTCCAAAACCCGCCAGCTGTATTGCCTCTTCTTCTCATTTTCATGTAGTTGGAATATCTGTTTCGGAGACAGTTCTCGATAGGAATCTGCGTTTGGATGGCACACCCGAACATCGAAGAACGCAGATTGTTGTCTGTCCCAAAACCCGCGAGCGTGAACATCTAGTCGATAATGATAATGATAATGATAATGATAATGATAATGATAATGATAATGATAATGATAATGATAATGATAATGATAATGATAATGATAATGATAATGATAATAATAATAATAATAATAAAAACTGAGAGAGAGCATTTTGATCAAAGCTGGGTGTATATATATCGACCTTAATAAAAGGGCCAGATAGTCGGGTCCGCTGAATTGAGAAAGCGCGAAGACGAAAATAAAACGAAAGGAAACTGGGAAATGGGGAGAGCAGGGGCGGCTCTAGCCTCCCCCGCAGGCATTTTTAGGGGAGCTCGTATTTCTTCCCTCCCCACAAACGCCTGCTCAACGGAAAACAACATTCCTTTCCAACGCTAAGCCAATCACATTGAACTTTCCAAATTCTGGAAAGTTGACCTTGACCGCAGAGCAACCCCCAGGGATCTTTTCGCGCGAACGGCCGGAGGACAGATAAAACAATATGGCGAACACGAGTGATCTTGATGGAGCTCTCAGTACTGTGTGTTCCAGGTTTACGATTTCGTGTTTAAATCCATATCAGAAAAAAAACAATTTCTGAATTTGTGAAGGGAAAAAGCGACATATTCGTCAATTTGCCGACTGGCTATGGCAAATCTCTTGTTTATCAAGCTTTACCTACGGTGTTCGATAGCCTCACCGCTCGTTCAGGTCACATAGTGGTCGTTGTGTCTCCTCTGATAAATTTAATGAGAGATCAAGTCCGATCTTTGCGAAGTATTGGCATATCTTCGGTTAGCCTTAGCGATTTACAGGAAGGAGAGGCGGAAAAAGTGGGAAAAGCAGCGTATTCAGTTGTTTTTGGCACTTCAGAGTCGTGGTTGAAAGTTGAACGTTGGATACAGGTTTTGTCAAGTCCCGTCTACTCGGAAAAGTTATGTTGGGTTGCAGTAGACGAAGCACATGTTATAAAACAATGGTAAGAATGAAAATGGAATAATTTCGTGTTTTTTATTTGTCTAGTTACTGGAGTTTGATAACACCTCAGTTTGAAAGTTTATACTCTGCTGGTGAAGCCTACTTTTAGCTTTAACAATTTACACATTTTGAAAATTCATTTGTCTTAAGTATACCTAGCATGTAGTCCAAGCTGACACAAATAAACAAGATGTATCCCGTTCAATCGACCGTATTGTGCACAGTATACCATACAACAGAAATAATTCAATACATGAAATAAATGATCACAAATTATCAATATAAACAGAAAATAATGACATTATTATAATTGTTATTATCATTGTTATGACTGAATATCAACTTCACCTGATAGCCAGTGTTGAGAGAAAATATTTCAGGCTAATATCTTGTGTACAAACATAGGTAAACAACTTGATCATTATATTTTACTAAGTAAAATTATTTTCAAAAATGAGTTATAATAGCTCTGCACAAAATATTAAAGAGCCCGCCTGAAAATGCCCGTGAGAGGGGCTAGTAAGTTGCAGGCTGCCAACAATGTTATTTTCCTGATTTTCTTCTCAGGGAAACAACTACAAATAACAAGATGACAGCTTTCCATTCAGTGTACGCAGACTTGCATGAAATAAGAACTCTTGCTCCATCAGTAAAAATGATAGCTCTGACTGCAACAGCCACGGAGGAAACCAAAAAGACCATCATTGATGTGCTGAGGTTGAGAAATGTATGTGAGGTTGCTGATAGTCCAAACAAAGGCAACGTGACATACGTTGTAACTTACATGCCCAATGATAGTGATGTACAGGACTACTTTAATTGAATTGTTGAAGAGGTAAAACAAGGAAAGATAGAAAAAACAATTGTATATTGTCAGACAATAAAACAGTGCTCCTTTATTTATGCCACACTTAAATATATGCTCGGTCATTGCATGTATGAGAAGGGTTCCAAATGCCCTGTCTTGGAGATGTTACACTCATGCACACCAGATGACAATAAAGAAGCAGTGTTAGAATCTTTTCGGAAAGAAGATGGACCTATCCTTCTTCTGATTGCCACCATTGCATTTGGGATGGGAGTTGATTGTAAGGGGGTCCACAGAACCATTCATTTTGGTCCGTCAAAAAAATGTGGAGGCATTTATTCAGGAGACTGGTCGTGCAGGTCGTGATGGCAAGGCAAGTTTCTCCTATCTGCTGTACAAAGGATTGATGCTAAATCATGTTGAGAGGGACATTAAGGAATACCTCAAAACAAAAGAGTGCAGGAGGAAAACTCTTCTAAAACATTTTGGCAGTGGTAATTTTACAATTTCTGACCCCCTTCACACTTGCTGTGATAACTGTGCCAAAAGGTGTGACTGTAGTAGTGCAGAGTGTTCCACCTACACTTTGTTTATAATTTCTGACGAGGAGAACCTTGACTCCTCATTGCAAGAGAAAAGGAAAGTGAAAGACTCAGAAAAAAAACAACTGAAAGACTTATTAACAAAGTACCACAAGTCCCTTGTCATGGAATTATTGAGAAAGTCAGCTTTTGGCCATGTAAAGAGTTTAACCAATTTGAGTAGTTTGTTGGGTTTTTCCGAACTGCAGATTGAGCAAGTTGTCATTAATTGCGAAACACTTTTTTGTCTGGAGGATGTCCTGAGAAGTATTGAAATCTGGGACATGCCTCATGCAAAAAAAATTCTGGATGTTCTCAGTGATGTTTTTGGTGATATCGACTCTAGTGTTTTAAATATGCTACATAATACAGCGGTTGAAAGTGACGATGAATGTGATGATGATGAATTACTAGGAGAGTGGGCTGCACTTGCTGAAGATGAGGAGCTCTTAAACAAGCTAACAAACAGTTTTTCTTTTTCTGAAATGGACAGTACCTATCAGGATGCAGCACAGAAGTCGTTAGATTGTTCTGATGTATCTCCAGTTGCTCTTGCATCACTCAAGAATGTAAATGTAGGCTAGTAATTTTTTTCAATACAACATGAGGATATTAGAGTTTTACATTGTGCATGCTATTGTCACTGCCGTCGCATTGTCATTGCTAAATCTGCCTATTACATGGCAATGCACAGATACAAAATTTCTCTTTGCATATAGAAAAAATATTTCACACGTGAGCATAACAAAATTAATGAGCAACACGAGGTGAAAAATTTTGTATCATCAAGTGGCAGTATAATGTACTATTTTATTTTAAACCAATGAAATGCCAAACCATTTCACCTTATGATTTTTTTTTAATATTATTGCTATGGTAGATAATGGTTTTCTTGACTAATACCCAGTTCCCCATTTCCCAGTTTTTTATGATAGTTTTTCTCATTGTTTTTTGTAAACTCGCCTTTATTTTGTCTCTACTTATACAATAACTGTCAGGAAAGAAAGATGCACATTTTCCATGATAATAATCCATGTGTTGGAAAATTTCTCTTGTAAGATTAAAATTCTAATCTCTTACATAATTTGGTTATAAATATTATCTGGCACTGCACTGGCACTTATGCTAATTAGTATTTTCAAGGACAATTTCCATAACAACAACACGAGAGGAAAAATTTTGTATCATCCAGTAGCAGTATCATGTACTATTTTATTTTAAACCAATGAAACACCAAACCATTTCACCTTATGAATTTTTTTGAATATTATTGCTACGGTAGATAATGGTTTTCTTGACTAACACCCAGTTCCCCATTTCCAAATTTTTATGATAGTTTTTCTCATTGTTGTTTATAAACTCTATTTTATTTTGTCTCTACTTATAAAATAACTGTCAGGAAAGAATAATCCACGTGTTGGAAAATTTCTCTTGTAAGATTAAAATTCTTATCTCTTAAATAATTTGGTTATGAATATTATCTGACACTTATGCTCATTAGTATTTTTCGAGGACAATTTCCATAACAAAGCAAAGGAGGTTTGTACATATATCAAAACAAGATCAACCTCAGCCCCACATTTACTCGAAGGCTAGGGTACTAAGTCCACAACTGTTAATGTGCTACTACGATCAAATTTGGGAATTTGTTTTTGATTACATATTTCGACAATGTATGTAAAAGTGTCTTACCGTGCCAAGTTTGGAGTCCAAATATGATCTGGAAGTGTGTTTATTTGTACGGCAATTTTCGTAAATGTCTTGCCGCCCCCGGGGGGGTACTCGCAGAAAAATTGGGTAGGGGTGTGCGGCCCGCTTCCCAAAACCCTTACCCTATTTATGACCAAAATCTGCGATTTTCCCTACCCTATTTATGACCTAACCAAAAATTTGAGACCCTATTTATGACCTGACCCTTAAATCAATACCCTGTTTCAGACCTGCCTTATAATTATTTCCCTAGTTCAGACCAATGTTAAAGGCAATGTTTATCTGCTTTTATTAGGTTAGGGGGACATGATAAGGAAGTAGCTTCTTCTAAAAAAGTGCATTCAAGACTACAGTGCAAAAATCGTTACCCTATTTATGACCAAAATGGCGGCAAAATAGCCAAAATCGATACCCAATTTATGACCAAAACGGCTGAAAAACCCTACCCTTTGGGGCCGCACATACCTATATAGCCCATATTAGGGAGTACCCCCCCCCCCCCCGGGTTGCCGCCATTACTCGATTCAAAAAATGACCGGGAGTAGTAATATTTGAAGGAGTTGGGGCGAGATGTGACGTAGAAACATCAACGCGACAAAACAAGGCAAACAAACGTGGCTAATTTCGCATGCAGGACGAGATATTTTTGGAAGATTTTGGAGGTTCTTTCTTCGCTTTTTTGAAAGTATGCCTGGTAGACGTTGTGTTGTTCAGGACTGTGGAAACGTAAAGAACGATGAATTGGGGATTTCTATTCATAATTCTCCTGATTCGGGCAGCGTTAGATTAAAGTGGAAAAGGTTCGTGTCCATTCATCGGAAGGATTTCAACACAGTGGGAAAATTTGCTGTGTGCTCGGAGCATTTTACAAGGGATTGTTTTACGCTTGCTTTTCCGATGAAAGGCATGAAAAGGAATTTGAAGAAGGGGACGTTTCCAACCATTTGGAAAAAATCCTCTCAAACACTATCAAAGCGGAGTCGACGATCGGTGAGTGAAATTACAATGTAATTTGCGCTGTGCTTATCACCATCATATTTATTTCCCCGTTTACCTGTGACATGATTTTTTCTGGCATCGTTGTTCAATGTTCGTGTAATGAATGCTCTGACTATTTGGACTTCCCATATTGTTGCATGTGTTTTCATACTTTTCTGCTTTCTTCTCATAGTTATAGTAAAACGGGCATTTGCGCTGAGTGGACGTGAAGTCAATTCCCCAATTCCCAGACCTTTCCACTCAAGCGTAAAATTTAGAAAAAGTGAAGCTACATAGAAATCCGGCTTTCTATTTTTTGAGAGATTATCTTGCTGTTACTTTGAGATTTGACAGTACTCCAAACTTCCCTCCAAGAAATCTTACAGCAAATTAAGAGTTACACGCGAGTCTTTTAAAACGACCAAAAATGAACTGATTTCTACATTCTGATTTCTGATTTCTACATTCTATAAGTTCAGTTATTGTTTCCGGGTTTTTTTTCGTTTGTATTTTAATTCTATTTTCACTGTCTGCAAATGATGCATACATTTTAAGGCAAAGATGTGGTTAAACCTTGCTTCCATTCCTAGTTTTGAAAACATCGACATAAAGCTCAAATTTAAACTTGTTTTGAAGGGGAGATATAAAAAATGGTCGTACCTATTTTCATTTTTAGCTACTAAATGAAATTCTGGCTGGTCAAACTACTAATGAGGATACAGAGGAAGAAGACAATCCTGAAGAAGAGGTGATCTCTTTGAAAGGAAGTTCTGCACCTGAGGAGAGTGCTGACACTATGGGGGCTCCCAATCTCAACCCTGAGGAGTCTCCAGAAGTCGAGGGTGTTCTGAATACAAGTCAGGGTTCTTTGCTTGCGGCAAATCCTGAAAAGGAGGGCTGCATCCCTGAGACTGAGACGGATGAGATAAGTGTTGATGCTGAGATGGCTTCAGAGGTCCTAGGTACTCCTGGTGATAAGACAGCTCTCGAGAGCCAAGGGATTTCAGACACTGATGAGGTTACTGAGACCATGCAGATCCTGGAGGCTCAGGGAATCAAAAAAGACGTGCAGGATATGGATGAAGTTATGCAGATAGATGAATCATTAACGATTCCTGAACTTGAACAGGTTTCTATGGTAGGCGCATAACTCTAATTAATGTTTATTTGCATCTTTGTATTATCATAGCAATGGCATGTGCAGTTATTTTACAACAATACTAAAACACAAGAATTCTAAAGTCTTGTTATTACAGCCTGTATTAACCCTTTAAGTCCCAATAGTGACCAACATCAATTTTCTCCTAACGATATCCATACATTGTCAAGAGATTAGGTTATGAGAATTCATAAAATGATCACCTAAGAGAAAATGCTTTGACCTTTTATCAAATTCTCTCAACTCACTCTTTAAGGAAATGTATAGAGATCAGTTTGGAGAATTTGCATATAGATATTGGGGCCTAAAGGGTTAATGTTGAAAGTTTGTTTTTTGTAGGATACTCCAACTGGACATGCTGGGAATTGAACAACATGCAAAACCCTGAGGAGTGAGGTGACTCAGTTAAGGGGCAAAGTCACAAGACCGAAGAGTAAGTTAATCTCCAATCAAACTCAGTGGGTTGAAACCTTCAAGAGCATACAAGAGCCGAAGCAGTTGCTGATGGTGAATGCTGGTGAGTCAACAATAATTGATGTTGATGAGTCATATAGGCATAACTGCCTATCTTTATATTTTTATTACATTTTATCAATATTTGATTATTTAATAATAATTAAAATTTTAATGGTGATAGAATTTTTTTAATTCCATTTGCTTAAGCTATTCAAACTGATCCATGGCCAGTAACAAATGAGACAGAGTTATAGGGCTAGAGGATGAATCAGAAGATGAGCAGGAAATGCAGGATGACGCGTATGAGGAGTTTGAGTGTGATGAAGACCCTACATGGAGTCCTGAAGAAATCGAAGTTGCATATAAAAAACTAAAGGAAGACGATACAAAGATGCAAAATTTATTGCATTTTAACATCTTAGCTCTAAGTATCCTCTGGGAAGTGATTTGGGCCTAAAACTAACTTCCATTATGAGAGGATCTATTTAGAAACAAGAGTACATGAAAATTGTTTTTTAATTTACTCAGATAAGAATTGCAAAAAAAAAAAAAAAAAGAAGAGGCATAGCCAGCCCATAGACTGGAAGTCCCAGGCCTAAAAATGTTTGGTTTGTCCACTCAACCACGTGTAATAAATTATGCATCGTTGGGGTGGGCTAGATAGCTTAAGGGCTCAAAGTTGTCATGTGTGCAATCAACAGAATTATTATCAAAAAAGCATTTTTCAGGATGTATGTGAGAATAAAATCCCAACCCACAATTAGCCAGGTTTACAACAAGTTGAAAAACTGGCAACACCCTGAGAAAAACAATAAAAATGATAATCATTTTTTTACTGTTATTTTATTATTTCAGATGCTATGATTAAATGAGTATTTCCTTTCAATCATTTTTTACAGGTTGTATCTACAAGGAAAAAACATTCGAGAGGAACCGAAGGGAATTGTTTTCCTTTCCAAACTTCTTCTTTTGTTTCAGTTCTGCCACTTGTGCTTCTTTTCAAAACCCAAACTTTCTGTATCACAGGCAGGTACCTTGTTAACCGTAGAAAGTTTCTGCAGAAACTGTAGCCAGACAAAAGTCTGGAAGAGTCAACCAGACCTGCTAGGAAAGTTTCCAGCAGGTAACCTCCTATTACGTTTTGCAGTGCTCTGTGAGCCGAATGAAAAGAAAGAAACGATACATTAAAACTGTAATTAAATTCAGGCTGAATTCGATTTAATTTTTATTACTTGCGTACATGAAAATTGGAGCAACATCAGAATTCCCAGCCACTAAACTTGAGTTTAACTGAATGCTAGAAGAACAGGGCTTCACACAGTGGGCAAGTTTGTCATTCAACAAAAAGCGAGTAAGTGGCTGAGAATTCTGAAGTTTGGCCCATAAAATTAATTGTTTACGGACAAGTATTCAAGCAACTACTGTAGGTCCTTCTTGGCCCCAATGGCATACATGACACTCTTCAAGAACAAACAGTGCATTTATTATTCATTTTCTTCATCTTCGAATTCACGATAATGCCATTTTGACTCGGAAATTGTTTCCTGATTTTATTGTAGGCGCAACAGGGCAAGGGGTATCGCCTGGAACTAGCAATATAACTCCACAGCAGTCTTGTAAATTGGCGATAGGCCACAGACCTCAGGTATCTAGTTAGAGAAATGAGATCACTGTTAATTCAAGGAGGGATTGGATGGAGATAAATAAATACTCCTTTTAAAAATAAGCAGTTGGGGCAATAAAGCCATTTAGAAAATAAAAAATGCGATTCTATGAGATCAGTCTACGGCGATGAGCTTAGATGTATCAATTATTCAATGCTACGTAAGGTTCGATCGTTCCGATACAAAGTCAACAATACCCCAGCTTACTCATTATCACTTTTGTTGCTTTGCCCACGAACAGTTGTGTACGACTTTCCAGCTCGCGTTTTTAGGCACAGTGCAGCCACTTCTAATACGTGGCGGTTTAAGCAGACGCTTTCAAACCCTGGATTGAGGGTTATGCATACGGTCCGGTCTCCAATGGCTTCTTCCATGACCTCTTCGCAGCGATCGATCTCTTTGCAGCAAATGCACTCCTGCGCTTTTGTAACAACGCTGATAGAGCAGTTCGAGCACGAACACCAGCAAAATAATGTGAAAAATTCGTCAAACACAAGAAAAATACGTCTGTATAATATTATTAATTGTCTGACCTCTTCAATAAAACTATCGCATAAAATCAGGACTACAGCTAATCACATAGCAACGAAATTGTAAACTTAAACAAAACACACAGTCGCGTTCGTCACGCACACGATTTAACGACGGGTATGTTGAAATTGGAAAATAAAAATATAAATCTACATTCCATGATAATACCATACCATTCATTCGCTGGCACCTCTCCCGAATATCTTCGTTGAAACTGTTGTTCCTTTTCTTCTTCGCGATGAACTCTTTCGTTGTAGTCCGCGGCTTCTTCCTCGGTAGCAAGGGGTTCGCAACTGTCGTCGTACGGCGCAAATTCAGACAATTCCCCCATCACTTCGTCTACTGTAAAACTTTCTAGATCACTTTCAGATGTGCAGGAAGTGGAATCCGACGGAGATGATATCTTAAACGTCTTGTTAAAAGGCTCTAAACTCACAAAATTTTCCCAAATGCGAATCTTTTGGTTGATGTTTCTACGTCACAGTGCATAAACCACGTGGTCAAACGCATGACCGCTTTGCGGAGATCTCGCGGGCTATTGCTTTGCGAACTTTGTAATGGCGGACGGTATTTACGCACTTTTCAGTGGGAAATTTCCAGCCCCCGTACGCAAGTATCGTTCCAATTTTTCGCTATTTGTATAATTTTGAACATATACAAAAGATTTATGTTAAAAAAACTCGAAAACAGAAACAAAAATTTTCGTCGTAGTAGCACTTTAAATGGTCTATTACAAGCCTCCCCTGGATATAAGTCCTCTCTTTTATAGTTTGTATGTACTACATTTATTACGATATTTTAAGCTTAACCCAAAACCAATAATGCAGAACGTATTTTGATCAGCAAAGCTATAGTTTGTTTTCAAGATGCTTTTTCTAAGCTTCCTTGGATATGAAGCTCTCTGTGTATAAGACCTCCTAAAACCCCTTAGAAAGATTAGCTGAGGACTTATATGCATTATGTTAGGGTATTACAAACCAAAGTTACCAGAATAATTCTATCAGTTAACTACATTAGCCAAAACATAGAATTGTGATAGTCCCAGTTACAGTGTCATCTAGCCTTTAAACCAGACTGAATGTTTTTCTTGTGTTTGTTGATCCAATTGAACATGGATGACATGTCAAGGTTTATCAAGGGATCCCTTTCAAAGCTCCTGAAACAGACATAGCTTCTTGAGTCATGCATGTCAAAAACTGAGTTGCTAAGACATTTGTCCACCAGGAGGGAAAGATCTCTCTCCAAGGATCTATGTGAATGTTCACTTGAGCCAGCTGCTCGGCAGATGCTGTGGTCAATTTTGTCCAGGACACTCCTAACACCACTCTCAGCATTACAAATTCTTGACACAGCATTTTCTGTAAGGTTTGGTCCTAGGTGCTTGAAAGCTTGTTTGACAAAGTTGTTGCTGTGCTCCACATCCAGGTCTAAGGCAATGTTCTTACCAGGTTTACCACTGTTGTTGACTGTCCTATTCCAAATGAAACGCTCTGCATCCCTTGGACTTAACATTGCATTCACAAGAAATGACTGATACAGGCACTCAAGGGCATATTTAGTACTGCTTGCACCATCCGCCCTACAGTAGAGAAGCAAATACTTGTATTGTCGCATCATTCTTGCACCATCACCTTCTGCTGTGGCATCAAGAAAGTTCATAAAAAATAGACCATCTGCCAACAGGGCACAGTTGTAATTGTACGCATCATCTGACTTGACATCTTGCTCAGTAGTCACAGACTTATTCGAATTGGCTTGATCACTTGTTGGCTCAGCAAGGTTGGCTGGAACATCTGGAGGTGGGTTGTGTGTCATTTCATGCCTCCTCCTACTTCTGCCATCATACTGGAAAGAGTAATTACAACTAGGGAATCTGCAGGGAAATCTTCCATCTTCTGTTAGTTGTTGGTTGTTGGTAGCATCCTCTTTCTCTTGTGCAGTGATAATTTTGTCAACAATGTTGTTGAGAGAGCATTGGTCAAATACAAAGGAATCAACAACCATTGCTGCTACCTTATGCAGATACCGAAGCTTGGTGTGCTTGCTCATGTTGCCAAGATCTGGAGGAACAGGGCATTTGGATGGTTGACTAGACTTTGATTCCATTCCTAGAATCTCCATTGCCACAGCTATTACTCTTGACTGAACCACAACAAGAAAGAAATCTCTGTCTGCACGATATGCTTTAGCAGGGTCGGCAGTGACATTTCTGCGGTTGATGGTGGTCCTGTCAGCATATAATGTACACAAGTCACCATCACTCTTTGCTGAGAAGAATCTCTTGAAGATCAACTAAGGAAAAAAATGTTTTGGGAATAAATAAATATTAAAAAAAACATCCAAGACTGTTAATTGGTTTGAGTCCCACCTGTAAATTCCAGTTTACTGTACATATACTTTCCTTTAAAAATTTTGGCCCTTACAGTCAATATCAGAAAACCATGAACACCAGAAAAATTCTAGGAAAGTTGATTATGTATGACCAATCACAATAAAGTTCAGCAAACCTTCAAACCACAAATTTATATTGCTGTTTGCAATTTAGTTTTCTCACATCTCTTATTGGCTTTTTCCTCGCAACACGATAACATTGAATGAATATTTATGTTGTTCATGATGTTTAGAGAAAAACCCTCCTATACAACCGCATGATTCAATCAAAACCTTTGATAAGTCACTTTTCACTCGGTCATTCTGTAACTGTCACATTAAAAAAATAAGGGTTTCAAACCCTCAGTAGCTCATAAATACTCAAACGATTGGTTGCTTGCTCCTCCCCCAGAAAAGTAGTCCAGTAGCATTAACTTGCATTCTTCATCTTAATTAGGTCTGTAGATGGAAACCCTTTTTGGGAAGAATTGTGAGAGAAAAATGTGACTACTGTTAAAATGACTAGATTGTTAGATTGTTGTTTTATTATTTCTTCTAGGCAATGGGCAATTCCAGAAAATATCCATACCCAACCACGGACGGCTTCCATGTTTTATCCCCCCCTTGCCTTCGGAAATTCCAAAATGCGTTACCCCCCATGCCCTCAGAATTCCATAATCGTGAACCCCCCCTCCCCTTCAGAATTTCCGGTTTTTTGGAAGTACATTTTCAACTTAGCAACGCCTATATGAACAAACGAACATGAATTTATGCCTCCTCAAGGCTGTGATCTAGCGGCGCCAGGCGACAAGCTTTCAGACTCTAACCTACCGCTAGTAGACAGCTGGCTGTGAAAACTCCTTTTTAGGTCCGAATTTGGCAATAAAAATAAACACCACTAACGGAAATTTTACTCCTCTTTGTTTTCTTGTGCTGTTTTGACGTTTACAAAGCAAAATAGCTCAAATTCAGACTGTTAAAATCTTTCGGTGGTCAAATATACCGTCGAGGCGTGCTGCGTCCTTTTATATGTCATGTAGTGTGCACGAAAAGTGTTCTAATCTGACAGGCGTTCCTTGGAAGCCAGGGACTGGTGCGAGTTTTTTTACTGTTCATCGGACGGGAGTATCAAGAAACTTGCAAGCAGTAAGATACATATTCCGTGTTTTTTTTCATGTGACAAGAAATTCATCAAGGTTAATGTGAAACCCACGTTTTACTGTTCACTTCTATAAGTTATGAGCATAAACACGTGTCTGATCTATCGATGCTTGTCTTCTGCTTCCGCGGTCATACGTTCTTGGTTTATTTACGAACTACAATAGGGGGATCAGTTGACCGTGGAAAGGTCTGTGAATGTCATAGCCTCTGTTGCTAATGGGTTCACCCCTAAAGAGCGACTTGAAGGTATCAACCTGCAGATTGGAGAATGGCATGCCATAACAGGCCAGAGCTCCGATTTTAAGTACTAGGCGACTTTGAAAGACGCGTGCTTCACATATTTGTGGCGGATTAGAATGCCGGCTTGGTCAGAGGCCCTTTGTTTAAAACATGGCGGGATACTCGCAGCTTAAGGCAAGCATGTGCCTTGTGGCTGTCAACATAATGCTTTTTAATTACATTCTGTCATAATTAACAAAACCCGATCCATGTTTGATTGAAAATAATTGCACAAATCTGGTACCAGACAAACCGCTTTTAAAAAACAAAAACACAAAACTAGTTTATGGTTATTTCTCATTAATTTCACTCATCAAAACAGATATATACTTTTATCAGTTTTCCCGTTTCTTTCAAAACATCCTTCATTTCCGGGCGTTTCACTGTAGTCAATGAAAGACGCGTTTTATCGGTCTTCTTTTTCGCGGGAATATCAAAATTTCCATCTTTCAAAACGCGATGAACCAAAGCTCGCAGGATACCAAAGCGCGCACGATGCAGTCCTGGTGTTTTGTTAGCACCCGTTAAAAATATTGAACGCCAAAACTATCAAGTTTTGGTACAGCGAGAGGCAGCTAGTTTCTGTACCCAAAGATCAGTGCATGGACAGGCTATTGAAAGAAAATAAAAGTGATGGTTGCCCAATGGATAGCAGGCCTCACTACGCAAAATAAATGTCTCATTGCATCCTTGTCTGCGAGGTTAGTACTAAATTTACACTCTAGAATACATTACTCAACTCAATCAGCAACACTTTGCAAGTAGAATTGGTGATCGGTGTGGGCAATTTATATTTCTAAGGGACGTCCGTCGCACAAAGGTTTGACGCGCGGGAGTTTTTAGTCAATGACTGACATAACAGTTTCCTCACAATCGACCCAGTTAGAATGCGATAATGTGCGCGTGAACTTTGCCTACAACTGGCAATAAGCTGAATAAACCGGAAGCTGAACACCATGAATAAGTTACTAAATTACATCGCTCAGGTTCTTTTTCTTTTTTTTCAAGTACCGGAGGGGTTTTTCGTGCATTCTGTTGCGCAGTTTGGCAGTGATATACCGAGCATAAGACAGGTAACGCACCGAAGCCACCATTTTACTCTTCTTCTACCAAACAGTTTTCCTGCAATGGTTTTAGTACTGGTCCCGTTGCCGAAACCTTGCACAAGTAAGATACGGTAATCGAGAGTCGAGAATCGAGAATCGATATTGTACTCGGGACAAGAAAAGGTCGCCGTCCAAGGAACAACTGATGCAATGCAAGAGCTTCAAGCTGCTGAGAATCGCAATTTCTGGATTACAAGCAGTGAAGGAACTCCTGAGAAGCGTCCAAATTATAAAGGAACTTTGGAGGCCAGTCAGCCACGGTGATTGTCGCACCACGCATAAAGTAGCATAAATTTGTTAGCCTGGTCTTGTCTTTGCCACAAGTCACGTAAAACTATAAAGAAGGTACCACTATGAACTCTGGAAAATGAAAATTCAATAATACTATGGTTGACGACTGACAGTTTAAAAGAGAGACAACCTTCACCTCAGAATCTTGGGCGCGCCGCCTGTAAGCTCTGAGGGAGAGGGAAGTCCCATAATTTGGCCTATTTCAAAAACAAATGACACTACAAAAATAACCTACAATTATAATTTCAAAAGAGAGACTACCATCACCTCAGAAACTTGGGCGCGCCGCCTGTAAGCTCTGAGGGAGAGGGAAGCCCCATAATTTGGCCTATTTCAGAAACAAATGACAATACAAAAATAACCTACAATAATAATTTGGATAAATGACCGACATTTTAAAAGAGAGACCACCATCACCTCAGAAACTTGGGCGCGCCGCCTGTAAGCTCTGAGGGAGAGGGTAGCCCCATATTTTGGCCTGTTTCAAAACAAATGACAGTATAAAGATGACCTAACATAATAATTTGGATAATGACCGACATTTTAAAAGAGAGACTACCATCACCTCAGAAACCTACAATTATAATTTCAAAAGAGAGACTACCATCACCTCAGAAACTTGGGTGCGCCGCCCGTAAGCTCTGAGGGAGAGGGTATCCCTATAATTTGGCCTATTTCAGAAACAAATGACAATACAAAAATAACCTACAATAATAATTTGGATAAATGACCGACATTTCAAAAGAGAGACTACCATCACCTCAGAATCTTGGGCGCGCCGCCTGTAAGCTCTGAGGGAGAGGGAAGTCCCATAATTTGGCCTATTTCAAAAACAAATGACACTACAAAAATAACCTACAATTATAATTTCAAAAGAGAGACTACCATCACCTCAGAAACTTGGGCGCGCCGCCTGTAAGCTCTGAGGGAGAGGGAAGCCCCATATTTTGGCCTGTTTCAAAACAAATGACAGTATAAAGATGACCTAACATAATAATTTGGATAATGACCGACATTTTAAAAGAGAGACTACCATCACCTCAGAAACCTACAATTATAATTTCAAAAGAGAGACTACCATCACCTCAGAAACGTGGGCGCGCCGCCTGTAAGCTCTGAGGGAGAGGGTATCTCCATAATTTGGCCTATTTCAGAGACAAATGACAATACAAAAATAACCTACAATAATAATTTGGATAAATGACCGACATTTCAAAAGAGAGACTACCATCACCTCAGAATCTTGGGCGCGCCGCCTGTAAGCTCTGACGGAGAGGTAAGTCCCATAATTTGGCCTATTTCAAAAACAAATGACACTACAAAATAACCTACAATTATAATTTCAAAAGAGAGACTACCATCACCTCAGAAACTTGGGCGCGCCGCCTGTAAGCTCTGAGGGAGAGGGAAGCCCCATAATTTGGCCTATTTCAGAAACAAATGACAATACAAAAATAACCTACAATAATAATTTGGATAAATGACCGACGTTTTAAAAGAGAGACCACCATCACCTCAGAAACTTGGGCGCGCCGCCTGTAAGCTCTGAGGGAGAGGGTAGCCCCATATTTTGGCCTGTTTCAAAACAAATGACAGTATAAAGATGACCTAACATAATAATTTGGATAATGACCGACATTTTAAAAGAGAGACTACCATCACCTCAGAAACTTGGGCGCGCCGCCTGTAAGCTCTGAGGGAGAGGGTATCCCCATAATTAATTTGGCCTATTTCAGAAAGAAATGACAATACAAAAATAACCTACAATAATAATTTGGATAAATGACCGACATTTCAAAAGAGAGACTACCATCACCTCAGAAACTTGGGCGCGCCGCCTGTAAGCTCTGAGGGAGAGGGTAGCCCCATAATTTGGCCTATTTCAAAACAAATGACAAAACAAAGATGACCTACAATAATAATTTGGATAATGACCTACATTTCAAAAGAGAGACTACCATCACCTCAGAATCTTGGGCGCGCCGCCTGCAAGCTCTGAGGGAGAGGGTAGCCCCATAATTTGGCCTATTTAAAAAACAAATGACAATACAAAAACAACCTACAAAAATAATTTGTATTATGACCAACATTTTGAAAGAAAGACTACCTTCACCTCAGAATCTTGGGCGCGCCGCCTGTAAGCTCTGAGGGAGAGGGCAGCCCTATAATTTGGCCTATTAAGTAAAAAGCAAGTAACAATAAAAAGGTAACCTGAAATAATAATTTTTGGATTATGATTGGCATTTCAAGGAGGCTAAAATGATTGATATAGAAACCATACTGTATCTGTGACCTTGATTATACAGATCGCCGAAGCGAACACGAAGATGTTGAAGTGGAAGCTAGAATATCTGGAGTAATCCAGCGTCTTGGGCTCCTTCCAGCGAATAAGATTTTGGCGGGATTTCGACAGTGCTTGGCGGGCTATTTGGAGAGTGATTTGTCACTGGAGGCACATCGACGCTTACATCGTCTTCAGCCAGAGAAAAAAAGACTTAAATCCTTCGCCGTTTGATCAAAAAGGTCGTCGTCCATTGAATCAGATAATCGGTCTTGCTGTTCCTCAAGGAGATGTGAAGTAGAGCTCGAGCTCTCGCATTCGTTTTCTCCGGCGACTATAAAATGTGCACCGTTGACGGCTTTTCTCAAACGTTCAAATAGAGAAGATTTAAAAATTTCCTTGGTCAGGGTCTTTTCCACGCCGAGTTCCTTCCAAACCGGAGAAAGATGTGTCAGCAGAGAGAGTATTCCTACTTGTGGCTCCACAGTAAAACTTGATACGCCGACTCGCTGTTTTCGCTTCGAAGGTCACCAATGTTGACACGGCATACTACTCTTGACAGAAGCCGAGTTAAATAAGCCATCGGAGCACTGTTTTCTTAAAAGAAAGCACTTGAAAAACCATTGAAAGCGTATCAAGCCTATTTGAATCCAAATGCGGCAAGAAAACTGTAGTTATCAATTGCGAAGCCAGAGGCGCGAAGATCGACTTCCAAATTTTCAATCGACCGTGAAATGAATTTATAATACCCAAATAGTCTGATCAAATTTCGCGTTTCCTTGAGATGTCTGGTTCTTTTAATCAGAAGTACAAAGTTCCTTGACAGGCAATGTGTCCGGCGCTCTCCAAAGGTGTCTGGAGGAATGCTTAAAACTAATTACCTTGTCTGTTATTGGAAACCGATTTGCGGTGGTTGCTGTGGAGATTAGGCCTCCTCCTGCGCGCACTAAAATCGGGCCTCTGGCCTGTTATGGCTGTAAAACTTCTCTCGGTAAAAGTAATTTTTTAATTATTCATGAACTTTTAATATAAACAGAGACATCAAAATTCAGTGTGGCATTAACAGAAAAATTATAATTTGTTAAAACTTGTACGGTTGTAAGGGACCAATAATACAAAACATCAAAAAGGGCAACAGCGGCAATTATACCTTCCAACCTTTTAATTGGGCGATTCCAGAAAATATCCATACCATACCACGGACGGCTTTTAGGATTTCCGAAGGGGAGGGGGGGGGGTTCACGATTATGGAATTCTGAGGGCATGGGGGGTATTTACGATTGGGAATCCGAAGGCATGGCGGAATTCCACAGGTGGGATTTCTGGAGTAGAAAGTGTAGAGTGAGTTCCTTGAAAACGCTATTGTTGTGGACTTTTGTAGTTCGTAAATAAACCACGAACGTATGACCGCGGAAGCAGAAGACAAGCATCGATAGATCAGACACGTGTTTACGCTCATAACTTATAGAAGTGAACAGTAAAACGTGGGTTTCACATTAACCTTGATGAATTTCTTGTCACATGAAAAAAAAAAACGGAATATGTATCTTACTGCTTGCAAGTTTCTTGTTACTCCCGTCCGATGAACAGTAAAAAAACTCGCACCAGTCCCTGGCTTCCAAGGAACGCCTGTCAGATTAGAACACTTTTCGTGCACACTACATGACGTATAAAAGGACGCAACACGCCTCGACGGTATAGTTGACCACCGAAAGATTTTAACAGTCTGAATTTGAGCTATTTTGCTTTGTAAACGTCAAAACAGCACAAGAAAACAAAGAGGAGTAAAATTTCCGTTAGTGGTGTTTATTTTTATTGCCAAATTCGGACCTAAAAAGGAGTTTTCACAGCCAGCTGTCTACTAGCGGTGGGTTAGAGTCTGAAAGCTTGTCGCCTGGCGCCGCTAGATCACAGCCTTGAGGAGGCATAAATTCATGTTCGTTTGTTCATATAGGCGTTGCTAAGTTGAAAATGTACTTCCAAAAAACCGGAAATTCTGAAGGGGAGGGGGGGTTCACGATTATGGAATTCTGAGGGCATGGGGGGGTAACGCATTTTGGAATTTCCGAAGGCAAGGGGGGGATAAAACATGGAAGCCGTCCGTGGTTGGGTATGGATATTTTCTGGAATTGCCCATTTTCTCCAATAACATCCATTACTTTGAGTGCTTTGGTATTGCTGCAAGTTATTTTCAGCTTGCTGAACCTATCCAGTGCGGCCTGTGAAACAATTACAAATGAATAACACATAAGCTTACAAAGTTATGGCAAGAAAGGTGAAGCAACTAGAGTTCAATATGCATTGTTACCAAAGAAGAGCCAGTCATTTCCTGTAATCCTTTATTTCATAATTTTAACTTCAAAGAAAAATTTTAAAACAGTGAAACACCGCTTGAAGTTATGAAACCGATGAATTACTTCATAACCACATAACAAAACACCACAGATAAGTCAAACTTTAGCTAAACATTTCTGACCTACAGCATGTAACAATGTACACTTTACATGTAACAGTTAGATTTGCATTTCACGAATAAGACGGTAACTTCCAATTTTTACCTCAGTAGCTCTTGTTTTGAGTACTAAACTCAAGGCGCTTGCCGTGGCGTTCATCTGGGGATTTCTCTGCTTAAGGAGGATTGACCCAGCCACTGCCATACTTGGAAACCAAGTTGTAGATTTCTGACTCTTTCCACTAGTGACCGTCAAAAGGAAGGAGTAAATAGAGGTGCCCTTTCTTTCCACTCGTTACATAATTTCTCCAGGTCAAAATTGATCAGGGCCTCTTTTGTACAGTTCCTTAGAGATGAAGGGTTCTTTTTGGAGCAAAGATCTCCTACCTCTGCCTTGAGTAGACGAAGAACTTTCTCGATCACAAGATGGGTGAGAGGAGCACACTTCAATACGGCAGTTGCGATACGCGAAGGCGGGCCATGAATAAGAGATTTCCCCAGTGCTTCGTAGTCTTTTGGCAATGTCTTATTCACAGTCTTACTCGGGTAGCTAACAGAAAGCTTGACAGTGGTGTTTTCGATAGAAGTCTTGCTTTGGTTCGATGTCTTCTGTGTCGAGGAATGAGAACGGAATGTTGTTTTCCGTTGAGCAGGCGTTTGTGGGGAGGGAAGAAATACGAGCCCCCCTAAAAATGCCTGCGGGGGAGGCTAGGGCGGCTCTCTCCCTTCCTTTTCCTCTTTCTCGTCCCGCCAACTTTTTGCGCGCCTTTTACTTCCGCGTCTTCCCTACTATCTGAGAGCCTGGAACAGGCTACCTAGCATGGAATCTTAGGCCCGGTTCAGACGCCGAACTTTTCATGAATCCAACCTAATACATTGAATTAAGTACATGAAAAGTTCGGCGTCTGAATCAATTAGGAATTCCTGTTTCAATTTGGAACCACTCAGCCGTTCTTTTTGCCTAGCGTGGCCGAGAATTTCGCCTTTGGAGCGACTTTGAAACGGCTTTGATTCAGACGCCGAAATTTTCATGTACCGAGCCTAATGCATAAATTATTATAACGTATTTTGTAAGCAGTTTGAACGAAAGGAGCATTTTTCGCCTTTTGAACTTACTTCAGCTGCAATCAAGATCGGCGTCTATCTGTGCGTCTATCTCACCCTATCTGTACTGCACTTATGTGAATTCAACATATGTCAGTTCAAGTTTATTAAAAACACTTCACTTGCATACATACCATAATTAATCCTAATTAATGTCGCAGATAGACGTAAATGAGAAACCTCGATATGACGAAGGGCCAACGGACTGGCAGAAATGTTTCGTTTTATCGAGAATCTTTTCATATATTTTACCATAACTGGGGTAAAGAAAATCGTGAGTTACATCAAGGAATTCGTCACACAGAGGTTCGTTATATCCAGGTACAACTCGGCTCTGGCAAACAACAATTGAACAATTCAAACCTTTGTATCGAGGTGCCGACAACTGAATATTATTGTGCAATTTATCGCTCTTTTCAATATATTTTTTGTGTTTAGCTTTTCAAATAAGTATCTGTTTTTTCCTTTCAAAAGTAAATACTTAAGTAAGAAATTTTCACGAGACTGATCATCGATCTTTTCTGAGGGACTTAAGGTGGCTCCGTAATTAATACAAGAGCTTTTAGCTGTGACAAATTTTTCGTCATAACTTTTTCGATTTTAACGCGATGGCTCCGAAACTTTGCAAGGAACAACAGATATCATTCGATAAAAATGCAAAATATTCCGATTTCATTGATGGTAAATATTTCTTGAGAAATTAGCGCTTAAAAGGACCCTACTGTTCAAAGAAAATCGCGTCCAGTAAAAAATTTTGCTGATATTTGTTACTGAAATTTCTGGTATCGGCTTTAATTGATATAATAAATATGCCAGAGGAATTTCAGAAAAATCGTTGGAGCAGAAGTCCGTCACTAAAAGTCGCTCAAAATTCAGCTGTGAAATTGTTTGGGAATTTCAAAAATAAATTACTATCAGGAAGAAGGAGACACCAGTTTCAATTTTCGGGACAAGTAAATTCAGTGTTTGCTAATTCTGAAAACACAAGCCGATTGCCTATCGTGCTATTCTTTAAAAGGTACTTTTCAGTTTTAGAAGCACTATAAATTGCTCCAAACTTTGCTCTTACGTCGAATGACTTGTTCCTCGACATTTTTAAAATATCCCTTGGCAGTTTTGGTTCAAACTCCTGCTACATACATTTTGATGTATTGTAATGCATGTTCAACGGCTTTTCCTGCTGTACGTAGTTTCCAATTCAGGAAAAAGGTACTGGGATTGTAAGCTACCTTGTATCGAAGCTCAGATAGAACTGTCGAGCACCTTTGTTTATGACCAGAAAATGAGCACGAGCGGCAGCTCTGCGAGGAATTCGCACCTCAACCAGGGGGGACGAATGACACTGATGCCCATGTCTGTGAACCGATCTGTATAAACATGCATTGCAGAGCAAAACATAATAATCAAGAAAAAATACCCATCCATTGAAGGAAGGAGTGACAAAAATTTCTCAGTTGTAAATTTATTCATGGGCAGTATTTTTGCGATAATTTTATTTTGCACTGTGATGTTATTCGGTTCACAGGCATGGTTATCATTGTCGTTCGTCCCCCCTGGGTGAGGTGCGAATTCCTCGCAGAACTGCCGCCCGTGCTCATTTTGTAGTCATAAACAAAGGTGCTGGACAGTTCTATCTGAGCTCTGATTCGAGGTAGCGTCCAATCTCAATACTTTTTTCCTGAGTTGGAAGCAACGAACAGCGGTAGAAGTCGTTGAAAATGTATTGCAATACATCAAAATGTATGCAGAAGGAGCTTGAGCCAAAACTGCCAAGGGATATTTTAAAACTGTCGAAGAATAAGTAATTCTACTTCAGAGCAAGGTTTGGAGCAATTTATGGTGCTTCTAAAACTGAAAAGTACCTTTTAAAGAGTAGCACGATAGGCAATCGGCTTTTGTGTTAAGAATTAGCAAACGTCGAATTTACTTGTCCCGAAAATTCAAACTGGTGGCTCCTTCTACCAGATAGTAATTTATTTTTGAAATTCCAAAACAATTTCACAGCTGAATTTTGAGCGACTTTTAGTGACGGACTTCTGCTCCAACGATTTTTCTAGAATTCCCCTGGCATATTTATTATATGAATTAAAGCCGATACCAGAAATTTCAGTAAAAAATATCAGCAAAATTGTTTACTAGACGCAATTTTCTTTGAACAGTAGGGTCCTTTTAAGCGCTAATTTCTCAAGAAATATTTACCATCAATGAAATCGGAATATTTCGTATTATTGCCGAATGATATCTGTTGTTCTTTGCAAAGTTTCGCAGCCATCGCGTTAAAATCGAAAAAGTTATGACGGAAAATTTGTCACAGTTAAATGCTCTTGCATTAATTACGGAGCCACCTTAAACTACTATTTAACAATTATTCCACGAGGGCGCGTTGGATATGAGATGATAGATAGCCAACGAGGCGCATAGCGCCGAGTTGGCTATAATCATTTCATATCCAACAAGCCCGAGTGGAATAATTGTTTTATTAAAAACGCCCACAAAATCTCGTTGAATCTCCCCGACTAGAACAAACCGGAAAAGACAAGAGACTTCCGCTATTGACATGTCACACGTCTATCAAAACTGTCAACGCGCGAACCGGGCTCGCCTAGACTGCATGAATGAAAAATCAAAACATTGTGCGATGAACATTACTTTTTTAAAAACTCATCGCGATTCTAGGATTTTACACAGCAGAACAGCTTAAAAAACCTGGCAGATAATGCGAAGGAAAGGAATTTTTAAGTGACAGCCGTCGAAATTACTATGAATTTGGATTTTCGGTGCAGTTATAAAAGTAAGAACAACGGAGAAAAACTACCGGTATTACCTTGGTCGCTTGTTATGAAGTTGTTTGAAGCCACAAGCTGGTTTTGCTGAACGAGAAAAGAAGCTATACTGCCGCCTCGATTGCTCTAGTGAATGGCAGCATAGCCTGTATTTGTAGCTGGTTACTTGTGATTTATATTCTTGATGTCGGATAAACAAGCTGCAGGTATCTATCGGCGAGTGACTCGATCGGCGAATGGCTTCGCGATCATGAGGAAACAACACTTGTCTTCTTTCGTAGCTGGTCAAGGTAGTTTAGTTCCATGTGTTTTTCGACAAACTTTCAAACAAGCTCTTGTGGCTGTTTTGTTTGTTTTTGTCTTTTTTCTTTCGTTGAAATTGCATTTCTAGTATTCTAAGAAATGAATTAAAACGATTTGCTTCGGGCGCCGTTCTATCCTTCGCGAAAAAAAATCTCAGCTAGCTTCCAATTTTAAACTGACGCGTACACCGACCATATATGGAGAACATGGTATATTAGCTCATATACCATAACGGCTAAGCCAATCAAAATGCTAGAATTGCATTATCCAATGATTCAGTTTTTAATAATACTAGTTATCCGATTTTCTTGTCTGTATGAATTCGAATTTTTGAACAAAGTTTTCTTTTCTTATTTTCTCGCTAATCCAATTTGCTGTAGACGACCTAGTTAGGCAAGCCGAAATAGATAAGTTCCAATTGAATGAGACCAAGTGTAAAGAGTTGCAGATAAGTCTCTCAAGGTCTGTAGATCCTTTCAAAGCAGTTACTATTAACAACAAACCAATTGAGGTTGTAACTAGCGCAAAACTTCTTGGTCTCACAATTTCAAACAATCTAAAGTGGAACGCTCACATAAAGAATGTTATCAAAAAAGGAGCCTCTAGGCTATATCTATTAAGGCAGCTTAAGCGTGCAAAAGGAGATCCTGCGCAGCTACTTTGTTTCTATACTACGTGTATCCGGCCCATGTCTGAATATGCCTGCCAAGTTTTCCACAATGGTCTGCCTGAGTATCTCTCTGAAGAGCTAGAGAAAATTCAGCGCCGTGCACTTAGAATTATTTTCCCAGATTTAGGCTATCAAGAGGCTCTCAAAGAGTGCAATATTTCCACCCTCCATCAACTGCGCCAATGGCTGACAGAGCGCCTATTCAATGAGATTAAGGACAACAGCCTCCACAAATTACATGGCCTTTAATTTTGCCGCCACGTAATCTTAGTACTGTAGCCTTAAGGAGAAAGCGCGCTTTTAACGTACCTCTTTGTAGAACAAATAGACTAATGAATAGTTTTATCATGCATAACGCGGCTATTTTCTAATGGTTTTATTGTAAATTCGCGGCTATTTTCTTAAATTTCATGACGTAGTATCTTTGTTCCTTTGTTTTATTTATTTACTGTTATTGATTTATAATAGTTAGTCTTAGTATTCAACGTATTGTACAGTCCGTAATCCAGCCCTTGGGCTGCAATGGATTTTTAATAAAGCTATCTATCTATCTCTAGGTTCCGAAAGCCAGTATCAATATGATTCCCAGGCATTTCTTTTCTCGCTGGTTAACAAACCAGGATGGGCGCCTGTGAAACTGCCTCAGACAGGGCAGTATAATAATCACAGATATTCAATACTCGAATGCTCGTCGCATGCATATGGACCTACTTTCGGAGCAGGCCATGACATTTACATTGCTGACTACGCGTCATCTAGTAGCAGTTCCTATACCAATCTTGGCCATCAATACAGCGCACCAAGTGGGTACAGCTATGGAAGCACCTTCACCCATACTTTTCTGGCAGGCACCTATCAGTTTACTCCAGACGAAGTAGAAACATTTTACAAGACAACCTAAAAACTGGGTATTCCGCTTCAAACTTTTTGGCAGTCATTTACTATTACACTGATTAAGCCAGGATACCGGTAGTATCTGATATTTTTTATAAACCAGGCAATTTGTCAATTTAATATTGAGGCCTGTAAAATACAGTGCAATTAACCTTGTACCACCTTATTAAACTGATCTCTGTTATAAACAAATGTTCTTATTAATTTCTTTTCAAACATTTCTCCTCGTCTGATCAGCAAAATACATGCCTGTTGCGTTTGTTATATCGAGCTGTCTAGTCAAATTTGGCTTATTAAGCCCACATTATTTTGCATTTTCGTTTTATGTTTTCACTGGTTTTCTTCATAACCACTGGTGCGTGCGCTAGGTGAATATGATGATATCCCTCTACTGTGGTGCTACGACTGAAACTGAAGTAACTCGAAGAATTTTTTTAAGAAAGGCTTATGAGCATGGGACCGATTAGTTCTCCCAGCAAAGAAGATATTCATTTTGCCAAAATCCTAATTAAAGAATATAAGGTTTAATATACACCTGCATTAACAGCACCGTAGACCGACTACGACTTTGAAACAGATGGTCTAATTCTGCCTTAGTATAACCCTCCTTCCTTAACGATCTCAGTATAAAAAGACATTGGTTCGCTTTAACTAGCTTATGCCCTACGTGTAGTAAATCGGCATTCTTCCTGGAAAGTAGCACCACAAATGGAGAGCGTTTTGTTTTGCGAAATACCTGTCACGAGAGGAAAAACTTGTGTTCAAGGCCTTTCGTCTTACAAATGGAAGTTGAACAATTTTCTTTGATGGCAGCCATTTGTAATGTGGCAATCAGAAATAACGGCTAAGTTAATATAGATACAGCAAACTTTACCAAACTGATCCGAGGCCTATTTTTAACGGTAATAATGACTCGGGTAATGATCACTGACACTCCTTTATGTATAACCGAGAAAGGTACACAATATATTTTTTTTTCAGAAAGTCTTCCTTCTGTCTGTGAATACCCATACCGTAATTAAGTCTTTTGAATTCTTATTCAAAAAGTTATAACATGAAATGCGTTTCGCCAACTGAAAATTGTGGATGTTTTCTCAATTGTGGCGATATCATTACTTTAACTTCGATCGGTAAGTTTTAGCTACCCGAAACTAGCGACCTAGCTCCCGAAACCGAAAGTAGCGATATGAAAAGGCTGCTTAATCCGAAAGTACTCGTTACTTGCGCAACTTTACAGTGTTTGATAAAATTCGATGTTTCAGTCCGATGTTTCCATGAAAAAATAGCTTTCAACCAGTCA
>OZ037775.1:7880949-7930949 GCA_964035525.1 Porites cylindrica | reverse complement strand
TAATCTGTGATGAAATTGGTAGGGTATCTTTTCCGTTCGTTGTACCGATCAATTCGAGGTCGTCTCACGTTTCCTCGCAAAATTAAATACCGCGCTACCGTGAGAAAAATTGGTAAATACCGAAATAACCGCTGACCCCTACACCCGCTGACCCGTAACGTCCGTTGGAATGTATGTAACGAAATACAAGCAGCCCACATTCAAAGTACTTGGAGACTAGCTGAGGCTGAATTCATCATTATTAATAGGAAAAACATAAAACTGTTTCACCTCACGATTTCTGGTGATAGAAAGACTGTTTTATTTTAAACTTATATTTCACGTATTTGTTTGGATCCCGCTGCAGTTCGGACAAATGAACGCTGTCACGCGACAACATTTCCAAAATTCAACTCTCCTTAGCCGGATGGTAATTTCGAGTTGTTCTCTTTTTCTGCGAATCTTTCATTTTCCTTTCTCTTTTAATTCTATATACTTCTATTTAGGATGGTTTTGAGCGCATAGCAAGGCTTAAAGTGGCGTTTACCACGCTATCCTTGGCCATATTGGCAACAGAGAAGTGTTTCGCCGAAGTGGCAACTTAACGGTAAATACGGTAACTTTGAACGGTTTTTACAACGTTAGTATACTTTGGCCGAAAAATGTTTTTCCGAAAACGTGATGTATATCCCTCCAATGTCTGATTCATCACTGTGATTGCTTTCAGCAGCGTTGGACTTTTGAGAAATTATTATTTTAAAATCAACTCCAACGCTCCATCTAATTATTTTAATATGCAATATTTGAAAATTTATTTTTTATTCCCTTCGGCAGTTTTTCGATGTGTATCGAATGATATTGCATTAAAAGGCCTTTTTCTTCATCACTGTGTGGTTTTCTCGTTGTTTTGCGTCGCGATAGTGATTTCTGAACCGTTTTTTGTGAGAGCTTATTTTAGGCCTGATTTTGCTGTTACAAGACGGAAAAAGTTTGCGGCTCGATATTTTTGGTTTAAAGCGAAACTGAAACCAAAGAAATCCATTTTTGAATAGTATTCGGTAACCTCTACTCGGGAGATAAAAATTGGGCGATTTTATTTTTTGCCGGAAATCATCGGTCGTTTCTTAGGCGCAGGGCCTCTTAATTACTGTACGGAAATGAGAATGAAGTGCACGCATTAGTGAGGTTGGCTTTCTACGAGAATCTCTTGATTAATGGGCAAGAATCATGTGTCTGTTGTCCGCATGAACGAGTGTCTACATTACATTTAAGACGCCCAATCAGGGCTTCAGGAGGGTTACGTACGTCCCTAGTCTAAATTTCAAAACCAGCAGTTGTTTTGCGTTTTGAGGAGGAAGCCATATCGCTGTCACCGTTTCAACCCATCGGGTTTGTGTCGTTTGTCACCATTTCTGTTCCAATGTTGCTGTTTCAAGGCCATGTCGCTTGTCAGAATTTACCCTAACTAGCTGGGCTCCTGCCCTAACAGGACCTCATTTCAGTGTGTATGAATGTAAAGGAAATGTAAGGGCCTTCCCCAGGGACAAAGAAAACTGACCGTATCATAGTGACGTCAAATTACTTCATTGTGTCAATCAAGTTAGACCTAGATGTTGGAAATGTTGAGTACATCGTGTCATTCTTTGTAATTTTGGTGGCCGTATCATGAACAGTTTTATAGTTCATGTTCGGCTGTTATCTGTAGAAAACGAAGCGCTTTTAAAATTAAATAAATTTGAATTGTCTTTAAAAACGTGCCTGAAATATCATGGGGATAGCTTCGGCTGATGTAGAAAGAAGGGCTTGATTAGTATGTACCAAGGCGCTCTCTTTTGTAAACACTTTGGTCTTCTTAAAAAAATAAGCGAATAATTTTGAAACCGCTGGATGGATTTTCTTTTAATTTCAAATTCTCGAGATTAACCGTCTTTTCAGGTATTACCGTTAATTTTCAAGATTATTGATATCTTGTAAGGCAGTAAAATACGAAGGGCTGCGGCGACTTAAAAGGTTTGACAAAAGGAGGCTTTGATCGCCGCGTGGCCATGGAGTCCTCATGTTACCAGAGATGATTTTCTTGTTACCATGGAAAGTCTTTTCTGAATTTAGGTGGCCTTTCTTTTGTCTCTGGTACAGTCGACTCTTTCTGAACGGAATTTTCTATTAGACGGATATCCCGGTAAAACGAACATCTAGAGTTAGTCCTTTCCTTTCTCTGATCCCCTAATTTGACAGTTTATAAGACGGACATCAGTCTTAAACAAAGAGTCAGTGCGCGCCCCAAAGTTTCCTCTTAGAAAAAGTTTACTCTTGCCTGAAGCTCCTAGTGGCGTCAATTGTGTTTTGTTGTTGTTGTTGTTGTTTTGTTCTGGAGAAGCAGTTTTGAACCTGGTAAGGGGAATCTTCTATACGTGAATGATAATATGTTATTTTATGAGCAGCTAGGAGAATGGACATTTCGTATGCATTTTTAAATATGACCAGACTTATTAGGGAACTTAAGAACCACGACGAAGTTCACGACGACGACGTGTGTTGACCGGGAAAGGACTGGAACGAGAACGTCAGTTTCGGCGGGAAAAAGGAAACTTAAGATGCAGTCGATCGGTAGGTCGACGACGACGACACTGAATGTAAACAAACAAGTAGGAGTAGTAGAACTTTGATGTTCGTTCGCAACAAAGTTTTTTCGCAGCGGCGTCTTTTAAAACGATGCAAGATCTTATTTTATAAGCCGTACGTCTACTTTCATTGACGATGAAGAATTTTTAGTAATGTCTGACCTTTTCGAATGGAAAAATCTCTGCTCTCCGTACGAAGATTATTCAACTTTCAACCTGAGCTGAATGAGATGACCGAGCCCGAGTGTCTGCAGTCAGAGGTTAGTTTTGGAAAAAGAGACTCACTTCCGGTCGTCGTCGACAAAGTCGTCGTCGTGGTTCTTAAGTTCCCTATTGTCTCGACTAGCAGCTTATACCTCACATTCGATAATTAAATAACCTTAAAGGTCTGGATAGGTATAAAGCACTTATCAGATAAGGAGGAGATGCCTTTTGAGTGTTTCGGCGTATCTTCTCATAAGGAAGTAAATGTATTGAGAAACTGATTAACCACCCTTAGAAAAAAAAGTCGCCCGAAAAGATAAATTCAGCTCCCTTAAATAACGTAAGCCGGCCATCTCTTCACCCTCGTTTTGCGCTCTAACAGGTTAATTTTATCGTGACGGGACTTCATATTTAGTTTTCCATTTAATAAGTGTTAGACACTTAGGAGACCTGAAAACAGCATAAGAGAGCTTTAGCAGTTTTGTCATCAGTCAACTATTTTCTCTGGTCACGCATAAAACTTGCAAACAACATATGACCTAAAATAAAGGATCAACAAGACCCTTTAAATGTGAAAAACAACTGTTTTAGTCAGTTTTCTAATTTTTAGGTCTTCCCTGCTTATTCTTGGGAGCGTGATGCCTGCAGTCTAAAGACTGCTTAATCGTCGATTAAGCGGTATTAAGATGCACCTCGGTCAAAAAAGCTGTAGAATGAAAATATCTTGTCAAACCTGGTCTAACCGGGAATAATAAAAAAATATATTTACTATATTACTATATTTACTATGCATACTAGGCGCCGTAAAATAATTTATCGTTTTTAGTGACGAAATCTCACGCTTTTAGAAGGCAAGCAGTACTGGAAGCCGTAATTTACTATTTATTTGAAAACTGGTTTTAATTAAGATGTCAACACTGAGTGGAAATAAAAACCGTCAAGTGGTTAATAAAATGATTTACTTGTGAGTTTTTACTTTTTTACTACATGTGTGGCTAGATTCTCCGAATATCGCGTACATGTTGGATTGAAAAGTCTGAAACTGGATTTCCAATGTATGCAATTAAGCTAGGTCTTAGCTGTGAGAAGATGATGTTTATGTTAATTTAAAGCCTGACAGCGTGCCGTTTATTCACTTTACATGCGGAAGTTGGAATGCAGGGTTTCACTAATGGGGGTAGCCCCCGTAGCAGGCGTTAAAAGGGAAGGAGAAGCAGGAATTCTGGAGCCCGCGGGAATGTTGAAAACGGGAACCTTTTCTCCTCTTTTCCCTTTTTCTCCCTCCTCGCGCGCCCCTCGCCCCTTCTATTGTTACAGTGGTTTCTAAAAGGTTGTGGTTGTGTACATTGGCTTGCACCTCACACAAACTGCAAGCTAATGTGACGACATGAAGAAAGTATAATATCGAAGGTCAACCTTTGGAAACTGTTTATGTGAAGATTTAGGATTGTTTACTGCTGGTGATAAAATAACTGCTAAGGCTAATGGAGTTTTAGTGTTGGTTAAAAGGACTTGCAGGGACTTCAAGGACATTGATACTATGAAAACACTTTATTGTAGTCTTGTGAGACCTTTATTAGTATATTCATGGAAAACTTTTTTTTTTTTTTCCATGGGAAACTTGGAAGCCTCATACTAAAGGTAACATTGATAAATTAGAGGCTGTACAGCGAAGAGCCACCAGATGGATTACTAGGTCTGATGATGATTACGATACTAGACTATCTAACTTAAAATTGTTCTCATTATTTAATAGGAGGTTCATTAGAGATGTTACGTAATTGATGGACATTATGATGCAGGCATTTCAAACAAGCTCATATTTTGTAAGGACAGAAACACAGGTTTTGACTTGTAATGAGGAAAAATGAAACACATGACCTTGATTATAGCCATTGATTTATTATGTGTTCCAAAACTGGTTGAAGATATCAACAAGCGGAATAAAAACTGCTGTCACTACTCCATTGAACACGGTGAATAAAGATTAAAAAAGAGATTAACTTCTGTACTTCTTATTTTGGCTTGCACCCAATGAGAGAACTTTTGTCTTCAATCCGGATTTTGTGAGTGGGTTTGTTTATTTCGCTCTCTGATTTCGCAAGGAAAATTTGTCGGTGAGGCTAGATTCTTCTAATTTCGTGCGGGAGAAAAGTCGAAAGTGACAGGAGGACGGCAAACGACAGATTCAAGTTGAAAATGTCTCAAAACAGAAAATGAGCAGATAAAAACAGCTCAAAACAATTCTAATCTATTGGATAGAAAATTCCATGAAACTACTAACAAGTGTGTAAAATTAATGAACAGTAAACGACAAGTAAAGTGGAATTGGTCACGTGGTACAAATTCGCGTTGCCCGTTTGATGTAAACGTGATATGCTTAAACTCTCTTAAAACTTAATGGACTTCAGGGAGAACTAATGTCCCGGAATATCCCGACTCGCAAAGTTTTAACTTTGACTAAGAAGACGTTATGGCCTATTTTGTTTAGCTTGACTGCAGTGCTTGCAGTTTACTCATTTGATATGCGTAAGTTCAAAGTAGAATACCTTGGAATGAAGGATCAGGGGTTTATTCTAATTAAGCCTTTCTACTTTTAAAGTGCACGTGGTTTCGAAAAAGGTTGCAGTGGTGTACATTAGCTTAACCTGACAGACTGCAAGCAAAGGTGACATATCTCTCTAAGAACCACAAGCGGAAGGCTTTAAAGAAAAAGCTTATTCAAGCTACCTCTACTTAATGAATGTTTTAGATCTCCTTCTATAACGTCCGAAAATCAGATGCACTTTTCTGAAAGTACTCTATCAGCTTACCCTTTACTGACTGTTTCAAAGCCGCAGAAAGAATACTTCCTGAATGTTCCTTTATATTGATTGCATACGGCAAGCGGGCGCTTTCTAGACATTATCCACACTTGCCACGGGCCATTGCAAAAAAATCCTTAACATTTACTTGACTTTGGGAAAGAAGTGACAGTTTTCTAAAAGAATTATCATCAATGCACCGTTTAACAAGTTAAACCACGAAACAACGTGCGTATGCAAGCATTGAATGAAAAAGAGCTGAGGGCAGTTTCCAGGATCCATGTACTGGTTTTCGTCCTTTCAGCAAACGTAATGCATTTGTGGGTGGGGATAAAGCCTTCTTAAACTCAGTACGTGGAATACTGCACGCAAATAAAAAGAATAGAATCAGCTTTCCTTTGCCAAGAGGGTCATATCTCATGTTTGACCGTCTAAGCTGCCCCAACTAGGGTAAGCAACTAGCGTTTTGGCAACAGACTTTATCGTTACTCTTAAAAATATCTATAATTACTGTTAATTATAAGAATATTTTAAAGGCGTTTAGAAAGAGTTGCGCTCAAAATATTTTGATCAACTATTTTCAGATAGAGCCGTCTTGCACTGCACTCTGGGACCACAGCGGCACTCCGAAAGCGTGCCTCTATTAAAGCCTCTATTAAAGGGACAGTGTAATTCGAACAGTGTGCCCGGCTCCATAAGACAGCCAGTTTTCATGAATCTGAATGTAGTGATGAAATACTTGGCAAAAGTCAATGTTCATGAGTCCTTTTTTTCTTCTTGTTAATATGCAAGACATTAAATTTGCTCCTTTGAAGCAAAACATATGATTAAGCACACGTACGCCTACTTAAAGTTACAATACCGTTAAAAGCCAAAGAAAATGTTGTTTTTGAAGATGACTACAAGAAAGGTTGTTGAAACGTCGGTTTAATGTCTCAAGAACAACCCTATTCAGGATTACACCCACCCAGACGATCACATTCCACCTACGTTTGAAATGACTCCTGGGCTCAAACATTAACTGTAAATGAGACAATTTCAAATTTGGATCATATTACACTTTCAGTACCCAATCAGCTTGTTTTTACTTGTTGAGAGGATTTGGCACACGCGGCTGATTTGTCAAACATTTGGAAACGTTCGTACCGCTATTTAAACAACCCCATCCAGATGTGGACAGGTCATTTACATCTTGGTTCAGCAGCCAGATGGACATCAGGAAATTTGCACTTTTTGTCTTTCTCCTAAACCTGGGGATTCTCCCTCTTACTGTAAAAGGTATGCCACTCTTCTTTTCATCGTGGGCCGTTGCAATCTGTATTTGTACGTTCTTATACCTAACAAAAGACAAATATTACTTTTTTTTCTTTTAACATAGTTAAAAATTCTGATAATTTCATCTCCTGTAAATTAATTCATCTCGGTCGGAGACTTTCTATTTTGTTAATTATTCTTTAAGGAAAATGCATGTACTGGTATTTAGACCTCATATAAATCTAGAAGGTCTGATAGTTTCTGTTATATTTTTGAATTTCGTAGTGTTCTATTTACAAATGCAAGTTTGGGGAACACAACAAGCCCCTTCCTCTCGTTTAAGTGCACTAACCCAGTGCTTGAGCTCGCGACTAGAGTACTAAGGTCAAATTCACTTATCGATGCATTTTTCCATCTCACTTGATGTGCCAGTTTCTATACATCTCACGATCGCGAGTTTCCGATGGATTAATTTTTTTGTTGCAACTCTGTTCTTCAAAATATAGTACAGTCTGTTCAGTCAGCGGGCTACCACTTGGATTGAAGGAAAACGAAACAAAATTGTAAACACAGACAGGTGATCTATTCTTGATACGATATTTCATATCCTCCATCAGAAGACCAACAGTTTGAAGATTTCAGATCTAGATTTTGCCAGTGGGGTGAGATCTTTGAAATCAAATTAAACCTGCTCTTTACACTCCACACCCACATTCTGACGCAGCACGAAAGTTTTAATCCATTTCAAACTTTCGAAGGCCACAGTGATATCTGGCGGTTCATCAACCCTCCTTTTACAGAAAACCTTAAACGAGTTTTTATTCTTTGATTTTCCTATTTCCGAATCAGTCATTCCCGCACTTCTACCGATGTTCAGATTTCCTAATTCGTGCAGCTCTGTTTTAATCCAATCAGAGATAACTGTCATTGCGGGCTACCCTTTTGGTGCAAGGAACCGAGCTTACTCGACACATTGTGTGTGCGCGCGAAGCAAAACGGTAATCAGTTCATTAATCAAGACATTTATATAGATTTGCTTTCAACAAGTGGAGTACCTGAACATGAACGAAAAAAAAAAAACGAGGGTAGAAAAACTCGGACTCAAAACAAGTCTAAAGAGAGTTATTACAGTAGCTATACTCCGAGTTTGCCCTTTGGACCGCCACGATCTTTATTAAATCAGGGACCGCGCAGCAAGTTTTTGAATTGGGGGGGGGGGGGGGGGGGGGTTTAAAGAAGAATGCGTGTGGGCTGGGCCGGGAGGGGCATGCTTGTGGATTTCTATTCAATCATAGATTGTTATGTTATACTACTGATAATATATAGATTTAGCCAGGGCTAAAAGCGAAGCTCCCATTAATAAATTTATATTTTAAATCAAACAATAAACTTGTAATCCACAAATCAGTTAACTTAAGGGCACATTCTTATTTTAGAGTGAAACATCTTACATCGAGTTGATAGCCTAAATATACATGTATGTACACCCAAAAAATAGCAAACATCTTCTATCACATTCAAGAGCCATAATGGCTATTGATCACAGTAGATTAGGCCTCGAAAATAAAATATTGGAAAACAAATCAGGCCGCCCTTTTTTTGCGTTCGACTGGTTTACTTTACAAATTCTTGCCAACAAATCTGAGGGTGTGTAAACCTACCTTTTATACTTTTTATACATCACATCTGAGGTGAAACAGTACAGACCTCGGACAGCATACGGCATTTCACAATTTTTCAATGTTCAGGACGATCAATCGTGGGCTTTTAGCGCAACCGTTCAAAAAATTTCCAAAATCACCCATACGGCCTGCCGGTTCTCATTTTTAGTGCGAGATGTCAGTGTGGTCGAGTGGTTGAATGAACTTTAATGGAGATACGCTTCAACATAATAACGAATTTATTATCATTATTTTTTGTTATTTAATGGTTCCAGTTATAACGATGTGTAATCTTATAAAGCGTTTGATACGCGCGACATTTCTAAGTACTCCTGCAAGCGATGTTCATGAACTATGAAACCAAACACCACGGACAAGCGATTAAAATTGCAAGAGAGACTACTAACAATCAATAAAAGAAATATAATTCGGTAAAACATTTACAGAGACAACAATTTTCATTCACGAAGACAAGTATTAAAGTGTCTCTAAAAACCCTGAGTCTTTAAGCTTAAAGCTTAAGCTTAAGTTTATTTTGTTTTACTTTCAGCCGGCCTCCCGGTGTTTGTTTTTTTTTTTTCAAAGATGAACTCCTCGAAGCAAGAAAATCACTCAAAGTTTTCTTTCTACAGCTAAATTTATAACTAAATATTCTTCGGAACGTTTTTTTCCTATTTGCCGTGAGAAAATATATCTGAAGGCCTTTTAAAGTTCTGTAAGCTTATATCAAACCTGATACTAGATCAGATCATTGACTCAAATCTTAACAAACGTGCAAAAACTTGCCGCATAAACTGTGCTCGACTTCATGAAATTAGGTATAACAAAAACAAACATCAAATACAATAATTACTCAGGCTTTCCATTCGAGATTCAGTTCCTGAAAGATATCAAGGAAGGCCATAGTTGCTTGAGACTTTTAAACCCTCTTACGCATTGAGCAAGGTGAAAGACGAAAACGATGCCATCCGAAATCCGATTACCCAATTTTGACAAGCGACGGATTTCTCAACCAAAAACCCAATAAACAAACCAGCCATGGATAACAGAAGACTTTTGATAGCAGCTATATTTCATTTTGTACATCCAGTGGAATAAGACAGTTAAAAACATCACAAGTTGAGACAAAATTCTGTCAGCTAAGTAAACAACTTTCAAGATGCTGCATAAATTTTCCGCATGAACTCACCTGTCAAATTTTGACCAATCAGAGTACAAAAATTGGACGTAGAGCGTGACCAATGCGTGACCATGGTAAGAAAAGGTCTTCCCGCCTTTATTTTTACAGAAGTGGCTGAATTTTCGCGTCCGAGGTCAGTTTGAAATCAAAATCTTGACAGTGCGGGGCCATAGTGACATAAACACAACATATTTCATATGAATCATTGAGTAAAATAGACTTGAGCCTGCGATCATTTGAAACTGGTAATTTGTCAGCGGATAACTTCAAAAAAACACTCGACCTCGATGCGTCGACACTTGAGCCCGCGCTACGGTCAGGTGATACTGGTCAGCGGATATCCTGTTTTCACAGCTGTCAATTGATCACAACATTGATGTGCAATTAGTTTTCTATTGGGCTCCCAAACTAGCTAGAAAGTGTGAGAGTAAACATTGGTTTCCCTGTGGTGCGGACGGACGGTCGGGCGTACGGTCACGTGATTACCAAATTTTCGCGGATGGGTAGATTACCACATTCCCTTAGCTATGGGGCTCCGTCACTAAATGAAGAAGAATTAATTTCCTATCTTCACATTTTAATAACACATGAAAGTTTGACTCCTCGCCTTTCAAATAAACACAGACACACCCTTAGCCTATCTTTGTTCATTTCTTTTGAAGCAACACTCCTTCTCGTTCCATCCCATACCTACACTACATTGAGACATTTTTTTTTCTATTTTACAGGCATTTCCTATCAGGTAGGCAAACTAAACGCATCAGAGACACGTCAAGGATGGAATTGCAACAGCGGATGCAAGGCTCCACAACATTGTACACTGCCACGCTGCACTAACGTGGTATTTCCACACACGTTTAGTGGATCTGGAATCGTGAGTAAAACCTAAGGAATTAAAAATTACCGTATTTCCCCCAATAATAGCCGCGAGCGACTATTCGAGGGAGGCGATTATTTCAAATATTGCTCACTAGAAGTCGTTCCCTAAATATTTTGTTTTATTATCTATTAAATGATAATAGAAAAATAATCACATCAAATATACTAAGCATGGGTTTTATAAGTTCTCCAAATATGGCTCCTTGCATTGGCAGGAGCAATCCTGTTCTTCGGTTATTTTTCAATGTTAATATCCTTTGCGCTAGAGCTTGAATCGTCACTGATCAGTTTTGCTGGATGAGATTCCACTTCAGCTTTGTTTGTTATCCAACGTGCCAATTTTTAACTTGGCGGGGAGAGGATGAAAGAAAGAGAAGATAGCAAGAGGGGAGGAACGGCTATTTTTCGAGGAAATACAGTAGTCTAATCTTAAGGGATGGCGGCAACTTTCTTTTGTTAGCAGACCACAATAAGCTTCTTAAGAAACTAATGTTTTCAACAAATTTTGATTTGCCAATTAAAAAAAATGAGGCTTTTCTAACGTTATGACCTCCGACAATTTAGTGCGCATAGGTATGTTCAAGTGTTCCCAAATCCCTAGGATGCGTGTGTTTTCAGAGAAAAAAAAAATACGAAACAAAAAAAGCCAGAGAATTCTGACAATAAAAATCGGCTAGAAGACCTTTAACCCTTGGAATGGGGTAGGGAATGGAGGTGGGCGGGATGCGGTCGATTGGGAGGGGAATTAGACTCTTTTTCTTTTCAGATTTAGTGAGAGAAGTGCACCCACACACGAGCGTGGAAGCCGCCAGAAGTGCGCGAGAAACGAGGACGGCAGTCTCGCCCCTTCAGTCACCTGCGTCGTCAGTTGCGTTTCTCGCGTGTTTCGCTCGACGGATTAGGAAAAAAGAGAGACTGCTAGTAGTCTAGGGTTGAATTGTTGCCTGCAAATTTTCATTGATGCTTATCTTTACCTAACGCATTTCAGGTTCGAGTCTTTGTGTCATTAAGCCACCAAGATCAGTCATCAGATGCAGTTCATTCACCTTCCGCCGTGTGGGCAGAGTCCATAAGTACAGCTGGATTTCAGTTATGCTCGCGTGCAACAGGCTCTACAAATGACACTGGCATTATCAACTGGGTAGCATTCCAGGACAAACCCATGTTAACGCATGGAAGCGTTACTTTTAGCGGAATATGGACAACAGAAACAAAGTGTGAGAAGGTGGCCTTTTCTCAGGTTAGACAACAATAATTGATAACAAGTATTTAATTTTGTTATAAAGGTGTAAAACGGACATAGCAAAGTACATTGCTAAAAGTCTTTTTAAGCTTTCTCTCGGGCTTAGTTTCAAACTTTTCCTTCCATCGCCTTTAGATAAGCCATTTTCATGTTTTACTTTGGAGGTAGTGATTGAATAATGCTTGACCGTTTTGAATGTATTGATGTGCTAAATGTAATTTGGAAAATAGAAGTCTATTTTTTTAATGATGTTAAATTTGTGGTATTAAACTTAACAAAGTTAGCCGAAAAGGAACATTGTTGTTTGTAACTTTATTTAAGTAATGGGCCAAATAAGATGCATTCACCAACATTAATTTTCAACACTTGGTAGAAAGAGGTGAAAAAGGGGTAGAATATTGAGTTAATGGGAATAGACAAGTAGATTTAATTAATCTGCTCCCCTTAGCCTTTGATAAATCCTTAATTTCATGTTAGTGCCGCTAAATACTTCATGGACACGTTCCTGCTGATTTATCTTTCGAGAAGCTTGTTTATTTTTCAATCTATAGTTTTTGATATATCTAAAATTTTTTTGCAGAGCTTTGCTTCCAAGCCTCGTGTATTTGTCTCTGTTAAGTACACTCGCAGTACAAAGCCAAATGACGCTATGTACTTATGGTTAGAAAACGTCAATTCTGGAGGATTTGAAGTGTGCTTAAGGGAATTCTTACCCTTTGATGGAAAACATCAAGATGCAGTAGTGGTAAGTGAAGAAAAATGTCCGAGTAAACTGTAGTATTGATGAAAACAAACAAACAGACAAGCAAACAAACTTGACTTTGCGACACTTCGGCAGCCCGGAAACCCAATTACCCAATACGTTTTTGAAGCAATTAAGGTAGTGTCGTGTCTCACGTGTCTCATGCATTCATTTCTTGTTAAAGGAAACCGGTGGTTCGAAACCTGACGCAACTCGTCTTGTAAAGAAAAGGGTAGCAAATTAAACATCATTTTCTTGTCCGCAGGACTGGTTTGCATTCACTGGAAATGGGAGTGAACTTAATTTCACAATAACTGGGGAAGAAATCTTTCCAAACAGTGGAAATCCATCGGCCAAAAACAACTACGGCTTCTGTCAGGTGAAAACTTTAGTTCTAACAAGAACATTTAGCACAAGCCAAAGAACACTGAATTTTTAGTGGCTAAGTTCACACTAAAGAAAACTTAAAATACAGTAAACCCAAGCTTACCAGGCCATGGTAATCGACATTGTATCCAAAATGGCAATTCCCAGATGAGCGCGACATGTTTATCTCGCGATTTTGATGTGCGCATATTTCGCGATTCTTAAATTTCGTGGCTTTGTGAGAATTTTATATTTCGAATCTCTTCAATTTCGCGTTGTAGACAGTGGGCGAATATTAGAAGTGGGGACTTTACAGAAGATGGGCAAAAATAGAGGGAGAGGTGAGCACGTTCAGATCCATACTTACATGACTTTTTTTACCTATTTACAGGAAGTGCCTTTCAATACGACCTTTTACAAATCGCCAATTGTGATTCTTTCCGTAAATCATGAGTATAATCTTAAGGTCAAGGGAAGTCGTCCTCCAGAAAATAATATAATTTCAGCCTGGCTAGAGGTAAGTTTGCCTTTTTATTCGAACCTGAGAAAACAGCCCGCCCGACATTTCGCGCGACGCCACCACCAGTTTTCCCACAAAATGAGGACTGAACCCCGAAAACCCAATTTCGCGACGCAATTACTGGCTTTCCCGTGAAAAGACGTCTGTGGAAGAGTGCAGAAATTCCATACTGATGACATGTACTTCCCAGATCAAGATAGTGCTTCTGATTGGTCATGCTGCAAAATAATTTTTTTTTTAACCAATCAAAAGCACTGCCTGCCCAGATCTGCGTAATGACACGTCATCAGTACGCAAGATCTGCGCTCGTTCCTCAGACGTCTTTTCATTTAAAAGCCAGTAATTGCGTCATGAAACGGGGTTTTCCTCATTGGGTTATATTCTTGATGGTCACTTGAGGTTAATGATAATGAACAGGAATTTTTCAGTGCTTTGCTACATTATTCTATTCAATTGTTTGCTTGAACTCTCACGACACCTTTGAGACCCAAAAGTCCATATCCCTTGTCCAATCAGGGGAGAGCAGAAATCCGTTTATTCTGGTAAATTTATAAAAGGACTGTGAAAACTGTGTAAAAGCCATAAGAAACCAATAATTTGGATCTGATCCATAAATTTCTTGACTTAAAAGTATCGTCGTAGAAATCAAGAAGAAATTATGGATTTTCTAGTAACTGATGAGTGCTATCACATTTTGCTGCAGGAAGTTGGATTAGAATCTATGAAGGTTTGCGTTAAAGACCTCAGTGGATTAGGATCGAGTCATGATCCCTTGATTGTCAGCTACGCTGTTACTGGAGGTCGTTTATTAATTTTCCTATTGTAATGATCACTATTTCTAGAAAGAACTATTGCCATTTTGGTTATTATTTTTATTGATATCTTTTAGAAGTTCTTATATGTAGGAATACAGTTCATGATATTAATTAAGGTAACGCTGGAGTACAAACACTGATATACCTTATTCATGTTACACTCTATCTTTGAAGGCACTTCAAGATTGATGGGATAAGAGCAATTAGAGGGCACACAAGTAATAAAATTGCCAATACGAGTAGTCGAGTGATCGCGGTCGGGTTTCTTTATTCCCTCAAAATAAGACGACGATTTTAGTCATGCAAAATGCAAAATGTAAACTTCCACAAGTTTTACGTCATAATTCCTTGCTGTGAAGATTTCTACTGTCGCCTACTGCATTCAAAATCACTTCCACCCATATTTTGTGATTTTCGTTTTTTTTAAGGTCAAAACTTCTTAATTTTCTGTTGTGTAGATAATTAAAACAAACTCGACCGCATTCTTGTATTTACTGACTTTATGTCTTGTTTGCCCCCTGAGAAACCACGTAACATTGCTTTAATTTATTCCACCAGTCCGAAGCGCGTGCAAAGATGGCGGGTATCGTTAATAAGGTCTACTAAGGATAAAAAAACGTCAGTTGAGGTACCTACATACAAGCAAACATGTTACTACTACTGAACAGTAACTTAGTTTTAATTCAAATATGAAAAATATGTTAGACATTTATGTTTTTTCCAAATGGATAACTACTCAATATTATGTTTCTTTTTTTCTCGGTACAGACCTTAATCCGTGCCTTAATGTGCATTGCCCACGGTTTGGAGTCTGTAGGACCTATAGCGCGCATGACGCTCGGTGCGAGTGCGATGACCAATGCCCCTCATATAAAGACCCAGTGTGCACTGCAAACGGAACAACTTACGACAACCGATGCTGGCATAAGTTAAGCTATTGCAGAGGACTTGAAAATAATCTGGTCTATCACCCAGGAAGTTGTGAAGGTAACAAAAAATAATTTCAACGATTTTTTTGGCTGTATATGCCATGTAGAATAGTTTGGAAGTTAAGCTCTCGATCGTTTAGAATTATAGGTGCTGGCTCAAAATTACATTGGCTTCTAGCTATGATGTTTATAACTTTTCGTTACTTTTAAGCTCGCTTTTAGCTCCCTACGCAGGGTAAGCAACAATAGGCAGCTGTAACAAGCTACTTCGTCCCTCTACTTTGGCAAACGAGCATATAACAGCCCAGACTATAGCCGATGTTTGATCTGTGTAAGATCTTTTATTCTCTTCTGTCTTGCAATTTAGTTTTTCTGCGTAAAATTAGATTACACAAATTTGCTCGGGGCAAATATGGTGCAAAAAAGTGCAAAAGAGGAGGAAATCAAAGACAAAGGTAGTAAATTTCGCATTTACATACCAGTTTACATGGAGTTGCATATTTGAGAGCAAATACAGTATTTACTATCTTTGCCCTTGATTTCATCCTCTTTTGCACTTTTTTTGCACCTTATTAGCACTGAGTGAATTTGCTGAAAATCAAATATTTCGCGCAGTGGCCCAATATACTGGCATATGTTTATCTTTACACTGGCATATGTTTATCTTTGCACTGAAACCAGCATGTAATAATAAGCAGCCACTATACATTTCGTTCTTGAAAGGTAGCCGACATTACAAGTTATAGCCTAGTTTTAGTTCCATTTCCACACTTTTTTTTATCACCACCCTTCACCACTTAGAGTTGCACTACAACGCAAGCTAGGGAAGCTACCTAAGCGATAATGCTTAAAGAGCACAGTGATGCTTCCTTATAAAGTAATTAATTTATTATAAAACAGGTTTTCCTATTGTACGGGGCCGTGTAGATCTGCTACAGGTTCCAAAATGGTCAGATTCAAACTGTCAGACAGTCACATTTCCTCCATACCGGTTTTATCCGGATAAACAAGTTCATGTTCAAATGACCGTCAATCACATGAAGCTGAATGACTCTGTGACAGTCCACGACGCTGTTACTTCATGGACAGAAAGTATCAACACAAAAAACTTCACCGTCTGTGTCATGCAAACCGGGAGGAAAGAAGAAGGCGCGAATCCATTTGCCACCATTGATTGGGTGGCTTATCAAGGAGCACCACCCGAAGGACTGACGGGAACGGTTGAGTTGCAGAAATGGTGGTCTGGTACCAACTGCGCAGATGTAACCTTTCCTACGGTGAGATGGGAATTTACATATTAAATTAAATAATTGTTGCAAATTCAATTGAGGTCTCCATGACGAATGTTAGACTTTCATTCATGTGACATCTTTAATCCATTTCTTAAAAAAAAAAACAGCAACAAAAACACAACACCAAAAACAGCAAAAAAACAAAAACAAAACAAATAAATACTAAATAATCGGAAAATTGAGTCTCATGTGACCCTTAGCCAAAACATCAGATTTAATCACGACTTGTCTGCGTAACAAAAGAAGAAAAAAATCAAGAGCGAAAGTTGTGACCGACTTAGCGACTTAGTTAACAAAACAACATTAGGTAACAAGTAAGAATGGGAACTTACTTAGTGGTTAGTTTCAAGTAATTTTGCAGAAATATTAAAAACAAAGCTGTTTCGATTATTGTTATTGCTTTTTCTTCAGGGCAAGTTTGCCGAGGCGCCAATAGTCCTTGTGACGTCAGAGCACCTGAGGACTGGTAAAGAGTATGATGCTGCTCTCATTTGGATTGAAGACGTAACAAAGGACTCAGTTAAAGTCTGTCTTCGTGAAATGCAAAACTTTGACGGTAGACACCAAGATATCACTGTGGTACGTTCTTAGTCAGATTTTAAAAAACTGGAATGCGACTGTCCACAAAATTTGTGAGGAATGCTGGTCTTGTTAAAAGAAAGAGCTAGAGCGAGTTATTAGAAGAAAAAGTGTGCTGCACCTGCAATTTGTTTTTTTGCTAATTAGATCTATTAGTCTTGAAGCCATTTTCATTGTTGTCCCCCATTTAGCATTACACGATTTAATTTTTTTTTTGCTTACAAGTATTTTTAACCAGAGCTTCGCTTTTAGCCCTGGCTAAATCTATATATTAGCGTTAAGAGGAAAAAGTATTGCTAAGTAAAGATTGTCCTGTCGATCGCGAGTGATGATCAGTCAAACGATCAGTCAAACGAAAGGAAATGCAGAAAGAAAAACATAAAAAGAAACGGAAATAATAATAATAATAATAATAGTGAATAATAATAATAATAACAATAAAAATAATAATAATAATAAGAAGAAGAAGAAGAAGAAGAAGAAGAAGAAGAAGAAGAAGAAGAAGAAGAAGAAATGAATTGAATGGCATTACACAAATTGGTCTTCCTTGTCCCCATGTCTCCCTTCACACTCTTACGTGATTCGCCTGATGTCTTAAAAAATGTGGATTTGCATCCTTTTCTTGACTCTGCGCGCTCTTTGTTATGTCACAAATTCATAGAGTTCAAAATACTTAGATTCAAAGGGGCCTAAAAATGCTGAGTTTATTTAAATTTTTTGTTGGTGTAATACGATTCTGTCACAAGATGGGTGGCATCACCATGTTTTGCTTTTACCTCTTTTCACAGAACTGGTTTGCCTTCTCCAAACTGCACAAGCCTCTTTTCACTGAACATGGTGTCATAAGTTTTCCAAATACGAACCCACCTTTGGATAAAATGAACAATGCTTATTGCCAGGTGAGAAAAGAATTCTTTGCAAAAGCGCTGAGTAGCATGCTGTTCACAGCATTTTCCCTCACAAATATATCGCTTACTTACTTCACTGTTTATATTTTCAAAACACTTTTAGTCATATACACTTTACGCAATAGAGATCAAAGTGACTAGAAAAGTAAAGAAGCTGGTCCACTAAACAACACTTTAAGACAAGAGGTCAAAAACTACAGACTGATAACGTCCCTCTTAAACCATCGACAAAGTGTTTGAGCAACTACTCTGTAAAAAAGTGACTATGAAACTCGACCACATCTTTTCTAGCCTAGGCACTGCTTACAGAAAGGGACACAGCTGTGAGACCACTCTACTACGTCTGAAGGAGGACTGGAAGCTAGCAATAGACAGAAAAGAACTAGTATGTATTCTATCGACTGATATGAGAAAAGCGTTTGACTCTCTCAGCCACTCGCCGACACTAACAAAGCTTGAAGCATACGGTTTTGAGTCCTCAGCGTTGGACCTCACGCGATCATTCTTTAACAACCGCCCGAATGTTCATCCCCCTACTCTGGAGCGTATTTCAGAATGACCTGCCCTGCTCCATAACTACCGCTAAACTTTCGATCTATGTGGACGACCACCAGTTGTACACCTCAGGAACTAATTTTACAGCTGCAAGGGAAGCCTTAGAGCAGGAAGATCAACTTGCCGCGTCTTGGTATCGTGATAATTTTCTACTCGCAAATCCTGACAAATTCCAGGCGATGATCCTTTATAATAGAAATATTAACATTGAAGGCTAATACACTGATATAAGCACAGACGGTAGGGTCATTACAAACACAGATTACAGCAAACCACTTGGCGTCCACATGCAGTATGAACTTCAGTGGTCATATTAGCGAACTGTGTAAGAAAGTCAGTAAGAAAGTAGGGATCCTAATGCGCCTGCGCAATCTTGTTCCCTGCTCAGCTGAAAGTCTTCTATAAGTCTTCCATCCTGCCTTACCTTACCTACTGCCAGCTGGTATGGCACTTCTGCAAGGCCTCCGACAGCAGGAAAATAGAACGTCTTCAAGAACGTGCCTTAAGAGCGGTATACAGAACTAAGTCTGCCTCTTACCAGACACTACTAAAATATCAGGACTACCCACGTTGCAAAATCGTAGATTGCAGGATATAGCTATATTTATGTACAAAGTCACGAAAAACCTCGCCCCTACCGACTTAGCAGAACTCTTTAAGTTACTAATTCGAGGTATTCTCTGCGAAACAAGGACTTTCATTTACCTGCTAGATTCAATACTGTAACCTAAGGCAAACATTCATTTCGTTACTTTGGACCCTTACTATGAAAGAGACTGAACAACAAGGTCAAACAATTACCTAGTCTTCAGTCTTTCGAGAACGCGATCAGAAATGTAGACATTGCTGGTATTTTATTATTTTATTTTATTAGCTTCGCCAAAAAAACAAACAAACAAACAAACAGAAAGAACGTTGGCAGGGACACCGCAACAGCTGTGGCCAGTTACAGTGGGCCTGGATACTAAAAAGAAAAAAAAAAGAAAAACAAGAACTAATAAAAAGAAAACACAGCGACAAATACCGTATTTAACAAGACCATGTGTCGATTTGAAAAAAAAAAAGGTTAGATCTAAAAGTTTATGCCAGTAACAAATAGGTATTAGGTTTAGAGTTTGTAAACGAGACTTATAACTTATATTAGAAGAATAAGGCAGTTTTAACATAAACTTAGTCGCGCGTCTTTGGATACGCTCAAGCTTGACAATGAGCTCGATGGACTGCGGGGCCCAAATTTGTGTGGAGTATCCCAAATGTGGCCTAACTAGCACTAGGTATAGCGTTCGTCTTTCGTCGGTTCTAAGTATGAACCTCGTGTTCCCCTTTAAGTATCCAAGTAGTTTATGAGCACGCGAAGATTGTTCGTTTACTTGTTTGTACCATGTCAGATCCTTACTAATCCATACGCCGAGATATTTTTTTGCAGAATATAATAGAAGTGCGGTGTTGTTGTGTTTGTTAGAGGATAAGATCGGCTTTGTTTTCAATGTTATGTGCTGCGCCTTACACTTAGCTTCGTTAAAAAGGAGACCGGATGATTGAGACCAAATTGCAAGCTTACCAAGGTCTTTCTGGAGAGAAGAAGCACCCCCCAAAGTCTTTATCTCTCTGAATATTTTTGTGTTGTCAGCGAACATCAATACTCGACTGCTAAAACTGATGACTTCGGAAAGGTCGATGACGTATAAGAGGAAGAGGGCTGGTCCGAGTATGGAAGGTACTCCAGAGGTAACAGAAAGATCCTCTGAAGTGGCGCCGAGTACCGTAACGCGTTGGCGTCGACCTGAAAGTTAAGAGCAGAACCAGTTTAAGCAGGTGCCACCGAAAACGGCCTGGATTAGCTCATGAACGAAGCCCCTGTGACTGACTTTGTCGAAAGCTTTTGACAGATCATGGTAGATGGTGTCAACCTGGCTGCCACTATCTAAATTAGTGAACCAATGTGGTCAAAAGCCTCAAGCATGTTGGTGACGCACGATCTTCCAGTACAAAAACCATGTTGTTTAGGTAAAATTACATGGTACAGGTGGTCCTTGATGCTATTCAACACACAGCGCTTGGACACTATTGGGAGTAGAGAGATGGGGCGGTAATTTTCCTCGTGGTCTTTTGCACCCTTTTTGTGGACACGCACGACGTTAGCTAGTTTCCAGTCACTCGGGAGAGACCCTAGTTGCAGTGATTTGTTGAAGATCTTACATAAGGAAGGAACAATCACTGAGGCAGTCTGTTTGAGCAATTTAGCAGGGATTTGGTCCGGCCCTGTGGCTTTACCGACTTCTAGTGCTTTGAGTGCAGCTAGAAACTTGGACTCATTGAGAGTTAGATCGGATATAACAGTGTCCGAACGTATGCACGCTGTCTTCTCCACTGCGCTGTCGATAGTAAATACAGAGGCAAAAAACCTGTTAAACAGGTCAGCTATTCCCGCTGATGTATCAGCACTTAATCTTGAAGGGTTTTGTGACTGGTCAGCGGGAGAGTCTGGGACGGTTACCATGGAGACATGGTCTGGGATGGGATGAAATTTAGAGTTAAGCTTCAAATTGACCATAAGTGTGGGATTGAATCTAAAGCCAGTGTCAATGGAGTCGTAAAAGCGATCACGGCTTTCGCGAAGCAGTTTCTTGACTTGCGTCCGCAGAGAATTAAATTTAACCGTCAGGCCGGCGTTCGGATGTGATTTAAGTTTTTGGCGAACTGAGTTCTTTTTCTTGATTAGATTTAAAATGTTACTATCTATACAAGGAACCGGGTTACGGCCTTTCAGTCTCTTCGATGCTACGAAAGTCCTTGACAGCAGCTAGTAATAAGTCCTTCCGGCACCGCCCGTCATCATCTATATTTTTATGGCCCACAATAGAAGAAAGATTGATTGCCGAGAGAGCTTCACGCAAACCATCAAAATCGCCAATTGCGTAGTCGTAGTCGTAGACAAATTTACGCGGGTGTGAGGACGCATTAACAAAAGAATTGTACTCAAACAGGACTACACAATGATCCGTAAAAACACCGGCTTTACCAGGTGACAACTTTGGTGTGTTCTGGGGCACTTCTTATCACTAGATCAAGAATGTTACTACCGCGAGTCGGTGTGTGGTTAGTTTTCGTCAAGAAGTGGTGACGTAACGCCTCGATAAATGGCAGTTCGTTAGCACCTAAAGCGCTATCCACGGAGTCCCAGAATAATAATGTAATCTTCTGATCAAATTTAGCACAAAATAACTGTGACTGTTATGACCTTTGCAGATCCTAATTTTATGATTTTAAGATTTTTAAGATTTAAATATGTATTATTATGAATTACTATGTATTTTAGATTAGTGTGCCCAATTAGAATATATCATTATAATTAGTATTATCATAGATTATTATTATTATTATTATTATTATGTAATTTTAAATACGTGTCCCCAATTAACCATATACGTTTGACACTTAAATATATAAAGTTCTTATATCTTATTATATTGTTATAAGACATATCAAAATATCAAAACGGCAGCTTGTTCTGTTAAAATGATTAATCGCAAATATTGCTTGTTCAATTGGGACTTCAAAAATAAACACATTGACGGGAACTGAAGCTTGAAGTGATTAAGGAACAGTGTTAAACGTTTTACGTTTCTCTTCCATGGCAGTTCGTTTCATTCACGAGAGCTTATAACTCGACTCCAACAGTTCTTGTCTCAGCCAATCACAGCACGACGGCATCTGGGAATTCAGCACCAAATCACAACGGAATTACAACTTGGATCGAGGTAAAGTTTTCCGTAATTGGGGGGGATTGTGGGGATGTATCAAGGCAAACAAACTTCAAACCAAAAATCCAAGAAAGATATAACTGAACAGAGAAGCACGCTTGGTTGAGGCGATGTATAGGTTGATAATAGGTGTGGCGCAAAAATGTTTCGAGTGAAGTTGAGAATAATAATCGAATACGATTATGGTGTCGGTACAAAAAAATTATATCTTTAAATTATCAGCAGGGGCCGCGTGCGGTGGTCTCGAACTTCAGATCTGATTGTGTGGGTTTAAACGTTACTTAAGAGCTGTTTCCTGGGCACGAAACTTTGCTCCTATCATTTGGCTGCTTTCTTCATCAACAGGGATATTTAGTTCCGTCCTTCTGGGCCTCATAGCTCATTTGTGCCACTGCCGTGCCCCTTATTAGGGTAAAAAGGATATTTTGGATAAAATTTCGAAGTCAACGTTAATTCACCATATATCTTTTTTATACCTTTGTTATTTCTAAAGCTTCTTTTGATTTACTAGCGCTCTTTAATCACTTCCATCAAACCACAGTGTTAATTTACGGCGAATCTACGCAGCTATATGTTACATAAGAAGACGAAGGAGAACGTTTTAAAAATATTCTGGTATTCTCTTCCTGTTAATTCAGTTGTTTATGACTACAATTTTAGCTGTATTAAACTATGTTGAGTGCTTATTATTTTTTTTTCAGAACATGAATACCTCTGGATTCAGAGCCTGTGTCAAGGAATTATACGCGAATAGATATGACCCCTTGTCCGTCGGTTATGCCGTGCTCACAGGTCTGTAATACTACTGAGTTCATTTATGAAGTAGTTTTTAGCAAATAAAAAACGAAACGTTATTTGTTACCGGATTCAGCTGGAAATACTTTGGAAATGCCCTAAGCTGATAACACAATGCAAATTTATGGTTTTGCAAGTCATGGCGGAGTCAAGAGCGTGTACCTGTTGACATAAAAGGATTCTTGAAATTCTGTCAAGTTATAATTTTTCTACCCCTCGAAGAATTTCACCGCTTAATTAAAAGTTTTCTTAAAGGATAAATAAAGAGGATAAAAGACCTTGCTAGAAATTAAAAGCACCACGCTTAAAACAATCGTTTAAATTTTGTGTTTCTTTAAAATAGTACAGTCTGTACATAAAAGTTCGATATATTTTGTCTCTATGCGAGTGGTATATCCCTGTTGCTAGTCTTCTGTCCAATAATATCTTACTAGTACCTTGAAACCATTAAGCTTTGGAAAAAATTTTCTCATCACCCTCCAAACAGTACTGCGAGTGAGATGCTGCTAAGGATTTATCAATGCGGCAGTTTATTTGAATGTATATATTTTTGATGCTTACGTTTATCTGTATTTCGCAGACATCTGTGAACCTGGCTGGAACTATTTCAATGGCTTTTGCTATTTCACAAGTAACACTTGTCAAAATTGGACCATAGCACTTGATAAATGCCGACAAGAAAACTCGGTTCTTGTTGATGTCCAAAATAACGAAGAAAATGTGTTTTTACAGCATCTACACAATGGAGCAAAATCCTGGCTGGGATTGAATGATATTTTTACAGAGGGCTCCTTTACTTAAGCAGATCGTGGTTCTGGGAACTTTACAGCTTGGTCTAAAAACCAACCGAACAATTTTCGGGATGAAGACTGTGTGCATACACTTGGTGTTGAATATAAATACGAATGGAATGACGTGAAATGCAGTGACTGTCATCGGTATACTTGTAAGAAAGGTAAGATGTGATGTATAAGTTTAGGAATGCACAACATAGAAGAAAGTCTACCTAACAAAACGCATTTTGGTGTGTTAATCGTGATAAATCTATAGTTTTTTAATTTTTATTTTAAACAGATCTGAATGAATGCAGTAGGGACAAGTATTATTGCCATCAGGTCGCCAGCTGCACAAATTATCGTGGTTCATTTACTTGCACTTGTGATCAAGGCTACTTTGGAGACGGCTTTGTGTGCGAGCTCAATTACGCAAGTATGATCAGAAATAAAATTGCAGCACTTCATGTTAATGATGAACAGCAAGTTGATTTATAGTAATCTATTCTCACTGGAGCCATCAGCAAACAATGCCCGTAATTCCAATAATATATGGGAGACCCAGCCGGAGGCGGTAGGAGCGGGGAGCTCCTAGTAAAGAGAGAGTTCTTCAATGCAGAGAAATGGATGAGACGTGTAAAGAAATGTATACGAACCACCGAAAATACTGAGCAGGCTATTAATTACGAATAATTAATAGCGTTATACAAGAAACCCACCATGTACAAATAGGTATAGGATAGCAACGGGCTATACGTACGCGGCGTGCTAGTATCACTCTCCTTTATTGCGGAGTTCTTATGTTTTCAATGGCCATTATTCAGTAGCTTCTACTGCTTACGTGCAACCTCTAAATTTTTTCGAGTGTCTTTTTATGATTTCCCAAACTCCCATTCTAAAGGACACGCTATGGAGAAGAGTAGCTGCGCAGGCGGCATGGTATCCTCCTTCTTCTTACGAGGCTAAAGTTTCCAGTTTAATTCGGTGGCCTGGTTAATATTTTGCATATTCGGTAACCTGCGTAGCATGCGCTTGTAAGTAGTGGGCGAAAGAGAGAACGGGTGCGCGCGAGGGAGACACATTCGCGCGCCTGTTTTTTCTTGTGCCCACTACTTCCAAGCGCCTGCAACGCAGGCTACATATTCAGCCTTATTATTACCCCTAGTTTTAGACTCTTGTTGTGAGGGAAGTCATTCGAAAATTGATAATTTTGCCTCGCAAGGTAAGAATCGGATTCGCATTGAAAAAGAGTTTTTAAATTCCCGGGTCCGTTCGAGGCCACCAACTCAGGATCTTTAAATCACTGACTGAGAGGATAAATTGTTTCCTCTGAAAAGACATGTTCAAATGGTTAAACTTTTTAGTCTTCGCAGACAAGGACGATAAACCGTAGGCCCCGTCTCCTAACCGTTTAAAACAACTCATGCTCTGTTAGTAAAGAGTAGGGGACGCATGCTCCGGTGTTGTGGTCTATCTCCCATGGTGGGCGGGACTGTTATGGGTCCTCGGTAATAAGCGCTGCGCGCTGTTGCGGTGACCCAGCCAGGAATTGGTGAACCTAAGTAAATAAATTAGTGATAACTTTGTCTCTAACTTTTGTAGGGGGTTTGAAACAGTCTACTATTGTGGGGAATGATGCTAAATACTTGCAATATTTAAGCACCTGGCTCAAACCAGTTGCTCAGAGCAAATCTTCACGATGGAAGCGTTGTTGGCGGGCGTCCGTGGACGGCTGGGCTGCCAGTACTTTTCATAGCCGTTGTGACAACAAAGGACCAACTGTAACAATAATAAGAGTCGGCGGGAAATACATATTTGGAGGCTACACCAGCCTCTCATGGGGTAAGTGGTTTGTTTTTTCCAAAACTGGGCATATCAGCATGTAAAATTGTCTTACGAAGTATTTGAGGTAGAAAATGTTATTACCACGAAATGGATTAAAAAAGTGCATTCACGCTGTTTCAAACTTTATCGCCCTTATTCCAATTCGGTCAATTGGCCAAATGGAGGTGAAATTTTCTGGGTTTAAATTCGAAAAGTCTGTACCAAATATTAGAAAAAGAAAATCGTTGTCTTTTGTTCACGTACCCCATAAAACTAAAATTACATCATATTCGTGCTGTGAATTCGCCAAGAATTAAATTCTGTGCTGACGTATTTTCTTTTCAGAGTTGTTCCTCTACTATTGTCTCAAGTGCCGTTGTAGTATTAAAAAAATGATAAAAGTGACTAGAGCGCGAGTGTGAATTGATCAAGGCTTAAGTTCCTAGGGCTACCCTTTTCGGCTCTTAAAACTAAAATGAAAACTGTATGTAAAAAGTGCAAGTTAGAGGGGGAAAAATTACCACTTCTAATCAAGTCTTTTCTTGTTATAGTTCACACAAAAAAAATAAAATGAGAGAGCATTTTGATCAGAGCTACGAATACTGATATCAACCTGAATAACAGCATGGAATCTTGCGTTTTCCGTTTCTATCTCACCTATTTTATGACGCACACTTAATTCTATTTTACCGCACAGTCAGTCCAGTCGATGCCCAAACACTACCACGATTTTAAGCTTTCTTTTTTTGTCACTATTTTATTTTTTAAATGCTGTAGCCAATTATTTGTAGCTGTAATGTAAATTGATTTCACTTTATTGTAGTTGTATATTTTAAGTAATAAATGTTATTTTTATTTTTCATTTTAGTTCTACATCGTAATCATTTTTACACGGTCCCTCAAGAATTGAGCTTTAAATCTTTAAATTCGTGTTTAAATAAAAGAAATGTTGATGATGATGTTGATGACGATGATAATAATAATGACGTAATAAGTGAAAATCGTCAGATATGAATAGTAGTATTAAAAAAAGCTACACAAAGTCCGAGACAATTAAACCAACAACATACAGTGAGAACGGGGGCTACTCCAGTGTCAACTGTTACAAGTGTGCATCTCTTTATTTATTTATTTTTTTTCACTCATACAAGTTTCCCTTGCACAATTATTTCATGTCTTTTGTCGCCAAAAGGCAAAACCGTACCTTAGCGTTTTTAAGCTAGCTGGACTACGACCAAGACGGCAGAGGTAGTTCGGAAGTTAATTTGGAAGTACAATGGAACCTCAGCATAACGAAGGAAGGCCAAGAGACCCGCAGCATTTGTTCGCTATATAACGAGGTTTCGTTCATTGAAATTCTGTTCCATATATTTTACTACAACTCGGGTAAAAAAAATCGTTAGTTACTAGTATCAAGGAATTCGTCATATCGAGGTCCGTCAACAATTAAACAAACCAAGCCTTTATATCGAGGTACCGACAACTGAATAATATTTTGTAATTTATCACTCTGTTCAATTTTTTTGCGTTTAGCTTTTCAAATAAGTACCAGTTTCTTCCTTCCAAAATTAAATACTTAAGTAAGAATAAACTTAGTATTAAAAACAGACTTTTAAAGAGACTGATGTCTTTGCTACTTGAAAGAGAGTTAATTATTGCTTATAACTAGTAGTATCAGTATATTTTTTTGTCTGTATGAATTCGAATTTTTAACGAAGTCTGCACATCGGATTTTCCTTTTTATTTCTTATTTTCCCAACAGGTCCCAGCAGTTGCCCCCGGTATCGAAAGGATTCCCAGGCATTCATTTTCTCGCTGGCTAACAAGCCAGGATGGGCGCCCGTGAAACTGCCTCAGACAGGGTACTATAGTTCTTACGGATACTCCATATACGACTGCTCGTCTTATGGACCTACTTTTGGAAATGGCCATGACGTTTACATTGCCGACTACGCGTCATCCAGTAGCAATTCCTATACTTACTTTGGTGCTACTTACAGCCCACCAAGTGGGTACAGCTTTGGAAGCACCTCCACCCAGACCTTTCTGGCAGGCACTTATCATTTTACTCCAGACGAAGTGGAAACATTTTACGAAACAACTTAAAAACTGTGGCATCCTATACAGCTTCGAACTTCACAGTCAATTAATATTACACTGATTAAGCCAGGATAATTTTTTTTTATTAACCAGGCAATAACAAAAGAAATAGATTTTCATAAGGATTGATTGATAGTAGTATAGGGCGTTTATTGGTTTCTGAGAATCCGGTTCTCATTTTCCAAATCGGATCCGAATAAGAACTCGGACTAGAAGTAGAATAAATAATAATAATATAATTCTTAAGTATACACACTCAGTGATCTTGGTGATTCAACCAATGCAATATGATTGGTTCGCTATCTCAGACTATGACGTTTTAGTATATACACACTCAGTGATCTTGGTGATTTAAGCAATCTGATTGGTTCGCTATCTCGGACTATTCAACAATATTCACCTCCTAGCGAGTGGATAATGTGTGAGCTCGGTGTTTTTCCCGTTTTTTTAGAGAACGATCTTTTAAAAGTCGACAAAATCCTAGGGCTGACTTTTTTTAAGGCAAGAAAAGACTTGGAAGGATTCAATACGGCGTTTTTCAATTTACTGTAGCAGGAGTTTTGTGCTCGATGGATTGTTTACAACTCCCGTGTATTCGCGTAGAAGAAGCCGTTTCGTGAACTCAGCGTTTTCTAAGAAGAAAATTTTGGCTCAAAAATCGAAGTTTATTTATGACAAACAAATTTAAAAGGAAATGTTTGCAGAAATTCTACATTTCAAGTAAACAGGAAAAAGAATGATACAGGAAGACGACCTCTTACCTCGAGCAACCGAGCCGCCATTTTTGTCAGCACTTCATGCGAAGAACGACACAACATGCCCTTTTGGCTATAAACTTGGCCAGTCAACAGAAAACAACACAGCTCTACTTTTTTTCTCAGGTAAGGAAACAGTTCAAACTTTTAGCGATTCCATTGAAGCCATTACGCTGTTGTTTGCGAAATGAGTAAACTTGTGAATTGCCATGTTTGAAAATTCTGCAAAGATCTATTTTTAAACTTACGCGTGATTTGATCTGTCAATCAAATCCTACTTTTGAATGGTTTCCTTTCTGATTTTGTTGAGATCACTTCGTGTGTATATACTAAAACAATTATTCTTCTCAATCTCGGTGAATAGTGGCTTTGGGAATATTTACCTCGCCGCTTTCGCGGCTCGGTAAATATTTTGCCACTATTCACCTCGATTTCAAAGAATAATTGTTAAATATTCACCGCGCTTGGCGGTGAATATAAAGCAGAACAAAATCGCTGTCGTGAACTGCCAGGGTGTTTTGCCAAAGTTTGATAGTAAGAGCTTTTTGAAAATACAAGAATATCCAAGTGTTGATGACTTTGAAGGCAAGAAGAGACTTCATGGTGTTTAAACAGCGTGATTTATTGTGAAGTGGTTTACTGTAGCTGGCTTTCTGTACGCTCGAAGCTATGTTTACCACTACAGAGGAAAACGAGGCCACTTTGTCACTGTTTTGTGATTTCGAGATTTTCTCGCAAGACCTATTTTGCCTATAAATAGAAGTTAATTTATGGAAAAAATGGAAGGGAATTATTTTCGAAAATTGTACGTGCCAGAAAGTTAACGAAGGCAAAGAACACGGCAGATAAACAACGCTCACCTTGATCGTAGCCGCTGTTGACAGCTTTGGAAGAAGCGACAAAAAAAACTTTCTCATTCACGGTGAGCTGACAGATTCGTGAAACAAATAATTAAAAGCTCTACTTTTCTTCTCAGAAATGGGCAGTAATTTAAATTTTCGGCGTTTTCTTTTAAACCGTTGATGCTTACAGAAATCGATACCAAAAGATTAAAACTATCATCTGCCATGTCTGAAGATACTGTAAAGATTTAACTTTTGCGCATCCACTGTTTACGGCTTCGTGTTCACGCATGAATTCACCCGTCAATCAAACTAATCGTTTTTTTAATGGTTTTCTTTCTGATTCTGCTGAGATCACTTCGTGTGAATATACTAAAAGAATTATTTACCTCAGGCTGAGTTAATATTGTAGAATAATCCCCGAGACGAAATATTAACTTCGCTTTCGGCGAAAAATTGTTAATTATTAATTCAGTAAAGATAAAAACTACATATTTTATGTGAAAAAACTTCCAATTTTGACTGACTAAGTTACATTGTAATAATTACAGAGCTAAATTACACTGAAATAATAATAAACAATCTAAAATTTATTAACTCATTTACAAAATACCAATTACAAAGCTAGGTTATATTTAAAGATTAGCCGATTAACGTAGGAGTAATCTGACCGTCCCTTGTTCTTAGATTGTATTCTCTGACCTTCAGCTTAGGCGTACATTTTCTCAGAAGATGTTTCTCTTGATGTTTCAGGAGGGTGTGAATGGGGTTAGCCGACTAGCGACAAAGGGCGAAAAATATCACTGACTACCGACAAAATTATTACAAACTTACCGAGTACCGACAGGAAAAATATAACCGACTACCGACATGGGCTGATATTATCAATATTTGTTTCCAGAAAAAAGAGCATTTTGCATTTTTTTTCTAGGAACGAAGTAACCTCTTTAAATTTATGACTCATCAGATGGCCTAACGGAAAGAATTTCCTTTTTTTGATACAGGTATATTGCTACAGCCAATATCAAAATCGCAAAGTCACACCTTAAAGATGCTACCGACTTTATAAATTTTTTTGAAACGACACAGGTGAAAAAAGCCGAACGTTTCTTGTTTCGGTCCGAGAAATGCTTAGATTAATCCTCAACGAAAATTCTTTCCCGTTTAATGGAAAGCACTATCAGTACAGACCCACGGTACCGCGGCGATGGGCACAAAGACAGCAGTTTCCTTTCCAACATTTTCATGGCATATATTGAAACACAAAGTTTAATTAAGCAAAAACCGTCTTTAAACCAACTGTTTGAATTTGCTACATAGATGACAATGACAGTTTTTCCCTGTATGGGACATAAGTAAACCAGATATCGTACCTTTCTTCGCGGAACAAGTAAACTTATATCACCCTACTATGAAATTCACGGCCGAAATATCTGAAAGTGAGACATTCTTTCAGAAACAGTTGTATACCAAGGCACAACATTCAGCGAAAAATGAGAAAAAGCTATCCTTGACGTAAAGACGCATTTCAAACGGAATCCTTACAGTATATACATTTTCACCTCTTATCATCCACCAATTGTTAATTAAAAGCGCATGTTGCACAAACGAGAAGCCTTGAGAATCCTACCAAAAAACTCCTCTGAGGACTAAGTATTTCGTTCAGATTTCAAAAGCGCTTGATGGACAGAGGCTAGCCACATAATTTTGAAAGAAAAATTGCTATTAGAAGTAAAACTCACAGAAAGAAAGGCAGCTCTCCTGAAACAAAACAACAAGGAAGAAAAAGAAATGTTGCCTTTCGTGACACAATACCAGCCCTTAGTGTCTATTATAAAAGAAGCGAGTTTAATGAAAAAGTGGAATCTCATACAAAACCAACCACTACCTTGACAAAATTTTAAAGAACCACGTAAAGGGCTTTATCTCGGAGAAAGTAAAATTATGGCAAAGGACATGCTTGTTAGAGCCAAAACATAAGAGGGATAGAGGTGCAGCCTGTCACCCCTTGCAGTTTTTCATTAAAAATAATTGGAGTATCCAAAAGGCTAGAGTCCATTGATTAATAAAATTACTTTTTACTGCGCCTTGTAGTCTACCGCGAAACCAAGTTCGCATTTACAATAAAAGCTTTGGTGATTTTATCAGTGCTCATCATATACATGTGGCAAACAATGGTGAAATAAATTATCATGTTGCATAAACAAACAAGACGGTTAATGAAGTTTAAGTGCAATCAAATGATACATTCTTACAAGTTTTACTTTTTCCTTAGGGATCAAAGTCTCGAAAAGTGGGTGAAATACATAACAAATATTAACAAGAATCGCCGAAAGGCGATTTTTAACTGGGCTTCAAAGGTTCTATTTTTTCTGAGGGGAGGGGGCGGCTATACACACTCAGGCTACCATAAAACTTGTCGGCAACCATTGCATGCAACAGAATCTCATGTGAGACTGAAACATAAACTCGTTCAGAACATTGTACCCTTTTGAAAGACTTTCGTAACCAAAAAAAAGAGTACCATTTTTAAGAGCCCATGACTGTAAATATCGAGAATCGCTGGCCAGGCTAAAAAAATCGAAAATTCTGATAATTTGTCAGAAAAACCCCTTTGGGGAACTATCTTCGAAAAAAATATTTTTAACTTTCAAGAATCTATAGTGTTCGAGAAAATGAGGAAAAACGAAAATAGCGGTTTTTACCTAATTAATTATGCAAAAATTAGGGTAAAAATGGTCTACTTTATCGCGTCGGTACCGAGGCAATATTAAAAGCTATAAAACAGAAATATTTTTGTTTAAAAGCATTTTATCTTTTCTTTCTATCCGTGGTATGTTTTAAACCATAAACAAGATTTTGAATTTTTTACGGTTTTTTAAAAACTACCACCAAGCGCACTTTTTAAAATGGGTAAAAAATGAGCAACTTCAGAGGCAAAAAACTCACCTTGGTATGTGTGATACCTAGCTAAAATGTATACTAGGACAAAGTTCAGCTCTTATATTAACAGAATATGAAATAAAAAATCTGGGCACTCCGCATTCGTCTTTACAAAATAAACAGTTTCGTGACCACCAGTGGCAAAAGGTCACAAATTTGCATAAGTCAAATTTGTAAAGAATGTTGCGGCAGCCGGTTTTGTTTCAATTCAGGGTCAGTATGTGATGTTCGGAAACATCACGAAGCAAGAAAACGTTTTTTGATAAAGTTTATGTTAAAATATCAGAGTAATTAACCGTTCACAAAAAAATAAATAAATAAAAAACAAAACGAACTCGAAGAAGCGTTATATAAAAGCGCCGGACTATTATGTAAACTATATCCCATGTCTCGGTTTTTTTCCTAACTTCCTTGTATTAGCATCCATCTGTATCATCTTAAATTCGCCTCTGGTATATCTAAAATAGGTAGGTACATTTTCCTTGAAATTTTATTTTGAAGGAGGTTTTTTGCGAACGGGGTACACTTCGACTCGTGCGAGGAAGTCATAAACTAACAGTTAGAGTAACAATGTCACGCAACGACGTCTCGAGCAGCTACGCCTTCTTTTATTGATTTTTATCTCCTTATGAAATTTTATGGAAACTTTGTTTTGAACAAGCAATGCGTTGTTTGCAACATCATTTGTTTCTCGTTTTATTTTATTTTCAGAAAGAAGGGATACTAATTTTGCATGCCTGTCAGTCACGCACTAAAAGTTAGCATTTTCTTGACAGAGATGTTGAAATCTGATTTTTTACTACGTATTACAAACAACAAACCGTCCCTTGGTTTTTTTTTTACTTTTTCACAAATAGAGGTATAATTAGGCAGCTACCAAAGGCCCTAGGAAACAGCTAAGTCATCGTAGTTCATACGGTTCAGCGGTTTCTCTCGAATCCGAAACATCTTTCCCGCAAAAACTGCCCTTTTTAGGTCATCTCGGAGTTGTACCACCTGCCAAGGGGCGTTTTCCTTCAAATACAAAAGGATATTTGTTCAGTGATTTCAAAATATAATGTAGCAGCGCCTTAGTGTGTAAATCTATACGCGCAACTCATGAAACAAAGCAAGTTCCGACCGACGTCGCCGAAGAACTGGAAAAGGAGACTACAGTCGAACCTCCCGAAAGCGACCACCCAAAATGCGAAGACTTAGTGGTCGCTAACGGGAGGTGGTCTCTTACGAGAATCGAACCACGGGAGGTTTCTTTGAGAAGAAAACCGGACACATCTACTTTAACGAAGAGAATTTATTGCGAGCAATTTCCAAGTTACGATATGTGCAGTTCCATGTTGATGTTGTTTCTACCACAAGGGATCGTTTACAAGAGTTTCAAAACAATGCAAAATCATTAAACCGTCAGCTCCAATTAGTGGTCGCTGGCGCTTGCAGGAGAGATTCCAGCTGGAAGACTTAAACTGGGTGGGTTTTGGTGTTTTGGATAGGTGCATAGGCGTACGGGCCGGGGGGGGGCGAGGGGGGCTGCAGCCCCCCCCCCCCCCCCCAAAAATTTGGGCAACTCAGATTTTTTGGGCAGCAAGAGAAAATTTGGGCAAAGCCAGGTTTTAAAGACGTTTCTATGTTTTTTAATTATTATTATTTTGAAGAGATAAATGTGTTCTATTTTAATCTGAAAAAAATCCTGAAGTAGGCGTAATAATCCAGTTTCATTCTCGAGACATTGGTTGCCTAGCACGTGATGAGTTTCTGGTTATTAGGGAAGGGTATCACACGTTGATTTACATATTTACAGTTTCTTATTGTTGAGCACTGTACTGCACTGCACTAACTGGAATGGACTCTTTCCAGTCGTGAATTGATTAGAATAAACTTCCGCATATCTTTCTAGAATCATCTCCGCTCGTAGAACAGTGTATGGCAGATAGCATCAGCAATGGGTCTGAAAACGAAGAAGTGGCTGACTAGTTCTCAGTTCGATAACGGCCAAACATCAAGATTTTCCTTTTTTACCATATTTCTAACGATAAAAATTTGTAAAAATTTCGTAAAAATTTGGGCAACTTGCGGAAATTTTTTTGGGCAAATGGTTTACCGCCCCCCCTGGCAAAAAATTTCCCGTACGCCTATGGATAGGTGGTCGCTTAAGGGAGGTAGTCGCACATGGAGGTTCAACTGTACTCCAACAGAGTAAATCCCTTTCACGACGATGCGACTAGGATTTGTCCATGGAAGATAAGACTCCTTGTTCACCTATTTTGAGCTGCTCTAATCAACTCCCACCCATGTCGAGTGCTTGCAAAACGTAGCATCATCTTGAAAAGAGAAGTATTAGAAAGGTCATCCTTGACGCCCCTGGCATATCGCAGTATGCGGCAACGAACTTGTATCGACGTAAGTACCATTTACTAACCGGGCAGTAAGGTGACGCAGAGTAAAAGCGTAACTTGACTACAATTCTCAGTTTACAACAGACCCGAGTTTTGTTCAAAGAAATGTCTGCTTTTGCTCAGGAGTATTAACGTCAGTTCCGGCAATGTCCCAGCTCACGCCTTCACACCGGAACGTCCGATCGAATTATTATTTAGTTGATAGCTACCCTTCTCTTCCTCTTCCCAACTTATCTAGGAAGATCGAAGGGCCTCGGCTCGCAGGGTAGTTGATAGCGACTAAGGAGCTAATTAACATAACGAGGTAAGTAATATAACTGGGATCGGCGATTTTATTAACGCCTAACCGTTTCCCAAAGTAAAGAAGGAAAGAGCTTCAGACAAAAGGGAAAGAAGATCCCAAATCGAGGCCCTATGTGGCGAGTATATTTGTTGTTTTAGGCTGATTCTGTGCTGAAGTCATTACTTACTGCCTTTGCCCAGTCAAGAAATGTTCAGTATAGAGTTACATGTGGGGTATGAAGAAGATATCATTTTATAAGGGAGCACTAACCAAAAATATCTTTTTGGGTGATGCATTTAAACTTGAAAAAGTTGGCCCATTTTTTTTCAATTTTCAGTCCATGTCCATCCTGGCTATCAGTAGCAACAGACCGTGCCTAAATATAGTCTTACATAACAAAACTGGACCATTATTTTTGAACTGAATTGATATGAAATGAAGACCATATTAGGTTTTTAAAATGAACTAGCAAATAGCTTGGCATAGCCCCTTTAACTCTTTTTTGACGGCCAATTTAGTGGAAAAAAACCCAGCCTTTTTGGACCGGTTTTTAACCAGTTAGTAGCCTGGATAACAGACCTTGTTTTTTTCGCGTTTTTGCAGGCGAGCGAAGGCAAGCGCGAAGTGAGTGAGAAGCGCCAGACAAGCGCGATGGGGAAGACGCAGAAAAAAAACGGCCTGTCCACCATTGTTTGTTGCATTCCGCCACAGACCTACCCCTTAATGACGCGCTCCTCACGCTGTTCGCGCTTGCATTCGCTCGCCTGAAAAACGCACGCCTGTTATACAGGCTAGCAGGAGCCGCTTACTGAGGCTAGCCAGTTAGCATGATGTGGGAATGGCTGAAAAAGAGATTTGCAACACAAGACTGCTAAATTGGACGTACACTAATTTAGAAGCTTTTTTGGCGCATTCATAGAAGCTAAAATTTGGACGTCTCTTACGAACTTATATCGATCTTTCTCTCCGGTTCTCTTTTTTCCCTTTGCCTTTCTTCTTCTGTTGCTCCGGCACTTGATCGTCTTCCCACAGTCTTTGTTTTGCAAGGAATTTTGGCTGGCTAACTTTTCAGGAAAGGGACATTTAATTAATCTGTAAAGAATAGAAGGTGACTAGAAAAATTGGAAGTAGGTTCGTTCACCCCAAATGTTGCTTTTTTGTGTGTGTGTAACTCTGTCAAGATACATGAAGATAGGTGAAAATTTGGTGAATGAGGTACCAGTGGAAAAATCCATCGTTGCTGATTTTGATCAGTTCATCATCCTGGTGAATAAATGGAAAGCTAAGGTAAATGGGTTCATGAAGGATACCGTAAAATTCCGAAAATAAGCCCCTCCTTGTATAAGCACCTTCAAATATAGGTCCCCAAACTTGTAACGCAAAAAACCGTCCGTTAAAGCGCCCCTCCATATATAAGCCCCCCGGGGCTTGTACTTGGAAATTGCCCTCAAATACAGGGTAAAACAAAGCAAAAACGGTAAATTTCCTTCCAACTATAAGGTTAGCCCAATCGATTTTGAAACACAAAATTGCCTCCATAGATAAGCCCCTCTGAATATAAGCCCCTCCTAAAATGAGCCCCTCAAAAAGGGCCTTTGAAAAATATAAGCCCCGGGGCTTATTTTCGGAATTTTACGATATTCTTGGTTCAAAAAAAAAACACCAAAACGACCCCAGTGCAGTACTCCCTCTATCTCATTTATTTTTTCTATTGAGCGTTCAATGAAGGTTTCAGCTAATCAATGCCACAATTACGGGTCGGTCCACTTGGCGATCTTTGACCATCTTTGGGTGAAATCATGTCTGGACTTAATAGTGTTGAACGCACGAACAGTGAAGAGGCAGACAGAGGAGGTGGAAGAATTTCAGAAAAGAGAGAAAAGGGGGCAATGATTACTTTAATCTTGTCTTTAGTTACGTTATTTTTAATAAGCGAGACTTGGCAATTTCACCAAAATATAACTTTGAAAAACTTCTGAGAAAATTAACTATTTCGGATTTTTATTGATTGAAAACTTAGGGTCTGATGTATAGTATTAATGGCAAATCCCCTAAAATGCCTTGATGAATGAACTATCGGCACCATAAAAGCATGTGCCCACTCCAAGAAAGATGTATGGCTACGAAACTCATTCAGGTGAATTAAGTAAAGTTAAGTCATCTAACATGAATAATATTTCTTTACACACTTCATAAGCTCACATTTTTTTATCGTACCGGTAAAAATAAAGTGTGATTGTGCTGAGTTTGACAACGGTCACGCAATTGCAGAATACAGTACTCCAACACCCGACAACAATTTGTGAGCAACCTTAATTTTGTAATGTACAATTAAGAAGAGCTAACATACTAATTACAAAACATTTAACATTGGCTATTCTCTTGGTTATGCTATTCTTAGGCCTCAAATATTGCGTGATGCTGACAGTTACGATAGGAATATGCAGATGGTATGCAAATTTACCACTTTTGTCACCAACCTTCGCAGCTATTTGTTATCAGGGATATCAATTTTTCTGATCCTTTACTTAATTTTAGCTTCATTTAAAGGCGCTTTCATCCTTTCTCCTACGTTTCGAATATACCATAAACCGAAACTAGAAAGAGAAGTCAGGCGGCATCATTTCTCTACAAATTTGACTTATGCAAATTTGTGACCTTTTGCCACTGGTGGTCACGAAACTGTTTATTTTGTAAAGGCGAATCTGGAGTACCCAGATTTTTTATTTCATATTCTGTTAATATAAGAGCTGAATTTTGTCCTAGTATACATTTTGGCCAGGTATCACACATACCAAGGTGAGTTTTTTGCCTCTGAAGTTGCTCATTTTTTACCCATTTTAAAAAGTGCGCTTGGTGGTAGTTTTTAAAAAACCGTACAAAATTCAAAATCGTGTTTATGGTTTAAAACACACCACGGATAGAAAGAAAAGATAAAATGCTTTTGAACAAAAATATTTTTGTTCTATAGCTTTGAAACTTGCCTCGGTACCGACGCGATAAAGTAGACCATTTTTACTCTAATTTTTGCATAATTAATTAGGTAAAAACCGCTATTTTCGTTTTTCCTCATTTTCTCGAACACTATAGATTCTTGAAAGTTAAAAATATTTTTTTCGAAGATAGTTCCCCGAAGGGGTTTTTCTGACAAATTATCAGAGTTTTCGATTTTTTCAGCCTGGCCAGCGATTCTCGATATTTACAGTCATGGGCTCTTAAGTGGGGGCTGTATAATAACTTTTAAATTCCACCATTATGAATAAAAATAAACAAGTTAGCCATTGATTGTAAGCAGGAAACAATTTGCATTATTTCCACGCACCCCTCCCCCAATCCCTCTGTGCCCCAAAATATAGCGTGACAGTATAACGTGACTAATTTGACGTAACCGGAAATTCCAAAAATTGTTGTCCTTCTACGAGCATAAAATGCGACAGACTGAGCTGATTTACACTAGACAGAAATATTGTATTGTATGAAAACCAGAAGTATACTAAAACAGACAGTTAACTGCCCATTGATCCCGCCTGATCCAGGGGCGTCACTGACTGCACGGAGACTTTACTGCGCTTTTCACAAACATGCGAACTCTAACGTTCAAAAGCCACCTTCACAATTGTGTTTATCGCTGCCGTCAATCATAATTACGATCACAAGCAACGAACCTTGAAACAGAGAAACACACAAAACGGATCGAAATCCAGAAATCACAAACCATGACCTTTTGAACCCGTGAAGTAAAGTTTTGTTTCCTAAGAGGTCCGTTAAGATGACTGACAGCAGCGAAAAACGCAATCGTCGGTTGGGTTCTGAACTTCAGAATTCGCATGTTTGTGAACAGTGCGATCCTAATTTGCGGTCCACAGTCTACATGAAAACGCACTATTTTTTCCACAAGATGAAAAGTATTCAGTTTTAAGATTTTCCTCACGTTATTTTTCTCTAACTTAAAGGAATAAAATCCTTTGCATTTTGAGACCTGAAAAAGTTTAAAGATTTCTCGCTCGCATGTTGCGTTCACCAGCACGCACTTCAAACAATGTAAATAGATGAAACGATCGATAACATATTTTTTTACCTGATACCGATGTGAGTTAAAAATTCGCTCAAGTTCTGTTTGTCTCAGCCAAGACTAACTTTTCTTCATGGAAGATAACTATGCCGCTTTATAACTCGTCCGAAGTTTTTGTGCCAGCTAACTATTCACAGTGACTCCTTGGATATTAAAAAGACTGAACGTGACGCACTATTATGCCTTTGTTTACTTCTGATCACATCTTCAAGCGAAGTCTCTCTTTTCAAGCGATTCATCTCAATGCACAATAATTGACCCTTATATTAGTTAAAATCCTACGGTTCATTTATATTAATGCTGTTTTTTCCCCTCACATTGACTGTGTTCGTTCGTATTCAAAATACCTTTACGAAAATAAAGGTCGTATAAGTCATGTGTGTTATGTTTCGAGATAAATGGATTATACGCTTTTTTAAGTTTCCATTTTGCGGCGACGTTCAGCTATAAAACGAATTCTTAGAAGCCACATGCACAGTTCATTAGGTGTCTCCATTTCCCAACTCTTTTATCCAGCAGATAGAGCGTACAAAATATTTACCATTCGTGTTTCTCCTACACCTGGGAATTATCCCTCCAACTATACTCTAACCAGTGAAATCCCTGGGCTTTCATGATACCTGAAGCTTGAATACGCTACCCCTTTCGGGATAATGTTCATGATGATGCCAAGGAGTATTACGCCTGTTTTAGTTTGTAAGCATTAGCAAAGATAATATACTTACCAGATCTTGGCATTAGGGTTCATTAGCACACAATACCGCTCTTTTGCTTTCTGACCTTATAGTAACTGACTTTCTCGGTTCAAGTGAAGTGCTTTGCTCTTACTATTCAATCCCTGTATTACTTAACAAGAGGATATAATGTATGCATACGTAGCTGAAACGCAGTCTTATAACCTTTTGTTTATTGATATGAGCAACACGACTGAGGTCTAAGGAGCTTATCACTTGGACTGAAGCCCATAACATAACACAGAAGTTATGATAAATCTTTAGACCTATACATGAGTATATAAACCATTCTGCGCAATAATATCCTTTGTTTTTCTCTGGTAATAGGTAAGTCTCGTTCAAATTGATAAGCATATTCATTGAAAACTAAAAAGATGTCGTCAAACATTATAAAATTGCTTCATTTCAGTGTAGAAGCTAAAAGATTATTTTCGGTGATAAAGTGTACTGCCGATGGGATAGTAGGTCGAGCTCAGATTTTCATTTTGCAAGTGAGTCTGGCTTGCCAACTGCGCTTCAGCCCACACGTTCGTGTTTTTCAGTTGAATATAATAGTCCTTTTTTGCTTTTCCAAGAGTTGCTCGCCACTAGTTAAAACGCGAAAGCAGTCACCACGGAATGGTAGCGATAACTTACTTTCTTACATGTAAGAAATAAGGATCTGCAGGACCTCTATATAGGTTCCCGTTACGAAGCCGAGAATGGCGAGCAATTTACCTTAGTTTGGAGCTAGAACTATTAAAATACTTTTTCTTAGTTGTTGAGGAAATGGTATTCAGTCAAAAGTTGTTGAACTTTGCAAAGTTCTCGATTTGTTTGAAGTAAATCTGTCAGTGCAATCTTTAGAAAATCATTTCTGTCATATCTGCCCTAGCCTCTGAGTGGAAGGAATTAAAGTAAAATAAAATTTTAATAAGATTCTGAACTGCTTAAATTATCTCGAGAAACTGGAAAGACATGTTGTTCCCTGAGATTTATAGTATAAGATTTTGTCACCCACTGAACTTGAGTAAGGCACGTTAGTAGGCGGATGAAGAGACTGACTAACAAGGATTTCCCCAGAAAGGACTAGTGAGGTGGGAATATCAAAAATCAGTTTTGAAATCTCTGACGCCTACGTTGGGAATTTGTAGTTGCTCGACAAGCACCTTGTGACGTTGCTTGAAACAGTGCGTCATAGTTGGGTTAAAACAAGGACAAATTCTATAACTGTTTGTATGCTATGTTGTTTTAAGCTGGGTTCCGAAATTAGCGTCTTATATTTCCGTTTATGAAGAACCCTATTCAGTGGACACCTGTGTTAAGCGGACGCGGACACTAAAATAAATCGTATTTGGCTAATTTCTATTGTAAAAAAACCTCTACTAAACGGACATCGGACTGAATTGACAATAGTAGTGTTGGATTACTTCCTTAAAATACGTACAGTAGTCGATTAGTAAAGATAAATCAATACATTTACATTTCAATAAACTGTAGATTAGACCGATATTCGGCAATATAATTGCCATCCGCGATCAAAGTTCACCTAAAAGTCTTGCGCAAAGTTCAGCACAGCTTCCTTAGCTTCCTCAACAGGGGCACCCAACGACTGTTTTCTGTAAAATATCTGTTCGGAGAAGCAAATATTGCGTAGAATTTTCTATTACTTGAGGACGGCTAAAAATTTCTAGATGACCGTTCCATTCATGTACAAGCTATGTACAATTTTCGAGGAATATCGTATAAATTCCCTACGATTTTCTGAAGCTTAATTTTCATATTTACTTCCCAAGTTAGATTATTTTTTGTAGAATAAAAGGCAACCTAAAATTTTCGGATTCAAAAATGTGATGGCGTTATAAGAATCAGAAAATGTCTCACTTTCGTTATACGTCAAATTTCGTCTAAATTTTTCGGAAAAATAACACTCAAGCCCTTGTAATTTCGAAAAGACTCAAGTTCCCTCCTAAGATGACCGAACAGATACAAATTTTATAGCGTCGCTTAGAATGCATTTCTAGATAGCTAAAAGTACTCTGAATAGCCTAAAAATTGTTTTCAATGTATTTAGGAGGAAACCATCGTTGGGTGCCCCTGTCTCAACAACACGGATGGAACTTAATCACAGCACAGAGTAACCGTTGAATGTTAATCGTTAACAAACATTGCGCAATTTTGACAAACCTCCATTAACCGGACACAAGGGAAGGTCCCGAAGGTGTTCGCTTAATAGCAGTTTCCCTGTACTTCCGATCGATCCATTATTACTATAGTTACGATGAAATTCGAGGGCGAAATTCGAAAGTCGAAATGTGGGAATGTAAGATAAGAGAGAGAGAGAGAAAAAAAAAAACTGCAATCACCTTTGTGCGAGCTGTTCCACACCCGCACGATTTTAAAGGCATGCCTGTACGATTTTGAAGGAAGTAGCAATTGACATTTAACCCTCATTTGATTAGATGCAAAAAGAAATAGATAATGCGCTGAAACAACGAACTTGTCAACCATTTTCCCTTCTTAGATGTTCCGTATATGGTGTAAGGTTTCGTCCTGCACAAAATTAAAACGAATCTGAGCGGATCCATTGCTTATCGGCCAGAAACACCATTCATTTTAATTTATTTAGCTCGGGTCATGCTACGGATAATATTAAATATATATTAAAGTTATTTTACTGCGTTCAGATCCGGGGGGGGGGGTACAAGCACTTACCATTTCTTATACCATTTTTTACAGAAAAAGGTGTATACCCCTTTAGTTCACCGTTCATTGGCAAATGGTAGGTACCCCTTTCACACACCTAGTTTCAACTTTTCATCCCTTCAACTGCTGTAGAGTCACTGTCTTTTAAGCATGGATAAATCACAAAACCAGAAAAATTTCTCGACTTTCTCTCCAGTCACAAAATCCTTCAGAAGCCCTTTATAAGCCCTCATTTTGCAGACCGAAATGACAGATTTTCCTACACTTTCATAGACTTTAACTCATGAGTGAAATCCCTACCCAATTTCACGTAGGCCTGAAGCCTGAAAAAAACAAATGTCCCTTTCTGGCGGAGCTTCCCCGTATAGGCCATTATAGGGAGTACCCCCAGGGGTAGCGTTCGTGATGATGCGCATGCAAAGGGGCTCTGTTTTAGTTTTAAGGAAAAGATAAAAGTAATATACTTACCAGAGCTGGGCATAAGGGCAAATCAGCTTATCACACAATACCGCACTCTTGTGTTCTGACCTTATAGTAACTGACTTCTTTGTTTTGAAGTGCTTTGCTCTTATTATCCCATCAGCGTTTAACTTAGCAAGATAATATTGCATACCTAGCTGAAACGCGGTCTTGAAACCTTTAGTTTGTTTATTGAGTAACACGATAGATCTAATGAGCTTACCACACGTTCGACTATAAAATGAATGTTTTGAAGCCCCGAAGTCCATAAGGTGTCTTGATCACCTTGCATTTCTTGTATCTAGCAGATGGGGCTGACAAAATTTGTAACCTTCTTATTTCTCCTTCATCTGGGGATTTTTGCTCCAACTGTAAAAGGTACAATAATGTGACATTTCTTTAAGCTAATATTACTCTACGTCTGTAGCTTTTTTCTGTAGTTCGAAGAAATTAATATGCAACGTTTCTAGCATTTAACTGAGGGCCATGGAAGTCAGCGACATTGTGTCCAATTTTAGCTCTTTCTCTTAATTTTTTTGTCATGGGTGGATATCCTGACTATTTTTTTTAAAAGTATCCTCTGTTAGTGAAAACGCGGTCATTTGCTGAACGAATGCCAAACTTCGATGCATGTTTTTTTCTTTAGTTGAATTAGCATCGTCGGAGATTCACCTTCTGTCTACTAAGAAAAATAGTCAAATTGCTCTCTTATGCAAGACGTAAGGATGCTTTGACAAAGTTTAATAACGTCAATTTGATATCAACTGAGAAGACAGACACATAAAAAAACTGGTGCCAGTTTGTTAAACTGAGTTTTTATTTTTTCATTAGCCCGCTTTTCTTAAGTTTGGAACGACGATGTGTTTTAGTTACAGTCTGGTCTAGTTCAAAACTTCCCAGAAATGAGAACTAAAGGTTGGCGAAAAAAAAAAAAAAAAAAACGCTTTCAATAGGAGGCCTTTTCTTTTGCCCCAGCAATTGAAAATATCATCCCCAAATCGATGGTAAGAACTACGTTACAGGGGGATCAATTTTATTTCGTGGAAATCTATTTTAATCCCAGCTTTAATAGCCGTTATAACTGCGGTATTGGACTGATAGGAAAGAAGAGGGCAAGTTATTTGTATTAAATATTCTAATATCTTGACTTGGCCTAAGATCAGATAAGGCTAGCCGCTGAATTTAAGCACTTTATATAATAAGAGGAAAAAACGCGAGAAACTTAAACAAGGATTTACTCAGTAACAGTGAGTTTTGGGAGAATTTGAAATTTCCGACGCTGTTGACGGTGCCTCTGAGAGACCCGCACGAACAGCACGTAATATTTTCTCGATTTTGTGTTCTTTCTTTGAAGATGTTTATCGTTAAAGGAAACAAAATCCGATAATAAATATCCTGAAAATAATCAACGCCTACCAAGACAGCGTTAAACATGGGAAAAACTGTACAGATGAGGGGTTTTATTTCTTATGCGGCGTCATATAATACTTTGGGTAAAATTATGTTAAAATGAGTGGACAGCAGGGCTTCATAGCTGTGCATGAAAGGGTGCATTTGGTTAAATTTATAAGCAAGGGTTGCTCATTTTTTTTTCGAGTGCTTGTTACGCTACTTAGTACTACAGGATATAAACAGTATAAAGTATAACTAAAGTATTCGTCCCGGATTCATGTGGTCTACCTAGCCGTACAACAACAGAACAAACTTATACAATTTCCGGTTTGTGCTAATGTTGGTGTGCTATTCACCTTAGGATCCCTTAGATATTCTGTCACAGGCTTGCGAGAAGTACATCCAAACTCGATTTTCCATTTAGCAATTTTGGTTTCGGATTATTAGACAGGCAATAGGGTTATGTCATGTTTCAGTGTATAGCGCTGCTTTCTGCCTAAGACACAGAGCTAGGGACCGATTTCAGTAACCTTCTTTGATCTAGTCGCTTTATTTTCTGATTTTAACTATTTATTTGAGTTACTAGACCAGGTTTTGCTCCCTATAGCAGTAGTGCCTTTTATATGTTGGAATTTAAGCTCAAAAAACATTTTAACAACGCTCACTGCCAATTTCAGGAACAATTTTCATGTCGGAAACGCATGTTTCCGATACAAAGCCTTGCAGTAGAATGCGAAGTTTGTCTGAGTCACGCGGGGGGTCTAAGGTGACAAAACGTATTTTTGGTAATAGTGGAAAGCGCTATTCTTATACAGTCACTCTCCCGTCTCTCTGTATTCACGTCCCCTTGCACATCACACCCTCGCACCATCGAGCTCTGTTATGTTTTGGCTCATTTAACACTTAAATACAGTGAAATAATAATAATAAAAAAATCATAATACAGTGTAACATTATTTTATTGATATTGTTGTAGGCACTTCGTATCAAGTTGGCAAACTAAACGCATCAGAGACGCGTCAAGGATGGAATTGCAACAGTGGATGTGAGGCGCCACAACATTGTACCTTGCCACGCTGCACTAACGTGGTATTTCCGCAAACGTTTAGTGGATCTGGAACCGTAAGCAAACCCTACTAAAGAAATTATAAAGTGGCTTCCTCTAATGGGTTCGCGAAAACTTTCTAATAGAAGCAGACCGCAATAAGCTTCATTAGAAACTATCTTCTTAACAACTTTTGATTTGCCAACATTGTGGCTTTTATGATGTTATGACCTCAGCGAATTTAGTACACATAGGTATATTCAAGTGCTCTATAATTCCTAAAATGCGTCGTGTGTTTTTAAACAAAACATAAAAGTCAGAGGATTCTGACGATAAATTTTGTTTGGAAAATATCTAATCCTTGGAATAGGATCAGGATTGGGGAATGGGGAGGGGAGGGGGAGGTGGAGGCGCTTATGTATGTAACTATCGCTATTTGTAACAACTTGTTATATTTGATGTTATAACATAGAAGGTTGTAATTTTAAATTGTTTGATAAACAGTCGATGCATCAGGTGGTATAAGACGCAAATAAATATTGTCTTGTCTTGTCTTGATTTCTCATTAATGCATATTTCTACCTGACGCATTTCAGGTTCGAGTATTTGTATCATTAAGCCACGAAGATCAGTCATCAGTTGTTCATTCACCTTCCGCCGTGTGGGCAGAGTCCGTTAGTACAGCTGGATTTCAGTTATGCTCGCGTGCAACAGGTTCTACAAATGACACTGGAATAATCAACTGGGTAGCGTTTCAGGACAAACCCATGTTAACGCATGGGAGCGTTACTGTTAGCGCAATATGGACAACAGAAACCAAATGTGAGAAGGTGGCCTTTTCTCAGGTTAGATAATCGACTGACAATAATTCTATAATTTAGTAAGACCAAAAAAAAAAAAAAAAAAAAAAGCACTTTATTAAGCAGATGATGCTAAACAAGAGAGGATATCCTCTCTTGTACTGAACAAATCAAATATCAGGAGTTTTTATTTTTGGATAATAGGGATCAGGAATTCAAATTAATTCTCTCAGTCTGGTTTAGTTTAGTTTTTCATGCTTGGGCTTTTACTTTGGTGGTGTGATTGAGATGCTTGGTCGTGGTGAATGTATTGATGTGTCTGTAGTGAATCAGGAAATTAAATAGAGCTATCTTCATTTACTTGAAATTTTAATATTTTCACATTGTAAGGAACAAAGCTTAGCTGAGAACTAAAGTTTTTATTTGTAACTTTCAGTAATGTATTTTAGTAATATATTCGCAGAAAAAGGGGATGAAAAGAAACTCGAGCGAACATAATTAGATTACCGTAAAATTCCGAAAATAAACCCCTCCATGTATTAAAGCGCCTCCAAATATAAGCCCCCCAAACCAGTAACGCAAAAAACCGTCCTCAAATTGCCCTCAAATACAGAGTGAAACAAAGGGAAAACAGTAAATTTACCTCCATCTATAAGGGAAGCTCAATCGATTTTGAAACGCTTATCTCCCTCCGAATATAGGCCCCTCTAAAAATAAACCCCTCAAAAAGGACCTTTGAAAAATATAAGCCCTGGGGCGTATTTTCGGAATTTTACGGTAATGGGATTGATCCATGTTTCCTTTTTCTTTTCATTTAAGTGCAGCTTACATGAGGACAACATTGACTTTTCTTTGATTTTTAGGAAATGTTGCTTATTTTCTTCGGTTAATAGTTTTTCATTTGCCTATATATATCCTTTTTTGCAGAACTTTGCTTCTGAACCTAATGTATTTGTCTCTGTTAAGTACACTCGCAGTACAAAGCCAAATGACGCTATGTACTTATGGTTAGAAAACGTCAATTCTGGAGGATTTGAAGTGTGCTTAAGGGAATTCTTGCCCTTTGATGGAAAACACCAAGATGCAGTTGTGGTAAGAGAAGTATTATGCTCGAGTAATTAAACAATAAAGTGAAAGATCACGGACTATACAGCACTATCATCTCGGATCACGCACTGGTGCATGACGTATTGCATGAGGTTTGAAAATACGATTTGTGTCTTGTTAATTCACGTGCTGCGTTATTCGGGGAGAAATATTTTTGTTGTCTCTCATGTCGCGACGTCAGTGTTTTGTGTCGATGTCATAAGTTACGAATAACTGGTAAGTAAAGGTGGCTCGACTGGATTTTTCAGGGGTAATACAGTCCATGTTTGAGTATTTACTGCGTCGTTGTTATTAGGTAAAGATGAAAATCTGTTTTGATTAGTGTGACGTTGACATCTGTGTTGTTATGACAACGTAATGGCATGTTTAACACTCAGAATCGTTTCCTGAAACGTCTAATAGCTGTCTTAATGTTCGCGAAGTTTGAGCAAACCTACTAGAGCATTATCGAGATATTTTGATAGGAAGTTACTTTTTTAAAGCTAGAAATTCAGTAAAAACTAACTGATCAATCTTGATTTGGTGTTTCTAAGGGGCAGCCTGTTCAAGTTTTGCAAAGTACAGAGAAATGAGGTTGCGAGTAGAATATGTAATGATGGCACCGAAAAATCCTACCGACTTTCAGAAAATGTCATTCGTAGTCTGCCATGACTATTCCTGTCTAAAAGATGGCAAGTTTAATCTGTTCTTTTCTTCCTTTTTACTTTTTTACATTTTTTTTTGCCTCAGGACTGGTTCGCATTCACTGGCAATGGAAGTCAACTTAACTTTACAATTACAGGAAAAGAGTATTTTGGAAACAGTGGAAATCCATCAGCCCAAAACAACTATGGCTTTTGTCAGGTGAAAACTACTTTATTTCAACATTTAGCACAGTTATTTGTAAGATTAAAACTTCCAGTTAATCTCAGTAACAGTGACAGTTTCAATAACTCAGTACTGCACAGTTATTTAGTGGGCAGCTGATTGCCAAAGTAACGAATTTTAACTCCTTGGCTGTTTCCACCCTACCGTTCGTACTTATTTTTCGTGTTTCTTGAGTTATATTAATAGTGATGAATGAAAACACAACGAAACTGTCACTTGTCTAAACATTCAGTTAAAAAGTTATAGATTTGCACAAATTCAGAACAACTGGTATTTCTAAATTTTACCTGATGAGAGTTTAGAAATGATGGCTTTCGAGGAGAGGGGAAAACAAGAGCACTCAGAGAAAAACCTCTTGGAGCAAAGGAGAGAACCAGCAAAAATTTCAAGCCACTTATGACGTCTACGGCGGGTTTGATCCCGGGCTACATTGGTGGAAAGCGAGTGCGGGCGCCACCCTTGCTCTCCCTTTAGTGACAATTACAAGCTAAATCTTGGCAACTCCTTTCGTGTGTCATTGACAACAATCACTGAATTATATCTTTAAAAGTTAAAACTTTGTACTATGCCCGCCGACCCGCCCCAACCTTTTAGCGGTCGCCCACAAAAACAATAACAGAAGTGGTAAGTGATAAGTGGTGTTGTCCTACTACGCGCCGATTTGAGGTCGTTACACAAATTAACGAATAGTTTATTAGCTCGTTGTTTTTTTATGGTTGTCGGTTTTCGTGAGGACGCAAAAAGCTGTAGGTACAGTTATACATTGCTGTGCCACCTGCTTTTTGCATAGAGTTACTCGAGTTTCTTCAGCAAAGAATAGTATGGGTTGTCTTGAAACGTATCTGCTTTATATTAATTGAAAATAGCTAGCCCTGCATTTTATCTTAGACTGAGAGATTATTCTGAGAAATGAAAGGTTTATAGAGGATGGCCCAAAATAATGGAAAAAGAGCTACATTCTAATTCATCTCCTTAACACTTTCTTGATTTTTCTTACGTATTTACAGGAAGTACCTTTCAATACGACCTTCTATGAATCGCCAGTTGTGATTCTTTCCGTAAATCATCAATATTATCGTCAGATCAAGGGAAGTCGTCTTCCAGGAAATAATATCATATCGGCATGGGTAGAGGTAGGTTTCCATTGCTATTACGTGTGGTTGATGATCAGGATTATGGATTTTATCAGTGCTTTGCTGAATCATTTAATATGCAATTGTTTGCTTGAAGAGTGACCACACCTTCAGATCCAAATCACCTCTCTCTCGTTTAGTCAGGGGATAGAAGTACTTCGGTCAGTGTTCTAAATTGATTAAAGGACTTTAAAATTGCTGACAAAGAATAGTGTGGATCTGATCAAAGTTATCGTTGAAATTAGCAGGAATTTATATTAAATCGGAAGGTCACATATCCAAATTGACGTTCGGTGAAAATCAGACCATGTTTATTTTCTGAGTGCTATCACTTTTTGTTGTAGGAAGTTGGATTAGAATCTATGAAGATATGCGTTAAAGACCTCAGTGGATTAGGATCGAGTCATGATCCCTTGATAGTCAGCTACGCTGTTACTGGAGGTTGTTTTTTTTTCATTTTAATAAATTTGTCTGTATTATCTAAATTCTCATAGGAAAACATTTAATGACATAATCCTATTAACCTTGTGGTTCACAACAATAACAGAGCCCTGGCCGGTATGCAAACATGTTGTAATCATACATGATTGTTTTTTCTTTAATGGTGAGAATAACTCAATAATATAATGACTTGTTTCTTGGTGCAGATCTTAATCCTTGCCTTAATGTGCATTGCCCGCGATTTGGAGTTTGTAGGACCTACAGT
>OZ037775.1:7868449-7875949 GCA_964035525.1 Porites cylindrica | reverse complement strand
TTCTAGTGCAGCCTAGCCTTGCCTCGATTTTCAACATCACGACTGCAGTGCATGCTAGGAAATAGCCATTTTTTTTCATATTTGTACAAAATCTACTGTCGCTCTGACCTACCACGGCTTGTTTTCATTTTCAGTTGTCGCAAATTTTTAAATATATGCCGTGGTAGGTCAAGAAATTCATCAGTAGTCGAGTCCCAAAGCTTCTTCGTTTCGGAGCGGCCATTATTTCTCCAGTTACACGAGTAATAAGCAAAATTCGCAATCAAAGTTCATCACCTTACTCACTTCTTTAAGAAAGTGGACTCTTAGCTACCGTCACGCTTAATGATGCTCATCAGGAAGCCACTAAAGGTGAAATATGGCTGTAAAAGTACCAAACGTCGCGTAGAATCCAAATTTCAGCGGTTATTATAGCTCATCGAAGCAAAATGACTACGTCAGACTGACGTTTCCAGAAAACTCAAGCCTTCAGTGTTTTAGAACAGCACCTTCCATGGTAACCCCAATTATAGATTCACGAAATCCTATGGATTGTTTCTATGTAGAAAATCACTCTAAACCCTGAAAGTGTTGGACGTTTATGGGTTAAATTAATTAAGGAGGCGTGATGGTCTTGCACTGTAGGCTCAAGTTCATGCGTAACTGTCGAACTGTTTTCCTCAGACAAGGAGCTTTGTCCCACTTTGCATCTCTTTATCCACGCGTCTTATCCAGGGGGAAGTGGCAATACTGCTGGATGCTCTTTCGGGATAGACGGGAATATTTAGCTGTGGTAGTGAGGGCCATGTGTCTCGCCAGCGACGTATAGCCTACATTATTCATAAGGCATAGAAAATAAAATCGTTCTTACTAAAAACACCCTTGTGGAAAGCGATATACATTTTTTTAAATTAGATAACACTTTCAACAGGGGCACCCAATGACTGTTTTCTTTAAATTATATGTTCGGAGAAGCAAATATTGCCTAGAATTTTCTTTGCTTGATGACGACTAGAAATTTCTAGATGACCGTTCCAGTCAGGTACGATTTTCGAAGCTTATCTAATAAATGTCCTACGATGTTCTGAAATTTAACTTCTCACATTTTACTCCTCATGTTGGGCTAATTTTCGTAGAAAAAGGAAACCTAAAGTTTTCGGATTCAAAAATGCGATGGAGAGAGGATTATGAAAATATCACTTTCGTAAAACATTATATCGCATCTAAAATTTTCTGAAAAATAATACTGAAGCCCTTGTAATCTCGAGAAGCTCAATTTCCCCTAGGATGATCGAACAGATACAAATTTTTTATAGCGCCGCTTAAAATGCGTTTCTCAAGGTCAAAAGTACTCTGGATAGCCTAAAAAGAATTTTGAATGTATTTAGGGGAAAATCGTCGTTGCGTGCCTTCAATCTCTTTTCATTCACTCAGTTCGAGGTCCTGAAAAGCGTTAACTATTCACACAGTCCATGACCATCGTCAAGGAGGTCGTCAAGTGACGTTACTGAATCTTTTTGCAGTCTTTTGACTTCTTCGATATCAAAAGCTATAATTTTAGACCTATGTAAATAAGTTTAGACCTATGTAAACCCAGTTATTGTGTTATATTTGCAGAACATGAATACCTCTGGATTCAGAGCCTGTGTCAAGGAATTATACGGGACCAGATATGACCCCTTGTCCGTCAGTTATGCTGTGCTGACAGGTCTGTTAATTACTACTAACTGTCTTCATTCATTGAGGATGTCCACCGTATGTTTTGACAAACGAAGCTTACCAGATTAACCTGAAAACAATTCGTCTTTTGATTCACCTGCGTTTTTTTTTTTCTGAAGAACATTTCACCGGCAAGGATACAACACTTTGCTCAAATTTAAAGCATCAGGCATCAAACAAACGTTTAAGAAGTTTGTGTTGCTTGCGAATTCACTTTTACGTAGTGATCTTTCTTCCATCTGGGTGGCACCACTCCAACTGCCCGGAAACGTTTTTATTTGCGATCATTTTCGTATCCTCCTTGCAATAGTACTGCGGCTGAGGTGCCGTTAAGGTTAATATATGTAGCGTTGCAGTTGTGTCCTCCGTTGCAGTTTGGTCCTCGCACCTATCAACCAATAGAATGGGGTTTTATTTCTTCCAATCAAAGTGCGTTGTGATCGTGTCTTCTTCATGTGATTTCCCAACTAGGGGAGGGCTGTAGTATGAGTTTTGTTCGCTTCAGTGTCCTGATCGTGTGGAAGACTTGTGTATGAAACAGTTTTGGAGCGTTTTCCCTGATGGGTTTTTGGAGAATTTTACAGAAGTTTGAAGTTTCTTCGAAACTTTCGTCGGTCAACGCATATTTTCATATGTTGGAGAGCTAGAAAGCCTGGGACAAGGATGACGGCACAATCAGAGAGTTCGAAGAAGGACAGTAGCAACAAGAATGTACGGTGGCTCTGAGGTGCGGTACCTCAAAGTTACCGTATTTTCGAGCTTCTGAGGTAAGGTGTTATTTGCAGTTCTTTCAAAGGCGTTTTTATATAAGGATTAGAGTCATTGTACAGATAAGCTCATGCTAGGCTAGCTCTAGTCTTGTTTTCATAGATCGTGAAGTTGTGAGCTTTTTTGATTTTGCTGCAAATTGTAAGTTAAGTTACTGCTCAAGCTTATTTACCGAACCGGGCTTGTAAAAATGACCGTAACAAGAAAAAACTGAAGCATTGTTCATGGGGATTTTGAAGTCTTCCTTTAGAAAATAATATATAAACACTTGATTTAGAAAATAATAACCTATTTCAAAGTTTAGGCTGAAGAGTTTCCTGTATCATGAGGGCCCTCAAATTAGCAAATTTAGGGATTAGTGCAGTCATTCAGGCAGCAGACTGCATGATTCCCTGAAAGTGGCTAAGAATAATAATGTGGAAATTCAATGTGGATGTGTTTTGCTTTTGATTTGGAAGATGATGCTGTTAGACTTTTTTGGATCAAAATTCTGCGAGAAATGTGAGCACAGTTTAGCCTGCTTTCAATTTTTTATTTGGTGAACTCTCTATGGACACCTCTGGGATCAGAAAAAAGGGTCTGTCTCAAAGAGGTCCGTCTTTTAGAGAATCATATAAAGAAAGTAGAGCGAAGTAGGGACCAGCTCTAGCTGTCCAATTTATGGTGTAGCGAGATGTCCGTCAAGGGATTTTGTATTTTAAAATTTAGCTTGAGAGCTACAGTACTCCTGGACTCACTATCATGCTGAATTTCAATATATACAAATGTAGAAGAGGTCTTTTTGTGGATGAGAGTGCACATATGTCTCTAGACTAAATTTCAAATACTTTCAATTAATATAGTTTCACGTTTTTGCATTTTTTGTATTCAGCCCATCATTAACTGTGTTTGTTGTCACTTAGTCTTCTGTCACTGTTTCAAGGCAAGGTTGCTTATTAGAATTTTGCCCAATCAGAGCCTCTAGAAGGTGGGCTATTTCAATACTACAGTTATAAAGTTAACCTGCAAAGAAGTGTTGACACCAGTGGGGTTAATTTTTTCATACTCACACATTGAATATGTTGTGGCCCACTTAAGGCAGCACACAGAAACTTTTGGCATACAGTAAAACCCCATGACTCAGAACCTGGATTTTAAGAGCCTGTTAGGCAAAAATGAGCCAGTTAAGCCCCCCTTCTACACTGTATATAAGAACCTGTTTAGCCTAAAATTTGAAACAGGTTCTTATCTAATTATGGAAAAAATTCTGTACACTTAGGTATTAAAATATCAGATAAGTCAGCATTCAGAATTTTCTTTGGAGACATAGGTGCCTTGTCACTCCAACTGAAATTTATATGCCAATGAGGTCAATGCTTTAGCTCCTTATCTGGTCATTTTTACATAACTTCTAATTTGGTGTGCAAATTTTTTTTTCTTGGGAGGGTGTCTGTACAAACTGTCGAGGCCACCACATTGTCACTGCATGACCATTGTGTGACATAGCATCTCATGAGAGAGTTAAACATAAACTCATCTGAACATTGTACCCTTTTGAAAGACTTTCGTAACAAGAAAAATGAGTACCATTTTTTTAAATCGAGGCTGTAACTTTTCAAATTCCACCATTATGAATCAAAGTAAGCAAGTTAGCCATTCTAATCAGGAAACAATAAGCGTTATTTTCATGCACCCCTGCCCCAATCCCTCTTCCCCCCAAAATAAAGTGTGACAGTATTACGTGACTGATTTGACCTAACCAGAAATTCCAAAAATTATTGTCGTTCTATGGGTCATAAAACACTATTAATGAGCAGTATATTTCTCAATTCTGGTTCTTGAAACTAACAAAGCAAATTAAATTTAGGTTTCATTTTTGTTTGATATTGCATTTAAAGCCTTTCTAACTGTCCTAGTAAACATATATATAATTTTTTTTTGGACGTGGTGATCTAGAATGAGCGAGGAATGGCATTTCATATGCAAAACAAGAATTGCAATAAGATAAAAAGAGACATTGGTCGTCACATTTTAAACGGTTTAAACTTCAACATAAAGCAATGACAAACCTCAAAGCAACCCATCCTACCATCGTTTGTAAAATGCACTGAAAAAAAGTGCCAATGATAGCTTGAGAGACATCTCTATTCAATGGATGTACACACACACACACACCCACACTAGAGCTCTACGCACAGAGAGAGATTTGCAATCACGTTTTGGAAGGGAAAAAACTCATCAAAAGGTTTAAACTTCAACAAAAGTTAAACTAAGAAAAACCACAAAAGGTACTCATCATAGCATCTTTTGAAGGAGACGACGAAAAAGCTTATTACGCTAGCTTCAAACGCATCTTCATTTAATCGCTGCCTTTGCTTAATGTGCTTTATAGTTAATAATTTATAGTGTTTATCACCATAAGTAAAAACAATGAAAATTTACGGGGGAGTTTTCCCTTACATTTGTCTCATAGGTATTGATCTGAAATAAGGTCTAGGGTCAGGATTTGGAGAGCAAAACAACACAGCCCCCCACCATGAAGTCCCAGGAATACTCCCCCTCCCCGGATTTGTCAGTAGTTAATAATAATTATTAACTACTAACTTATTATTGATAGCGTACATTTTGTGAACAGAAAATCCCAGAGGGGAACTGCCTTACATTTGCCTAATAGGTATTGGTGTGAAATAGGTCTAGGGTCAGGATTTGAAGAGTAGAAACACACACGGGAGAAAAAATCGAAGGCATTTTATGAGGTGGGCCCGACCTTTGGCAAGCCAGTTAATAATAAGCTGACCCACTATATACTCTTAGCTGTATTGCATTTTTTTTCTTAAGAACCTAAATAGCCTTAACTTGTGCTAACTACATGTATATGAACCATTTCTATAAGAACCTTTTTAGGCTAACTCTGTCTCAAATATAAAACGCAAAAACATTGTCCACAAAATTTGAAAGGTGCTAAAACCAACGCCAGAAGCCTATTACCCTCTGAAGCTTTCTGTAAACTAGCTTACAAATCATGTCTAACCCAAAGCACCTCTATATACCTGCCAACTTTTTCTGAGATATAAGCGTGAGATTTTTATCCTGGGAGTACTGGGATTTTTAAAGACGACACGATCATTTCCGAAGATTCCCGAAGAGGTCCGAAGTCTTCCGAAGACGTCCGAAGTATTAGGACGCGAAAAACGCGATCTCGCTCCCAGTGCTTTTCACTTCAAAACTCAGAGATTGCGAGGAAGGTATTGTCATTTATTCATTTTACACATGGTTTTCGTTCCTTACATGGGTCTGAGTTAACATATTTTTGGAAATTGTGTCAAGCAAGACGGCAACAACTCACATTTTTCAATCAGGCGTGAGAAATTGGCCTGCAGGCGTGAGCCGGCGTGAGATCGAAGTTTTCAACCCGCAGGCGTGAGACTCACGCCTAAGGCGTGAGAGTTGGCAGGCATACCTCTATCCCTTGTAAAAGTTAGGAAAAATGGCTGGCAGACTGCAACTCTTGTGACTTTGACACGATTGATTGGGGTAAGTCATATACCCTTGCTTTTCTATACACCAACGAATCTAAATTGCGTGTTTTTCAATTTAAATTTCTGCATAGAAAATTGGCAACAAACTGTTTCCTTTTAAAAACTGGAATCAAATCTAATGATCAATGCAGTTTCTGCAAGGAAAGCTCGGAAACTCTTTTGCACCTCTTTTGAAAATGTCCTTTGGTTAAATCTTTTTGGAATGAAATAGGTGACTGGATGAAAAACAGCTCTTGCTTTCTTAATGAAGAATTCTCCGTTTTGTCTTGCATGGGCCTAGTGAACGATACTACAAACCTGCTTTTCCATCATGCACTTTTAATCACCAGGTATCACATCTACTTTGATATCAAACAATTATTTTTAAATAATGTATGAATGTAGCAACTGTGCAGGCTGAAGACCTTACACAAATGTACTCATACAGTGTACAAAAAGAATCTACACTGCTTGGTTTGGTCTTTTTTATGAAGAATAGTGCACTGCTAGAGCACCACGTAAATACAGCAGAATTATGCTAAAATGTAGATTTTTCAATAGGTGAGTTAGATAGAATCCACTCTCCTTTGCTGGTTAATATCCAGTATTAAATTTCTTTATTATTATCAGCTTTTTCTGAAAAAATTTGGGAAATTTTGTTTCTGTAACCTAGCCTCCCTCAGAGTATTTTTAGGAGATTTGTATATCCTCCCTTCCCACAAAATGCCTGCATACCCGACATCAACATTTCTGATTTCCATTTTTTCTATTCATGTGGTACATGTAACCAATCAACAATGAGAGGTATTATGTTAATTTTTTCCAAACTTCTGCCTTAAGAGTTGTGGGCACTGTGTAGTGAGAAAAAAGCAATGTTACTCTACTAAGTGTGACAAACTCCTTTATGCAACTTTAATTTTTTGTTTCCTTTATATAAAGTGGAATTAAACATGTATTAACAGCAATTCTGCCAAATTTCATCAGGTTCTTATAAGTGGATTTTGATATTTTGTCATTTGTTAACACAGCCTATGAAAGTCAACAAGAGTACTGTATGTACAGTATGCCCAAAACGTGTGCAAGCACTGAGATCACCACCTGATAGGACAAAGTGATGAAAACCGAATAAATTTGTTCTGACAATTTCTGGGCATTTTTCTCAGCTTGCTCTCAATTTTTTTCTTGAAAATTCCATTAATTAGCTTCAATGTTCTCTTGATAAAGATGTATCAGGGAGTTTTTTAGTGCATGCAGTTTTATGTAATAGAAAATGTATGTGCTCAACTTCTTGTACTAAAAGCTTCAAGAAACTCTAACAAATTGAAAAAAAAGACAAGAATCCATCAGAAAGGAGATCTGTGCAATTCACTAAGAATAAAGTTGTTGAGATTGGAGGGGGAAACATTCAAATCACACAACAAAGCAAACTTCAACGACAAAGTCCAGACACATGGGCTTCTTATACTTCTTAATATACTTCTGAAGTTCAGAATTAAAAACAGACTTCTTCCAATAATGCTGCTTTGTCCTGATATCA
>OZ037775.1:7845949-7863449 GCA_964035525.1 Porites cylindrica | reverse complement strand
GTGGCTCACACAGTTCTGATAGGTCTTGTAGGAACTTAGACAGATACTTCACAAGCCCAATGAATCTCTGCCGGTCACTCCATTTTAATTAGTGCTTTGACTTTTTTAGGATCTGCTTTAAGCCCATTCCTTGTCATTACATGCCCGGTGAATGACACTTCACTGCACTTCAAACGGAACTTCTTCTTGTTAAGCTTAATATTTCTCGCTCTGCAATGATCAAGGAGGCTCCTCAGATTTTGGTCGTGCTCAAGGTCAGGCTTTTCATCAGTGTCCCCTTGCCCAATGATGAGTAGAAGCACCTAATGAAATTAATTTGTGGACAGCAAGTTCTACCAACCTCTTCTAGTCCTGCTACAAGTGCTAGGTCGTCTGCAAATCCAAGCTTGGTGAGATCTCGCATAGGTTGTCTTCTGCTCTGACTAGGCTGATTCGGTAGACCCCAGTTATTTAGGCTGTCGAGGAACAGATGCAGAAAGTAGTTGAGCACAATAATGAAATAACAGGAGCAAGGGTGTAACCTTAGTACCCTGCTGTATCGTCAAAGAATGTGGTTTCTTCTCAGGACCAATTGAGTAGCCCAGTTTCCTCATATAGTGACTTTGACTCAGCAGCAATTGGTTAAAGTTGAAGTGGAAGTGTGTCAGACATTGCTTACCTGCTTACGTGTTCAAGGCTTTCCTGCCTACGTTTTCCACAGCACCTTACCAACTAACGCCTTTATTATAGACTCAGTCTTATTTTGCCACAAAACATATTCAAGTTTAGCAAAAAATTTAACCCTTGGAAGGGCTAATGGCAGAAAGATGACCATTGCTTTTTATTTCTTTTGTTCTCTTAATGGAACTCAAGTTCAGATGAATTGAGAGGTTTCTTGATAGGCAAATAAGTTCTGCTCCATTATATTGAATTCACGGCTGCTATGTTAGAAAAAATCTGAAACATCACACATACTGCAAGAGTAGTGTAGGATATTTCAAGAGGCCGTACCTTACAGAAAGTTATTTTTATAGGTCTTTACTGGAAAATTTTGATGTTTTTGGATCCCTAGTTGATTATGGGAGGTGGTCACTTGCAATGTAAAAGAGTTGGTGTCACATGGAACTTATCATTAACAGTTATGTTATGGGGAAGGGAGGTAAGAGGCTGGGTATTTTGATTTTGTCAAACACAAAATGCAAGTTCCATGTTTACTACATTTAGTGGTGGGTCTAGAGGTGGGAATTTTCAGCCACAGGTGGATAAGTCACTTTTGTACCCCATTCTCAAATGCTTCAGCCCGCCAACCCCATACTGCCAAATGAAGTATCAACAGGTCCTAATATTGATCCATTATCTTTGCAGATTTTGTACCTAAAGATGCTCTATTCAGAAGAGAGGTCAGGTTTTCCATGGACAGAACCCTGTCACAGAACAGTATTTTCACAAATTAAGGAACTAGAAAGAGAAAACAATTGCGTCATGATATTTGGTTCAGTAAATCAACGTTTTGTAGTATTGATATTAACATTAGGAAAGAGGATAAGGGTAGGGATCAAATCATAAAGATCTGTAAATGTTAAATGTTTAGTACTTGTATACGATGGTAGGCAGTCAAAAGGAAAATTGTATCTTTACTTAAATGTTGGGCTCCTCATAAGAGTCAGGTAATTTTCAAAGATACACCTTGACTTTTTAACCAACTTTTATTAAATTGCTCCAAATTCAAGATGGTATTTTTTCTGAAAAATAAATTTATAGGCGTGATTCCTCAAATTTCTGTCATTCACTGTTCATTATTAAATCAAGTGTCAAATAATTAACAAACTTAAGGCAAGAATTCATACGGCTGGGATATTTGCTCTCCTCACCATTTATCCTGGAAGAGATTTTACATGAAATGGTACTAATTGGGAAGGCAAGTGCTAGGTGCTTTCCTTTTTTATTTGCTACCATTTTTTACTTTTTTGAGACATTTTCCTGATATTTCACTCTGAAATTTGTATCCTACCCATAAATGTCAACCATAAAAAATTTCCCTATTATGGTTTATCATGGCATCTAGGATATAAAAGATATGGGAGTGTTATATAATGATTTATGGTAACACCTACATGGAAACCTGGACCTAAGTAAGTTTTTAAGTTGAGTCTTACCAGTATTTCATTCAATAGGAATGTTACCCAAGGCCAAGTTAAATAAATAACTAGGTTTGAGGGAACCTAATAGTTCCAGGGTCGTCACTAAGATTTCAAGTTGCCGGGTAAATGCCACAAGTAGGCGGGGAATCAAACGGCTAGGGATTTCTTTTGATTCTATTTTTCTTCTATTTTTGTATGAAAGTAGCTGGGGACCACATTCATAGTAGCCGGATGAGATCCCCGGCTTCCCAGCTCTTAATGACAGCCCAACTAATACACTGTAAACATGAACTATTATTATCATTATGTACTTGGGATGGATTCCTTCAATTTAGATGTTAGGCAGGGTTCTCCCTCGTCTTCAGTGCATGGTATAAAGCAACTAAAATAAATGTGCAAAATTAAGTGCTCATTAGTATGGTCCGATTTTATTTTATAAATTGGTATTTTTTGTATAACGTCTCTTCAGCAGTTGTGCATGTGTTGCTATTATTTCTACGTATCACCGTCACAAAGGCTGGTGAAATCATGTACCAAACATATTGTATTAACTTACTTGGAAAATGGTATACAATGTATCATATAGATTTTTTTTTTTTCAGCTATAAACTGAAAATTTAAAAGAGAATAGCATTCTTTGAATGAACAGATCTTGAACTTTTCCTGAATCAATTGTCCTCCTCTCATATTTACAGTATCTGGATGTTTTCCTATAGATGCAAACCTGTGGGGAATGTTATCTCTATTGCACTTCCTTTTCTCTCAGGGTACAGGGGTATCAAGACATGAATGAGAAAGGAACGATTTTATATTAAGTCTGACCCAGAGCCAGTTTTGTAAGGGTTAACTAGCTGCTTTTATATTCTTCTATAACTGGGGGTTTGACAGTGCCTGTGGTGGATGGCCATTGTATTTATAACGAGTCCATCCACCCTTAAATAGGTCCCTCTGCATGCCCTCGTACCCTTCTTGAGCACAGGCTGTAGGTTGGTGGGGAAGCTAAGTTAGCACTGACTTTATAGGCCCCATTTATATGAAGAACAATTGTCCCGGGAAAAAGTTTCTCTCTTCCTTTAGCGATCAATTATCTGAGAATAAAACTGACCCCTTTGCCCCAGCTAACAACGCGCGTGCATGCTCTGATTGTCTAAAGCAGCGATCGCGCATGCGTTCAAAGTGTTTGTGTGGAGAAACGCTGACCCCCTACGATCGAAAGGGTGAGCGGTCTACGCGCGGCACCCTTATAGCCGAGCGTAAATTTATGAAACGTTGGCGCTCAGGGCGGCTAAAGAAGGAGAGTGACCTTAATACCCCGGACAACGTGTCTACGTATAAGCGAGGCCTTAATTGGCTTAGCGGTAATAGGCATCGTGACGTGACCTGACCTAAATATTGACTTTCCCAGTTTATGCTAGGAACAAACGGCCCTAGCGTTTGAATCAAAAACTGTTCATCTTTATTTAAGTAGTATAGTAAGGACCGAATTGAGTTCTTTTTGGGAAGAATCTCTTAAAGTTGGGAAGGCATACATTATCGGAAACGTGCATAGTCATGAAGACGAAGGCAAACTAGCTTTTTTTAAAAAAATGTAATATACGCCCTTCCACATTTCCCATAATGCACCTTATTTGCCCCCGAAGATTTTGCATAACCTTTGTTTTCATTTCTCCTGGGTATTGCAGTCTTACCAAGAGCAATTGAAAACAGTGGTTATGCAAAATTTGGGGGGGGCAAATAAGGTGCATGCATTATGGAAAATGTGGAAGTGGAGCAGGAAACGTGATTTTTTACTCTTCATCCGCCATTTGCACATCTCCCACACGCCTTGCTTGCCGTCCAAAGATTTTCCATAACCTTACACTTAATTTCCCATGGGTATTACAGTCGTCTCAAAAGAAATTATTGACTGCTTATGCAAAACAAGGTCTATTATAAAAGATGTGAAAATGGCAAGTTCTCCCTTTTAGCTTTTTTACCTTTCCTTTGTTTACGAAAAGGGCAAATTTGACAAGAATTTATAACATATTTATCACCCTAAACCTAATTAACACAGGATGATAAAAGAGGCATGTCGATAATTGGGGGTCTTACGAAAATGACATTTTGCCAAATTGGCAAATTTGGCAATTAAGGATTCATCAAAGGTCAGGCAAAAAATTTAAATGAGAACAGAAGAGGCCTATTGGCAGTTGGCGATTTTCACGAGAATGGCAAATTGGAGGAAATGGGCAAGAATCTGTCAAAAGGTTTTGCAAAACCTCAAATGAGGTGACAAAGAGGGAAATCTTGACAAATGGCGATTGTAAGAAAATGGCAAATTTGGGGTGAAAGAGAGAAATTTCGGCAAAAATGGTGAGTATGCCAAAAAGTCTCTTACCAAATATTCACATAAGATGATAAAAAAGGGCATCTGGACAAATGGCGATTTATTTGGCAAGAATTTATAGGTTTGGCAAAAATTAAAACAAGATGACAAAAGAGGCATGTCTATAATTGTGGGTTTTACGAAAATGACAAATTTTTCGAAATTGGCGAATTTGGATTCATCAAAGATCTGGCGAATAAAAGAGGCCTTCTTGGTTTGCAACCACGTGACAAGGCTACCATGTGGGGGGTCAATACAATAGTATTTTTCTCTAAGTATTAACACGAAAATAGAGTTATGTTCCCAGAGGAGAGAAATGCTGTTTTTTCTTGAGCACCAGCATGGCCGCCGTGACGGCGAGTGCAAACCAGCAATATTGAGAGTTAGCGATTTCACGAAATTAGCAAATTGAGAAAATGGGGAATTGGGCAAGAATCCATCAAAGGTTTGGCAAAAACTCAAATGAGGTTACAAAGAGGGAAATCTTGACAAATGCTGATTATAAAAAGAAAATGGCAAATGTAGGCGAAAAAGGAAAAAAATTGGGCAAAAATGGAGAGTTCAAGGATTTGGCCAATTACAAAGGGGTATCCTGACAAATGACAATTTTCTAAAATTTATAAATTTGGCAAAAATTTTTAACAAGTTTGGCAAAAAATTGAACAGGATGACAAAAGAGGCATGTCGATAATTGTGGGATTTACGAAAATGACATATTTTGCAAAATTCGCGAATTTGGCAAAGGAATCATTAAAGGTCTGTCAAAAAAATTAAATGAGACAACAAAAGAGGCATATTGACAGTTGGCGATTTTCGCGAAAATGGCAAATTTGAGAAAACGGGGAATTGGGCAAGAATCCATCAAAGGTTTGGCAAAACCTCAATTGAGGTGTCAAGGAGGGGAATCTTGACAGATGGCTATTACAATGAGAAAATGGCAAATGTAGGCGAGAACGGCAAATTTGGGCAAAAATGGCGAGTGTGCCAAACATTCATTATTAAGATGACAAAAAAGGACATCTTGACAAATAGCGATTTTACGAAAATGACAAATTTGGCACAAATGTAATTAAGGTTTGGCAAAAATTAAAACAAGATGACAAAAGAAGCATGTCGATAATTGTGGGTTTTACGAAAATGACATATTTTGCGAAACCGGCGAATTTGGTAAGGACTGGGACAATGAAACAACAAAACAGGCATATTGACAGTTGGCGAGTTACACAAAAATGGCAAATTAGAGAAAACGGGGAATTGGGCAAGAATCCATCAACGGTCTGGCAAAACCTCATTTGAGGTGACAAAGAGGGGAATATTGAGAAAAGGTAGATTTCGACAAATATGGCGAGTGTGCCAAAAAAATCATCAAGGGTTTGGCCAAATATTCAAATGAGATGACAAAAAGGGGCATGTTGATAGCTGGCGATTTTTAGGACAATGACAAATTTTGCAAAGATGGCGAATTTGGCAAGAAGTTATCAAAGGTTTGACAAAAGTTTACAAAGAGATGACAAAAAGGGGCATCTTGACAAATGGCGATTATAACAAAAATGGCAAATTGGGCAACATTTCATTTAAGGTTTGCCAAAATTCAAATGAGATGACAAACGAGGCATGTCGATAATTGTGAGTTTTACGAAAATGACAAAATTCGCGAATTTGGCAAGGATTCATCAAAGGACTGGGAAAATTGCCTGATGATAATTAGCAAGAATAGCAACTTTGGCTAACATGGCGAATTTGGCAAGAACTTATCAAAGGTTTGGCAAAAATTTTGAGCAAGATGACAAAAGAAGGATGTCGTTAATTGTGGGTTTTTAAGAAATGCCATTTTTTGCGAAATCAATGAATTTCTGGAAAAATCCATCAAAGGTTTGGCAAAGTTTAAATGAGACGGCAAAAACGGGCATCTTGTACAAAAAGCGTTATTAATAAGAAAATGGCAAATTTAGGCAATAAAGGCAAATTTCGTCGGTAAATGGCGAGTATGCCAAAAATTAATCAAGAATTTGTCCAAATATTCAAATCAGATGACAAAACGTGACATGTTGACAGCTGGCGATTTTTAGGAAAACAACAAATTTGCCAAGAAGTTATCAAAGGTTTGACAAAAGAGATGACAAAAAGGGGCATCTTGACAAATGGCGATTATAACAGAAATGGCAAATTTGGCAACAATACATTTAAGGTTTGCCAAAAATTAAATGAAATGACACACGAGACATGTTGACTGTTGGCGATTTTTACAAAAATGACAAATTTGGCGAAAATAGCGAATTTGGCAAGAAGTAATGAATGGCTTGCCAAATAGAAGGCGAAAAATGGCCTGTTGGTAATTAGAGATTTTTACAAGGATGGCAAATTTTGGCGAAAATGGCAAATTTGGGAAGAATATAACAGGACAGGTTTGAAAAAAATTCAAATGAGATAACAAAGAAGGCTACCTTGACAATTACTTATTTTTCGAAAAAGGCAAATTTTTGCCAAAAATGGTGAATTTGACAAAGGTTAATCAAATGTTTAGCAAAAACTCATAAATGAGTTGACAAAAAGAAAGCATGTGAAAATTTGGGTACCAGTTAAGATTGAACCTCGTGTGGTCCCTGATCTAATGGTGCTGAAATGACAGAAAAATATCTGACAATCGACGTGACATTGTTATGAAGAAAAAATAAAGTATTTTTCTTGTCGTTGACGAAGATAGGTCCTCTGACTGAAAAACTTCCCACAATGCATCGAGATGGAATTAACTAATTAAGAACACCGTACTAAAAGTAAGCTTGAACAAATGTGGCTATAGAAACGCAAGTAATTCCTGTAGTCATAGGTGCATCATAAGTAATCAACAAAACAATGTGTTTAGCTGTTTAATTTTTGGCAGTAACCTGTGTACAGCCACCCTCTACCCTCAACAGAAAAACTCGATGAGGGAAAAGATCAGTTTTTTTAAGCATCATTTCCCATTATGTTTCCCGCGAATTGAAACACAACTATATATAGTATTTCCTTGTTTTCTGTTCTTGCTTATGGGGATGTGCTGCTGGGCAAGGTTGCATTTTCACGTCTGGATTAGCTATAATGAGGTTGAACATTATAATGGTGTCGCACATTTTTGAGTAGGAATTCAACGGAAGATTCGCGGTTGAAAAGTTGACTTTATAAGGTAGATGCGTAGAAAGAAAGTGACTTCATATATTGTGATCGCGTAAATTACATTTGTCAAAAAGTGGATGAGATAGCTTCTATAGGGTCCTCAGAATAGATAGTATAATAATGGGGTAGGGGTTCTGAAAGGTCATAGGCATAAACCCAGCAAAAATTATGTAAGTTTGGCAGTCAGGATTCAGAGAAAGATACTAGTCCAAAAAAGTAGAGACTTCCAAGTTATGGTTGATAGGACATTCACCCACCTTTAGAACATCAATGACATCACAGTGCAAATTAAACCGTCTGTGACTTAAAACGGTGAGATTTGCCGATTAACCTCATCTACAACCAATGAACGTACTCCTACAATGGTATACCCTTTCCGTTTCGACCAACTGCACTGAACAAAGAGATCATTTGAAATAACATATGCGTTTCAAAAGATGGGCCTGTTGCAAAGTCTTATTTTGCGACATTTCAAACTATGGTCCTGTTTCGATACCACACTTTGCGTTATTGCAAAATACGGGGTGTTTAACTGTTCTGTTCTCAGCTCACAAATCACGTTCAGTCAATTGACCCGATCGGCGTCAGAAAGTCATCGCTGGCAAAAAAAGGAGCACTTTACTGGGACCAAGGTTTGCGCTAACGCATAATGTGGTCTGGCAATTGTCACGTATTTTGCGTTAACTCAATCTCTGTTCCATGTTTTAAGACCAAGGTTTGCGCCAAAAAAATATCGCAAACCGTGTCGAACGTAAAGAGTCACATTTTGAGATAAGTCGTTCCGTGTCCTTCCAAATAAACAGGGGAACTCAACGACGGTGTCCTCCCAAATACATTGAAAACCGCTCTTTTTAGGCTACCCAGAGTACAAATAGATTTGCAAGCGCTTCAGTACTGTATTACCGTAAAATTCCAAAAAAACTCAGCGGGGCTTATATTTTTCAAAGGCCCTTTTTGAGGGGCTTATATTCGGAGGGAAATTTGCGTTTTGAAATCGGCTAGGCTTATACTTGGAGGGAAATGTGCGTGTCAAAATCGAGGGGGCTAGCTTATAGTTAGAAGGAAATTTATGTCAGTAATTTGCAGAAAGTTTTAACTGAAACTCGTCTTGAGGACTTAGACCTTTCTAAAACACAGCCATGCAAGTAGTCCAAGCATACTTTGTCTATATGGACCAAAGAAATCCAAGCCAAGAGTGAGGAGTAAACTGCGCAAACAGAAATAAACTGTGACACTTTCTGACTGCAATCATTTGGGGCTTGTGATGGTTCTTTGGCAAATACAAAAATTTATTTATTTTTGCTTTGTTTTGTTTTGTATTTGAGGGCGATTTCCAAAAATTTTAGATGCAGATTAACGCATTACGAAAGTTAGAATTTTTCTGGTTCCTCTCTCCATCACATTTTCGAATCCGAAAAGTTTAGGGTTCGTATTTTGTAAGAAATTTAGCCTTCATCAAGTGATAAAAAATTCTAGGCAATATTTGCTTCTACGAACAGCTATTTTACAGAAAATTATCGTTAGGTTCTCCTGAATAGTCAGTATTTTGCGACAGCGCGAAATGTGGTTCCCAGATCGTGGACTATTTATAGGCTTCGCTTTTCAGGCCAGGATTTGAGTTATCTCAAACTGTGGACTGTGGAAAAAAGTCACATTTTGCGTTAACTCAATCTGTGACAATCAATCAATCACCGAAAGTCACACACCTTTCTAGAAAAACTAGCGATTTTACAACCGTTCAGCCTTCATATTAAAAACGGAAACACTAACTGTTTCCTGCGCCAATCAAGAATACAACACAATCAGTGAACTTACGCATTTTATGCTTAAAAGATCACCAGTAAAGACCTGTCTTTGAACGCTTTACTTGCATAATGAACAGAATCAATTAGTGTCATATTTTCGTAAGCCGGTTCGCTTTTTATTCGAGATCACAATATTCATAACATGCAGAGTATCTGTATACGGACTTAGATGGTGAAAATATTTTGCGATTTGACTTGTCCTCTCCGCCAAGTCTTAGCTATCTTAACGGATATGGGCTAAAAATTAAGTTGATCGATACGAAAATGAGAGACGGAATAGAAACTGCACAATCCGCTCTTCATATTTTTATAACATGTAAAAACGTGAAATTTAACTTTAACGACCCACAGCCGGTATTGCTTTTTTCGAATTCTTAATATAAAATGCCAAAACGACATTAAATATACTCTCCTTCGCAGCCTTAAAATCCGAAATTGTGTTGTTGATTCGGCCGCCATGTTTACTTAACCTTGCAAGACAAATTTTACTACCGTCCCCGACCCGCTAAACTTGCAAATTTTGCTCGAAGACCAAACTGCAACGGAGGTTCTTTTCCAGTCCTATGCCGCGACTACCACGATAGATCGCATGACCTGATTGGCTTGCATATCACATTACGTCAGAGGACATGTTCACAAGATAGGACATAAGTGCAACGGTACAAATATATACCTAGGTATTTTTTTATTTATTTGTATTTTATGCAAAAATGGAGTAAGTATGGCAAGGAGGCCTAAAGGAAACTGTATCTAGCCTAATGTTAATTAAGCCTCCTCAGTTACTAAAAATGTTTCATGATAGATGACATACAAATTACGACGACGGATACAATTATTTATCAAAAGTAAAGTAACAATATAATAAGGAAATTAATAAAAGTTGAAAATTATCATCCTTGTCTGACTTTGTAGATATTTGTGATCCTGGCTGGAACTATTTCAACGGCTTTTGCTATTTCACAAGTAAGACTTGTCAAAATTGGACTATAGCACTGGAAAAATGCCGGCAAGAAAACTCGGTTCTTGTTGACGTCCAAAACAATGAAGAAAATGTATTTTTACAGCATCTTCACAATGGAGCAAAATCCTGGTTAGGATTGAATGATATTTTTACGGAGGGTTCCTTTACTTGGGCAGATCGTGGTACCGGGAACTTTACAGCTTGGGCCAAAAACCAACCAAACAATTTTCGGGATGAGGACTGTGTGCATACACTTGGTGTTGAATACAAATACGAATGGAATGACGTGAAATGCAGCGACTGTCATCAGTACACTTGTAAGAAAGGTATGGTTTTTAATGTATGTTTAGTTGTAAGGTTTTGGTTTAACAAATTAAATAAGAAATAATATATAGATCACACTAATAGTGTTGGAAAAGAATTATTGGATCAATTGATACTTCTTCAAAACCCACCCCTTCCCCCCACCCCTTGCCACCACACTAAACCATGAAATTTAACGTTTTATAAAAGCTAGTTGTTATTCATGAACTTTAAATCGGACTAAGAAACTGCTACGTGTAAACTACCCTTTTGATTTAGTTATACTTTTTGTTTCTTCTGGCGAGACGAGCTTTTCCCTGGAGTGTGACCAAAAGGGTGACCAAGCAAAAAGTAAAGCCTAAGAAATTTATTTCCGAAAATTTTGTTGTAAGCCGAACACAAGAAACTTCAATCAAGATCTTTACTCGAGCAACTCCGTTGGTTGACCGTAAAATAGTTAATTGTTCGTCGAAAGGAACAGCAACACATATATCTGAGACTTTCTTCTGTACCCTACTAAGTTTTTTAGCCCTACGCTCAAAGTCTGTATGGACGGACACAGGGCGTGCGCCGACGTCATAACCAAATTTTCTGGCATTGATAGGTTTCTATTTTCTATATAGGTATGGGCCTCCGCTGCGAAAAGCGCTCGCGGACGCTCCGTTGAAACAAACAAAAACAATACAGATGACAACCTCTGAACAAATAATATGAATATGTTGTGATACTGCGCAGTACAAACATTGATTGAATTAGGTGAACCAATAGATGAAAGTAGTAACAAAAAAAGGAAACGCGATTGATCGACCCATGTGAGGGATTCCGGATTCCGAATCCTAGAAGTTTTTTCTTGTGGGGCTCTGAATCCAGTAAACGTTTGCAGTAGAATCCGAAAGCCTGGGCTTTGGAATCCGTAATATGGCACAGGGAATCCGAAATCCACGGCATAAAATCCCGAATACAAGCCTGTATTAGATTCCCTTATATGAGGCGAGAGTAAACTGATGGATAAATGATTAAAAGACTTTAAGCTTTTGAATAACTCCTCTAGTCCAAGAGTTTTAGCAAATATTAAGTTCTATATAAATTTATATTTAAAACTTTTATCATTTTTTGGAGGCCTTCTCGGCCTATCACTTATAAATTTCGAAATAATTTCAGATTTAGCAAGTGCTAAGGTCTTGTAATGTCTAGAAGGAGTATTTTTCAGAACATGGGAACTGGTTTTCCAGTTTGGAGCTGGATGCTTCAGGAGCCAGAGGTCCGTGACGATCAGAAGAAATACTAAGAAAAAGCAAGATAAAAATGCCTTGTGACGAAAAATATCAATCTGCATTTTTGACGGTTGACGGTAAAAAACAACTCTTTTAACGGTTAACGGTTACAGTTTAGGCCGTTTGACGGCTGACGCTTAACCCTATTGATACCCTCTTAGGGGCTGTTTACATGACGAAGGGGCGACTTTCCCCCCCGCGCAAGTTCACTCCGGTTCCCTCTCATGACTCTATATTTGTTTACAGGATACCACCACAAAATGTCATGCTGGCGCGAGTCACCCCGGCGTGAGTTCACCACGGTTGTTGTACCGGGGCGAGAATTTCACTTCAGTACGAAATCTCGCAACAGTATCATGTAAACGTGAATCGACCACCCGTTTCTGTTTGAAATCGGTCTGCCGGTAGACTGGAACGGGTAGCGCATTCGTAATGTTTGCGATTTTGAATCACAGGTGTATTTTATGATCATGTAGTGTACCTTCAAATAACGAGATATGAAATGACCCTGTCATCATGTAAACGCGGGTCATCCCGGTATGAAACGCGCGCTGGTGCGAGTTTACTCATGTAAACACCCCCTTAAAGAGAAATTGGCTGCAGAAATTGATTAATATATGTTTTCGTCTTATATAGATCTGAATGAGTGCAGCAGGGACAAGTATTATTGCTATCGTTTTGCCACCTGTTCAAATAATCGCGGTTCCTTCACTTGCACTTGTGACCTTCAACAAGGTTTTATCGGGGATGGCTTTGAGTGCAACTTAAATTATGCAGGTTGGTGATCTTATGTAGGCTTGGTTTAGCCGTATGGACGAGCTAAGTCTCCATCTTCTTCTCGACAACGGCTGGATAATTGGTCCTAATGGTCCACACCTGTAGTACATTACTCACATTCGCTCTTTATGCAAGTTAGACTCTGACTCACATTTTTAATTCTTAGGCACGATTCGCAAAAAAATGTAACTTGTTAAAGATATAGAATCTGCATTTTAATGTTGAAATGTAAAGAAAGTAAATTTAACTTAACAAGGATCTTTCCAGAGATTTTGTCTCGTGAAAACAAACAAGAAAAATATGATATTTGTATGTATTTGTGGAACGGACCTGAAATCTTGCAAGGAAGCTTAATGAGTATATTCATTTTCTAAAAAAAAGCCCATAATAAAAATAAAAATAGGCAACACCATGTGTCGGATGTCAAGTGAATGGCAGTTTCATCTGATATTCAAAAACTGAGAAATGGGTAGGAATACTTTAGGACATGGATGTATTTGTAGAATTTCGAACTTAATGTAAAAATTATCTAAATTTTATCCTGCAAGTCTTGCATTTCCAGATAGTTTTCTTATGTCTCAATAGGACATAAGACTATTAAGTCAAGTGTCCTTGTAATTCCAACATCACTACTGCCCTTGTCCTTTATTATTATTATTATTATTATTATTATTATTATTTTTATCTCGTAGGAGGATTGACAGACTCCGCTATTGTGGGAAATGATGTTAACTACTTAACTCATTTAAGCACGTGGCTCAAACCAGTTGCTCAGAGCAAATCTTCACGATGGAAGCGTTGTTGGCGGGCGTCCGTGGACGGCTGGGCTGCCAGTACGTTTCACAGCGGATGTGACAACAAAGGACCAACTGTAACAATCATAAGAGTCGGCGGGAAATACATATTTGGAGGTTACACCAGCCTCTCATGGGGTAAGTGGTAACCGGACATAGTAGCATGTAAAATTGTCTAAGGAAGTATTAGAAGATGATTTGCCCTTTGATTCAAGAGCATTTTCTGTGACCTCTTTCGTGAAGTGTAAAGCTCTTTATTGCGACTAAATATGGCTTTTAGGCTCTTTGATTTTCTCTAAAGTGCCTCAGGATCTGAATAACTAAGCGATTTCTTTTAGTACGTGACTGTGATATTTTCCTGCAATGTTGTATCACGCTGTGCCCAGCTCACGGTGTTAAGTTTTGTTTGCATGATGTTTTGAAAGAGGGTCACAATACGGTTCTCAAATCCCGCCTTCCCGCTATCCCGCCTTTTTTAACGTCCGAATCCCGATCCCGCCCTATTTTTTTTAACGAGTTTCTTGCTTTCAGTATACAATGTTTACTAACCGACTAACCTTTTTGAAATAGGAGGCTTGGATGTTAAGGTTTAAGGTTCTTGACTTAGCCATTAGCGATCGTAACTCTATTTTCTGTTTTGCTTATTTATTTATTTATTTATTTATTTATTTATTCATTTTTTTTTTTCTGAGCACATCAGTACAAAAAAGAAGGTTTACTTCGATCTGAGTTCCGGCCATTTGGAAACAGCCAGTTGAGTCGGGTAGAAGGATGTTTCGATTTCTTTACTGCTAGATTCTATTAGGCGATGACGCCAATTGTCTACGCTGACTACGGGTCATGGAAAATGTGTATGAACACAATGGTTGCACAGATTTATAGAATGTTGTCTTTCAGATATGGAAAGATAAACCTGGTATGAAATCGAACAGCACAACCAAATGCAAACAACCCCCATGCAGAAAGTTTACTTTTCCAACCTTCTTGGACTTGGTCTTCGATTCTTGTTTAAAATCTCTTTATTTCTTCCATTCTTAAATCGGCACAAAAATACGTGCGTGCAGTAGTTTGCAAAACAGTCCTTTTTTCTCACAGTCGCTTTTAAAAGGTGCCAAAATGTAGTCACGATAAAACTTAATTCCCGTATCCCGCTACTTTTCCTTTACGATTCCCGCATCCCAACCCAATAAAAATAGGAAATCCCGCTCCCGCTTATTATCAAAATCCCTGCTTCCGCTGTTTTTTTTAGCTCCCATCCCGAGTATCACCACAAAAAAATAGCCAGATCCCGCATCCCGCCAAACCTATTGTGGACCCTCGTAAGACGCACAGTCACTTAATTTGATTTTAGCGCACAGTCAGTCCAGTCGATGCCCAGACACTAGCACGATTTTAAATGTTCTATTTTAACTATTTTATGTTTTAAATGCTGTAGTCAATTACTTAAAGGTGATTAATGAAAATTCATTTTATATCCTTTAAATACATTTTGTATCTTTTGCATTTGGAATCTTATCGTATCTTTTAAGAGTTTTTATTGTAGTTTGTAAGTAATTTTATCCTTATTTTTCATTTTAGTTCTACATCGTAATCATTTTTAACAAGACACCTCAAGAATTGAATTTTAAGGATAGGATCAAGAGACCGACCGATTTGTTTGCTTTATAACGAGGTCTTGTTTTATCGAGATTCTTTTCCATATATTTTACCATAATGGTTAGTTACATCAAGGAATTCGTCATACAGAGGTTCGATATATCGAGGTTCCACTCGGCTGTAGTAGTAAACAACAACTGAAAAATTCAAGCTTTTGTATCGGGGTGCCGCTAACTGATAATTTTATTCTACAATTTATCGCTCTTTTCAATATTTTTGGCGTTTAGCTTTTCAGATAAATACCATTTTATAATTATTCCTTCAAAAGTAAACACTTTTCACGAGACTGATATCTTTGCTACTTTAAAGGGAGTTAAACAAACTACTACTAGCAGTATCAGTATATTTTCTTGTCTGTATCAATTCGAATTTTTGAACGAAGTCTGTGCATTGATCATCCTTTTCATTTCTAAAATTTCTCAACAGGTTACAGCTGCCAGTATCGATATGGTTCCCAGGCATTCCTTTTCTCGCTGGCTAACAAGCCAGGATGGGCACCGGTGAAACTGCCTCAGCCAGGGCAGTATAGTGATAGCAGATATTCCATATACGACTGCTCGTCTAACGGACCTATTTTCGGAGGAGGCCATGACATTTACATTTGCGACTACGCGTCATCCAGTAGCAGTAACTATGCCAACCTTGGCTATACTTACAGCCCACCAAGCGGATACAACTGTGGAGACACCTTCACCTACACATTTCTGGCAGGAGGAAGTAATTATCATTTTACACCAGACGAAGTGGAAACATTTTACGAAACAACCTAAAAACTGTGGCATCGTATTCAGCTTCAAACTTGACAGTCAATTACTATTACACTGATTAAGCCAAGATAATATACTTTTTTTATAAACCAGGCAATAAAAAAATAAATACATTTTAATTTGTCAATTTAAAATTGAGGCCTGTAAGTTGCAGTACAAAACTTGTACCACCTTATTAAACTGATCTTTAATATAACCAAATGTTCTTATTTATTTCTTTTCAAACATTTCTCCTCGTCTGATTTGCAAATATACACCTGTTTTTAATTCCGAGCTGTCTATAGTCAAATTTGGAATATTAAGCCTACATTATTTTGCGTTTTTCGTTTTATGTTTTACAGGGTTTTCTTGATCACGATAGACTTTTAAATGATATTTGAGAAGCAGTAACACCTGGTGCGAGCCCTAGTTGAATGTGATTATATTCCTCTACTGTGCTTAATAATGACTACGAGTAGTCCCCATTTTCCCTCAGGGATAGTAGAGCGAGCGCGTGAAAATCACTCCATGCGAGAAAGGCGAGACGCAGCGAGGAGAGAGAAAGATGAGCTCCCGCCGTGTCTCGCATTTCTCGCGTGGGGTGATTTTCACGCGCGCTCGTGTTTCGCTCGCTCTACTGTCCCTAAGGAAAAATGGGGACGACTCATAGTCTAGTGCTTTAAGGCTGAAACTGATGTAACTCGAAGAATTTTTTAAGAAAGGCTTATACACCGTATTCACAAATGGCGGACACGCGGGAAAAAACTGGTGCCTAGTCATGAAAGCGAGGCGTTGGAGGATAAACAAAAATTGCAAATGAAGACTTTCAGTGAATTTGCAGAGTGTTTAGCACGGTTTCCACCTAAAATAACTTTCTACGGACTTCTTTTCAAATACAATTACGTGGGATGTCTTCTACTTTTAATGTTTAGTATTGATTTGCTGTTTGAAATCAAAAGGGACGCGTATATCTTCAAGGAAACAGGATGATTTTGTAGGTTTCCGAAGCATCACTGAAGCTCGACAAGTGGGCGATGGCTGGAGAAAAGCGGCAAACATGTTGGCCCAAACTTCACACTGAACCCGAGTACGAAAGCCAGCTCACTGCAATTCGGTAAAACAGAAATATAAACAAATCTTGGTGGCAAGGAAAAAAGAAATAAGCGACGGATATATGGCCTCTTAACGCAAGAGACGTCTTCCATTGAACAAAACAGTTAAAGTCGAGATGGAAAAAACCCTGAAAAAACGAAGACAGGAAAGAAGCGGTGACTGAGGTTTCGATGAAGTTATCTTTGGTTTTTGTTTGCCAGGACGTTATTCTCTGGTCTTTATCGATGAAGGACATCAATTAGAACTATTTTTTTAGTGCAAATGCAGGAGCGATCGAGTGGAGTACGCTCAAAATTTCAACGTGTTACTCGGCAGACTCGGTAAGCCGGCCGCATATCATTTCAGCGAGTAATTTTCGTATTTCATATCTTTGGCTGTTAAGAGTTTTAACTTTATGTTCCATAGCATTTTAAAAGTTAAGAATACATAAATA
>OZ037775.1:7815949-7840949 GCA_964035525.1 Porites cylindrica | reverse complement strand
CCGTGGAACAGAAAATTCCAAGAGCAGGCAGTTTTTAAGCCAGAGAAACAAGCCATCGTTCCAAAAATCAACGGAAAACGACAAACGATTAGCACAGCAACAACAGTGACAAGCATTGCTTGCGGTTCATCTGTACCCGTCGATGTTGATTTGACGGAAGTTGGTTGCAGGGCACTATGGGGTGTCTCCGTTTGAATCCAATCGCAGTGTAAATGAGGATGATAGCAATGATAGGCAGTAATACTAACACAGGGTAGCAGAATAACAACTAAATGATAACATAACCAATGATTCCAAAGGAAGGAACAAACATGGAAGTCCAGCATGAATTTGACCAATTAGTGGTCATTTTGAATAACGGCACCATGAACACTATCGCAAAAATCCAAATGACGCCAATCAGAAACCGAGCGATACGATGTGTTATTATTCTCTTGAGTGGATAAAAAACCAGAAAAAAGCGATCCAAGGCAGTCTCAAGGAAACTTCCAGTGGAGACTAAGACTGCCATTTGACCAATAAACTGTGATAAACGGCAAAGCAGCTCGCCTGCGACTCCCGTGATAAACCACTGGTAGCTACTGGTGGCTATATGCATTATCGACAATGCTGACGGAAACAGCATATACAGATTGAAGCAAAACAACAGCACAGGCCATGCTCAAGATGAAGTAATTATTTGGAGTCCTCATCCTTTGATTAGCGTTTTTGTACACTACGCCCGCCGCGATTAACAAAGCGTTACCCAGCATAGACAACAACATGAGAAAAACGAAAGCAGTTATTTCTGTCCCCTTTACACTTGTACTGTTCACAGATTCGATGGAACGGCCAGGCATTTCCAAGCTCCTACATCAACCAATAATTCCGATTTTTTTTCCTTCACGAGGCACCGAGGAGTGTTTTCACTTCGCTTTGAGGCTTATCACGACTTGTAGCGTATCAAGTCGGACTCCCAAGCTGAGCTTGAAGTGATGAGCGTTTGTTATTTCTTGTTTATAGATGAGTTGCAGAAATCAAAGGATATTATGACACGATCTCACTCCCTACATTACCTCATCACTGAAAGTGAAATTCGCACTGCAGCTAGAAAACTCAAAAACAACAAATCTTCTTTTTCAGACAAAATCAAAAACGAAATGATCAAATCTAGCCTAAACGAATTAATGCCTGTTTATCTAAAACTATTTAACACGGTCCTCGACTTAGGAACTATGCCCCAAATGTGGTGTGATGACCTCATTACACCAATTGTTAAATGTGGTACTAAAAGTGATCCATCAAACTACCGTGGAATTTGTATTTCCAGTTGTATTGAAAAATAAATACGTCTCTTACTGGAATCAGACCCTTCAACAATCACAAAAACTCAGTTTTTATTGTACAATCAAAGACGACTATAGCCCCTCGCTGTACCTAGTTTTAACAAGAAAAAACCCTTCGAGAAAAGCATTAGTTAGATTCAGAATAAGTAGTCATCAACTTAGAATTGAAACAGGTAGATACGAAAACATTCCTCGCAATGAAAGGATATGTCACTTTTGTACAAGTAACAAAATCGAAGATGAAAACCATTTCTTACTAGATTGTAAGGCTTATTCTCAGATCAGAGACATATTTTTCTCCAAACTAGAAACTCAAATACCTGACTTCAAATCACTTTCACACGATACTTTAATAACTCTTCTTATGAATTCTTCTGATTATTTAATTAACTGTCGATCAGTTTCATTTATCTCGCAATGCTTTGAATTAAGAACCAAATTACTATCAATGAATGAATGAATGAGAACTGTAACGTTTTGTAATGTTTTGCACGTACTAATCAGTTGAATTGGTACTTAAATTTAGACTAGTAGCTTTTGCAATACTGTAATTCCTTTATGGTCATGCAAATAAAGCTTTTAGTGTGTAATGTGTCTTATGATTTAATATTTGACCATCTGCTTTCGGAGGAGTGGTCAATAACTCGCATTTTCATTACAAAGTTACAAAGTCGCCTTCTTGTGACCAATCTCCTACATTTCAGGCACTTGTACTGTTCACAGATTCGATGGAACGGCCAGGCATTTCCAAGCTCCTACATCAACCAATAATTCCGATTTTTTTCCTTCACGAGGCACCGAGGAGTGTTTTCACTTCGCTTTGAGGCTTACCACGAGCTTGAAGTGATGAGCGTTTGTTATTTCTTGTCTTATTATTTAATATTTGACCATCTGCTTTCGGAGGAGTGGTCAATAACTCGCATTTTCATTACAACCTAAAATCTTTGCCTGATTTCACCTGCCTCGTCTCTCAAGCTTACCCGTAATGTCAATTTTACACCTTTTAAGAGGGCAATGCAATTAATGAAACTTCCAAGAGAGTTTATCATGTTAATCTCACTACAGTAATTTATAATTAGACTTGCAATTGATGACGTCGATTACTTTGAAATAGATGAATTTCTTGGATGCAATTTTGTTTTCTGTAAAGTTTCGATATTAACGACACTCCTCCCCTCGAAAGAAGCAACCCTCCGAAAGTAGCGATAAAATTTGGCAGGTGTTAGCAGATGCCAAAAGTAGTGACCCCCGAAATAACGACCTTCCAAAAGTAGTGACTTCAAAAGTATTTTCTCTTTTTGCTAAAAATTACGGATAAGTTATAGATACAACAAGCTTTACCAAACTGATCCGAGGCCTATTTTTAACGGTTATAATGACGAGGGTAATGATCATTCACACTCCGTTATGTATAACCGAGAAAGGTATACAATCCTTTTCTTTTTTTTTTTCTTTTTTTTTTTTTTTTTCCAGGAAAGTCTTCCTTTCGTCTGTGAATATCCATACCGTAATCAAGTCTTTTGAATTCTTAGTCAAAAAGTAATAACATGAAATGCGTTTCGCCAAATGAAAATTGTGGATGTTTTCACAATTGTGGCTATCCTTTAACTTCGATTTCTAAGCTCCATGTACGGTACGTTTTAGCTACCCGAAACTAGCGATATGAAAAGGCTGCTTATTCCGAAAGTACTCGTTACTTGCGGAACTTTACGGTTTTTGATAAAATTCGAAGTTTCAGTGCGAAAAATTTTGCATATTTCCATGAAAAATAGTTTTCAACCAGTCATGATCAGAGCATAGGCATGGAGTGGATGTTTATATAACTCTATATGTTTAATAACGAATAACGAAATCCTTGGTATTAATAAAAAATGACTATCTTTCGAAGGGAAATGCTGAATGACTAGTGGTAACCGAGACGCGAATTGAAGCGCTGACCCTACAGATCCGCCCTCAACCTTATTGTTCAGGTGACAAACCCCATTAATACGGCCCCCAGGGGGGTGGGGAGGGGGGTGGGGGAAGGGGCATTGAAAGACAAGACAAGACAAAACAAGACAATGCTTTATTTGGAGTCTTGTACAGTCGTATGTACATCGACTTTATCCAAATAATTTAAAATCATAACACAAATTGCACACCAGTGGAACTATAATCAATGTTAGCCTAAACAACTAATGATCTTCTTTTCTCATAGCAGTCGAATACTTATTTTGCTATTAACTTTTGCACTGGTTTGTTCTTGCTCGGAGGGTTTATTAACAACAGAAAAAGATCATCTTGTACCATTCTGTTTACTGATATTCTGTATTCTTTGTTTAAGTATTCAAATAAAGTACTTCCTTTTTCTTGATACGCAGGGCACAGAGTTAAAAAGTGTGTTTCATCTTCTACGTCTCTTTTACAGATAGGACAGATCCTCTCTTCGGGTTTCTTACAAGGTCTTACATAGCGACCTGTCTCTATCGCCAATTTGTGATTACTGAGACGGAGTTTAGTTAGAGTTATCCGGTGTCGGATGTTGGTGACCTGACGGAGATAATCTTCACGTTTATAATTTTCTATTGTTTTAAATTTTTGGAAGGTTCTTAGTTTGTTCTTTTGGTTGGCGTCTTTTCTTACGTCATTGTTTACGTCACTTAACCATCTTTGTAATTCGATGTCTTTTAGTCTTTGTTTGATAATGTTCAAGATTCCTATGTCATTTTCATGTGCTTTAGTCCAGAGGTATCCAAGCCCTATTTGGTCTAATACGCGTTTGATTTTTTGGCTCCATAATTCCTTATTCATCCTCTACTTCATATCATTATAAACCACCTGTGATAATTTGTGTTTTGGGTGTTTGGTTAGAGTTAGCCAAAACTTAAAATTCTGTTTCAGCCCTACATGCATTGTTGCTGCAGTATTTATTTACACCTAGCAACCATTTCAAGAATTTAATTTGAATTAATTCTGCGGGATCTTTTTCTATTTGGTCGTTACAGTCAACACCCCAAATTTCACTTACGTAGAGAAGTATGGGAGATATCAGAGCATCGAATAGCTTAATCGTCAGCATAATATTTTCTCTAAAGTTGTCACCTATCTCTTTTCTTAGTTTATAAAGTGCCTTAAGCCCAACTTTTTTTAACTCTTCTCTAGCTAAACTAAAATTTCCATACGGGTTCAGTGTCATTCCCAGTAATTATAAGATTTAGCATTCTCTAGTTTAATATTTACTCCATACTTAAACGAGTAGTTATTTAAGGACTTGCCACAATTATTAAAGATTATGACTTTAGTTTTGTCAAGATTTACAGTTAGTTCAGTTTTCTCACAGTAGGATTCCAACTTGTTGAGGAGTGTTTGTAGGCCATTTGCTGACCGCGAAAAGATCACTAAGTCATCCGGATATAATAAACAGCCGGTTTATAGGTCTTCCAGAGTCATCATGCAGAATATCGGTTGAGCTTGATAGAGATTAAAAAGGGTGGATGATAACATACAACCTTGCTTAACTCCAGTGTAATACGGAAAAGCTTTAAAAAGTGTCCGTATTAGCGGGGTGTCGCACAGGGTGAAATAAGGCGTTTCCGTATTTCGGAAATCTTGCGGAAATCTGATGGTTCAAGTTTCCGTCACATTTCCGGAGGGCGGAAACACGTAAGAGCAAAATGAGGTCGCGTTTCGCGTTTCCGCAGCGTTTCCGTTGGCTGAAATGTACAAGGCCGTATCAGTCGCGTTTCCGCAGACAATTTTCTGCGGAAATTTGGTAGCTTTTATCTTCGGTTGATTTAATATTAACTAGGCGATGTGCTGCCAAGGATTTCTCGGCAACAGCACTATTTTTAATATTTTTCATATAATAAAATTTGTTTTAACTGTACTGATTACGCTTCAGGCAAGATGAGGAATCATTGCATTGACCTAAAATATCCGAAAGAACAGAGATAATCGCCTGCGCTAAACTACACGTCGTAAATACTGGAAAAGTGATAGATGATTCTCTCTGTCTTCCTTTTTTCAGAGATTCAAAGATGTGTCATTAAAATTACTAGCGCTCCAAACATTGACGCGTAATTTGAAACAATTTAGAAACAGCCAAATAAATTATAACGCTTGCACGCATTTTGCCTCGCTCTGGGGGCGCGAGTGTTACGAGCATGCGTGCCTCGTTTTCACGTTGGATTTTGAATCGCGCGCCCTTTTGAACATTCTTCGCTGTCGGTTCGCCTTCCTTTTTGGTGGTTTGTTCATGCAGGAGCATTTTTTTGTCAAGATAAGCGAGGAGAGTGTGATAGATTGCGGAGATAGACTGCAGGGAGAAATAATACTTCGAAAAACTATTTAAACGAAACGCCAAATCCCATGGAAGCGGTGATGAAGGAGTTCAGTGTTCACTCTTCGCGACTCGAATGTACCCTGAGTGTTTCAACCATCATTGAGAAGAAAGAACGCTTATTTTAAACTGTGGATCCTTGTTGTTTCGTAAGTACATTCTGAATCTTGTTTAAATATATAGAGGCATATTTAAGTCTATGTAATAGCTTTGGGAGCATTTCATCGATGTCGATCATAAAAATCGTTTCACATGTGAGCTTCATGCGACAGCGAGTTGCTTCGTACAGATCTGACCTTTGTATGTTGCCTGTAGTTTCTTTGATAGCATATGCCTGTAAAGCACGTCTTTGTCTGATTTCTTTTACAATAAAGACATAGTTGCTGCATGCACATTTTAATGGCGAAGATGGCAGCCGTACAATACTTAATCTGGAATGAGGAAACGGAATCACGGAACGGAGAACGGAATCCAATAGCAATGACAGAAAAATATTATATAAAAATTCCTTGACACTGAAATGTTCAAAACATTTCCACTCCAATTTCTGAGACTAGATGTTTATCACAGGGATAAACCTGTACAAAAATAATATTTAATGTTCATATTAATTTTTTGCAGACAACGTGCATTTCCTTACTACCAATGGGAATTGTTCAAAATTGAAATAAATGTAGTGCTTGTTACGAGACTTGTAGTGTTAAAAGGAACCTTTTCTCTTTGTGTACATGCACAATAACAAGTTTAATATGATGGTGCAGAAAGGTTCTAAAGTCACAAGATTGTAGAGGGATATCATTTCCTTACACTTCAATTTGTCGTTAAGCTTCGAACACAAGGATAACAGCTTTATTTGATGACAAAGCAACCTTCATTGACACAAGTAAGACGCCCATCTTTGAGTGGGAAGTTGCAATTCTATTTATCCATCTTTGAGTGGACAAAGTAGTGCTTGTGTCAATGATATTTCAAATGTTGCAACAAGAAAATTTTTCAGAAATATAATTTCCTTACACTTCAATTTGTCGTTAAGCTTTGAACACAAGGATAACAGCTTTATTCGGTGACAAAGCAAACTTCATTGACACAAGTAAGACGCCCATCTTTGAGTGGGAAGTTGCAATTCTATTTATCCATCTTTGAGTGGACAAAGTAGTGCTTGTGTCAATGATATTTCAAATGTTGCAACAGTCACCAGGAGATAAACAAGAATATTATTCAGGAATATAATTTCCTTACACTTCAATTTGTTGTTAAGCTTCGAACACAAGGATAACAGCTTTATTCGATGACAAAGCAACCTTCATTGACACAAGTAAGACGCCCATCTTTGAGTGGGAAGTTGCAATTCTATTTATCCATCTTTGAGTGGACAAAGTAGTGCTTGTGTCAATGATAAATTATTTCAAATGTTGCAACAAGAAGATTTTTCAGAAATATAATTTCCTTACACTTCAATTTGTTGTTAAGCTTCGAACACAAGGATAACAGCTTTATTCGGTGACAAAGCAACCTTCATTGACACAAGTAAGACGCCCATCTTTGAGTGGGAAGTTGCAATTCTATGTATCCATCTTTGAGTGGACAAAGTAGTGCTTGTGTCAATGATATTTCAAATGTTGCAACAGTCACCAGGAGATAAACAAGAATACTAGTCAGGAATATAATAATTATTTCTTTACACTTCAATTTGTTGTTAAGCTTTGAAAACAAGGATAAAAGCTTTATTCGATGACAAAGCAACCTTCACTGACTCAAGTAAGGTGCCTATCTTTAAGTGGGAAGTTGGAATTATTCTATTTATCCTTCTTTGAGTGGACAAAATGGTGCTTGTGTTAATGATACTTTCAATTTTTACAAATGCCACAAGGAGATCAACTTGATGATTACACAGTTTTTTTATATTGTTACACTTTAATTTTGTTTTGTGCCTCAAGCACTTGGATAACGGCTTTATTCGATGATAAAAGCAACCGTCATTTTTTAAATATTTTTCATTGTAATGCACTACCAGAAAACTGCCTGATTTTAAGCTCTCTAGTTTTTTTAGAACGAGGCTGTTACGATACATGTAATACATGTATTATTATTTTGATATAAATATTTGACATTTTTTTTTGTCTTTATTTCTTTGAGGTATACTGATGTGGAGAACAAAAACATTGAGGGTATTTTGGTTAATGAAGTGAGGGGGAATTTTGGGTTAAAGAAATGGCCCAAAACAGAGATAAAAGGTAAGTTGTACACTTTTCTAAGTTTCTTGAATTTCTTACAGTGAAACCCCGCCTTACAGCCACCTCGGTAATACAGTCACCTTGTTATTACAGCCACTTTTTTTGGCCGCCTGGCAAAAACCACCATACATTTTCTTGTAAACAAACCCTCATTAATACCGTCACCCCATTAATACGGCAAAACTTTTTTGGCCCATTGATGACCATGTTAACGGGGTTCCACTGTAGTTTCTTGGTGTTGCCGACAAGTGTAATCCCCTAATGACATAAATACAAAAGATGGAAAAGCCACTAAATAATACCCACACCAAAAACAGGAGCAAACCACAATACTTTTAGCAACACCAAGAAGCACTCTTAATTCCTTTTCTACAGACCTGCACATTTAACATGCTTTCCTTTTGCTAGGGGCCATTTTTCAGCACTGGAGTCAGAGAAGTACCCGTGCAGATGTGGTAAGGCAGTAAAATGGAAAACTTGAAGAACACAGAGTTCAGACAAGATTCCAATTTGAGAGCTAAAAAGGTAGGTAAAATACATGTACATTATTTTGTTAATGCTTGCAGTGCAAATATTTTTACTGTGTAGTTTAAGTCATCCACTTAGTGATTTATTTAGCCTGTCCTGCAACAGAGCTGTGCTTTGGCAGTGCCTGGTGGCCCCTGTTGCATTACTGTTGCTCTTGGGCGACAAGGAAGTCTTAGTTTGTTCAAACACATTCATCCTGGGTACCTGGATCTTTCAGGTTAAGGGCACAAGGCTCTTTCCTTTTTTTAAGAACACAACACATGTTTTGCACGTTTGTATTATGCATACATGATTAATGATTGTTATAGAATGCACTAGGGCCACACCCTACCCCCTTTGACATTTTTAATGTTAACAGTGTCCTTTCCATTTATATGCAAGGTTTGATTGTAGTGTAAATTCCTCAGAGTAAAGAGCAAGAACCAAATCTAAAGATTCAAAATAGTTAGGGTGACTATTTTACCAGACTAAACTGTTACTGAAGAACGTAAATGTTAATTAAATGTTTATCATAGTAGTCATGCCACTGTGACTAAATAAGTTTTTTTGGTGTTCAGAAATTGACGAATCACACAGACGTGTTGGACAAGGCACAACTTTCTCCAGATGACAAAGCCAAAATAAAGGCTTTATTAGACCTACACAATGCTATCCAATTTATGTCTTTGGAGGAGAGTGAAGACAATGAAGAGAGGGCCAATGATCCACAACCCAGGTACATCAGGCCACTATGCTCAGAGAGGTCAAAGCTAAGAAACATCAATGCTGTTCTTGACGCCTTTTGTGAGGCTTGCATGTCAAAGAGGCAAAGAAAGAACAGCCGGGAAAATAACCAGAGAGGTTGATAAATACTTGTCAGACAGACCAGTACCAACTAACTGCCCTTCATGGGCAGGATGCCAATAATATCAAAGTAACAAATTGCTACAGTGATCGCTACTATGGCAACTGGGAGTAATAAGTCCAAAAATGACGCCGTGTGCGTGATGTCCAGAAAAATAATGAGCTTTAGCCGAAGCACAAAATGTGATGGCTTGTACATGAGTATAAAATTCTACTTTTCCCATATTTTTCACTGGTTTAAAACCTAGCATTTTTTTTCTCTTAATCAAGAAGGTATTTGACACTTCTAGTTCACTGGGCAATAATTCAGTCTTCCCTGCGTTTTACTAACAACGAAACCAAATGAGCGAAAAGCCCTGTAGTGACTTTTGGGTGCCACTTGCATAAAGTTGAAATTTGACGGGCAACAGTAACATACTCTCTTCAGGACTGTAACCACGACCACCATAGTAGAGGTCACTGTAGCAATTTGCTTAAAGTCCCTAATGTATTATTGTGCCTTTAGTCAGGATGATCCTGTGATGATCAACTCTAACTAAATTGCACAATCTTATTGGAAAGTAGCCTCCCACGCAGTCGTTTTTAGGTGAGTTCGTATTTCTTCCCTCCCCACAAACGCCTGCTCAACTGAAGACAACATTCCTTTCCCAAGCTTAGCCAATCACATTGTACTTTCCAAATTCTGGAAAGTTGACCTTGACCGCAAGGTAATCTGATAATTACTCGATCTGCATTAAACACTGGGAAAGCTTTCTGACCTGCAATAAATGTTAGATTCAGAGCGGCAAAAATAAGATTTAGTCAAAATTCAGAATACTCCGTGCACTGCATAACCTTAGTGAAGGAAAGAAAAGAAGGAAAACGGTAACTCTAGGGTCACGTTCACTCGTGTTTAGCCTGTCAACACTTTATTGCACAATTGTTGATTGGTCACTTACCACGCAAATAAAACAATGAGAAAGGAATGTTGTTTTCCGTTGAGCAGGCGTTTGTGGGGAGAGAAGAAATACCAGCTCCCCTAAAAACGCCTGCGTGGGAGGGTAATTGGAAAGGTGATAAGAGTTTTATTCTAAAAGTCAATCTTTACTCGACTGTGTTCATTAAAATTGCTGAAATTACAGGACAGTCAATGGATTATCCTAAAACTATAAAACAGGGAGTGTAAGATAGATGCATTGTGAAAGTGAGTCGCTTGTTAAAAGTGTGCAGTTTGTCATTACTATTCAAACTCAGATGTAGGCAAATTCTCGTAGACTACTTTGTATGCCACAGCCAGGTCCAAGTTGTAGCCAGGCACTTACAGCAGAGTGGCGACAATAAGTGAGATACATGTGTAGAGATGTTGGCTTATACATTTGTATATAAAGCCTATGGCTAGTTTTGTTTGCATCACTATCGTCGTTGTAGCATCAGCCAGATACTCCCCAATAATGGCCTCTCATCAGTTTGTGTAAGCTTTAACAATAATTTTTGGGGATGATCCACCAAGTACTGGTACTTGCTAATAAGAATTAAGGCAGCAGTTTAGATTTCCTAATGGGATTTTATGCAGTCTTACATGTAACTAAGTAAGTCTTTCATTTGTAATAATATTATTTTTCTTATTAAATTATGTAATAATTTTGCCGTGAACTACTTCTTTGAGTTATTTTGGAATGGAAATGCACGTTACTTATAATAATGTCAAACCTCTTTAATACGGACACTAAAGGGACAGAACCAAGTGTCCGCTTTATAGAGGTGTCTATATTACAGAGGTAGGGATTGCATGATTTTTGGCTTTTCTGGGACCAAACGAACTGTCCGTCGTATAGAAGTGTCCAGAAGAAGAGGTTAGACTGTATAATTATTATGTTAATCTAATCATTTCAAGGAAAAAAATTTGAATTTTGTCAATTCTAAAAGGATTATTTAATAGGCCATTTCCGAGTTCCCAGGGCCTCTGTTTCAAAACGAGGTTAAGTGCTCAGCCTTTGATATGGAAATCATTTTTCATTCTCGTGCAAATAAAACTCATTTCACAAGAAAGGTTGCGCACCTCGCCTCATTTTGAAAGTGAGGGTTTTTGGAACTCGGAAGTGGCCTATTGAAATTGAAAAGTTACAGTTTTGGATATAGAAAATAGGAATACATTGTAAGGAGTCTCTTTTTATTGTGAAAATATTTAATATACATATGTACATATTATATGAAAATGGAGATAGAATTATTTTAATAAAAACTTTAATACCAAAAATGCACCTAAATATGACTCAGCTTGATTTGTGTGTATCAGCGAAAATGGGTCATTGTGGATGCATGAAACGGTCCAGGGTTGTCTCACAAACGTCCACTTTTTTATATACCGGATAGAATGAACATATGATTCGAAACTGGGTGGTTAAGGAAAGTTAACACATTTAGGAAATCCAGTGAATAATCCACCGAAAGCGGAATCTGTGGAAACATGAAGGCTGCAGAAAGTAAACCGGTCAAACTGAGTTTCCGCATTCATTTTTCCGGAAACTCAACGGATAATTGAGTATCCTCTGAATTTACGAGCTGCGGAAACATGACGGCAGTTAGCGTTTCCGCAAGAGTAAACCTGACGGAAACGCGAGTATAAGGGATGCGTTTAAGCGTGTCCGCAGAAACTGAAACATGACGGATACACGTGTTCCCCGTTACAATTCCGTCCGCGGATATTCAGGTTTCCGTTAGATAACCGTTACAAAAACGGAAACGGAAACACCTTTTTTCAACCTGTGTCGGTATTAAGCAAGTCATGTTATTTAATTAAATAGTACACCCATTATTTCAACAAAATGCCAAAGGAATAAAACAGGACATTAGCATCGTCAAATTGAACATCTCCTAACTTTTAAAAAACCGTTATCATGTAAAAGGAAAGCCTTATTACTGTACGCAAATGAGAATGAAATGCACGCATTAGTGAGGTTGGCTTTCTACGAGAATCTAGGGTTACGTACGTCCCTAGTCTGAATTTCAAAACCAGCAGTTGTTTTACGTATTGAGGAGGCAGCCATATCGCTGTCACAGTTTCAACCCATCGGCCGGGTTTGTGTCGTTTGTCACCATTTCTGTTCCAATGTCGCTGTTTCAAGGCTATAGCACTTGTGAGAATTTACCCTAACTAGCTGGGCTCCTGCCCTAACAGGACCTCATTTCAGTGTCTATGAATGTAAAGGAAATGTAGGGGCCTTCCCCAGTGACAAGGAAAACTGACCGTATCATAGTGACGTCAAATCACTTCATTGTGTCAATCAAGTACGACCTAGACGTTGGAAAGGTTGAATACATCGTATCATTCTTCGTAATTTTGGTGGCCGTATCATGAACAGTTTTATAGTTCATGTTCGGCCGATTTCTGTAGAAAACGAAGCGCTTTTAAAATTAAAGAAATTTTAATTGTCTTTAAAAACGTGCCTAAAAGATCATGGGGATAGCTTCGGCCGATGTAGAAAGAAGGACTTGATTAGTATGTACTGAGGCGCTCTCTTTTGTAAACATTTTGGTCTTCTTAAAAAATTAAGCGAATAATTTTGAAACCGCTGGATGAATTTTCTTATAAATTTCTCGAGATTAACCGTCTTTTCAGGTATTACCGTTAAGTTTCAAGATTATTGATATCTTGTAAGGCAGTAAAATACGAAGGGCTGCGGCGACGTCAAAGGTTTGACGCTTTTAAGGCAGAGCCTCCTTTTCTCCCGCTCGATCAAGAAGACAAAAGGAGGCTCTGATCGCTGGGTGGAGTCCTCATGTTACCAGAGATGATTTTCTTGTTACCATAAAGTCTTTTCTAAATTTAGGTAGCTTTTCTTCTGTCTCTGGTACAGTCGACTCTTTCTGAACGGAATTTTCTATTAGACGGGTATCCCGGTAAAACGGACATCTAGAGTTAGTCCTGTCCTTTCTCTGATCCCCTAATTTGACAGTTTATAAGACGGACATCAGTCTTAAACAAACAGTCAGTGCGCGCCCCAATGTTTTCTCTTAGAAAAAGTTTACTGATGCCTGAAGCTCCTACTAGCGTCAATTGGGTTTTGTTGTTGTTGTTGTTGTTTTTGTACTGGTGAAGCAGTTTTGAGCCTAGTTAGGGGAATCTTCTATACGTGAACGATAATATGTTATTTTATCAGCAGCTAGGAGAATGGACATTTCCTCGTCATTTTTAAATATTACCAGACTTATTGTGTCGACTAGCAGCTTATACCTCACATTCGATAATTAAATAACCTTAAAGGTCTGGATAGGTATAAAGCACTTATCAGATAAGGAGGAAAAGCCTTTTGAGTGTTTCGGCGTATCTTCTTATAAGGAAGTAAATGTATTGAGAAACTGATTAACCACCGTTAGAAAAAAAAGTCGCCCGAAAAGATAAATTCAGCCCCCTTAAATAACGTAAGCCGGCCATCTCTTCACCCTCGTTTTGCGCTCTAACAGGTTAACTTTATCGCGATGGGACTTCGTATTTAGTTTTCCATTTAATAAGTATTAGACACTTAGGAGACCTGAAAACAGCGTAAGAGAGCTTTAGCAGTTTTGTCATCAGTCAACTATTTTCTCTGGTCACGCATAAAACTTGCATACAACATATGACCTAAAATAAAGGATCAACAAGACCCTTTAAATGTGAAAAACAACTGTTTTAGTCAGTTTCCTAATATTTAGGTCTTCCCTGCTTATTCTTGGGAGCGTGATGCCTGCAGTCTAAAGACTGCTTAATCGTCGATTAAGCGGTATTAAGATGCACCTCGGTCAAAAAAGCTGTAGAATGAAAATATCTTGTCAAACCTGGTCTAACCGGGAATAATAAAAAAATATATTTACTATATTACTATATTTACTATGCATACTAGGCGCCGTAAAATAATTTGTCGTTTTTAGTGACGAAATCTCACGCTTTTAGAAGGCAAGCAGTACTGGAAGCCGTAATTTACTATTTATTTGAAAACTGGTTTTAATTAAGATGTCAACACTGAGTGGAAATAAAAACCGTCAAGTGGTTAATAAAATGATTTACTTGTGAGTTTTTACTTTTTTACTACATGTGTGGCTAGATTCTCCGAATATCGCGTACATGTTGGATTGAAAAGTCTGAAACTGGATTTCCAATGTATGCAATTAAGCTAGGTCTTAGCTGTGAGAAGATGATGTTTATGTTAATTTAAAGCCTGACAGCGTGCCGTTCATTCACTTTACATGCGGAAGTTGGAATGCAGGGTTTCACTAATGGGGGTAGCCCCCGTAGGAGGCGTTAAAAGGGAAGGAGAAGCAGGAATTCTGGAGCGCGCGGGAATGTTGAAAACGGGAACCTTTTCCCCTCTTTTCCCTTTTTCTCCCTCCTCGCGCGCCCCTCGCGCTCTCACGCGCCCAATTCCCGCGTTCTCCTTCCCCTTTAAAAGCTGCCACGCAGGCTACTCTTAGGGGATTAAGCCCTTCTATTGTTAAGTGGTTTCTAAAAGGTTGTGGTTGTGTACATTGGCTTGCACCTCACACAAACTGCAAGCAAATGTGACGACATGAAGAAAGTATAATATCGAAGGTCAACCTTTGGAAACTGTTTATGTGAAGATTTAGGATTGTTTACTGCTGGTGATAAAATAACTGCTAAGGCTTATGGAGTTTTTGTGTTGGTTAAAAGGACTTGCAGGGACTTAAAGGACATTGATACTATGAAAACACTTTATTGTAGTCTTCTGAGACCTTTATTAGTATATTCATGGGAAACTTTTTTTTTTTCCATGGGAAACTTGGAAGCCTCATACTAAAGGTAACATTGATAAATTAGAGGCTGTACAGCGAAGAGCCACCAGATGGATTACTAGGTCTGATGATGATTACGATACTAGACTATCTAAGTTAAAATTGTTCTCATTATTTAATAGGAGGTTCATTAGAGATGTTACGTAATTGATGGACATTATGATGCAGGCATTTCAAACAAGCTCATATTTTGTAAGGACAGAAACACAGGTTTTGACTTGTAATGAGGAAAAATGAAACACATGACCTTGATTATAGCCATTGATTTATTATGTGTTCCAAAACTGGTTGAAGATATCAACAAGCGGAATAAAAACTGCTGTCACTACTCCATTGAACACGGTGAATAAAGATTAAAAAAAGGATTAACTTCTGTACTTCTTATTTTGGCTTGCACCCAATGAGAGAACATTTGTCTTCAATCCGGATTTTGTGAGTGGGTTTGTTTATTGCGCTCTCTGATTTCGCAAGGAAAATTTGTCGGTGCGGCTAGATTCTTCTAATTTCGTGTGGGAGAAAAGTCGAAAGTGACAGGAGGACGGCAAACGACAGATTCAAGTTGAAAATGTCTCAAAACAGAAAATGAGCAGATAAAAACAGCTCAAAACAATTCTAATCTATTGGATAGAAATTTCCATGAAACTACTAACAAGTGTGCAAAATTAATGAACAGTAAACGACAAGTAAAGTGGAATTGGTCACGTGGTACAAATTCGCGTTGCCCGTTTGATGTAAACGTGATATGCTTAAACTCTCTCAAAACTTAGTGGACTTCAGGGAGAACTAATGTCCCGGAATATCCCGACTCGCAAAGTTTTAACTTTGACTGAGAAGACCTTATCGCCTATTTTGTTTAGCTTGACTGCAGTGCTTGCAGTTTACTCATTTGATATGCGGAAGTTCAAAGTAGAATAGTAGAATACCTTGGAAGGAAGGATCAGGGGTTTATTCTAATTAAGCCTTTCTGCCTTTAAAGTGCACGTGGTTTCGAAAAAGGTTGCAGTGGTGTACATTAGCTTAACCTGACAGACTGCAAGCAAAAGTGACATATCCCTCTAAGAATCACAAGCGGAAGGCTTTAAAGAAAAAGCTAATTCAAGCTACCTCTACTTAATGAATGTTTTAGATCTCCTTCTATAACGTCCGAAAATCAGATGCACTTTTCTGAAAGTACTCTATCAGCTTACCGTTTACTGACTGTTTCAAAGCCGCAGAAAGAATACTTCCTGAATGTTCCATTAAAGGGATTGCATACGGCAAGCGGGCGCTTTCTAGACATTATCCACACTTGCCACGGGCCACTGCAAAAAACCCCTTAACATTTACTTGCCTTTCGCAAAGAAGTGACAGTTTTCTAAAGAATTATCATCACTGAACCGTTTAACAATTTAAACCACGAAACAACGTGCGTATACAAGCATTGAATGATAAAGAGCTGAGGGCAGTTTCCAGGATCCATGTACTGGTTTTCGTCCTTTCAGCAAACGTAATGCATTTGAGGGTGGGGATAAAGCCTTCTTAAACTTAGTGCGTGGAATACTGCACGCAAATAAAAAGAATAAAATCAGCTTTCCTTTGCCAAGAGGGTCATATCTCATGTTTGACCGTCTAAGCTGCCCCAACTAGGGTAAGCAACTAGCATTTGGCAACAGACTTTAGATTATCATTGCTCTTACAAATATCTATAATTACTGTTATTTATAGGAATATTTTAAAGGTGCTTTAGAAAGAGTTGCGCTCAAAATATTTTGATCAACTATTTTCAGATAGAGCCGTCTTGCACTGCACTCTGGGACCACAGCGGTACTCCTTTTACTGAGTTCCTGAAAGCGTGCCTCTATCAAAGCCTCTATTAAATTTACATGTTATATGAAATCAATAAAAAGGCAAAAGAACAGTGTAATTCGAACAGTGTGCCCAGCTCCATAAGACAGCCAGTTTTCATTAATCTGAATGTAGTGATGAAATACTTGGCAGAAGTCAATGTTCATGAGTCCTTTTTTTCTTCTTGTTAATATGCAAGACATTAAATTCGCTCCTTTGAAGCAAAACATATGATTAAGCACACGCCTACTTATAAAGTTGCAATACCGTTAAAAGCCAAAGAAAATGTTGTTTTTGAAGATGGCTACCACAAAGGTTGTTGAAACGTCTGTTTAATGTCTCAACAGTGACCCTATTCAGGACAACACCCACCCAGACGATCACATTCCACCTACGTTTGAAATGACTCCTGGGCTCAAACATTAACTGTAAATGAAACAATTTCAAATTTGGGTCATGTTGCACTTTCAGTACCCAATCAGCTTGTTTTTACTTGTTGAGAGGATTTGGCATACATGGCTGATTTGTCAAACATTTGGGAACGTTTGTACCGCTATAAAACAACCCATCCAGATGTCGACAGGTCATTTACATCTTGGTTCAGCAGCCAGATGGACATCAGAAAATTTGCACTTTTTGTCTTTCTCCTAAACCTGGGGATTCTCCCTCTAACAGTGAAAGGTATGCCACTCTTCTTTTCATCGTAGGCCGTTGTAATCTGCATTTGTACGTTCTTATACCTAACAAAAGGCAAATATTACTTTTTTTCTTTTAACATAGTTAAAAATTCTTACAATTTCATCTCCTGAAAATTAATTCATCTCGGTCGGAGACTTTCTATTTTGTTAATTATTCTTTAAGGAAAATGCATGTACTGGTATTTAGACCTCATATAAATCTAGAAGGTCTGATAGTTTCTCTTATATTTTTGAATTTTGTAGTGTTCTATTTACAAATGCAAGTTTGGGGAACACAACAAGCCCCTCCCTCTCGTTTAAGTGACTAACTCAGTGCTTGAGCTCGCGACTAGAGTACTAAGGTCAAAGTCACTTATCGATGCATTTTTCCATCTCATTTAATGTGCCAGTTTCTATACATCTCACGATCTCGAGAAAATGATTATATCACAAAGTTTCCAATGGATTAATTTGTTTGTTGCAACTCTGTTCTTCAAAATATAGTACAGTCTGTTCAGTCAGCGGGCTACCACTTGGATTGAAGGAAAAGGAAACAAAATTGTAAACACAGACAGGTGATCTATTCTTGATACGATATTTCATATCCTCGATCAGAAGACCAACAGTTTGAAGATTTCAGATCTAGATTTTGCCAGTGGGGTGAGATCTTTGAAATCAAATTAAACCTGCCCTTTACACTCCACACCCACATTCTGATGCAAAGCGAAAGTTTTAATCCATTTCAAACTTTCGAAGGCCACAGTAATATCTGGCGGTTCATCAACCCTCCTTTTACAAAAAACCTTAAACGAGTTTTTATTCTTTGATTTTCCTATTTCCGAATCAGTCATTCCCGCAGTTCTACCGATGTTCACATTTCCTAATTCGTGCAGCTCTGTTTTAATCCAATCAGAGATAACTGTCATTGCGGGCTACCCTTTTGGTGCAAGGAACCGAGCTTACTCGACACATTGTGTGTGCGCGCGTAGCAAAACGGTAATCAGTTCATTAATCTAGACATTTATATAGATTTGCTTTCAACAAGTGGAGTAACTGAACATGAACGAAAAAAAAAAAACGAGGGTAGACAAACTCGGACACAAAACAAGTCTAAAGAGAGTTATTACAGTAGCTATACTCCGAGTTTGCCCTTTGGACCGCCACGATCTTTATTAAATATGTCCAAATCAAGAGAGAAACATTGAAACTTGATGATAAAAGAAAGCGAAAACAATATAAAAATTAGATGATATTAAAATTTGCAAAAAGATATTTACCTCCAACACGAGAATGCGCTTGTATCGAACTGATATGCCATTCGCCAAGTTGTTTAGTACAATTTCAGAAAACCATGTTGAGTAATTGAAATTAAAAATATCTGTATATATAGGACTATTGTTCCTGAATATTCTTCACATAACTACAAGGCAAATATTTTACGCCTGGCCTGGAAATGTAAAGTGAAAAAACGCTAGGCTATGTTTTTTAAGCTCACATTTCGGTTCCCTACCACACCACAGGACACTTATTGCCTCGTAGACTTATGAACCGTAGGCCAAGTTATTTTTGCAGCGCTATTTAGATGAAAAGAAAGTTCATAATATTCTCGCAAAAGAACAGCTTTTGCTGATACTTCTTTCAAACTGAACTTCACTAAATGAAGAAGAATTAATTTCCTATCTTCACATTTTAATAACAAACGAAAGTTTGACTCCTCGCCTTTAAAATAAACACAGACACACCCCTAGCCTCTCTTTGTTCATTTTTTTTGAAGCAACACTCCGTCTCGTTCCATACCATACCTACACTACATTGAGACATTTTTTTTTCTATTTTACAGGCATTTCCTATCAGGTAGGCAAACTAAACGCATCAGAGACACGTCAAGGATGGAATTGCAACAGCGGATGCAAGGCTCCACAACATTGTACACTGCCACGCTGCACTAACGTGGTATTTCCACACACGTTTAGTGGATCTGGAACCGTAAGTAAAACCTAAGGAATTAAAAATTACCGTATTTCCCCCAATAATAGCCGCGAGCGACTATTCGAGGGAGGCGATAATTTCAAATAGTGCTCACTAGAAGTCGTTCCCTAAATATTTTGTTATATTATCTATTAAATAATAATAGAAAAATAATCACATCAAATATACTAAGCATGGGTTTTATAAGTTTTCCAAATATGGCTCCTTGCATTGGCAGGAGCAATCCTGTTCCTTACTTATTTTTCAATGTCAATATCCTTTGCGTTAAAGCTTGAATCGTCACTGATCAGTTTTGCTGGATGAGATTCCACTCCAGCTTTGTTTGTTATCAAACGTGTCAATTTTTAACTTGGCGGGGAGAGGATGAAAGAAAGAGAAGATAGCAAGAGGGGCGGGGGTAGGGAGCGGTTATTTGAGGGGGTGATTAATCAAGGAACGGCTATTTTTCGAGGAAATACAGTAGTCTAATCTTAAGGGTTGGCGGCAACTTTATTTTGCAAGCAGACCACAATAAGCTTCTTTAGAAACTAATGTTTTTTAACAAATTTTGATTTGCCAATTAAAAAAATGAGGCTTTTGTAACGTTATGACCTGGGACAATTTAGTGCGCATAGGTATGTTCAAGTGCTCCCTAATCCCTAGGATGCGTGTGTTTTCAGAGAAAACAAAACAATACGAAACAAAGATGCCAGAGAATTCTGACAATAAAAATAGGCTAGAAGACCTTTAACCCTTTGAATGGGGTAGGGAATGGAGGCGGGCGGGATGCGGTCGATTTGGAGTGGAATTAGACTCTTTTTCTTTTCAGATTTAGTGAGAGAAGTGCACCCACACACGAGCGTGGAAGCCGTCAGAAGCGCGCGAGAAACGAGGACGGCAGTCTCGACCTTTCAGTCACGCGCGTCGTCAGTTGCGTTTCTCGCGTGTTTCGCTCGACGGATTAAGAAAAAAGAGAAACTGCTCGTAGTCTAGGGTTGAATTGTTGCCTGCAAATTTTCATCGATGCTTATCTTTACCTAACGCATTTCAGGTTCGAGTCTTTGTGTCATTAAGCCACCAAGATCAGTCATCAGATGCAGTTCATTCACCTTCCGCCGTGTGGGCAGAGTCCATAAGTACAGCTGGATTTCAGTTATGCTCGCGTGCAACAGGCTCTACAAATGACACTGGCATTATCAACTGGGTAGCATTCCAGGACAAACCCATGTTAACGCATGGAAGCGTTACTTTTAGCGGAATATGGACAACAGAAACAAAGTGTGAGAAGGTGGCCTTTTCTCAGGTTAGACAACAATAATTGATAACAAGTATTTAATTTTGTTTTAAAGGTGTAAAACGGACATAGCGAAGTACATTGCTAAAAGTCTTTTTAAGCTTTCTCTCGGGCTTAGTTTCAAACTTTTCCTTCCATCGCCTTTAGATAAGCCATTTTCATGTTTTACTTTGGAGGTAGTGATTGAATAATGCGTGACCGTTTTGAATGTATTGATGTGTTAAAGGTAATTTGGAAAATAAAAGTCTATTTTTTTAATGATATTAAATTTTTAGCATCAAACTTAACACAGTTGGCCGAAAAGGAACATTCTTGTTTGTAACTTTATTTAAGTAATGGGCCAAATAAGATGCATTCGCCAATATTTTCAACACTTCGTAGAAAGAGGTGAAAAAGGGGTAGAATATTGAGTTAATGGGAATAGACAAGTAGATTTAATTAATCTTCTCCCCTTAGCCTTTGATAAATCCTTAATTTCATTTAAGTGCCGCTAAGTACTTCATGGACACGTTCCTGCTGATTTATCTTTCGAGAAGCTTGTTTATTTTTCAATATATAGTTTTTGATATATCTAACATTTTTTTGCAGAGCTTTGCTTCCAAGCCTCGTGTATTTGCCTCTGTTAAGTACACTCGCAGTACAAAGCCAAATGACGCTATGTACTTATGGTTAGAGAACGTCAACTCTGGAGGATTTGAAGTGTGCTTAAGGGAATTCTTGCCCTTTGATGAAAAACACCAAGATGCAGTTGTGGTAAGTGAAGAAAAATGTCCGAGAAACTATAGTATTGATGAAAACAAACAAACAAACAAACAAAAAAACTTGACTTTGCCACACTTCGGCAGCCCGGAAACCCAATTAACCAAAACGTTTTTGACGCAATTAAGGTCAGTGTCGTGTCTCACGTGTCTCATGCAGTCATTTCTTGTTAAAGGAAATGTGGTTCGAAACCTGACGCAACTCGTCTTGTAAAGAAAAGGGTAGCAAATTAAACTTAATTTCACAATAATTGGGGAAGAAATCTTTCCAAACAGTGGAAATCCATTGGCCAAAAACAACTACGGCTTCTGTCAGGTGAAAACTTTAGTTCTAACAAGAACATTTAGCAAGCCAAAGAACACTGATTTTTTAGTGGTTAAGTTCACACTAAAGAAAACTCAAAATACAGTAAACCCAAGCTTACCAGGCCATGCTAATCGACATTTTATCCAAAATGGCAATTCCCAGATGAGCGCGACATGTTTATCTCGCGATTTTGATGTTCGCATATTTCACGATTCTTAAATTTCGTGACTTTGCGGGAATTTTATATTTCGAATCTCTTCAATTTCGCGTTGTAGACAGTGGGCGAATATTAGAAGTGGGGACTTTACAGAAGATGGGCAAAAATAGAGGGAGAAGTGAGCACGTTCAGATCCATTTACTAACTTACATGACTTTTTTTACCTATTTCCAGGAAGTGCCTTTCAATACGACCTTTTACAAATCGCCAATTGTGATTCTTTCCGTAAATCATGAGTATAATCTTAAGGTCAAGGGAAGTCGTCCTCCAGAAAATAATATAATATCAGCCTGGCTAGAGGTAGGTTTGCTTTTTTATTCTAACCTGAGAAAACAGCCCGCCCGACATTTCGCGCGACGCCACCACTAGTTTTCCCACAAAATGAGGAAAACCCCGAAAACCCCGTTTCACGACGCAATTACTGGCTTTCCCGTGAAAAGACGTCTGTGGAACGAGTGTAGAAATTCCATACTGATGACGTGTACTTCCCAGATCAAGATAGTGCTTCTGATTGGTCATGCTGCAAAATAAATTTGCTTTAACCAATCAAAAGCACTGCATGTCCAGATCTGCGTAGTGACACATCATCAGTACGCAATTTCTGCGCTCGTTCCTCAGACGTCTTTTCACGGAAAAGCCAGTAATTGCGTCATGAAACGGGGTTTTCCTCACTGGGTTATTTTCTTGATGGTCACTTGAGGTTAATGATAATGAACAGAGATTTTTTCAGTGCTTTGCTACATTATTCTATTCAATTGTTTGCTTGAACTCTCACGACACCTTTGAGACCCAAAAGCCCATATCCCTTGTTCAATCAGGGGAGAGAAGAAATCCGTTTATTCTAGTAAATTTGTAAAAGGACTGTGAAAACTGTGAAAAAGCCATAAGAAAACAATAATTTGGATCTGATCCATGAATTTCATGACTTAAAGGTATCGTAGTAGAAATCAAGCAGAAATTATGGATTTTCTAGTAACTGATGAGTGCTATCACATTTTGCTGTAGGAAGTTGGATTAGAATCTATGAAGGTCTGCGTTAAAGACCTCAGTGGATTAGGATCGAGTCATGATCCCTTGATTGTCAGCTACGCTGTTACTGGAGGTTGTTTATAATTTTCCTATTGTAATGATCATTATTTCTAGTAAGAACTATTGTTATTTTTATTATCATTATTACTATCATTTTTATTGATACCTTTTAGAAGTTCTTATATGTAGGAATACATTTCATGACATAATTAAAGAAACACTGGAGTAAAAACACTGATATACCTTATTCATGTTACACTCTATCTTTGCACGAACTTTAAGACTGATCATTGATGGGATAAGAGCAATTAGAGGACACATAAGTAATAAAATTGCCAATACTAGTAATCGAGTAATCGCGGTCGGGTTTGTTTATTCCCTCAAAAAAAAAAAAAAAAAGACGACCATTTTTGTCACGCAAAATGCAAAATGTAAACTTTGACAAGTTTTACGTCACAATTCCTTGCTGTGAAGATTTCTACTGTCGCGTACTGGATTCAAAATCACTTCCACTCATATTTTGCCATTTTCGTTTTTAAGGTCAAAACGTCTTAATTTTCTATAGTGTAGATAAAGCAAACTCGACTGCATTCTTGTATTTACTGATTTTATCTCTTGCTTGCCCCCTGAGAAACCACGTAACATTGCTTTAATTTATTCCATCAGTCCTTAAGCGCGTGCAGAGATGGCGGGTATCGTTAATAAGGTCTACTAAGGATAAAAAAAAAGAACATTAGTTGAGGTACCTACAAGCAAACATGTTACTGCTACTGAACAGTAACTTAGTTTTAATTGAAATATGAAAAATATATTAGACATGTATGTTTTTTTTCCAAATGGATAACTACTCAATATTATGTTTCTTCTTTCTTGGTACAGACCTTAATCCTTGCCTTAATGTGCATTGCCCACGATTTGGAGTCTGCAGGACCTACAGTCCGCATGACGCTCGCTGTGAGTGCGATGACCAATGCCCCTCATATAAAGATCCAGTGTGCACTGCAAACGGAACAACTTACGACAACCGATGCTGGCATAAGTTAAGCTATTGCAGAGGACTTGAAAATAATCTGGTTTATCACCCTGGAAGCTGTGAAGGTATAACGAAAAATAATTTCAACGATTTTGTTTTGGCTGTATATGCCACATAAAATACTCTGGGAGTTAAGCTCTCAATGGCTTAGAATTATAGCTGTTAAGGTTGGCTCAAAATTGATTGGCTTCAAGCTATGATGTTTATGACTTTTCGTTACTTTTAAGCTCGCTCTTAGCTCCTCACACAGGCTAAACAACAATAGACAGCTGTAACAAGCTACTTCGTCTCTCTGCTTTGGCAAACAAATATATAGCAGCCCAGACTATAGTCGATGTTTGATCTGTGTAAGATCTTTTATTCTCTTTTGTCTTGCAATTTAGTTTTTATCGCGTAAAATTAGTTTTTCACAAATTTGCTCGCGGCAAATATTGTTCAAAAAAGTGCAAAAGAGGAGGAAATCAAAGACAAAGGTAGTAAATATCGCATTTACATACCAGTTTACATAGAGTTGCATAATTGAGGGCAAATGCAGTATTTACTATCTTTGCCCTTGATTTCATCCTCTTTTGCACTTTTTTTGTACCTTATTAGCACTGAGTGAATTTGCTGAAAATCAAATATTTCCCGCAGTGGCACGGGCTCCCAATATACTGGCATATGTTTATCTTTATACTGGCATATGTTTATCTTGGGCACTGAAACCAGCATGCAATATTAAGCAGCCACTATACATTTCCTTGTTGAAAGGTAGCCGACATTACAAGTTATAGCCTAGTTTTAGCTCCGTTTCCACGCTTTTTTTATCACCACCCTTCGCCACTTAGAGTTGTACTACAACGCATGCTAGGGAAGCTACGTAAGCGATAATGCTTAAAG
>OZ037775.1:7765949-7810949 GCA_964035525.1 Porites cylindrica | reverse complement strand
ATTAGGTTTAAAGTTTGGAAACGAGACTTAAAACTTATATGAGAAGAATAAGTCGTGCGTCTTTGGACACGCTCTAGCTTGACAATGAGCTCGATGGACTGCGGGGCCCAAATTTGGGTGGCGTATCCCAAATGTGGCCTGACTAGGGCTGGGTATAGCGTTCCTCTTACGTCGGTTCTAAGTATGAACCTCGTGTTCCTCTTTAAGTATAAATTCGTTTATTAGCACGCGAAGATTGTTCGTTTACTTGTTTGTACCATGTCAGATCCTTACTAATCCATACGCCCATATCTTTTTCTGCAACATATCACAAGTGCGGTGTTGTTGAGTTTGTAAGAGGATAAGATCGGCTTTGTTTTCCTTTTTATGTGGTGCGCCTTACACACTTAGCTTCGTTAAAAGAAGACCGGATGATTGAGACCAAGTTACAAGCTTACCAAGGTCTTTCTGGAGAGAAGAGACACCCCTCAAATTCTTAATCTCTCTGAATATTTTTGTGTCGTCAGCAAACATCATTACTCGACTACTAGAACTGATGACTTCAGGAAGGTCGTTGAAGTATAAGAGGAAGAGCCGGCTGGTCCAGAGGTAACAGGAAGATCCTCTGAAGCGGCGCCGAGTACCCGTAACGCGTTGGTGTCGACCTGACAGTTAAGAGCAGAGCCAGTTAAGCAGGTTGCCACCCATACCGACCTGGATTAGCTTATGGACGAAGCGCCTGGGACTGACTTTGTCGAAAGCTTTTGACATATCAAGGTAGATGGTGTCAACCTGGCCGCCACTATCTAAATTAGTGAACCAATGTGGCCAAAAGCCTCAAGCAAGTTGGTGACGCACGATCTTCCAGTACAAAAACCATGTTGTTTAGGTGAAATTACATGGTACAGGTGGTCCTTGATGCTATTCAACACACAACGCTCAAAGACCTTGGACACTATTGGGAGTAGAGAGATGGGACGGTAATTTTCTACCCGGTGTTTTGCACCCTTTTTGTGGACATGCACGACGTTAGCTAGTTTCCAGTCCCTCGGGAGAGACCCTAGTTGAAGTGATTTGTTGAAGATCCTACATAAGGAAGGAGCAATCACTGAGGCAGTCTCCTTGAGCAATTTAGCAGGGATTTCGTCCGCCCTGTGGCTTTACCGACTTCTAGTGCTTTGAATGGCGCTAGAATCGTGGACTCATTGAGAGTTAGATCGGATATAACAGTGTCCAAACGTATGCACGCTGTCTTCTCCACTGCGCTGTCGATAGTAAATACAGAGGCAAAAAAACTGTTAAACAGGTCAGCTATTCCCGCAGGTGTATCAGCACTTACTCTTGAAGGGTTCTGTGACTGGTCAGCGGAGTAGTCTGGGACGGTTACCATGGAAACACGGCCTGGGATGGGATGAGATTTAGAGTTAAGCTTCAAATTGACCATAAGCGCTTGGGATTGAATCTAAAGCCAGTGTCTATGGAGTCGCAAAAGTGATCACGGCTTTAGCGAAGCAGTTTCTTAACTTGCGCCCGCAGAGACTTAAAATTATCCCTCAGGCGGGCGTTCGGATGTGACTTAAGTTTTTGGCGAACTGAGTTCTTTTTCTTGATTAGGTTTAAAATGTTACTATCTATCCAAGGAAACGGGTTACCGCCTTTCAGTCTCTTCAATGCCACGAACTCCTCGACAGCAGCTAGTAATAAGTCCTTCCGGCACCGCCCGTTATCATCTATATTGTTATGGCCCACAATAGAAGAGAGATTGGTTGCTGAGAGAGCTTCACGCAAACCTTAAAGATCGCCAGTTGCGTACTCGTAGTCATATTTGCGCGGGTGTGAGGACGCATTAACGAAAGAATTGTACTTAAACAGGACTACACAATGATCCGTAAACACATCGGCTTTATCAGGTGACAACACCGCGGTCACTTTGGTGTGTTCTGGGGCACTTGTTATCACTAGATCAAGAATGTTACTACCGCGAGTCGGTGTGTGGTTAATTTGCGTCAAGAAGTGGGCATGTAACGCCTCGATAAATTGCCTGCGTGCAGACGTCTCCTATTTCCTTTGTTGCACGCGGAAAAGGGACGTCTGCGTAACGCCGTCGCTAATCGTGTTCCAGCGTCCCGCTGGGTTCCCAAGATCTCGGGAACATGCTGTGATAGGCTGACACACAGTGCGCATTGTTCGACTTAACGCTAATTGGTTGTTATTGAATCTGGTCTGATAATGTATGCAGTGATTTATGTAATCGGGGTTTTCCAGTCAAAACAAATCAAAACATGTGCCATTGTGTGCAGACTGTACAAAAGCGGCGTGGACTTCGCAGCAGGCAGGCATTTCGGAGAAAGCCAGCCAAAAAAACTAAAATTTTTATTTAGCCGTAACAAACAGAGGTCAAAGAACATTTAAACACTTTAGAACTGCATCTGAAATCAAATCCTATCAGGAACACCCACAGAAGCATAAACCACAGCAAATGATTACTCAATGTGCATGTAACAAGCCTGCTTCATGACCTCTAAATGTAAGACTTAGTGCGGCAAAAACGAGATTTACTCAGTCAAAATTTAGACTGTTACATGCACTGTGTAGTGCGAGAGAGGAAAGAAGAAAAACCTCTGTTCAAGCAGACTCTCAAGGTCACGTTTCGCATTATCACGAGCTTATGATGTTGTGTTTGGCCTGTCAACTCTTATTACTAACCGGATATTATTTCACAATTTATGCGAAATAGAATTCCCTGCCAGCGGGACGCTGGAACACGATTAGCGACGGCGTCACGCAGACGTTCCTTTTCCGCGTGCAACAAAGGCAATAGGAGACGTCTGCACGCAGGCAACTCGATAAATGGCAGTTGGTTATCACCTGAAGCGCTATCCACGGAGTCCCAGGAGATGTTCGGCAAGTTAATGTCACCACAAATTGAAACTGATCGCAGACTTGATCTAGAAAGGTGTTAAATAAATATACCCAACTAGGGTCTGAATCCGGAGGCCTGTAACAAGAACAGAATAATAATGTAATCTTCGGATCAAATTTAATAGAAAATAACTGTGACTGTTGTGACCTTTGTAGATCCTAATTTTATGATTTTAAGATTTTTAAGATTTTAATATGTATTATCATGAATTACTATGTATTTTAGATTAGTGTGCCCAATTAGAATATATCATTATAATTAGCATTATCATAGATTATTATTATTGTTATTATTAAGTAAGTTTGGATAAGTGTCCCCAATTAGCCATATACGTTTGACACTTAAACAAAGTCCTTATATCTTTTTATATTGTTATATCAGACATATCAAGACATCAAAATGGCAGTTTGTTCTGTTAAAATGATTAATCGCAAATATTGCTTGTTCAATTGGGACTTCAAAAATAAACACATTGACGGGAACTGAAGCTTTTAGTGATTAAGGAACAGTGTTTAACGTTTTACGTTTCTCTTTCACGGCAGTTCGTTTCATTCACGAGAGCTTATAACTCGACTCCGACAGTTCTCCTCTCAGCCAATCACAGCACGACGGCATCTGGGAATTCAGCACCAAATCACAACGGAATTACAACTTGGATCGAGGTAAAATTTTCCGTAATTGGGGAGGATTGTGGGGATGTATCGGGGCAAACAAATTTCAAACCAACACTAGACGAAAGATATAACTGAACAGAGACACACGCTTGCTTGAGGTGATGTATAGGTCGATAATAGGTGTGGTGCAAAAATGTACCGAGTGAAGTTGAGATTGCTTATTGGCTTCCTTTTGACGTTAATTATCGAAGACGATTATGGTGTCGGTACAAATAATAATATCTTTAAATTATCAGCAGGGGCTGCGCGGTGGTCTCGAACTTCAAATCTGATTGTGCGGTTTTAAACGTTACTTTAGAGCTCTTTCCTTGGACACGAAACTACTTTGCTCCAATCATTTGGCTGCTTTCTTCATCAACAGGGATATTTAGCTCCGTCCTTCTGGGCCTCATAGCTCATTTGTGCCACAGCCGTGCCCCTTATTAGGGTAAAAAAGGATATTTTGGATAAAATTTCGAGCATTAATTCTCCGTATATTTTTTATACCTTTCTTTAATTACTTTCATCAAAACACAGTGTTAATTCACGGCGAATCTTCGCATCTCTATGTTACATAAGAAGACGTAGGCGGAACGTTTTAAAAATATTCTGGTATTCTCTTCCTTTTAATTCAGTTGTTTATGACTACAATTTTAGCTGTACTAAACTACGTTGAGTGCTTATTATTTTTTTTTTTCAGAACATGAATACCTCTGGATTCAGAGCCTGTGTCAAGGAATTATACGGGACCAGATATGACCCCTTGTCCGTCGGTTATGCCGTGCTCACAGGTCTGTAATATTACTGAGTTCATTTATGAAGTAGTTTTTAGCAAATGAAAAAAGAAACGTTATTTGTTACCGGATTCATCTGGAAATACTTTGGAAATGCCCTAAACTAATAACACAATGCAAGTTGATGGTTTTGCAGGTTATGGCGTAGTCAAGAGAGTGTACCTGTTGACATAAAAAAGATTCTTGAAATTCTTTCAAGTTATAATTTTCCTACCCCTCGAACAATTTCACCGTTTAATTAAAAGTTTCCTTAAAGGATAAATAACGTAGCCTCCCGCAGACGTCCTTTGGGGTTCGTTTGTCACGCATTCATGCGTGACAAACGAACCCCAAACTGACGTCCGCGGGGAGGCTATAAATAACGAGGATGAAAGACCTTGCTAGAAATTAAAAGCACCATGCTTAAAACAGTCGTTTGAATAGTTCGATATATTTTATCTCTATGCGAGTGGTATATCCCTATCGCTAGTCTTCTATCCAATAATATCTTACTAGTACCTTGAAACCATTAAGCTTTGGAAAACATTTTCGCATCTCGCTCCTAACAGTACTGCGAGTGATGAGATGCTGCTAAGGATTTATCAATCCGGCAGTTTATTTGAATGTATATATTTTTGACGCTTACGTTTATCTGTATTTCGCAGACATCTGTGAACCTGGCTGGAACTATTTCAACGGCTTTTGCTATTTCACAAGTAAGACTTGTCAAAATTGGACCACAGCACTGGATAAATGCCGACAAGAAAACTCGGTTCTTGTTGATGTCCAAAATAACGAAGAAAATGTGTTTTTACAGCATCTACACAATGGAGCAAAATCCTGGCTGGGATTGAATGATATTTTCACAGAGGGCTCCTTTACTTGGGCAGATCGTGGTACTGGGAACTTTACAACTTGGGCTAAAAACCAACCGAACAATTTTCGGGATGAAGACTGTGTGCATACACTTGGTGTTGAATATAAATATGAATGGAATGACGTGAAATGCAGTGACTGTCATCAGTTTACTTGTAAGAAAGGTAAGATGTGATGTATAAGTTTAGAATTGCACAAGATAGAAGAAAGTCTACCTAACAAAACGCATTTTGGTGTGTTAATCGTGATAAATGTATGGTTTTTATCTTTATTTTGAACAGATCTGAATGAATGCAGTAGGGACAAGTATTACTGCCATCAAGTCGCCAGCTGCACAAATTATCGAGGTTCATTTACTTGCACTTGTGATCAAGGCTACTTTGGAGACGGCTTTGTGTGCGAGCTCAATTACGCAAGTATGATCAGATACAAAATTGCAGCACTGCATGTTAATGATGAACAGCAAGTTGATTTACAGTAATCTATTCTAACTGGAGCCATCAGCAAACAATGCCCATAATTCCAATAATATATGGGAGACCCAGCCGGAGGCGGTAGGAGCGGGGAGCTCCTAATAAAGAGAGAGTTCTTCAATGCAGAGAAATGGATGGGGCGTGTAAAGAAATGTATACGAACCACCGAAAATACTGAGCAGGCTATTAATTGCGAATAATTAATAGCGTTATACAAGAAACCCACCATGTACAAATAGGTATAGGATAGCAACGGGCTATACGTACGCGGCGTGCTAGTATCACTCTCCTTTATTGCGGAGTTCTTATGTTTTCAATGGCCATCATTCAGTAGCTACTACTGCTTACATGCAACCTCTAAATATTCGAGTGTCTTTTTATGATTTCCCAAACTCCCATTCTAAAGGACACGCTATGGAGAAGAGTAGCTGCGCAGGCGGCATGGTATCCTCCTCCTTTATACGAGGCTAAAGTTTGCAGTTTAATTCGGTGGCCTGGTTAATATTTTGCATATTCGGTAGCCTGCGTAGCATTCGCTTGTAAATAGTGGGCGAAAGAGAGAACGGGCGCGCGCGAGGGAGACACATTCGTCCGCCCGTTTTTTCTTGTGCCCACTACTTCAAAGCGCCTGCAACGCAGGCTACATATTCAGCCTTATTATTACCCCTAGTTTTAGACCCTTGTTGTGAGGGAAGTCATTCGAAAATTGATAATTTTGCCTCGCAAGGTAAGAATCCGATTCGCATTGAAAAAGAGTTTTTAAATTCCTGGGTCCGTTCGAGGCCACCAACTCAGGATCTTTAAATCACTGACTGATAGGATAAATTGTTTCCTCTGAAAAGACATGTTCAAATGGTTAAACTGTTTAGTCTTCGCAGACGAGGACGATAAACCGTAGGCCCCATCTCCTAACCGTTTAAAACAACTCATGCTCTGTTCGTAAAGAGTAGGGGACGCATGCTCCGGTGTTGTGGTCTATCTCCAATGGTGGGCGGGACTGTAATGGGTCCTCGGTAATAAGCGCTGCGCGCTGTTGCGGTGACCCAGCCAGGAATTGGTGAACCTAATTAAATAAATTAGTGATAACTTTGTCTCTAACTTTTGTAGGGGGTTTGCAACAGTCTACTATTGTGGGGAATGATGCTAACTACTTGCAATATTTAAGCACCTGGCTCAAACCAGTTGCTCAGAGCAAATCTTCACGATGGAAGCGTTGTTGGCGTGCGTCTGTGGACGGTTGGGCTGTCAGTACTTTTCATAGCCGATCTGACAACAAAGGACCAACTATAACAATCATAAGAGTCGGCGGGAAATACATATTTGGAGGCTACACCAGCATCTCATGGGGTAAGTGGTTTGTTTTTGCAAAACTGGGCATATCAGCATGTAAAATCGTCTAAGGAATTATTTGAAGTAGAAAATGATTTTACCTCGAAGAGGACTAAAAAAAGTGGATTCACGCTGTTTCAGACTTTATCGCCCTTATTCCATTTCGGTCAATTCGCCAAATGGAGGTGAATTTTTCTGGGTGTAAATTCGAAAAATCTCTACCAAATAGTAGAAAAAGAAAATCGTTGTCTTGTGTACACGTACCCCGTAAAACTAAAATTGGGACGTTTTCCGGTGTATTCGTGCTGCGACTTAGTTCGCCGACAATTAAATTCTGTGCTGCGGACGTATTTTCTTTCCAGAATTGTTCCTCTCTAAAGTGCTTTTCAGGCAAAGTATATTCCGCTCAAGTGCCGTTGTAGCTTAAAAAATCAGTAAAAATGACTAGAACGCGATCCTAAGGCTTCCCTTTCCGGCTCTTAGAACTAAAATGAAAACTGTATGTAAAAAGTGCAAGTTAGATGGGGAAAAATTACCACTTAGTAATCAAGTCTTTTGTTGTTATAGTTTACACAAAAAATAAACTGAGAGAGCATTTTGATCAAAGCTACGTATACTTATACCAACCTGAATAATAGTATGAAATCTTACTTTTCCTGATTTTATCTCACCTATTGTAAGATGCAGGCACAACCACGATTTTAATGTTCTTTTTTTTTAACTATTTTATGTTTTACATGTAATAATCATTTTACACTTTTTTCCAAGGCATCCTATAGTGTTTTTCATATCCACTAGTACAAGGCAATTTTTAAGTCGAGAGCGTTTGATTTTTAAACAGACACAAACTAAACTTGGGGGTTGATTTCCAAAGATGTAAAAAATTACCTGCAACTGTATGGCAAAAACTGATTACAGCGGCCAAGGGAAAAGCTAAAATAGAAATGTCACCATTTTCCTGACTTTATAAATTCCCTTTGAAGCATATTTAGCCAGATGTGGTCCTCATCAAAACATGCAAACTTGAACATTTATTTTCGTACTGAACATAGCTAATCCTTTTTAAACCATGTTCCAAAGGGTAGTGTAGCTTTTGGAATTTATAATTTTTCCCTCTTAATTTGTTTGCAACAAAACACACTTGAGTGAGGACTCAAACTGAAGACAGTGTAATAACTGTTGTCATGAGAAGAGAATTCCAAACACACAAAACAATTACCCTTTCATTTGCTTAAGATTCATTTGTTAGAAACTACGGTAAAGTTTAAATTAAATCACACGAAGAAAAGAACTTTAGCATAACATGTGCAAAATCAAGGAGAATGATCTCTCGGCAAAATTTATTTAGCTTCTGGTACATGAAGAATCAATACATCTGAACTACGAGATTTAACCATGCCACTCAATCATCCAAAGCAACTCTGCCAGGATAAATTCTCGACCACAGCCACCGCACTTTTTTCAGTATCACGAAGAATTAATTTTGTTCCTTTCACTTGAAAATATAAACTCTTCTACATACGTATTGGAGGGTTGGCCCTTCTTTTAGTCTTGTGGGTCTTTTAAACAGCGACATACAGTCAAAAGGTCGGGCATCGAGGGAAATGTTCACTCGTCTCGTTCTCAGCGTAGTAAACCGCATGTAATGACAAACGCAGGACCAGAAGAAATGAAAACGTAAGCTCCACATTACCGCGGAAAAAAATGGTCACAGCAAAGCAGTGACCAGCGGGAGTAAAAGCGAATTCACTTCACACTGTCGAACGGCTGCGAAGACGAACTTAATGTTGTTGTTGTTCCCAACCCGTTTCGCGCATGCACGTTTCAGTTCTCGGATGATTGACAGATTTCTTAACTGGGGCGATCATGGAAAGCCGAAAAGCGGCAAGATCAAAGGCCGTTGCCAGCCCCCACTGGCCTAATCCCTTTCCTGCTCTTAAGGTGGCCCGAACCTATTTATATGCGTGTTGGTTTTGTTTTTGAATCGCGTTTTTCGTGATTTTTGGCATCCTTAATAAAGAATGGTCGATTTTTAAGAAAACGCTATTTAGTTTCTTATAGGTAAAAAAAAAAACGTTTGAGAATATGTTTAAAATCGCATTTTTACAGAAAATGTCAATAATTTCAAAATCCTTAGACAGATTTTTCTCTAACTTAGGCAAATAAGCCTCAGAGCTCTCTAGTTTTATATCTGCAAGTTTGCATAAAGTTGTTCTTTTTGTGTTGCGAACTGTATTCGCCGTATGTTTCCGATTACTCAGTTTCTTGCAACTGAAGCTTTTGGCAAGAATACCCTTGCAGATGGGAGATAGTCCGCCGGCAGTTTCCTTCTATTCGTGCGTCAACTTTCACAAATGTGTTAGCGTTGCATTTTAAGGTTTAATTTGACCAGCTATTTGTGCAGCGACTTCTACGGTCACGATTGACTTCAAACTAAGCTACAGAGCTCTGAGGCTTATTTGCCGAAGTTAGGGAAAAATCTGTCAAAAATCTGTGTAAAAATGCGGTTTTAAACATACGCCGATATCTCAAACGTGTTTATACTTATACGAAAATAAGAAAATAAGTAGCATTTTCTTAAAGTTCGACCATTCTTTATTAAGGATGCCAAAAATCATAGAAATCGGTTAAATCATTCCTGCCGAAGAAAGCAATTCAAAAACATAACCAACAGGCATATAAACAGATTCGGGTCGCCTTAAAACTAATTAAAATGAAAACTGTATGTAGATAGTGCAAGTTAGATGATGAAAATTACCACTTCTAGTTAAGTCTTTTCTTGTTGTTGTTCACAAAAAAAAAGTAATAATAATAAACCGAGAGAGTATTTTAATCAAAGCTACGTATACTGATGTCAACCCGAATGAATAATAGCATGGTATCTTACGTTTCCTGTTTATATCTCACCTATTGTATGACGCACTTAATTTTACTTTAGCGCACAGTCAGTCCAGTCGATGCCCAGGCACTACCACGAATTTAAATATTCTTTTTTAACTATTTCAGCTGTGTTTTTAATACTGTAGTCAACACTTAATATGAATGATTAACGTAACTTCACTTTATATCTTTTAAATACATTTTGTATCTTTTTCATTTAGAATCTTATCGTATCTTTATAGGGTTTTTATTGTAGTTGTACATTTTAAGTATTTTTTTTCTTATTTGTCATTTTAGTTTTACATCGTAATCATTATTACGTGACCACTCAAGAATTGAGCTTTAACTCTTTAGTGTTTAAATAAAAGACTGAAATGATGATAATGATGTTTATGATGATGATAATGATAGTGACTTAAGAGTGAAAAGCTTCAGTATGAATCGGTGTATTTAAAAAACTATACATGCACAAAGATCGAAACAATTAACCAACAACATACACAACGGGGGCTGCTCTAGTGTCAACTATGACAAGTGCGTATCTTTTTTTCTTTTTTTTTTTTTTCACTCATACAAGTTTCCGTTGCACAGTTAATGTACTTTGTCGCCAAAAAGCAAAACCGTACCTTGGCGTTTTTAAGGTAGCTGGACTACCGCCAAGGCGGCAGGGGGAAGTACGGAAGTTAATTTGTAAGTACACTGTACAGTGGAACCTCGGCAAAACGAAGGACCAAGAGACCGGCAGAATTTGTTCGCTATATAACGAGGTTTCGAATTATCGAGATTCTTTTCCATATATTTTACAATAAGTGCCGGGTAAAGAAAATCGCTATAGTTACACCAAGGAATTTGTCATACAGAGGTTCGTTATATCGAGGTTGCACTCAGCTATATTAAACAACAATAATACTAAACTTTTCAAGCCTTTATATCGGGGTGCCGATAACTGAACATTATTCTGCAATCTATCACTTTTTCCAATATTTTTGGCGTACCTGTTTCTTCCTTCCAAAAGTAAATACTCATTAGTAAGAATAAACTTAGTATTAAAAAAACACTTTTCACCAGACTGATATCTTTGCTACTTAAAAGGGAGTTAATTATTACTGGTAGTATAAGTATATTTTCTTGTCTGTATGAATTCGAATTTTTGAACTAATTCTGTGCATTGATCATCCTTTTTTTTTCCTATTTCGTCAACAGGTTCCAGCTGCCAGTATCGGTATGATTCCCAGGCATTCCTTTTCTCGCTGGTTAACAAGCCAGGATGGGCGCCAGTGAAACTTCCTTTGTATAGAAATTACGTTTATGCCTTATACGATTGCTCGTCTTATGGACCTACTTTCGGAAATGGCCATGACCTTTACGTCTGCGACTACGCCTCATCTATAGGCAATTCCTATACTTACCTTGGTTATACTTACACCGCACCTAGTGGGTACAGTTATGGAAGCACCTTCACCACGACATTTCTGGCAGGCACTTATCATTTTACGCCAGACGAAGTAGAAGCATTCTACGAAACAACCTAAAAACTGTGGCATCGTATACAGCTTCAAACTAGACAGTTAATATTACACTGATTAAGCCAGGATAATATTTTTTTTATTAACCAGGCAATAAAAAAAGAAATCGCTTTTAATTAATTTATATTTGTCAATTTAATACTGAGGCGTGTAAGTGTAAGTTAACCTTATTAAAATGGTCTTTAATATAACCAGATGTTCTTATTTACTTCTTTTCAAACATTTCTTCTCGCCTGATTTGTAAAATATACACCTGTTATGTTTTATAACGAGCTGTCTAGTCAAATTTGGAATATTTAGCCTACATTATTTTGCATTTTTCGGTTTACGTTTTACCTAGAATTTTCTTGATGACGATAGACTATTAGGGAGCGGTCATTAACTATTGTGGGGGGAGGGCCGGAATTATTTCAAAAGCGAGGGCCCAAAAATTTTAGCCCAGTCTCAGGTTAACAGCCCAAAAATCCTGCCCCCTCCAAAAATGTGTGCCCAAAAAATTGTAACCCTCCCCTGTAATAACATTTTGCGTATTCAAATGTTGCATCGTGAGAATCCATATGAGCGTAACTTTGAGACAATAACATGAGAAAATACATTTTCAGTTATAGTAACATATCATCAACTATCCGTGCACTTTTGATCGCGGCTTGTTTTAAGAAGCGCTTTCACGAAATTATCTGCCATTCAGATGTATTATGATCACAGGAAAATCACATGACGATGACGTTGATTAAACAACAAAGCCAAACTAAAACCGTGCGCTGTTTTCAAAGCCATTTCAAAGTCAAGCAAATTGGAAGCGATTCCGCGTGAAGTCACTGCTCATCTCCAGCCAATCAGAGTGCTTTTTAACCGTGCGGTTCAGCTTTGAGTATGCAATTCTGTTAATATTACTTGCACGTCCATCGTATCTCAAGCAGTGCTTAACATTTCAGTAGCACAAAACCCATTTAATAGTACGCGCACATCGCCCAAAGGCGCCCAGACATTGTAACCCTCCCCAAATTGCGGGCCCAGAAAATTTTAGCCCTCCGTAAAAGGTAGTCTACTACACAGCTGTTTTTAGTGTCTCACGCAACGCAACGCAACACTCCTCCCCACTAACGGCTGCTGAAAATCGAACCACATTCCTTTCCCTTTGTGCTTGTGGTCTAACGAACAAACCAATCATGTATAAGAAACCTGACAATACGTGAGCCGCAGGGCGCTAGGAGCGAACACGCCTCTCAGTTTTCGACAAATCAATCAATCGTCGCTGAATTTTGATGGCCTTGTGGCTGCAAGCAACGAAAAGGTTGTTTGCAGAAAAGTTTGTTTTAAGCGGTTAACAAAATTCCAAGTGAAAAACAAAGTAAAGGTTTGATAGGCCTACAAGACTCTTACCAGGATCGGTTTGTTCTTTTTAACGTGCACATGTATGATGAATTTCATGTGCTGGATGTGCTCACTGTGTTGTTGTACATGTGAAGACTGTGAAGACTAAATTCTCAGGGGTTCTGATTCAAACAAAAGCAATCGTATAAATTATCGATAAGCGATTTCCCGAAACTATACGCGGTAACTTTAAAAGCACATCCATGTTGTGCATCATATTTGCTCGACTTGCTTGCTGTTACTGCTTATCTCAAAAGTTTTGAAAGGACTCGACTACGACAACACTACTCTAGTTGATTGCTTGTTTTCACGCGACGATGTTGATTGTTCTGTCATTCACACATGGGGCAACCATAAAAGCAAAGCTGTGATTGGAGGAGTCACCATACCCCAAACGTGGCGCAAACACCTTCCAGAAAATGGGAGTTGAACTCTAATTGGCTAATCGCGGGAAAGGAATGTGGTTCGATTTTCAGCAGCCGTTAGTGGGGAGGAGCGTTGCGTGACGACACTAAAAACGGCTGTGTAGCAGACTACCTAAATGGGCGCCCAAAAAATTGCAGCCCTCCCCCCAATAGTTAATGACCGCTCTCTTAAATGATCTTTGAGAAGCAGTAACCAGTGGTGCGAGCGCTCGGTGAATATGATGATATCCCCCTACTATGGTGCTACGGCTGCAACTGATGTAACTCGAAGAATTTTTAAGAAAGGCTTATGAGCATGGGATTAGTTCTCCCAGCATGCCAGCATTTAATTTCGGCAAATCCTAATTAAATAATTAAAGTTTTGGTGGATAGAAGGAAGTTCAGGTCTGAATAAAAACTTGTATATTCTAAAGACGAAACAAAATAGTTGGAGAGCGATATATCTGTGGAGTAATTGGTAAAGTATAGCAGAAAATATTCATTTTGAATTTTACGTTAATGCATATCCTAAATAATTACTCTTCATAAGGATTGATTAATGGTAGTATAGGACGTTTATCGGTTTCTGAGAAACCGGGTCCCATTTTCCAAATCGGATCCAATTAAGGACTCGGACTAGAAGTAGAAATAATAATAATGATATTCTTTATTAATTCATAAGATAAAAACTACTTATCTTATGTCAAAAAACTTCCAATTTTGACTGACTAAGTTATATTTTAATAATTAGAGAGCTAAATTAAATTTAAACAACAATAAAAAATCTAAAATTTTATTAACTCATTTACAAAATACCAATTACAAAGCTAGGTAGACGATTAACATCGGAGTAATCTGATCGATCCGTGTTTAATTTCGGCCGGTGGTTTGTGTCTTAGATTGTATTCTCTGACCTTCAGCTCAGGCGTAAGGTTTCTCAGTGGATGTTTCTCTTGATGTTTTTACCTTGTCGAATTTTTCCTATCTTGTGTTTTTAGAAGATCATAGATGTTAACCGACTTAGATATGTATCTCAGCTTGTGGCACTGGTCTAGGAAACACTGCGCTCTGCACAGCACTGTATAGACCGTTGGATAGACCTGCCTGAGTATAATTATCGGCAATTTTCCTGGAAAGTAACACCACGAATGGAGAGCGCTCTGGTTTGCGAAATACTCAGTGACAAGAGGAAAAACCGGTGTACAACCTTTTTTTCTTAGAAATAGAAGTTTAACAATTTTTTGATGGCAGCCATTTGTAATGCGGCAATCAACCAAGACAAAATTAAGTAAAAAACACTGCAAGGAAAGTTAGCACCGACTACAATTGACCACTCCAGAAATACCATAACATTCCATAATGCTCTTTGTTTGTCAACCCAAAATTTTGCATAAGCTTTGTCTTCAGTTTCTCTTGGGAGTTAAAATAGCCCCAAGAGAAACTGAAAACAATGCTTATGCCAAATTTTGGGGTGAAAAACAAAGAGCAATATGGTATGTTGTGAGGCCTACTCTGGAACCTTAACTCGCCCTAACTCGCAACTTGAGATTATGTTCAAATTTCCTTATCTCGCCTTAACTCGCCTAAACTCGCATTATCTCGCACAAAATCGCCAAATCTCGCCACTACCAAGTGGATACCAATTTTAATATCTCACCCTAATCCCAGTGTAATTTCACAATTACTCCAAAGATGCCAAAGAATACAAATTTCAAAAGTTTCAAAGATAGTGATTTTTAAGGAAAATAGGGTTTTTTTGTAATAAATTGACCAATCCCATCCTTCTGGAATTTCCAATAGCCTCTGTGGTAAGGGTATTTCACCACTAAAGATTCGATGAGTTTTTTCTCACTTAACATTGTCATGCCTTGGGGTCACAACTGGACTGTCAATGGAACTACCAGGAACAGCTTGAACATGCACTAACTCGTTGGCTAACGAAAAGGCTTCAATGCTAAGCATGGCAGAAATTCCAGAGGCATGGGGTCACAGGGTCTTACAAATCCCATGTTGACTGTTTGTGTTTTGGTCCACAAAGTAAGTGACATTAACTAAAAGCACAAACAGTGAATCCACGAAAAAGTTTTCATAAAATAGTTTAACTTTTAGCCTTACACTTCTAGGCGAGACAAAGAAACACTCTAAATTCAAGATTGCTTTGAATCTCTCACCTGAAGAAAAAAATATTATCCTATGATTTGTTTTTAATTTTTGGCTTAAAATAAGAAATCTCGAATTTAGAGTGAAATGCAAAAACATAATACCAGAATATTAAATTTTTAGTTTTAAGCTGGTTAATGATTTACAAAAAAGTTTACTTGTAATGGAAAGTTTAATTACTTTGCAAATATAATGCAATACGTATCATCTTATAATCTGATGAAGCTTAATGAGGATTCCAGCTGACAATCATCAATGAAAGGCTAGGATGTAGCCAGAATCGAGAATCCTTTAAATCCATATACTCCACATACTGATTCCAGTCCATATTTCTTATATATTTACCTCGTACTAGAAGATCTGTACATTCGTTCAACGTGACATCCTGTACGGTCTACATTGTAGTCAGACTGAGGTAACCATAACCCAGACATGATTCATAAAGACTTGTTACATTTAGCCCTTAACTGAATAAAGGATTGCTTAAGGTACAATTTCAGCATTGATAGCCAACTTCGTTCGCCATCTTTGAATTTACCCAGAAGATACTGGTAACTCGTGTCTTCCCAGGGCCCTCTCGCTGAGCCTATTGTCCTCGATATGCATTCTGGGTAATTTTCAAGATGGACGGGAAAACTTCAGAAGAAAAGGCATGGGGGCTGGCAACGGCCTTTGATCTTGCCGCTTTTCGGCTTTCCATGATCGCCCCAGTTAAGAAATCTGTCAATCATTCGAGAACTGTAGCGAGCATGCGCGAAACGGGCTGGGAACAACACCAAGAAGTTCGTCTTCGCAGCGAATTAGACAGTGTGAAGTGAATTCGCTTTTGGTCCTGTTGGTCATTGCTTTCTTTGCTGTAAGCGATTTCTTTCCGCAGTAATGTGGAGCTTACGTTTTGCTTTCTTCTGGTCTTGCGTTTGTCATTACATGCGGTTTACTACACTAAGAACGAGACCAGTGAACAGTCATTGTACATTTTCCTCGATGCCCGACCGTTTGCCTCACTATAGGCTTTCAAGCTGTGTTTCTGTTTAGAAGACCCACAAGACTAGAAGAAGGGCCAACCCTCCAATGCGTATGTAGAAGAGTTTATATTTTCAAGTGAAAGGCCAAAAATTAATCCTTCGTGATATTAAAAAATGCGCGGTTGCGGTGGCAGCGTGCAAAGAAAGTAGTGTCCGATAGCCCGGGGCTAGTGGATTTTGCTATCGGGCTAGTGAATTCTGTTTTTAACTTGCCCGACGGGCAAGTGATATTTTTTTTAGGAATTCGAATAACAGAAGAACTGTAATTAATCGTGCTCATCCAATTTTTTTTGTGACTTGTTGAAATGACTTTCGGGCCAGTACATGCTAGCTACAGCTTGCCCGAATGGCAAGCTGTAAAACTGACTTTCTTTGCACCCTGCGTGGTCAAGTAGAAGAGTTGTCAGAGTTGTTGTAAGCCCTGTAAGCCGCTTACACGAAAGCTTACGCTGAATACCTGTCTGTAAATCGTGCCTGGTATAAGTTGTTTACGGTTTCATTACACCTTTAAGACGAAAAGAAATGATGATTGAGATTCTTAATTCTTCATCCTTGCTTGTGAACTTATCCTGGCAGAGTTGCGTTGGATGATTGAGTGGCATATGGTCAAATCTCGTAGTTCATGTATTTTGTTATGTACTAGAAGCTAAATAAATTTTGCCAAGAGATCATTCACTCTTGATATGCTTAAGTTCTTATCTTCGTGTGATTTAATTTAAACTTTACCGTAGTTTCTAAGAAATGAATACAGGCAAATGGGTAATTATTTTGTGTGTTTGGAATTCTCTTTTCATGACAGCAGTTACTACACTGCCTTCAGTTTGAGTCAAACAAAGAGGGAAAATTTATAAATATTTTATTCCAAAAACTACACTACCCACTCACTGGAACAAGGGTACAGTTTAAAAAAGATAAGCTAAGGTCAGAAAATAAGTGTCCAAGTTTGCATTTTTTGACAAGGACCACATCTGGCTAAGTATGCTTCAAAGGGAATTTATAAAATTTAAAAAATGATGACATTTCTGTTTTTGCCTTTCCTTTGGCCAATGTGATCAGTTTTTGCCATATAGTTGCATGTAATGTTTTACACCTTTGGACATCAACCCTCCCAGGTTAGTTTAGGTCTGTGTAAAAATGTAGTTTACTGTTATTGAAATCAAAGTAAACCCTCTCAACTTAAAAATTGCCTTGTACTGGTGGATATTGAAAACACCATAGAATGCCTTGGGAAAAAAATGTAAAATGATTATTAAGATAATATTATTTGCAGTCAACAATAACAGTTAGAAACTTGTGTTGAGGCTGGCAAAAATATTTTTCAGAGACCATAAACCTTCACTAACTTTGCTGTTACAACAAGTGGTAAAAGGGGATTAAATTTGAGATCACCTCCCTAGGACACATTGTGCATTTCCCTACCCTTTTTAAGCCAAGAGACCTTATTTTATAATCCTGATTCATTTCCTTTAGCATACAGAATTAAGGTAGCTTTTAAACTTAGAAACATGGCAAAACTTGGGGGGTTGGGGGGAATTGTGGTACCAATAGACTGTACTCTATAGACCGCTTCTTCTTCAACCTTCACAACCCAGACAGACACTTGCTCAAAAAAAGGGTGAAATGGTCACCACCCTAAATCAGCAGCACATACCCATCTAGTTGTATATTTTTCAAGCCTCTTCTGATTCTCTTTATAAACTTTGCAAAACATTCAGTTTTCTTTATTCTGTTTCTTGTACTTCAGTCCTTTGAGGGATTTTCTCGCATACTCTTTCCTGATGTACTCACTCTTATTAGCAACTGAATTAGCCTCTTGTCCCCACACTAAACCACTATAATCATTTCAAGTATAATTCATAACTAAGGGAAAGTTCATTTAATATGACAAGGGGGGGGGGGGGGGGGGGGGGGATGAAGATATTGAAACTCGAAGCTTGAAATTTTAGCAGCCCCCCTCGCTAGCGGTTCAATTTTTTAGGAGTCCCCTCCTTGGTAGTCGAAAACATTTCAGAGCCCCCCCCCTCCCCTCCTCCTTCAATTCCTTTGCTCCCCTGAAAAAAGACCGCTACACTGTATTAAATATACTTACCGTTATTGTCTTCAATGGTTTATACTATGACAAACTTGAGATACAGTTGGGATACAATTTTCTAAAGCATTTTTGGGATGAACAAGAGTGTAATAATTACTGAGACTACATTAAATTTGTTATATCTGTAAACCACGTGATATAGCTGAGTTGCACAGGTCATTAAATTGTTGAGTTGAAAACCATCCGACCTGTATGATGATGTCATGTGTTGGTTTTGAAGTATACAAATTTTCGGAGCCCCCCCCTTCGGGTGTCTAAAAATTTTCGGAGCCCCCCCTCAATATCTTCATCCCCCCCCTTGTCATATTAAATGAACTTTCCCTAAATGGTAATTTTTGTACGAACAATTTCAAGGTAATACTTGAAACCGAAGTCACTATAAAATACAAAACTACTAAATACGGTATTGCTGTTGGAATTTTATTGATTATCACTCCAATGACATTCCAGTGAAGGTTTTGAAGGTTCAGTATACCCCTCCCAGTCTTCTGATATTAAAAATAGATTATACTGACAGACCCAGTATATATGAAGCAAAGTGATTGGAACATTTACCCTGGTTTTTACTAAATTGGCCCTGTATTCTGTATTTAAGCCCATAAATATTTGTTGTGCCTCCCGGTGTACACAAACAAGTTACGAACAGCGAAGTAGAAAATCAGTGGTTTAATGAACATTCACGTATGACTGTTGCAAGACTCATACCAATATATTATGCTCGTAACATATGTTTAAGATAAGGAAGAGAGTCTTAATACCACTGTCAGTGGAAAAATATAAGAGATGGAGCAAGATGGTCGCTCGAAAATTCACGAAGCTTAAAAATAACTGAACTTGCCGAGATCCCGAATCACGATAAGTGAAGTCACCCATGAACTGTTGATACATCACGCCTCCTAATGTCCAAAAGGTCCATTAAAAAAGTTCATAGAAACTTTTTCTTGATATTTGTATGCGGGAAAACTTAAAACCGAGCAAAAACTCATCGTCCTTCCATGTCTGCATTCTCCGCCATATTTGTTTTCAAGGAAAATTTGTACTCAGTCTCACTCGGCCGAATTTCTTAACTGGGGCGAAAAACTGGGGCGATCATGTAAACTCGGTTCCAGACCTCGCTGCCAGCCCTCCCTGAGAAAGGGTATATACTCATGAAGTATATACCAAAGAAAAGGAGGAGAACTCGTGCAAAACTTTTGATGTTAAATCGACAAGTTTCAAAATGTATCACATGCAGGTAAGCTAAGCTAAAGCCTTATTCCCTTGCAACGTTAACTCTATAAAAGCCTTGTTGATCCCAGTCCACTGGCAAGTTTTAGGTTGGAAGCTTCAATGTGGCGTACGTGACATGAAAACACGCACAAAACACCTGAGCCGGTGATCATCAAAATCGAAGCAGGAAAGATTCATCAGGGACAACTCTTAAGAGTTTGAAAGACAAAGCCGATAGTGGAGAGTGTTTTCTTGTTAATCAAGTTAAATAAGGTATAGTCCTCTGCGCAACTATGAACACTTTCTGACACTTTATAAAAAATAAGTAAGCCTGAACAGAAAATATGGTCATTATTTTTTTGCGGTTGTGCTAGGCTGAGAATGATAAAGAGTTTACCATCAAGTTAACTTGATCCTCATTTCTTTTGTAGAAATCAAGGTGTCTCTCACGGGATTGTCCAAGTTCAAGGAGGGAATTTCTAAAATACGGGAACTACTGTCTTTGCGAAAAGGCATCAGCCTTCATTTGCAAGAAATTAAAATAGATTATCCGAGGAAACGAAAAGGCAATCATTGCTGGCAATGAAAACAAACATTTGAGCTGGATTCCAAGGGAAACCATCAGTGAAGTGGAGAGAATGGATCAAATGGAAGACTTAAAGATAAGTCTTGTAATTTTCAAGGAGAAACAAATTTCATTTCATTTCATTTCAGTAAAATTGATTGTGTCATAAAAATTTCCTCAGCTGAGTTGTAATTCGTCAGCTTCCCCAGTTTTTTATACACTAGTTCAATTCTGGAGTTAGTGATAACAATTGATGACATGTCATGTGATACCTCTTATGCTCACCTGCCTATTAAAACATAGTGTTATTGATTTAAAAGAATAAATAAAATAAAATATCCTACCTGTGCTTATACTGCAGCTACATTTTTTTATCAATTCATGACTGTTTTGTTTTCATTTTTTTTTTTTCACTACTGGTAATTTATTATTCTGCCAAATAATTATATAGCTTTAATAAATAATATATGATGATGATGATGATGATTATTATTATGATACAGCCACCAAATGGTATAGTTTGGTGTCTAAATGCTATATAATTAGTAAAGAACAGGACTCCATATCACTAGCATATCCATACTTAAGCTTGTCCAATTAGGAAAATAATTCCATTAATAAATTTAAACAAGATTTGACTTCATTCAACTTTGGAGCTCATCTGAAATTGTTTGTTTAATTTTTTCATAATTGGACAACATGGAGCCTATTATATATATAAGACATACAAATATTGCCAGGCATCTTTAAATGTATATTACTAAAGCATATTTAAGTTTTAACCCTTATAACCTCAACTTAAGGTGGATCATTTTCCCCTAACTAGCCTTAACTCGCCTTACTGAACTCGCACAAACTCGCAACTGACAGGCAAGCTCAATTTTTCCTTATCTCGCCTAAACTCGCATTAGCTCGCACAATCTCGCGGCGAGTTAAGGTCCCAGAGTAGGCCTGTTGTGGTATTTTCTGGAGTGGTCAATTCATTTATTTCAAACATTCAATATACAATTTAAAAAGTCATGTACCTTCGCAGACTCCGGAAGAGTGGAGCAGATCCTGGTCCTCCACTCAGAGCCAAAGAAAAGGTTAAACAGCATCTCATAAGAGACAAATTAAATTCCTGTCAAAGACAAAAACCACAGAAAATAATTGATCATCCTCGAGTGGCAAACTCCTTAGATAGACGTCTGATTAAAGGACAGGTCATAAGACGTTAGCTTACCTTTTGTGGTTTTACGGAGCAATGGATAATATTTTACCAGGTATGTAATAGGACCACATGACGCCGGTTTGATCGGTCGATCAAGTTCATACAGTTCGATTTTCAGTAAGCAAAGGCGATTCGCACCTGCAACTGTAAAATTTTACTGCAATCAATGTAACTATAGTACAGTCAACTCTCGCCTTGCGGACATCCGCGGCCGCTATAACGGACATTCCGTTAATGAGGACGGCAGCTGAATCCCAGGAAAAAATAAATTACAGACATTTGACTGAAGTAAACTCCCGCTATTACGGACTCCCACTAATGAGGACACTAACCCAAGGTCCCTACAGTGTCCATTATAAAGATAGTTGACTGTAACTCCTCTGCGCTCTTTCCTTCCTCTCGTAATTTTATTAAATACATGTAATAGGCCATTTTCGAGTGGCCCCAACCCTTTGTTTCAAAGCGAGGTTAAGTGCGAAGCCATTGATAAAACTTTTATTCTCGAAAAAAAATCATTTGCACAGCGAAAGTTAAGCTCTTAGCCCCGTTTTTTAAGTGAGAGTTTCTGGAACGCCAATATGGCATATTCACCATGCCAAGAAATCTGCACAGTAAATGTGCGTTAGCAGGTACGTCCGGTATGTCACACACGTGTCATGAATATACACAAACGGATTCGTCAGAACACCCACACCAATCGTACCATTGGCAAAAGAATACGATTTCTAAAAAAAGCCTTGCGATTCGTAAAATTTTCTACGAATGGTAAGCCAGTCCTTAGTCGATTGGTATGTCATCATTTTTGCTCATTAGCGGTTCAGGCGGTTTCAAGAAATGCTCAATGGCGCGAAGTTAGATTGTATCTTATTACAGGGACGCCCAACGACTTTATTCTGCGACATGGCTAGATGATTGTCTGGGTAAGTCGCCTAAGATATGCGGAACCTTCTTTTTTTTTACTAACGTTCCAACATCTTTCAGAGACTTTCTAAGATATCGAGAAAATTGTCACAAAAAAAGTCCTTCTGAAAATTTCGGTATAACAAAACGTCGCTTATGAAAGGACAGTTACTCCTCTGACCATGTCCTTGAACTTAGTCGTCCGGACCCATCAGGATAGCCATCTAAAACGTTCAAAACGACCAAAGTCCCGTTAAGACATCGGAACAGATCAACAGTTTTTAGGACAGCTTCAAATTAATCAAACAGGCTTCTAAATCAAAGAGAAAACCATCTGAGACACTTCTGACGAATTTAAAAATATAAGTGGTCGTTGGGTGCCCGTATATCATCATTAACACCTGAAAGCCGTGCAAGATCCATCTGTCGATTGGTACCAGGGAAACGTTACTTTGAAAGAGCTCTAAATGTGTTTGAAAAAAAAAAAAAAAAACTGTTGTAGGATTACAACGACGGCAAAACAGTAAAAGCAATCTCAAGGAAATTACTGCATACTCGGTGTTTTTTCAATTTCCCTCGAAAAGTCGAGGGGTGGTCTATATTTTGAGGATTAAGGCCTATAGCGACAAAACTTGAGTAAAATAAGGACTCTCAAAAGTTTGTGCGATTCCGAGTAAAAGAATATGTAAATTAGGTCACGTGACTTTTAACGCCCATTTTACGCGAAAAAAAAACTTGAATTAGAAATGGCACCATTTTATAATAGCAGCCAATCAAAGAAATTGCAACCAAACATGTCTCTAGATAAGCAACTAGACATCTCTGCCTGGGCTTTGTTGAATAATTTATTAAAAGTGTAAATAAACATTATTTTTTACTAGCACCTAGTCCCCTTATCAAATGATTTTCGAATTTCGTCCCTGTCTAAAAGATGAACTTAAAAGGCTCGGACAGAGAAATGATATAACCGCGGCCGCAGCCGTTACGGCCATGTTTGATTAAAACTGAAGTTACTTTTCAGCTCCATCGTACATGAAGGAGTTTTTTGCTGACGGTATAATTCGGTGCCTCTTATACGACGGCTTTCTGTGAACCCCATATACCACATGCTTGTTTGCAACACATATATATGGGCTTTTTTGTGCGCATATATATGCACGTTTGTAAGAAAATGGTCATATACTTGGGAATAAAACCCCCACAAAGCAGGAAAGAACGCGAGTATACGTGGCAAAAAAACGCACGTATATCGTGTAGTGGGAATGATTGCAAGTATACGTGGGAAAAAACGCACGTATATCGTGTCATAATTTTGAAACAAATGGCCGACCATAGTGACCAACCCGGAAACATTAGCTACTTTGGTCACTGCGCACATCTTAATTCCTTAATTTCTTGTTATCTTTATTTCTGACATTGTTCTGTAAGGTACCTAAACAAAGTAAAATTCCAATGTAAACTATATGTAAATAGTGCAAAAATAAAAAATAAAAATAAAAAATAAAATCTGTTATGAAGAGTGAACTCAGTGATTTTTCGTTTGGGTCGAAGAATATGTTCGTATAAACAAGGTGGCCGTGTAAACAGAGTGATCGTAAGGCGAGGTTCCACTGTAGTGCTTGCTACTGTACTGCTACCGATTATATTAAACCATTTTTACAATTTTATTAAGTTGTGCATATGTTTAATGTAATGTGCGTAATAAAAGAATACCTGTTTTGGTTAAGCAAGGATAAATTGACAGATCTTGGCAAGGATTAATGAGCACAAAGTACCCCACAATATCGTTTTTCTCGTGTTCTGATCTTACATGTATACAGGCCAAAAATTACCGGACTTGCTCATTTTGAAGTGCTTTGCTCTTATTATCGAATCAAGGTTTTATTTATACTTAGCAAGAGGATATTGCATACTTATCAATAAATATATTGAAAAAAAAAAAAAAAAAAAGAGGGTATTGCATACTTAGCCTGGCAACATGATAGGTGAGCTTACCGCACGTTCAGCTATAAAACGAATTCTTAGAAGCCACACAGTTCATTAGGTGTCTCGATTTCCCAACTCTTTTATCCAGCAGATAGAGCTTACAAAATTTTTACCATTCGTGTTTCTCCTACACCTGGGAATTCTCCCTCCAACTATATTCTAATCAGTGAAATCCCTGGGCTTTGATGATACCTGAAGCTTGAAAACGGTACCCCTTTCGGGAGTACCCTCCCGGGGATAATGTTCATGATGATGCCAAGGAGTATTACGCCTGTTTTAGTTTGTAAGCACTAGCAAAGATAATATACTTACCAGATCTTGGCATTAGGGTTCATTAGCACACAATACCGCTCTTTTGCTTTCTGACCTTATAGTAACTGACTTTCTCGGTTCAAGTGAAGTGCTTTGCTCTTACTATTCAATCCCCGTATCACTTAACAAGAGGATATAATGTATGCATACTTAGCTGAAACGCAGTCTTATAACCCTTTGTTTATTGATATGAGCAACACGACTGAGGTCTAAGGAGCTTATCACTTGGACTGAAGCCCAACAGTTCATTAGGTGTCTCGATTTTTCAACTCTTGTATCAAGCAGATGGGGCTCACAAGATTTTAACCTTTATATTTCTCTTACATCTGGGGATTCTCGCTTCAACTGTAAACGGTATACATCATTGCGAAGTTTCTTTACATCAGTACCTTCCTTTTTTTCTGGAGGTCGAAATGATTTATCCAAAGATTTTGCACATAACCTTAACATAACACAGAAGTTATGATAAATCTTTAGACCTATACATGAGTATATAAACCATTCTGCGCAATAATATCCTTGTTTTTCTCTGGTAATACGTAAGTCTCGTTCAAATTGATAAGCATATTCATTGAAAACTAAAAAGATGTCGTCAAACATTATAAAATTGCTTCATTTCCGTGTAGAAGCTAAAGGATTATTTTCGGTGAGAAAGTGTACTGCCGATGGAATAGTAGGTCGAGATCAGATTTCCATTTTGCAAGTCAGTTTGGCTTGCCAACTGCGCGTCAGCCCACACGTTCGTCTCTTTCATTTGAATATAATAGTCCTTTTTTGCTTTTCTAAGAGTTGCTCGCCACTAGTTAAAACGCGAAAGCAGTCACCACGGAATGGTAGCGACAACTTACTCTCTTACATGTAAGAAATAAGGATCTGCAGGACCTCTATATAGATTCCCGTTACGAAGCCGAGAATGGCGGGCAATTTACCTTAGTTTGGAGCTAGAACTATTAAAATACTTTTTCTTAGTTGTTGAGGAAATGGTATTCAGTCAAAAGTTGTTGAACTTTGCAAAGTTCTCGATTTGCTTGAAGTAAATTTGTCAGTGTAATCTCTAGAAAATCATTTCTGTCATGTCTGCCCTAGCCTCTGAGTGGAAGGAATTAAAGTAAAATAAAATTTTAATAAGATTCTGAACTGCTTGAATTATCTCGAGAAACTGGAAAGACATGAGATTTATAGTATAAGATTTTGTCACCCACTGAACTTGAGTAAGGCACATTAGTAGGCGGATGAAGAGACTGACTAACAAGGATTTCCCCAGAAAGGACTAGTGAGGTGGAAATATCGAAAATCAGTTTTGAAATCTCTGACGCCTACGTTGGGAATTTGTAGTTGCTCGAGAAGCACCTTGTGACGTTGCTTAAAACAGTGCGTCGTAGTTGGGTTAAAACAAGGACAAATTCTATAACTGTTTGTATGCTATGTTGTTTCAAGCTGGGTTCCGAAATTAACGTCTTATATTTCCTTTTATAAAGAACCCTATTCAGTGGACACCTCTGTTAAGCGGACGCGGACACTAAAATAAATCGTATTTGGCTAATTTCTATTGTTAAAAACCTCTACTAAGGGACGGACCATTAGAAAACTTATGGCGGGGGGGGGGGGGGGGGGGGTGGTCGAGGTACAAAAAAAATATTCGCGCAAGGGAGAATTGAATGAAAAAAAAAATCATGCACGCCAATTAATCCTAAAAAATATTCACGCTATGGCCTAAAAAAAATTCATACAAGGAATTTGATAACAAAAAAAAAATTCCTGCGGCTTGAAAATTCCCCTCCACCCCCATAACGTTTCTAATGGTCCGTCCCTAAACGGACACCGGACTGAACTGACAATAGCAGTATTGGATTACTTCCTCGAAATACGTACAGTAGTCGATTAGTAAAGATAAATCAATACATTTACATTTCAATAAACTGTAGATTAGACCGATATTCAGCAATATAATTGTCATCCGCGATCAAAGCTCAAGCTCATCTTGAGCAAAGTACGGCACAGCTTCCTCAGCTTCCTCAACGGTTGTCTCAACAACAAGGATGGAACTTAATCACAGCACAGAGTAGCCGTTGAATGTTAATCGTTAACAAACATTGCGCAATTTTTACAAACCTCTATTAAGCCGACACTTGGGAAGGCCCGAAGGTGACAGATTTTCCTACCCTTTCATATACTTCAACTCATGAGTGAAATCTCTACCCAATTTCACATAGGCCTGAAGCCTGAAAAAAACAGATGTCCCTTTCTGGCAGAGCTTCCCCGTGTAGGCCATTATAGGGAGTACCCCCGGGGGTAACGTTCGTGATGATGCGCATGCAAAGGGGCTCTGTTTTAGTTTTTAGGCAAAGATAAAAGTAATATACTTTCCAGAGCTGGGCATAAGGGCAAATCAGCTTATCACACAATACCGCACTCTTGTGTTCTGACCTTATAGTAACTGACTTCTTTGTTTTGAAGTGCTTTTCTCTTATTATCCAATCAGCGTTTAACTTAGCAAGATAATATTGCATACCAAGCTGAAACGCGGTCTTGAAACCTTTACTTTGTTTATTGAGTAACACGATAGATCTAATGAGCTTACCACACGTTCAACTATAAAATGAATGTTTTGAAGCCCCGATGTTCATCAGGTGTCTTGATCACCTTGCATTTCTTGTATCCAGCAGATGGGGCTGACAAAACTTGTAACCTTCTTATTTCTCCTTCATCTGGGGATTTTTGCTCCAACTGTAAAAGGTACAATAATGTGACATTTCTTTAAGCTAATATTACTCTACGTCTGTAGCTTTTTTTTTCTGTACTTCGAAAAAATTAATATGCAAGGTTTCTAGCATTTAATTGAGCCCCATGGACGTCAACGACATTGTGTCCAATTTTAGCTCTTTCTCTTAATTTTTTTTGTCATGGGTGGATATCCTGACTTATATTTTGTTTAAAAGTAAGCTCTGTTAGTGAAAACTATAAAAGATGTATTCAAACATTTTATATCTGTAATATTTTGTAAAGAAATATTTTTAGTGATTAAGTGTACCGAGGCTAGCGGGAGCTCAGGTGTTCTCTATTTTACCAGAGTCAGTGAGCTTGTTTCACAAACTAGGGCAAACGTAGATGGGCCATCTTTTCCATTTAAACGTTCTTTTTTTTCTCTTTTTCTTTGTCTTTTTTTTAGTTAGTTCGCGACTAGCTAAGATAAGAAGGCGTTCAGCAACTTACCCCTTTACGAGATGAGAATCTGCAGCCGGATCTAATGGGTTCCGGTTGGCAGGAAAGTCCAGAAAATCACCTAAGTCAAAGATACCTCCAACTCAAAAGTGTCCGTTGCAAAAATAGATTTAAAATTTGCTAAACCTCATTGCAAAGTTTTTGAGTCGTAATAACAGCTCTGTCAGTTTAATCCTCACAAATTTATTACTCATGTCATTGTCACGCTAGGTCAAAAGGAAAAGAAAAAAGCAATGACAACTGGAAATTATTTCTGGCAGGCTGATTGGCTAATTTTTATGGTCAATAAGAGGACAGACACATACAATTTTTATTTATGCAAGACGCGGTCATTTGCTGAACGAATGCCAAACTTCGATGCATTTTTTTTCTTTAGTCGAATTAGTTTCGTCGGAGATTCACCTTCTGTCTACTAAGAAAAATAGCCAAATTGCTCTCTTATGCAAGACGTAATGATGTTTTGACGTTTAATAACGTCAATTTGACATCAACTGAGAAGACAGACACATACAAAAGTGGCGCCAGTTCGTTAAACTGAGTTTTTATTTTTTCATTAGCCCGCTTTACTTAATTTTGGAACAACGATGTGTTTTAGTTACAGTCTGGTCTAGTTCAAAACTTCCCAGAAATAAGAACTAAAAGTTGGCGAGAAAAAAAAAATAAATCAATAAAAAGAAAAAAAAGGAAAAACCGCTTTCAACAGGAGGCCTTTTCTTTTGCCCCAGCAATTGAAAATATCATCCCCAAATCGATAGTAAGGACGACGTTAAAGGAGGATCAGTTTATTTCGTGGAAATCTATTTTAATCTCAGCTTTAATAGCCGTTATAACTGCCCTGAGGCTTTAAGGAAACCCCCCCCCCCCCCCCCCCTTGTTTCCATTTGAAGCGATAACAGAACGGTATTCGATTGATAGGAAAGAAGAGGGCAAGTTATTTATATTAAGTATTCTAATATCTTGACATGGCCTAAGATAAGATAAGGCTAGTCGCTGAATTTAAGCACTTTATATAATAAGCGGAAGAAAACGCGAGAAACTTAAAATGGATTTACTCACTAACAGTGAGTTATGGGAGAATTTGAAATTTCCGACGCTGTTGCCGGTGCCTCTGAGAGACCCGCACGAACAGCACGTAATATTTTTTCGATTTTGTGTTCTTTCAATTCTTATACAGTCACTCTCCCGTCTCTCTGTAATCACGTCCCCTTGCACATCACACGCTCGTACCATCAAGCTCTGTTATGTTTTGGCCCATTTTACACTTAAATACAGTGAAAAAAAAAAAATAGTGTGACATTATTTTATTGATATTGTTGTAGGCACTTCGTATCAAGTTGGCAAGCTAAACGTATCAGAGACACGTCAAGGATGGAAATGCAACAGCGGATGTGAGGCACCACAACATTGTACACTGCCACGCTGCACTAACGTGGTATTTCCGCAAACGTTTAGTGGATCTGGAACCGTAAGTAAACCCTCCTAAAGAAATTATAAAGTGGCTTCCTCTAATGGGTTCGCGAAAACTTTCTGATAGAAGCAGACCGCAATAAGCTTCTTTAGAAACTATCTTCTTGACAAATTTTGATTTGCCAACATTGTGGCTTTTATGATGTTATGACCTCAGCGAATTTAGTGCACATAGGTATTTTCAAGTGCTCCATAATCCCTAAAATGCGTCGTTGTTTTTAAACAAAACAAGAAAGTCAGAGGATTCTGACGATAAATTTAGGTTGGAAAATATCTAATCCGAATAGGACCAGGATTGGGGATGGGGAGGGGTGGAGGCGTCAATTAAGGGTGGCAGTTTTGTTTACTAACTATTGCTATTTGTAACAACTTGTTATATATGATGTTATAACATAGAAGGTCGTAATTTTAAATTGTTTGGTAAACACTTGATGCATCAGGTGTTATAAGACCCAAATAAATATTGTCTTGTCTTGTCTTGATTTCTCATTAATGCATATTTTTACCTGACGCATTTCAGGTTCGAGTATTTGTGTCATTAAGCCACGAAGATCAGTCTTCAGTTGTCCATTCACCTTCCACCGTGTGGGCAGAGTCCATTAGTACAGCTGGATTTCAGTTATGCTCGCGTGCATCAGGTTCTACAAATGACACTGGAGTAATCAACTGGGTAGCGTTTCAGGACAAACCCATGTTAACGCATGGGAGCGTTACTTTTAGCGGAATATGGACAACAGAAACCAAATGTGAGAAGGTGGCCTTTTCTCAGGTTAGATAATCGACTGACAATAATTCTTTAATTTAGTAAGACCAAAAAAAAAAATTAAAATCGCACTTTATTAAGAATATGATGCTAAACAAGAGAGGATATCCTCTCTTGTACTGAACAAATCAAATATCAGGAGTTTTTATTTTTGGACAATAGGGGTCAGGAATTAAAATTAATTCTCTCAGTCTAGTTATGTTTAGCTTTCGAGGGTTGTCCAATACTGTCGACCAGAATCCAGTCGTATCCTCTTGCTTTCCATCGGAAAACTGGAAGTCTCGTGGTGTAAAGTCCTACCAAGTGTTTGGATGCATTGGACACGAATAGATTCCGATGGAAAAGTTCATTTTCTATTCGTGAGAGACTTAGAAAAATTCCGCTCATGTTGGATGAGGGGGTGGAAAGTCGTTCCGATGGAGTCCATCCGATCCATTGGACACGAATAGATTCCGATGGAAAAGTTCATTTTCTATTCGTGAGAGACTTAGAAAAATTCCGCTCATGTTGGATGAAGGGGGTGGAAAGTCGTTCCGATGGAGTCCATCGGATCCATTGGACACGATATTATAGTTACCATTAAAGAACGAAGCATATACTTGTGTACTGTCCTCGTTTCGCTGGGCTTTTGCCCCGTTTCATAGCTTTACCGTGCTTGTTTTGACTCGTGGCTTTAAGCGTGCCAGTCCGTCTCGAATTAAGGGCCTAGGGGACTTAGGGTTTAAAGAACGAGTTATGTTAGGTGGGTACCGTGCTTGTTTTGACTCGTGGCTTTAAGCGTGCCAGTCCGTCTCGAATTAAGGGCCTAGGGGACTTAGGGTTTAAAGAACGAGTTATGTTAGGTGGGTACCGTGCTTGTTTCGACACGTGGGTTTAAGAACGCGTTATGCCATTCGCGTAGCATGCTCGTTTCGGCTCATTGCTTTAAGAACGAGTTATTATTTTTGTGTAGCGTGCTTGTTTTGACTCATCGCTTTAAGAACGAGTTCTGTTGCCTGTTAGGCTTGCCATTCTCGACTTAGGGCTTAAAGAACGAGTTATGTTACACGTGCAGTGTGCTTGTTTTGACTCATGGCACGACTAGACTTCCTGAGATTCCATCGGAATCGATGTGTTTCCAATGGATCCGATGGACTCCATCGGACGACTTTCCAACGCTCCTCTAAGTATTGTTTACACTTCCGGTTTCATGTCATGACTAAACTTCCGGTAACTCAAGTGGACTCTACTGAACTTCCGGTTTCATTTTTCGACTAGACTCCGTCGGACTCCAGGTTTTGTCCACTGGAATCTGGTCGAGAGTATTGGACATGTGTGTAGCTTTCATGCTTGGGCTTTTACTTTGGTGGTGTGATTGAGATGCTTGGCCGTGTTGAATGTATTGATGTGTCTGTAGTGAATCAGGAAATTAAATAGAGCTATCTTCATTTACTTGAAATTTTAGTATTTTCACATTGTAAGTAACAAAGCTTAGCTGAAAACTAAAGTTTTTATTTGTAACTTTTAGTAATGTGGTAAATATGATTGATTTCGCCCTGCTTTTTGCATTTATTCGCAGAAAAAGGGGATGAAAAGAAACTCGAGCCAGCATAATTAGATTACCGTAAAATTCCGAAAATAAGCCCCTCTATGAATAAGCCCCTCCAAATATATGCCCCCTAAACCGCTAACGCAAAAAACCCTCCGTTAAATCACCCCTCAAAATAAAAGCCCCCCGGGGGCTTGTACTTGGAAAATTGCCCTCAAATACAGAGTTAAACAAAGCAAAAACGGTAAATTTATTTCCATCTATAAGAGAAGCTCAATCGATTTTGTAACGCAAATCTTCCTCCTTAGATAAGCCCCTCCGAATATAGGCCCCTCCAAAAATAAGCCCCTCAAAAAGGACCTTTGAAAAATATAAGCCGCGGGGCTTATTTTTGGATTGATCCATGATTCCTTTTTCCTTTTCATTTAAGTGTAGCTTCCATGAGAACAACATTGACTCTTATTTGATTTCTAGGAAATGTTGCTTATTTTTTTTGGTTAATAGTTTTTCATTTGCCTATATATTATTTTTTGCAGAACTTTGCTTCCGAGCCTAATGTATTTGTCTCTGTCAAGTACACTCGCAGTACAAAGCCAAATGATGCTATGTACTTATGGTTAGAAAACGCCAATTCTGGAGGATTTGAAGTGTGCTTAAGGGAATTCTTGCCCTTTGATGGAAAACACCAAGATGCAGTTGTGGTAAGAGAAGTATTATGCTCGAGTAATTAAACAATAAAGTGAAAGATCACGGACTATACAGTACTATCATCTCGGATCACGCACTGGTGCATGACGTATTGCATGACGTTTGCAAATACGACTTGTGCCATGTTATTTCACGTGCTGCGTTATTCGGGGTGAAATATTTTTGTTGTCTCTCACGTCGCGACGTCAGTGTTTTGTGTCGATGTCATATTGTTACGAATAATGGGTAAGTAGAGGTGGCTCGACTGGATTTTTCAGGGGTAATACAGTCCATGTTTGAGTATTTCCTGCGTCGTTGTTATTCGGTAAAGCTGAAAATATGTTTTGATTAGTGTGACGTTGACATCTCTGTTGTCATGACAACGTAATGATGTGTTCAACACTGAGAATCGTTTACGGGAACTTCTAATAGCTGTCTTAATGTTCGCGAAGTTTAAGCAAAACCTACCAGAGCATTATCGAGGTATTTTGATAGGAAGTTTTTTAAAGATAGAAATTAAGAAAAAATAAACTGATCAATCTTGATTTGGTGCGGGTGTTTTTAAGGGGCAGCCTGTTCAAGTTTTGCAGAGTACAGAGAAATGAGGTTGCAAGTAGAATATGTAATGATGGCACTGAAAAATCCTGCCAACTTTCAGAAAATGTCATTGACCATTCTTGTCTAAAAGATGGCAAGTTTAATCTGTTCTTTTCTTCGTTTTTACCTTTTTACACTTTTTTTGCCCCAGGACTAGTTCGCATTCACTGGCAATGGAAGTCAACTCAACTTTACAATTACAGGAAAAGAGTATTTTGCAAACAGTGGAAATCCATCAGCCCAAAACAACTATGGCTTTTGTCAGGTGAAAACTACTTTATTTCAACATTTAGCACAGTTATTTGTAAGATTAAAACTTTCAGTCAATCTCAGTAACAGTAACAGTTTCAATAACTACTGCACAGTTATTTAGTGGACAGCTGATTGCCAATAAAGTAACGAATTTTAAAAATACTTTTCAGTCTTTGTCCTTATCATCTATTAACTCCTTGGCTGTTTCCACCTTACCGTTCGTACTTATTTTGCCTGTTTCTTGAGTTATATTAATAGTGATGAATGAACTAAACATCCAATTAAAAAGTTATAGATTTGCACAAGTTCAGAACAACTGGTATTTCTAAATTTTACCTCATGAGAGTTTAGAAATGATGGTTTTCGAGGAGAGGGGAAAACTAGAGCACCCAGAGAAAAACCTCTTGGAGCAAAGGAGAGAACCAACAAAAATTTCAAACCACTGATGACGCGTCTACGCCGGGTTTGTTCCCCGGCTACATTGGTGGGAGGAGAGTGCGGGTGCCACCCTTGCTCTCCCTTTAGTGACAATTACAAGCTAAATCTTGGCAACTCGTTTCGTGTCATTGACAATAATCACTGAAGTGTATCTGTAAAAGTTAGAACTTTGTACTATGCCAGCCGACCCAACCTTATAGCGGTCGCTTAAAAAACTAATAACATAAGTGCTAAGTGATAAGTGCTGTTGTCCGACTAGTCTACGCGCCGATTTGAGGTCGTTACACAAATTAAGGAATAGTTTATCAGCTCGTTGTTTTTTATGGTTGTCGGTTTTCGTGAGGACTCAAAAAGCTGTACGTACACTTATACATTGCTGTGCTACCTGCTTTTTGTATAGAGTTACTCGAGTTTCTTCAGCAAAGAATAGTATGGGTTGTCTTGAAACGTATCTGCTTTATATTCATTGAAAATAGCTAGCCCTGCATCTTATCTTAGACTGAGAGATTATTCTGAGAAGTGAAAGGTTTATAGAGGATGGCCCAAAATAATGGGAAAAGAGCTACATACTAATTCATCGCCTTAAAACGTTCTTGATTTTTCTTATTTACAGGAAGTACCTTTCAATACGACCTTCTATGAATCGCCAGTTGTGATTCTTTCCGTAAATCATCAATATGATCGTCAGATCAAGGGAAGTCGTCTTCCAGGAAATAATATCATATCGGCATGGGTAGAGGTAGGTTTACATTGCTATTACGTGTGGTTGATGATCAGGATTATGGATTTTTTCAGTGCTTTGCTGAATCATTTATGCATTAGTCTGCTTGAAGAGCGACCACACCTTCAGATCCAAGTCACATCTCACTCGTTTGGTCAGGGGATAGAGGTGCTTCGGTCAGTCTTCTAAATTGATTAATGATACCGACCCCGAAATGATCCCCATTTCTCTTCACGTTGACCCCGAAATGATCCCCAATTAATTCTTGGAATGGAACTTGTATTCCGTCACGGAATTATTGCAAATCTGTTACTGCGTTTACGTTCTTAAATCGCGTTTAACATTTCCCTTCAAATTGAAAACGTTACAGTCAAGAATAGTATTTCTCCTTCTTCCCTTCCCAAGAGACCCCGCGCGCGCCTCAACCTAATCCTCAATCGTCTCTCATCCCAAAAAACACTAGATAACTAACCACGTCATATTATGTAATATCCGGTCATCATTTTACTTCATATATATTTCTGTAAATTCGTGATATCTCAGTAAACCTGATGAAGACTGGTATTGACCAGTCGAAATATCGCAACTTAACTGTACTTCATGTTGTTTGATCAGTCCCTGCGGAAGTCTTGTTGACTGTAACGTTTTCAATTTGATCTATTTTGACTGATCACGATCTTTTTGGATCCGACGTTGAGCAAGATTGATAGTACACGGTATTTGCAGTGTTTTTTTTTTTTTTTACCTTAATTAAACTTTTCGCTAGAGTTTATCTGATTTTTTTAGCGCTTTTGTCATCTAATTGCCTTAATGTATACTTTTGCATCTTCAATATCATGTTAAGATTTTAAAAAGTGTTAAAACACCATTTTTAAAATTCAATATCCGAGACATGCAATTTTAACATCATTTTTAGAATTTAACATTTATGCAGTTTTCTCTATAACCAGGGCTATATAATCACCTAAGTAATAATTAAAAAAAATGTTATGTTTCTTGATATCAGTGTCAGTTGCAGTTCATGGTGTCCCAAAAATACACTAGACTCTGTGTATTTTTTGATAATAATATTTTTCGGCGTTTATTCCAATTCAAAGTGTAATCCCAAATTAATGTCATGTGGGCAAGTGAAGATTATTAGTGAAGCTTAAGTTATAATGTTGTGCATTTTGCACGATCCAGAGTTCTAGGATATCATTCCATTCCTAAAATTAAATGGGGATCATTTCGGGGTCGATTTGGGGATCATTTCAGGGTTGAGGATCATTTCGGGGTCGGGATCATTTCGGGGGCTGTACAGATCTGATCAAAGCTATCGTTGAAATTAGAGGGAGTTTATATTAAATCGGAAGGTCACATATCTAAATTGACGTTCGATGAAAATCAGACCATGTATATTTTCTGAGTGCTATCACTTTTTGTTGTAGGAAGTTGGATTAGAATCTATGAAGATATGCGTTAAAGACCTCAGTGGATTAGGATCGAGTCATGATCCCTTAATAGTCAGCTACGCTGTTACTGGAGGTTATTTTTTTTCATTTTAATATATTTGTTTGTATTATCTAAATTCGCATAGCAAACCATTTAATAACATCATCATATATAAACCTTATGTTTCACAACAATAACAGAGCTCTGGCCGGTATGCAAACATGTTGTAACCATACATGATTGTTTTTTTTTTTTTTTTTTTGAATGGTGAGAATAACTAAAGAATATAACGACTTGTTTCTTGGTACAGATCTTAATCCTTGCCTTAATGTTCATTGCCCTCGATTTGGAGTCTGTAGGACCTACAGTGCGCATGACGCTCGGTGTGAGTGCGATGACCAATGCTCCTCATATGAAAACCCAGTGTGCACTGCGAACGGAACAACTTACGGCAACCGATGCTGGCATAAGTTAAGCTATTGCAAAGGACTTGAGAATAATCTGGTCTATCACCCAGGAAGCTGTGAAGGTAACGAAAAATAATTTCTTGCACCATCTCCCTTGTCCTTCCTGTCAAGGAAAAGTTTGAAGGTTTTGTAAAATTTCATCGGTTTTGACGCAAATCATCCGATAGTTCACTCCAATATTTTCTAATCGTTATTCGCCTTTGTTTCGTTGCCTCATTCCTCCATTGCCGTTTTAGTTCAAAGTTCTCCGGTGTCCTAATTTGGCTAAGTCGTTTCGAAAAACGACACTTTGGTCTGGTAGCTTTTGTCCAGGCTGGTGTCATATAAGGCACAAATTAATTTTGCCCTCATGTTCATCCTTTTTACTTTTTAAAATAAAGCTTTATTTTTCTCCTCCCCTCGTCTCGGGCTTTGCACTTGTTTCGCACTTCGCGCAAAATGCTGCTTGGCTCATAAGGATCTGGAAATCCGTTAAAATCTTGCCCTGAATCCAAAATCCAGGCAAAAATATTTTCAAGAGGCGGTTCGCCTATTCGCCTATCAAACGCCTGTTGCCCAGGCTAACACGGATATTTCCGCGTAGGCGGCTTTCTTTTGACACGAGAATTTATATCGCTTGTCGCTGCAGTTTCGTAACCAAGATTTGGATGAACGTCTCCACACAATAATAATTAATTCAGTTGCAATGAGGCAGATGAGTTGCGGTGGTGAATCATTCTGCAAGAAGCGAAGTGTTTCTTTCGCTTGGGAGTAAAACCAATATTGCTTCTCGAAGCACATGGCATAAAGACAGAGTAGCCCAAAGTTAAGCAAATGCTGTAGGGCAAAAACTCATTAACTTCCCCGACAGACGTGCCTCTAAGTTTTGTTGAACATTTCGTACTGTTTGGAGACGTGCTGGCACGCAAAACATTAAAAACAAAAATTTTTGCAAGAGCACCGTGATGACCGCTGTACTCGTGTCCTAGCAGTGTCTATCCTGGGCACTGAAACCAGCATGCAAAAATAAGAAGCTACTATAAATTATGTTGTGGAAAGGTATCCGACATGGCAGGTTATAGCTTCGTTTAGTTCCAATTTTGCTGCGCTGGAGTTCTCACACGCTTTTTTAATTTTAGCACCAACCATCACCACGGAGACAATGCTGAAAGATTGCTCTAAAGCAAGCTGGTAAAGCTGCCTTAATGATAATGCTTAATTATTAAAGTGACGACTCCTCATAATGTTCTTAATTTATTATAAAACAGGTTTTCCAATTGTACGGGGCCGTATAGATTTGCTACACGTTCCAAAATGGTCCGATTCAAACTGTCAGACAGTCGCATTTCCTCCATACCGGTTTTATCCGGATAAACAAGTTGATGTTCAAATAACCGTCAACCACATGAAGCTGAATGACTCTGTGACAGTCCACGACGCTGTTACTTCATGGACAGAAAGTATCAACACAAAAAACTTCACCGTCTGTGTCATGCAAACCGGGAGGAAAGAAGAAGGTGCGAATCCATTTGCCACCATTGATTGGGTGGCTTATCAAGGAGCACCAGCCGAAGGATTGACCGGAACGGTTGAGTTGCAGAAATGGTGGTCTGGTACCAACTGCGCAGATGTAACCTTTCCTTCGGTAAGACGGGAATATTTTTGTACGTACAAATTTAACTCATTGTTGCAATAAAAGTATCCTAGGACGAATATCTTAGACTTTCATTCGCCACTACAGCTTTATCCACGTCTTCCAAACGAAGTTAGTCAAACAAACAAAAATAGCTTAATAAATCTAGCTGGATTGTTGAATTCAAAATGAACCTAGCAACATTTGCCGCCATATGGGTGGAAACGGGCCAAAAAGTAGGTTTTTCTGGTCCCGTAAGTCCGAAAAACACACTAGAAAGGAAAAGGAAAGGAAACATAGAAAGATTCCATTTAAAGTGAGGATAGGCTAATTTGCCTATTAGAAGTGAATTTCATGTCACGTGCAGCAAAATTGAAGGAAGCATTAACACGCCTTCACTTGTAGTAAAAAGCTATTTTGAATGTTCTTATTGCTTCATTGTTATATTTTTCATTTTTTCAGGGAAAGTTTCCTGAGGCGCCAATAGTCCTTGTGACGTCAGAGCACCTGAGGACTGGTAAAGAGTATGATGCTGCACTCATTTGGATTGAAGACTTAACAAAGGACTCACGTAAAATCTGTCTTCGTGAAATGCAAAACTTTGACGGTAGACACCAAGATATCACTGTGGTACGTGATTAGTTTTTAAAGAAACTAGAACGCCACTGTTGACACAATTTGTGAGGAATGCTGGTTTGTAAACTATAATAGCGATATGATTAAAAGCTTTCGTAACTTCAAGATTATCAGCGAGTGATTGTTTAGTCTAAAGGAGAAAGAAAATGGAAAGTAACAAAAACGGGAAAAAAAATAGACGTGAATTGCTTTGCCTATTCCTCATGCTTCCTTTCATGTTCTTACACGATGCGCTTGGTGTTCTGGGAAATTGTGACGTCTTGCGTTCTCTCCTTGGTCACCACTCCATAGAGCTCAAGGCCTAAAGAATGCTGGGCTTTGATAAATGTTTGGTGAGGATGATATTAGAATATTTACACAGTTCGGATGGCATGGGCTCCTGATCACTTTTATTGTTCTCTTTTTACAGAACTGGTTTGCATTCTCCAAACTGGACAAGCCTCTTTTCACGGAACATGGTGTCATAAGTTTTCCAAATACGAACCCACCTTTGGATAAAATGAACAATGCTTATTGCGAGGTGAGAATAGGATTACTCAATCACGCCTTTTTATCTCATTCATCATCTGAAGTAACATGCTGTTCACAGCATTCAATTTAGAAAAACAATTCGTTTACTAACATATTACTGAATATTTTCAAAACAATTGTAGTCATGTGCAGTAAAGATCGCGGAAAATCTCTTATATAAAGCGACGAGAAAAATCAAGATGCTGGCACAGAAAACAATGTTTAAAACATACATAAAAAGTCAATCCAATGTTAATTTAAAAACAAACATCTGAAACAAAAAACAACAACAACAACAACAACAACAAAAACAGGAGCTTGTAACGATCAGGAAATAGTGTCTCAAGCGTTGTACGTTTCTTTTATATGGCAGTTCGTTTCATTCACGAGAGTCTATAACTCGACCCCGACAGTGCTTGTCTCAGCCAATCACAGTACGACGGTATCTGGGAATTCAGGTCCGACTCACAACGGAATTACCACGTGGATCGAGGCAAAAATTCTTTCTCACTGAAAACGTATTATAGTGATGTGTCCTCGTAAACAAATTTCAAACCAAAACTCGACGAAGGATAAAATCAAACAGACTGTCAGAGTGGAGGCCATATATAGGTGTAGCTTACTTGTTGTTTCGACATACAGTGTATTGCAAACTGCACCTTATCTCGGAAAGGCATGTGATCAAAATAATATTAGATAATAATAGTAACTGCTGTGACTTGTGTAAATTTTGAGTCGTGTACATTTGTATATAGATATGTTTGCCAGTATGTAGGAAAGTGTCCCCAATTAGCTAATTGATAAATACATTCACACTAAAATGTGGTCATTATTATTTTGATCACATGCTTTTCCTATTATTATTATTATTATTATTATTATTATTATTATCATTATCATTATCACTATTATTATTATTATAACGTTAACCCATTGACGGCCCTGCCGGCCAAAACTGGCAGTACAAAACTACACTGCTTAAAACATTGCAACTTTTTCAATCGCGCGAGCATTGCCTTAACTGTCAGCTAGAGCATTGGGTATAATAGAATGCCCTTCAAATTGGGATATCCTGAATAGACGCAAAAAGCGCTTTTTGCAAAGTATTACCTTTTGAATTTGGACAAGATCAAAGCAAAAATGACCGTTTTGAACGTCATAGAAAAACGAAAAAATCCTGTTTCTTACCTTCAGGATTTTTTTCAGAAATCATCGTTGCAAAATCAAAAGTCACCATTCACAGTAAAATTCAGTCCTTGTTCTAGTCTAGAAGTGACTTTTTTTGCTCTTCTTTGTTTTGTGGAAATATAGCCTCTTGTTCTAGTGCAGCCTGGCCTTGCCTCGATTTTCAACATCACAACTGCAGTGCATGCTAGGAAATAGCCAGTTTTTTTTCATATTTGTACAAGATCTACTGTCGCTCTGACCTACCACGGCTTGTTTTCATTTTCAGTTGTCGCAAATTTTTAAATATATGCCGTGGTAGGTCAAGAAATTCATCAGTAGTCGAGTCCCAAAGCTACTTCGTTTCGGAGCGGCCATTATTTCTCCAGTTACACGAGCAATAAGCAAAATTCGAAAACGAAGTTCATCACCTTACTCACTTCTTTAAGAAAGTGGACTCTTAGCTACCGTCACGCTTAATGATGCTCATCAGGAAGCCACTAAAGGTGAAATATGGCTGTAAAAGTACCAAACATCGCGTAGAATCCAAACTTCAGCGGTTATTATAGCTCATCGAAGCAAAATGACTACGTCAGACTGACGTTTCCAGAAAACTCAAGCCTTCAGTGTTTTAGAACAGCACCTTCCATGGTAACCCCAATTATAGATTCACGAAATCCTATGGATTGTTTCTATGTAGAAAATCACTCTAAACCCTGAAAGTCTTGGACTCTACGAGTTAAATTCAGGAGGCGTGATGGTCTTGAACTGTTAAGGCGCAAGTTCATGTAACTGTCGAACTGTTTTCCTCAGACAAGGAGCTTTGCTCCACTTTGCATCTCTTTATCCACGCCTCTTATCCAGGGGGAAGTGGCAATACTGCTGGATGCTTCTTCGGGGATAGACGGTAATATTTAGCTGTGGTAGTGAGGGCCATGTGTCTCGCCAGCGACGTATAACCTACATTTTTCATAACATATGGAAAATTAAATCGTTCTTACTAAAAACACCCTTGTGGAAAGCGATATACATTTTTAAATTCGATAACACTTTCAACAGGGGCACCCAACGACTGGTTTCTTTAAATTATATGTTCGGAGAAGCAAATATATTGTCTAGAATTTTCTTTTGCTTGATGACGACGAGAAATTTCTAGATGACCGTTCCATTCAGGTACAATTTTCGAAGCTTATCTAATAAATGTCCTACGATGTTCTGAAACTTAACTTTTCACATTTTACTCCTCATGTTGGGGTAATTTTCGTAGAAAAAGGAAACCTAAAGTTTTCGGATTCAAAAATGCGATGGAGAGAGGATTAAGAAAATGTCATTATCGTAAAACATTATATCGCATCTAAAATTTTCTGAAAAATAATACTGAAGCCCTTGTAATCTCGAAAAGCTCAATTTCCCTTAGGATGATCGAACACTGATAAAAATTTTTTTATACCGCCGCTTAAAATGCATTTCTAAAGATCTAAAAGTACTCTGGATAGCCTAAAAAGAATTTTGAATGTATTTAGGGTAAAATCGTCGTTGGGTGCTTTAAATCTCTTTTCATTCACTCAGTTTGAGGTCCTGAAAAGCGTTAACTATTTCACACAGAACATGACCATCGTCAAGTGAGTTACTGAATCTTTTTGCAGTCTTTTGACTTCTTCGATATCAAAAGCAATAATTTTAGACAAAGATTCTAAAACAAATCTGTACCTCGCCCTGTGTAAACCCAGTTATTGTGTTATGTTTGCAGAACATGAATACCTCTGGATTCAGAGCCTGTGTCAAAGAATTATATGGGACCAGATATGACCCCTTGTCCGTCAGTTATGCTGTGCTCACAGGTCTGTTTAAAAAGACTACTAACTGTCTTCATTTATCGAGTATGTCCACCGTATGTTTTGACAAACGAAGCTTACAAGATTAACCTGAAATCAATTCGTCGTTTGATTCACCTGTGTTTTTTTTTTCTGAAGAATATTTCACCGGCAAGGATACAACACTTTGCTCAAATTTAAAGCACCAGGCATCGAACAAACGTTAGAAGTTTGTGTTGCTTGCGAATTTACTTTCACGTAGTGATCTTTTTTCCATCTGGGTGGCGCCACTCCAACTGCCCCGGAAACGTTTTTATTTGCTATCATTTTCGTATCAACCTTGCAAGAGTACTGTGACTGAGGTGCCGTTAAGGTTAATAAATATCTAGGTATTTTGTAATTTATTTGTATTTAGTAGTAATTTATCGTAATTACCATAGATAAGTGATTAAAAAAACGAAAAAAAAAAAAAAAAGAAAAAAGAAAAAAAAAAGAGACAAAAATAGAGTAAGTATGGCGAGGAGGCCTAAAGGAAACTACATCTAGCCTAATGTTAATTAAGCCTCCTCCATTACTAACAATGTTTCATGGTAGATGACATAAAAATTACGACGACGGATACAATAATTTATCAAAAGTAAAGGAACAATATCATAAGGAATTAAAATTAACAAAAGTTGAAAATTATCATGTGTCTGACTTTGTAGATATTTGTGATCCTGGCTGGAACTATTTCAACGGCTTTTGCTATTTCACAAGTAAGACTTGTCAAAATTGGACCATAGCACTGGATAAATGCCGAAAAGAAAACTCGGTTCTTGTTGACGTCCAAAGCAATGAAGAAAATGTATTTCTACAGCATCTTCACAATGGAGCAAAATCCTGGCTAGGATTGAATGATATTTTTACGGAGGGTTCCTTTACTTGGGCAGATCGTGGTAATGGGAACTTTACAGCTTGGGCCAAAAACCAACCAAACAATTTTCCGGATGAGGACTGTGTGCATACACTTGGTGTTGAATACAAATACGAATGGAATGACGTGAAATGCAGCGACTGTCATCAGTATACTTGTAAGAAAGGTATGGTTTTTAATGTATGTTTAGTTGTCAGGTTTTGGTTTAACAAATAAGACATAATTTATAGATGTAGCCAAGGCCAAAAGAGTCAAGGCTGAAGCGAAGCGTCCTTTTCATATCCTTTTAATTACTTAAAACCAAAAAACTAATAAAAGCGTATAAGCTTTAACCTATGTAAAGAAATCTAAATATTTATACTTAACTGATTTAAAAATCAAAAAAAGAGGAAATGATCAGTTGTCATTCAGTGATAGGTCAATCTCTCCGTCTAAAAGGGATTCTACCCGAATGGTAAATTAGGCTGATTTTTCTGTTAAGAATATCTTTTCGTTGCAAAATTGCACCGAGAAACTGCTACGTGTAAACTACCCTTTTGACTGGTTATACTTTTTGTTTCTTCTGGCGAGACTAGGTTTTTCCTGGAATGTGACCAAAAGGGTGACCAAGCGAAACGTAAAGCCCTAGGAATTTATTTCCGAAAATTTTGTTGTAACCCGAACTCAAGAAACTTCACACCAGATCTTTACTCGAGCAACTCCTTGGGTTGTCCATAAAATAGTTAATTTTTCGTCGAAAGGAACAGCAACACATATGTCTGAGACTTCCTTCTCTATCCCTACTGAGTTTTTTAGCGCTACCCTCAGAGTCTGCGTGGACAGACACAGGGCGTACGCCGACGTCTTAACCAAATTTTCTGGCATGGATAGGTTTCCATTTTCTATAGGTATGGGCCTCCGCTGCGAAAAGCGCGCGGACGCTCCGTTGAAACAAACAAAAACAATACAGAGGACAAATAATATGAATATCTTTGAATATCTTGTGATACTGCGCAGTACAAACATAGGTTGAATCAGGTGAGCAAATAGATGAAAGTGGTATTAACAAAAAAGGAAACGCAATGATTGATCGCCCCATGTGAGGGATTCCGGATTCCGAATCCTGGAAGTTTTTTATTGTGGAACTTTGATTCCAGTAAACGTTTGCAGTAGAATCCGAAAGCCTGGGCTTTGGAATCCGTAATACGGCACAAGGAATCCGGAATCCACGGCGTAAAATCCGGAATCCAAGCCTGTATTAGACTCCCTTATTTGGGGCGAGAGTAAACTGATGGATAAATTATTAAAAGACTTGAATAACCCTTCATTTAAGATTTTAATTCTCTTTTTCTTAAAGGAGGGTCTCACTGCAGGGTGTTAGCTTTGGCGGTTGATGGTTAATTTTCTCCGATTTTGACGGTTGACGGCTAAATTTTAGAGCTTTTGAAGGTTGCCGTTTATTTAGACGAAATTTAGTCCAAGAGTTTTCGCAAATATTAACTTCTATGTAAATTTATTTCGAAATAATTTCAGATATAAGCAAGATAAAAATGAAGGAGAAGGAGTATTTTTCAGAACATGGGAACTGATTTTCCAGTTTGGAGCTGGATGCTTCATGAGCTAGAAGTCCGTGACGATCAGCTGAAACACTAAGAAAAAGCAAAATTAAAATGCCTTGTGACGAAAAATGTCCATCTGTATTTTTGACGGTTGACGGTAAAAAATATCTTTTTTTTAACGGTTGACGGTTACATTGATACATTGGCCCCATTGATACCCTCTTAGGGGGTGTTTACATGACGCCGAGGCGACTTTCGCGCCGGCGCAAGTTCACTCCGGTTCCCAGTCTCATGACTCTATATTTGTCTACATGATACCGCCACAAAATGTCATGCCGGCCTGAGTCACCCAGGCGTGAGTTTACCCCGGTTGTTGTACCAGGGCGAGAATTTCACTTCAGTACGAAATCTCCCAACAGTATCATGTAAACGTGAATCGACCACCCGTTTCGGTTTCAAATCGGTCTGCCGGTAGACTGGAACGGGTAGCGCATTCGTATTACGTGTTTGCGATTTTGAATCACAGGTGTATTTTATCACCATTTAGTGTACCTTCAAATAACTAGATATGAAATGAACCTGTCATCA
>OZ037775.1:7730949-7763449 GCA_964035525.1 Porites cylindrica | reverse complement strand
AAACTAACTGTTTCCCTCGGGATCTGACATTAAGTGTATAATAGCATGATTTGTACGTGATATTTGGCATAAAAACCACTCTTGATATTTCAAAATTGTCTAACAATTTCGAAATATCACTCGTGGTATTTATGCCAGATATCACTACAAATCATGCTATTACCTATACTAATGTAAAAATTATCTAAATTTTATCTTGCAAGCCTTGCATTTCCAGATAGTTTTCTTTCGTCTCAATAGGACATAAGTCAAGTCTCCTTGTAACTCCAACATCACTACTGCCCATTTACTTTTTTTTTCCATCTCGTAGGAGGATTGACAGACTCCGCTATTGTGGGAAGTGATGTTAAGTACTTAACTCATTTAAGCACGTGGCTCAAACCAGTTGCTCAGAGCAAATCTTCACGATGGAAGCGTTGTTGGCGAGCGTCCGTGGACGGCTGGGCTGCTAGTACTTTTCATGGCCGTTGTGACAACAAAGGACCCACTGTTACAATCATAAGAGTCGGCGGAAAATACATATTTGGAGGCTACACCAGCCTCTCATGGCGTAAGTTGTTTGGCTTTTCTAAAAATGGACTTATTAGCATGTAAAATTGTCTAAGGAAGTATTGGAAGTAGAAAATGTTTTTACCACGAAGAGGACTAAAAAAGTGCGTTCGCGCTGTTTCAAACTTTATCGCCCTTATTCCATTTCGGTTAATTCGACAATTAAAGGTGAATTATTCTGGGTTTAAATTCGAGAATTTTCTACCAAATATTAGAAAAAGATAATCGTTGTCTTGTGCTCATACCCCATAAAACTAACATTAGGACGTTTTACATCGTATTCGTGCTGCGAATTCGCCGACAATTAAAATCTGTAACGAGGCATTTTTTTTTTCGGGGTTGTTCCTCTTTAAAGTGTTTTTCAGGCAAAGTACGCCGCACTGTTGTCTCGAGTGCCGTTGTAGTTTAGTTTGTAGTAAACAACAATGAACAATTCAAGCCTTTATATCGGGTTGCCGACAACTGAATATTATTATGCAATTTTTCGCTCTGTTTAATTAACAATTAATGAATGAGGCTGAGTATCTTATGAAGAATTATGGAGATCGAGGAGGGTGTTATCCGTCGAGGCCGTAGGCCGAGGCGGATAACACCCTCCGAGATCTCCATAATTCTTCATATTATACGAAAGCCGAATTCAATAATTGTTTTGTATTATTCATTCAAAATTATTCCTAGATTAAAAACATGGCTAAAACATGCTTACCTCCATCGATCCCTCGATGTTAAGTTTATCTTCGATAGTGCAAGTTTAGGTTTGTCCAGCTCCGCAGACATTCTCCAAATAGCAGATGTCGTCCTTCGAGTTGTCTTCTTGCTGTTCTTGCCATGTTTTTAGCTATTTTTCGTCTAGTTCTTACTCTTGAAAAGAGTGAAATGTCTGCCATTTTTCAAGTTCACAATTAAAACAACTCAACCTCGTCCCCAGGTCCTCGCAGTTAACGGTGCCTTAACCTGCGAAAACGCTGCATTTTTGACGTCATTTCCTCGTTAAACACAAAATTCTTCCAAATTTGGTCATCAGTAACTGGTTATTGTGAATTAAACGTGTGCTTTTAGCCAATCAGAATCGGGAAAATATTTTGAATGAATAATAATAATAATTATTATTTTTTGGCGTTTAAGTAAATACTTAAGTAAGAATAAACTTAGTATTAAAAACACACTTTTCACAAGACTGATATCTTTTCTACTTAATTAATTATTGCTACTTAAGTATCAGATATTTTATTTCTTGTCTGTATGAATTCAAATTTTTGAACGAAGTCTGTGCATTAATAATCCTTATCGTTTCTTATTTTTCCAACAGGTTCCAGCTGCCAGTATCGATATGATTCCCAGGCATTCCTTTTCTCGCTGGTTAACAAGCCAGGATGGGCGCCTGTGAAACTGCCTCAGACAGGGCAGTATAGTTATAACAGATATTCCATATACGACTGCTCGTATTATGGACCTATGTTCGGAGGAGGCCATGACTTTTTCATGGACAACTACGCGCCATCCAGTAGCAGTAACCATGCCAACCTTGGCTATACTTACAACCCACCGAGCGGGTACAACTACGGAAGCACCTTCGCCCAGACATTTTTGGCAGGAGGAAGTAATTATTATTTTACACCAGACGAAGTGGAAACATTTTACGAAACAACCTAAAAACTGTGGCATCGTATTCAGCTTCAAACTTGACAGTCAATTAATATTACATTGATTATAGCGTGAGTATCAGGCCTTCCTTGTCTCTCCTTCTCCTTTCCCCCCAGAAACTCCTGATTCTCAGGCTACATTGATTAAGCCAGGATGATATTTTTTTATAATCTAGGCAACGAAAAAAAATCCTTTTTAATTAATATCTGTCAATTTAATTTTGAGGCCTGTAAGTTACAGTACAAAATTTCTACCACCTTATTAAACTGATCTTTAATATGAACAAATGTTCTGATTTATTTCTTTTCAAACATTTCTCCTCGTCTAATTTGCAAAATGTACACCTGTTATGTTACTTATTTCGAGCTGTCTAGTCAAATTTGGAATATTAAGCCTACATTATTTTGCATTTTTCGTTTTATGTTTTACCTAATCTTCTTGATCGCGATAGACTATGAAATGATATTTGAAAAGCAGTAACCACTGGTGCGAGCGCTAGGTGAATCTCTACTGTGCGTGTGCTGTATAGACTACGAGTAGTTCCCATTTTCCCCCAGGGATAGTAGAGTGAGCGAAACGCGAGCGCTTGTGAAAATCACCCCACGCGAGAAAGGCGTCTCCGTAGTCTAGTGCTATGCGGATGAAACTGATGTAACTCGAAGAACTTTTTAAGAAAGGCTTATGAGCATGGCATTGGTTCTCCTAGCATATAAGCAATTCATTTCCGCAAATCCTGATTAAAGAATTATAGCTTTGGTGGATAGAATGAAGTACTAGGAAGCTAAAGAAGAAAGGAATGGTTAATTGGAAAGCGATATATCTGTGGGCGTAATTGTTAAGGTTTAGCAGAAAAATAGTCTCTTTGAATTTTACGTTTATGAATATCCTAATTAATTACTCTTCATAAGGATTGATTAATAGTCATGATATGAACGTTTATAGGACTCCGGGAAACCGGGTCCCATTTTCTCTAAATCGGATCCGAATAAGATCTGAGACTAGAAGTAGAACTAGAAATAATAATAGGTTAAACAACATCTCGCCAAAGACAAATTCCTGTCAAAAACAAAAATCACAGAGAATAATTGATCATTAAAACAGGTCAGTTTCATGACCTCTCAACGTGTACACGGCTGAATCTCAGCTAGCCGTCTCCTCGAGTGGCAACCTCCCAGATAGACTTCTGAAAGCACTGGTCGCTAATGCCGTCCAGTGATTGCTTGACCTTGTTGTTTAGTCTCTCTTCCATAGTAAAGGTCCAAAGTAACGAAATGACCGTAGGAACCGTAAGTTACAGTATTGAATCTAGTATGTAAATGAAAGTCCTTGTTTCGCAGAGAATCATTTAAATTAAACAGTTCTGCTAAGTCGGTAGGGGCGAGGTTGTTCTTGAGTTCATAAGTTTTGCTATATCCTACAATCTACGATTTTGCATCTTCGGTAGTCCTGATATTTCAGTAGTGTCTGGTAAGAGGCAGACTTAGTTCTGTATACCGCTCTTAAGACACGTTCTTGAAGGCGATCTATTTTGCTGCTGTCGGAGGCCTTGCAGAAGTGCCATACTAGCTGGCAGTAGGTAAGGTAAGGCAGGATGGAGAACTTATAGAAGACTTATAGCTGAGAAGGGAACAAGATTACGCAGGCGCATTAGGATCCCTTCTTTCTTACTGACTTTCTTACACAGTTCGCTAATATGACCACTGAAGTACAACTGCAATCAATGTGGACGCCAAGTAGTTTGATGCAATATGTGTTTGTAATGACCCTACCATCTATGCTTATATCCGTGTATTAGCCTTCAATGTCAATATTTCTATTATGAAGGATCATCGCCTGGAATTTGTCAGGATTTGCGAGTAGAAAGGTATCACGATACCAATACGCGGCAAGTTGACCTTCCTGCTCTAAGGCTTCCCTTACAACTGTAAAATTAGTTCCTGAGAAGGTATACAACTGGTGGTCGTCCACATACATCGAAAGTTTAGCTGTAGTTATGGAGCAGGGCAGGTCATTCTGAAATAAGTTCCAGAGCAAGGGGTTGAAGGAAGACCCCTGAGGACACCCTCTGCTTACTTGATACTAGTTGCTTTCCATATTTCCCAGTCTTACCCTATTTTGGCGGTTGTTAAAGAATGATCGCGTGAGGTCTAACGCTGAGGACTCAAAACCGTATGCTTCAAGCTTTGTTAGTGTCGTCGAGTGGCTGAGAGAGTCAAACGCTTTACTCATATCAGTCGATAAAATACATACTAACTCTTTTCTGTCTATTGCTAGCTTCCAGTCCTCAGTCAGACGTCTCACAGCTATGTCCCTTTCTGTAAGCAGTGCTTCGGCTAGAAAAGATGCGGTCGAGTTTCACAGTCACTTGTTTACAGTGCAGTTGCTCAAACACTTTATCAGTGGTTAAGAGGGACGTTATCGGTCTGTGGTTCTTGTCCTCTTGTCTTAAAGTATTGTTTAGTGGACCAGCTTCATTACTTTTCTAGTCACTTTGATCTCTATTAATTGCGCAAAGTGTATATGACTAAGAGTGTTTTGAAAATATAATCAGTGATGTAAGTAAGCGATATATCTGTGAGGGAAAATGCTGTGAACAGCATGCTACTCAGTGCTTTTGCAAAGAATTCTTTTCTCACCTGGCAATAAGCATTGTTCATTTTATCCAAAGGTGGGTTCGTATTTGGAAAACTTATGACACCATGTTCAGTGAAAAGAGGCTTGTGCAGTTTGGAGAAGGCAAACCAGTTCTGTGAAAAGAGGAAAAAACAAAAGTGATGCCACCCATCTTGTGACAGAATCGTACTACACCAACAAAAAATTTAAATAAACTCAGCATTTTTAGGCCCCTTTGAATCTAAGTATTTTGAACTCTATGAAGTTGTGACCTAACAAAGAGCGCAAGGCGTCAAGAACAGGGTGCAAATCCCCTTTATTTAAGACATCAGGCGAATCACGTAAGAGCGTGAAGGGAGGCATGGGGACAAGGAAGACCAATTTGTGTGCCATTTAAAATTCACCACCCGTAATGCTATTCAATTCATTTCTTTTCCTTTTTTTTCTTCTTCTTCTTCTTCTTATTATTATTCATTATTCATTATTATTATTATTTCAAAAGGTTGAGTTTGATCTTCCGGGTGAACGTAGTCCTGAATAGGACTGTTGTTGTTGACAGTGACTGACGTTTCGACAACCTGTGCGGTAGTCATCTTCAGAGTCAAAGTGAGTTGTGTCACGTCAGTTGATGGTATTATACTCTGGTTATTGATCTGATTGGTCAATTATGTCGCGATGTTATTGGTCGTCTGTCAGTTAAGCCGTGATGTTATTGGCTATGAAGACTCGTAATCAGTGATTGGTGCGTTTCGATCCGTCTATTGTCACAGTTAAACAGTCGTCTATTGTTAGTCAAATTGTCACTTCTCCAGTTGTTCTCTCGTAGTTAGTTTTCCTTGATCTCGTCAATAAGTCGTTTGTACGGCGCTGGTAACTGTTGGCTACGATTCAGTGGCGTTTGTTCTAAGTTAGTAAACCAGCTTTCTAAAGTAAGACGTTGATAGTAGTCTGTAGAATACGTTATACATGTCGCAGAGTCCCAGTCAATTTGATGTTTCGTCTTTAAATGGTGCTCAGCAATGTGATTGTTGACGTCACCATTCCTCGTCGCGCGTCTGTGTTCGGTCAGTCGCGTGCTTAGGTTTCTGCCGGTTTCACCAATGTAAGAAGCCTGGCAGTCGCAGCATTTGATCTTGTATACTGCTCCCTGTCTGTCCTCCGGTTTGTCTTTGTCCTTGAAATTAGTAAGCAGTCGCCGTAAAGTGGTTATCGGTTTGTGCGCAACAGGTATATTGTAAGGTTGTAATATACGTGCAATAGTTTCAGAGGTGCCTCTGATGTACGGTATAGTCGCTGTCGTAACAGGGCCAGAGTTGGTCTGAGAGTTGGAATCAGTATTACTGTGAGTGTTCCGTCTAACAAAGTCCGTGTTGTAATTGTTCTTACTAATAACGTTGTTAAGATAATCAGTCTCGTCTCGTAGGCTGTCAAGTGAGTCGCAAACTAGTTGCGCTCGTCTAGTTATTTAGTTAGGAGCTAGGCTATTAAGACGGAATCCACCAGGAAATTGAGCAATTTTAATTTTCAATGGAGAAAAACCTTGTAGCAGAATAATTTAAAGAATATTGCATTCTTTTTTACATTTTTGAAGGGCTAAAGATGTAATAAATCATCTGTAGTAACACCAAAGAAAATTTCTCATGGAAGTCCAAGAAAATGAATATCAAATTTCACAAGAATTGTGCTATACTACCCTGAGTGCCAGAGACTTTTCAGAAACCGGAAACCGCGCTAGAAAAGTCTCTGGCACTTCAACAACATGGAACTTAATCACAGTACAGAGTAAACATTGAATGTTAATCGTTAACAAACATGGCGCAATTTTTACAAAGCGGACACTTGGGAAGGTCCGAAGGTGTCCGCTTAATAGCGATTTCACTGTACTTCCGATCGATCCATTGTTACTATAGCCACGATGACACTCGAGGGCGAAATTATGTTTTGACAGCAACACGAAATGTGGGAATGTAAGATAAGAGAAAAAAAAACCTGCAAACAATCACCTTTGTACGATCTATTCCATACCCGCACGATTTTGAGAGAAGCAGCAGTTGCCTTTTATCCTTCATTTAATTAGATGCAGACAGAAATCGATAATGCTCTGAAACAACGAACTTGTCAACCATTTTCCCTTGTCAGATGTTACTTATATAGTATAATTTTCCTGAGTCGAGAGTTGCTTTTCCAAAGATAAACACTGACGAAACAATATTAGTGGCTGGCACAGAATATTTTGGCCAAACCGCTGTTCAAACACGCGATCACATACCTGTCAACACCATATGGAAATCACACAATCACACACTTTCGCGGCACTGATAAGACTATCCACAACCACGCATACTCTTCTCACGTTTAACATAAGCGAAATATCATCGAATTATGCTACGCCAAACGTGACAAAATATCAAAGATGTAACTTTATCATTCAAATCCACCAATTCAGTATCAAGATCGATAAAATTAACACCAATTTGCTTTTTGAATGTGTCAAGATTGTAGAATTTTAATCTCAATTCCCACGTGTTTCATGTCATGTATCAAGAGACAACAGCAAGTGGTAACGTTGCGAGTATGCGCGAGCCGCTGGACGGAAGTTTGTGGTGGTATTGGATCGCAGCGAATGCAGCAAAGAGAAATGGCGCCTCTTTTAAAATTACCATCGTCTTAGTCATCTGTTCTATCTTTGTGGAGTGCAGATAAGACTAAGTCTTCTTTGTAATATGCGAGATTGGTCTCAAGGCTAATAAGTCGCAGATCATTCACAATTTTGCGCGGTTTGCGGTCCATGAGTGATTATTGTTTCGTGTTTTGGCTTGCGTGCGGACACGTCGATGGGGTCAATCGTTCTGTGTAACAGCTGCAAAACTCCTCTATTAAACACTGGATAACTGGGAAAAAATCTCTTCATGTAAGCTGTGACCGAGTACAAAACGTCCGACGCTTACGATTTGAATAAAACGCTGTGAAAAAAATTGTAAATGCTAGTCTGTTTATATAGTCATAACTGCAGTTCTTGCGACAATCCCCTTGCAATAATACGATTTCCCGTCAGTTATGGTTCAGGAACGCCCTGTTTTTCAGAGATGTGCAACCTTAGTGCAGTGATTCTGCCAGTGATTACTTTTCAGAGACACCCCATCCTAACCACCAGTGGCCAAAGCAGGTGCAGTGCCCTAATTCTGTGACTGATAAAATTTCAAAGATATCCCACCCAGGGCTATGAAATTGTATGTTTCCTTTTTTGACTAGATGATATAAAACTGAAGACCCAAACTCAAGAAATGACATCTATTAAATCTATGCGATGCTATAACTTATTCAGGGGTGTAGGCTGAATTTTGTAATATGGAGGCTCTTGACTCCAAGATGCCCCTTATTCTTCTAAAATAAAGAATTAGATGAGCCAAAACAGGAGTGTGGTACAAGATGTTTCATATTACAGATGTGTTTTATTGAGGTAACCCTAACCATGAAAAATCCTTCCCTTTACTCCCCACACTTCTACATACTAGAAAATTGCAAATATGCACACAACAGTGAAAATATTTAAAATAGTAACTTAGATCATAGTCATATCTAAAACTGCATTTTCTCTCTGAGACATTGAAGTGAATTTTGTGCTTCTGATACTTCCATGCTTGCACTCATTTTTGCTTTTCATAAATTTTGTTGTTGGTATTTTCTACTGCACATGTGTAAATTATTTAAGATATAACTAATAAGGCCTAGCTCCCTTGACTAGCCCATATCTGGGCTAAGATTAAAAAATTGAAAATGAGAGAAAATTAGCTCTAACTTTTCCTTTTCATTCAATTTCAACATGAGGAGAACTTAAGGGTCTTAAAGCCTGATATTTATAAAGTCTGAGTTTATGGTAGCTTCAAGTGAGCCAATGTATGACTCATTAAAATTAAAGCTTGTCTGTGTGTCTTCTGGGGCACCAAGGCTATTTGATGCAGTTCAGGATGGAGTGACAGACCCTTCACATTCTGCGGACAGCATAGGGTAAAATAAAAAAAACGGATAGTCGCCATTTTGTACCAGCTCTGCTATGGCTTGAGTGAAAAGTGCGACTGGTTTAAATGTGACAATGCAGTCGTCCTCAATGACTATCACTTGAATCAACAAGGTTTAGTGCTGAGCATCTCATAGGGAGCTCCTGCAACAGGAAAAAGGCAAATGAAATTTTTCATAACTTGTCATCTTGCATCAGTGGGAGCATCAATGAGCTTGTTTCAGGGGCAACTTTACATATTAAAATTGCAACTTGTGCAGCCTATGATATATGACTATATACACTACTACAGTGTATACACAGCCAAACCGACATTGGCAAGCCAAGTGCTCCTAAATTCATGTGCACAAACACTGAATATATGAGACCCAGAGTATCAAAAGATCTATTTCTATCGGAGAGTGAAAAGTTACCCCTATGGCATTTAGTTGTTGCCCACAACTAGCGATACCCCTTTAGATATTCAGGACTTCTAAAGTGTCATGGATACGAATTTATATTCAAGAAGGAAAGAAATCTTTTGGATAGAAAAGGAACAATAACATTTATGATTTTTGTAAGCATACAAATACATTGTATGTGATGAAGCTAATTCTTATGTGGATGCCAATGTAAGGAATCAAATACAGGGATTTCATGTCCAGTGTTGTCTGTACTTCAAACAGGAATGGCAGTCCAGCAAGTGCAAAGGTGAACAAGGGCAAGAATTGTTTTGCGCTTGAACTTGTGCTAGTGTCAAAGTGGAAGTAATATTGTAATGGTCATATGAAAATGCATTAAATCACACTTATTAAATCACTTTTATAGTAGGGCAGGGAAAAGAATGCACATGTGTATTTTCATATTTTATATTGATTTCAGTTATGTTTCAAGACATTATGTAAACATTTTAAGCATAACATTACAATTTTTTTAGGCGCCAATTTTGTATGTATAAACAAATCATCATTGAATAATTGTCAGAATAAAATCATCTTCCAAATGGTGAGGGTTCTTGTCAGTGAATCTGAGAGCTTACAGTGCATGATTATTAAAACGCAAATTCATCAGTGTTCCCCTCCTTGGATGCAAAATCAAACATTCCAGAATGAAAGAGCGTTCCGAAACAATGCTCTTACAAATAAGTTTTGTTGGGATATACTTTAATATGTTAACGAAAAATCTAAAAACAAGGTTGAAAAGGACAAGAAAAATTTGTCCATCTTTAACGAAGTTTTAGCAAATAATATTTCACAATCCACCGCCTCGATCTCTTAATCTCTGAGAATAAGTAATCACCATAGAGCACCAATGGACACCAGAAAAGCAAATTTTCGAAAATGGAAGGAAACATCCGACTATGGCCCTTACTTGTAAGAGTAGGAAATTTGCTTGTTGATTTCATGCCGCTAAATAGTATCAAAATACTCGAACTTCCCCCCTTTGACTTAACCATTAAAAGTGAAAATACGGAGTGGCCGAAAGAGAAGTTTAACCTGTTTAGTCGCTTGTGTGGGATATATAACTGGATCTCGCTGTATGGTCAGGGTCAAATACTAAAAAAATACAAGGGTCACATAAATTACGTTGAATTCAGGCTGCTATAATTTTAACACATAACATTCGATGATGCTGCTCCACATTTCACAAAGTAAATTAAGGGGTATATCTTACCTAAATGTTAGGCAGCTCTGCAGATCGTGGACGATAACCCAGAAATCCGTGACCGCTCCAATGTCAACAAATCAACATATCACAACAAACGACCTCGTGAACGCTTTATCTGCTTCATCAGAGGAGCCAAATAGACGAAAATTAACCACCTAAATGGCCCTTCTCCCATACATGACACCTCAACATGGCTTAGCCAAAGTATCCAATGTATAAGACATGTCTGTTGTCGATTGGGTATGCAAAAAAATCTCCCTTGAAAGTGCTTCAGAACGGCTTTCGGCCATTACGATTTCCCGTCAACAAGTACTTCCCAGCAAGCTTGACGCATGCGCAAACGTTACCACTTGCTGTTTCAAGAGAGACGTTTTCTAAATCAAGATGCATGTTTTTTAAATCAAGAAGGGAGACTACAATTTTTGATCAGTTTTGTTTCCGAGAGGGACTGAAACCGAAAAATCTCCCTAGCTCCATGGACTGCTCCATGAAGAATCCCGCCCATTCTTGCCCATTCCCGCCCTCCTGCGTTAGACATGGCGGAGGAAGGAATCGAAGAACTTGTCAGAAGAATCATTCGAGCAGCACAAGGAGTTAACACATCTCTAACACATCTCAAACGAGTCAACACCTGACGAAGAACTGAGGCGGCGATTTAAGAACGAGATAGGCTCGATCAGAAAGAAAGCAGAACAGGCTCTCGTAGAAGCGCTGGTGAAATATCACTTTAGGCGCGCAGAACGATTAACAAACAAGCTTACGGTAATTCGTAAACTCGAACAGTATAAATCTTGCAGGAATACTGTAAGGAATAATATAGGAATACTAATCAGACATCTCACCAGAAAACGCAATCTCCGGCCAGAAAGAAAACTGTCAACAAAGATGACAATGTAAATTGAAGACCAAGATTAGCGAAGTCGATGTATTCAGTAGAACAAATGAGATCACAAGTGTGTGCGAATAAACAAAGTGAATCTTACTCTTGTCTCTTATCAGACTCCTTAGAAGTAAGGGGAAAGGGAAAGCAAACCGCAGAGATAACAAAGCGGCCAAAAACCGCAAAAGAAAAGAGCGGAGAAGAATCAAAGACAAAAAGCACTTTTTTAACGCCATTGAGTCACGCAAACAGTATATCAAAAAGCTGTCAAATGAACAACTAACAAATAAGCAAATTACTCTACTATAACGTGGTCTAAAGTTTATCCCTACACCTGTGACAAAAGAAAATCTTATCAGGCGCCAGCTTCTCTTTCTCGTAATGGATTCCAATCAATTTGCGAGACGAATGCTATGGGGCGCCGTTTGTAAAAAAAAATGATTTAGCTTAATTTTGTCATTTTTTTCGTTATTTATTAAATAAAGTTTTCTGATATGACATCATACGTCAATGATTTGATATAATAAATGTTGATTTCAAATCATGCGTTTATGATTTGATATAATAAATTATTATTTAAAATCATGCGTTTATGATTTGATATAATAAATTCTGATTTCAAATCATACCTTTATGATTTGATATAATAAATATTGATTTCAAATCATACCTTTATGATTTGATATAATAAATATTGATTTCAAATCATAAGTTTATGATTTGATATAATAAATCCTGATTTCAAATCATAAGTTTATGATTTGATATAATAAATCCTGATTTCAAATCATTCCTTTATGATTTGATATAGTAAATCCTGATTTCAAATCATAAGTTTATGATTTCATATAATAAGTTCTGATTTTAAATCATAAGTTTATGATTTGATATAATAAATCCTGATTTCAAATCATAAGTATATGATTTGTATAGGTAATAGCATGATTAGTAGTGGTATTTGGCATAAATACCACGAGTGATATTTCAAAATTGTTATACGTAATTTCACAAGCCGGTAGGCGAGTGAAATTTGAGACAATTTTGAAATATCACGAGTGGTATTTATGCCAAATATCACGTACAAAGTATGCTATTATTTGTTTATAGTACTATCCGCCAAAGGTTTGTAATTTTCACATGTAGGTATTTCAAATTAAGCTGAAATACCACTGCTGTAAGCCAATCAAATTGCAGAAATTTCTCATGTAGTGGTATAACATATAATAAAAATCATTATTTGATATCAGTAAAACCATGATTTAATTTAATAAGTAATAAGTAACCGCGTGACTTGGCACGTGGGTTACTAGCGCGGGAATAATCGCAAAGATGGCGACACAACCAGATCAGCTATCGAGGTCAATCGCTTCTGCGGTCTCTAGAGCCGTAGAAAGGGCGGTTGACCAAGCTTTGGCATCCCTTCCTGGTAATTCAGGTTTTGCTCCTGCGACACAAGAGGTATGTAACATTGATGTATCACTGCTAAAGCATCCCAGTCGCTGCCGGGGTGATGACCTGTGTGTCGATGTCAATACATTTGTATTCGTGTCACCCACCAGGTGTCACAAAGGGCTTCATCAAAGGAGAAGCCTTAATTCCTCTGAAATCACTTTTGAAGAGAACATGAGGAATTTTTCAACTCGCCTCAAGAACAGAGATTACCCAGCTACAACTGTAGAAAAACATCTCTCAGAGGTCATTTTCGCAGACAGAAAGAAAGCACTAGAACAGAGAAACAAAAGTGCAAGTAAGAAAATACTACCCTTTGTAACGCAATACCACCCTGCGTTGCCCAACCTCAAGAACATACTCATGGGGAAATGGCACCTTATACAGAACCAACCATATCTCAGAAACATCTTTAAGGAACCTCCCCTCATTTCATATCGCAAAGGAAAATCCCTAAAAGACACTCAAGTAAGAGCTCAACTCTAAAGGTTTTAAGACCAATCTATTTGCGAACAGCAGGAGTCGTGCAGGCCTGTCAACACTTTTAAACCTTGAATTCCAACCTGTGTGCTCGGTTTCAGTCCCTCTCGGAAACAAAACTGATGAAAAATTATCGTCTCCCTTCTTGATTTAAACAAGAATCGCCCAAAGGCGATTTTTAACTGGGCTGCCAAGGGGCTATTTTTTCTGAGGGGAGGGGGCGGCTATACACACTCAGGCTACCATAAAACCTTGACGGCAACCATTGCATGCGACAGAACCTCATGTGAGACTGAAACATAAACTCATTCAAAACATTGTACCCTTTTGAAAGACTTTCGTAACCCAAAAAAAAGAGCACCATTTTTAAGTGGGGGCTGTATAATAACTTTTAAATTCCACCACTATGAATAAAAATAGACAAGTTAGTCATTAATTCTAAGCAGGAAACAATTTGCATTATTTCCACGTACCCCTCCCCTAATCCCTCTGTACCCCAAAATATAGCGTGACAGTATAACGTCACGTAACTGGAAATTCCAAAAATTGTTGTCGTTCTACGAGTATAATGAGCTGATTTACCCTAGACAGAAATGTTGTATTATATGAAAACCAGAAGTATACTAAAACAGACAGTTAACTGCCCATTGATCCTGCCTAATCCAGGGGCCTCACTGACTGCACGGAGACTTTACTGCGCTTTTCACAAACATGCGAACTCTAAAGTTCAAAAGCCACCTTCACAATTGTGTTTATCGCTGCCGTCAATCATAATTACGATCAAAAGCAACGAACCTTGAAACAGAGAAACACACAAAACGGATCGAAATCCACAAATCACAAACCATGACCTCTTGAACCCGTGAAGTAGAGTTTTGTTTCCTAAGAGGTCCGTTAAGATGATTGACAGCAGCGAAAAATGCAATCGTCGGTTGGCTTCTGAACTTCGGAATTCGCATGTTTGTGAAAAGTGCGATCCTAATTTGCGGTCCACAGTCTACAAGAAAACGCACTATTTTTTTCCACAAGAAGAAAAATATTCAGTTTTAAGATTTTCCACATGGTATTTTTCTCTAACTTAAAGGAATAAAATGCTTTGCATTTTGAGACCTAAAAAAGTTTAAAGACTTCTCGCTCGCATGTTGCGTTCATCAGCACGCACTTCAAACAATGTAAATAGATGAAACGATCGATAACATATTTTTTACCTGATACCGATGCGAGTTAAAAATTCGCTCCAGTTCTGTTTGTCTCACCCAAGACGAACTTTTCTTCATGGAAGATAACTATGCCGCTTTATAACTCGTCCGAAGTTTTTGTGCCAGCTAAACAATATGGAAACACTATTCACAGTGACTCCTTGGATATTAAAAAGACTGAACGTGACGCACTATTATGCCTTTGTTTACTTCTGATCACATCTTCAAGCGAAGTCTCTCTTTTCAAGCGATTCATCTCAATGCACAATAATTGACCCTTACATTAGTTAAAACCCTATGGTTCATTTATATTAATGCTGTTTTTGCCCCTCACATTGACTGTGTTCGTTCGTATTCAAAACACCTTTACGAAAATAAAGGTCGTATAAGTCATGTGTGTTATGTTTCGAGATAAATGGATTATACGCTTTTTAAGTTTCCATTTTGCGGTGACTTCAGTTAACATCTTCATAAAATGGTAAAAGAAATATCAAGAAACATCACGAGAGCTAAAAAACTTTCAAAGGCATGTTTCTGAAACTCGCTAATGCTGACATCAATATAGCGTGCTTGCTGAATGGGCGAAAACACAGAATTGTGATCACAAGATCATGTACAAATTTAATGATAAAAGCTTAGCAAGATACAAATACAAACAAAAGCAAACCCCCTGAAACCTCGACGTGGGCTACACTTGTATGCTCTACTCAGTCACCAAACCTTGTCAGTAATAGCTCCTATTTTCCTCAAGTCGCTCTCTGTGAAGCTCCCGGATGGGATGTTCCGGTGAAGCTTTAAACTTGTGCATTGTGCGCGAAATTCTCAGAGTCCCTATTTTTGTCCGTGTCTTCTTTATCCTCAGTATCCGAAATTTAGACCTCCAAAGTGGCGTGTGTTGCATTAAATAGAAGGAAATATTTAAAGGAAAAGCCAGTCTTCTAACATGGCAAAATTGTCACGTCCCTCGCTCATAGACGTGCGTGTGTAGTGCCATTCATCGGCAACTGAGTTGTTCGCTTCACTGACTACGAAGGCTTACAATCAAGTCTTCAGCCATAGCGTCGTCAACTGGTGAAATACCTTGCTCATAAATTGTGCTTCTTAATTGCTCATGTACTACATCGATCGATAATTCTCTCTTTGAGTTCACGAAGCGGCCACGGCGTTCCAAACCTGACGCTCACAGTCATCTTTTAGTGTGAACCTACCGTGAACAGCGTGTCGGTTTGAATGCAACGCGAGCATTTCTCTGAGTTTCCCAGCGCCAACATCATCTAACTGACTTAAACTCGAACAATAAAAAAATTATAGAGTGACTCCCATGATCGAATCGCTTCGAACAACGCAAATAGCGTTCTTCAGGTTCGCAACGCTTTGTGGGTTTTCCAGGGGGAGCGCAGACGAGGTACAAAAAGTTTCCGTGCAAGGGTTCGTGCAAGAGAAACTCATATGAAACCATTTGTGAGAACATCGTTTCTCGGTACCAGACCCTCGTGTCTTCCCTCCCCCGGGAGACCACTTTTTGACACCGACGACCGAAAGCCCATTTTATGACTGGGCGCACAGGCAGCCCAGTAAAAACATGCATCTTGATTAAGAAAACTTGTCTCTTGATACATGACATGAAACACGTGGGAATTGAAATTAAATTCTACAATCTTGACACATTCAAAAAGCAAATTGATGTTAATTTTATCGATCTTGATAGTAATTCGGTGGATTTGAATTATAAAGTTACATCTTTGATATTTTGTCACTTTTGGTGTAGCTTATCGAATACTGTCAACTCTCTCATAGTGACCACTTCTCGTAAGCGACCACTTTACAAATAATGCTTTTGTTTCTCAGTCAAACACTGTTTAAAAAACTCTCTCGTGAGCGACCACTACCTAAATTTCCAAAGCGACCGCGACCACTTTTTGGTACATTCTTTTGTTTTCTGTTTCCGGTAAGCGACCACCCGGCATGATTACGTATGATTGTAAGAAAACTGTCCCTCGAATGTCACAAAAGTTAATTTTTGAATAGTGCTGACCAAGTTTGCTGACAGATTATAGTGGTTGACTAACAAAAAAGGTGTCTGTAATACGATCTGTAGGTAAAAAAGTGGATTGTCACATTCATGCATAATGTTATGTACAAAGTTTCATCAGTTCCAACATTATGAGAAGTTCTCTATTTGCCTCATTTTTACTTGTAAGATAATAACTTTATGTAATTACGTCAATCAGTTCAATATGAGTTCTTTTTCTTGATTTTTCCCGTAGAAGACCACCTCCCGTAAGCGACCACTTTGTCGTGCACCAAGGGTGGTCGCTTACGAGAGAGTTGACTGTAACTCGGAAAAACTCAGCCTATTGGCAGGAAAACACCTCCGGACTTTTCTCTTACACTCGTCTTATTCAAGTTCCCGGATGTAGAGTCACACGGCCGGCGGATCACCTTACCCTTGTTTTCACACCAGAAACTAACTCTTGGCCCGGGTCAAAGTTCACCTGCAATTTTGCTCTCACCTAATTCATTTGACTCCTAAGAGCCTGTTCCCGATCGAGGCCAAAGACTTGGCGGTCACCTTAGAAAAGCGAACAATATCGTACCTTTCTGTCTCAGCCCGGATTAAGGTGATTGATCCGTTTAGCCAAATGAAACGAGAATTTAATACGATATTGGACGATGCAGACACCGCGAATCATAATGACTTTGTCCCATCTCAGAGCTTTACATGATGCTCTCCAGGAAACTTTTCTCAAGGTGACCAAAATCAAAAAGTAAACTGCTAATTGGCACCGAAACCAGCTTTAAGCGCGCACTGATTTCAAATACCGTAAAATTCCGAAAATAAGCTCCGAGGCTTATAGTTTTCAAAGGCCCTATTTGAAAGGCTTATTTTTTAAAGGGGCTTATATTCAGAGGGGCTTATCTACGGAGGAAAATTTGCGTTTCAAAATCGATTGGGCTACCTTTTTAATTGGAAGGAAATTTACCTTTTTGCTTTGTTTTAGTCTGTATTTGAGGGCAATTTCCAAGTACAAACCCCCGGAGCGGCTTATACATTATATTTGGAGGGGCGATTTAACGGAGGGTTTTTTGCGTTACGAGTTTTGGGGGCTTATATTTGGCCGAGGGCCTTATACATGGGGGGCTTATTTTCGGAATTTTACGGTGACTGTCACTTGTGTTAAAGGGAGAATTGTGGGTAGAGCATAAAAAAAGGGAGGGAGTGAGGGGGGAATAAGATAGTAATTCTGTCTACATCCACTTCTACACAAATCCCTAACCACCAAACAAGCAAGAAAAAAACGACATAAGCAAACAACACAGTAAACAAGCTATTAGACAGGGGAAGTTGAGAAAAATTACAAAATGTTTGCTAACCCGGTTTTCATAACTCCAGGTAGACTTACAGTTGAAATATGCAGTCAGTATACCAGGGGCCTCATTGAATCGTTGGGTAATGATGACATTTCACTGTAGACCAATTTAGACCAATGTGAATGTGAAACAAAAAATGCCCGAAGAGACGGTTTGGGTTGATTTAAATAAATTCTTTGTACAGTCATATCACCTCGATACTTTTTGCCTTACGGTAGCGTTGGGCGTACGTTATAAGGTCTATAAGGCCAGGGGCGTATAACTGTGTATAAGCACTTAGACGGTTTGCCAGACACGAGTTTATCATTCATAAATCTTTGACTGGAAACGATTTGTCAGACACAAATCACTTTGGGGGAATGAAGACTCAGTCAACAAAGAAGCAAGTTTTTCTAAGCAAACGAGTGAATCAAGCTAGCTGATCAGCAGCGATGGATGATTACAGAAATTTGCCGACAATTAAATTCTGTGCTGACGTATTTTGTTTTCAGAGTTGTTCAACTCTGAAGTGTTTTTAAGACAAAGTATTTCGCGCTATTTTCTCAAATGCCGTTGTAGTTAAAAAATTAACACAAAAATTACTAGAACGCGAGTGTGAATTGATCAACGCTTAATTTCCTAAGGCATGCTTTCCAGCTCTTAATGAAAACTGTATGTAAAAGGTGCAAGTCAGATGGGGGAAAATCACCACTTCTAATAAAGTCTTTTCTTGTTATAGTTCACAAAAATAATAATAATAATAATAATAATAATAATAATGATAATAATAATAATAATAATAATAATAACTGAGAGAGAGCATTTTGATCAAAGCTGGGTGTATATATATCGACCTTAATAAAAGGCCCAGATAGTCGGGTCCGCTGAATTGAGAAAGCGCGAAGACGAAAATAAAACGAAAGGAAACTGGGAAATGGCGAGAGCAGGGGCGGCTCTCTCCCTTCCTTTTCCCCTTTTCTCGTCCCGCCAACTTTTTGCGCGCCTTTTACTTCGCGTCTTCCCTACTATCTGAGAGCCTGGAACAGGCTACCTAGCATAGAATCTTAGGCCCGGTTCAGACGCCGAACTTTTCATGAATCCAACCTAATACATTGAATTAAGTACATGAAAAGTTCGGCGTCTGAATCAATTAGGAATTCCTGTTTCAATTTGGAACGACTCAGACGTTCTTTTTGCCTAGCGTGGCCGAGAATTTCGCCTTTGGAGCGACTTTGAAACGGCTTTGATTCAGACGCCGAAATTTTCATGTACCGAACCTAATGCATAAATTATTATAACGTATTTTGTAAGCAGTTTGAACGAAAGGAGCATTTTTCGCCTTTTGAACTTACTTCAGCTGCAATCAAGATCGGCGTCTATCTGTGCTATCTCACCCTATCTGTGCTGCACTTATGTGAATTCAACATATGTCAGTTCAAGTTTATTAAAAACACTTCACTTGCATACATGCCATAATTAATCCTAATTAATGTCGCAGATAGAAGTAAATGAGAAACCTCGATATGACGAAGGGCCAAGGGACTGGCAGAAATGTTTCGTTTTATCGAGAATCTTTTCATATATTTTACCATAACTGCTGGGGTAAAGAAAATCGTGAGTTACATCAAGGAATTCGTCACACAGAGGTTCGTTATATCCAGGTACAACTCAGCTCTGGTAAACAACAATTGAACAATTCAAACCTTTGTATCGAGGTGCCGACAACTGAATATTATTGTGCAATTTATCGTTCTTTTCAATATATTTTTTGTGTTTAGCTTTTCAAATAAGTTTCTCAAACTCATTTATAATTCATTAAGGAAATACAAAGGAAATTAATGTTTAATGAGTGTTTGGAAATCGGATGAAACACTGCTTAGTATTTGCATCCTTAATTTCTCCTTCAAAAATGATTTTGTTTGAGAAGAAATATCAAACATTCGACACAGTGTTTCATCACCAGATGAAACACCTCGAAGTTCGTCAAAAATACTCCGCTGCGCGTCGTATTTTCAACTCTCTTCTCGGTGTTTCATCTGGTGATGAAACACTGCGTCTCATGTTTGATATATTACATGAAAATTTCTTATTATCTAGGTTTTATTGCAAATGGAGTCGCCATGGCAACCTAAAACTTCCAGATAGTAATTTATTTTTGAAATTCCAAAACAATTTCACAGCTGAATTTTGAGCGACTTTTAGTGACGGACTTCTGCTCCAACGATTTTTCTAGAATTCCTCTGGCATATTTATTATATGAATTAAAGCCGATACCAGAAATTTCAGTAAAAAATATCAGCAAATTGTTTACTAGACGCAATTTTCTTAGAACAGTAGGGTCCTTTTAAGCGCTAATTTCTCAAGAAATATTTACCATCAATGAAATCGGAATATTTCGTATTATTGCCGAATGATATCTGTTGCTCTTTGCAAAGTTTCGCAGCCATCGCGTTAAAATCGAAAAAGTTATGACGGAAAATTTGTCACAGTTAAATGCTCTTGTATTAATTACGGAGCCACCTTAAACTACTATTACTAGTTATCAGATTTTCTTGTCTGTATGAATTCGAATTTTCACACATGTCCAATACTCTCGACCAGATTCCAGTGGACAAAACCTGGAGTCCGACGGAGTCTAGTCGAAAAATGAAACCGGAAGTTCAGTAGAGTCCACTTGAGTTACCGGAAGTTTAGTCATGACATGAAACCGGAAGTGTAAACAATACTTAGAGGAGCGTTGGAAAGTCGTCCGATGGAGTCCATCGGATCCATTGGAAACACATCGATTCCGATGGAATCTCAGGAAGTCTAGTCGTGCCATGAGTCAAAACAAGCACACTGCACGTGTAACATAACTCGTTCTTTAAGCCCTAAGTCGAGAATGGCAAGCCTAACAGGCAACAGAACTTGTTCTTAAAGCGATGAGTCAAAACAAGCACGCTACACAAAAATAATAACTCGTTCTTAAAGCAATGAGCCGAAACGAGCATGCTACGCGAATGGTATAACGCGTTCTTAAACCCACGTGTCGAAACAAGCACGGTACCCACCTAACATAACTCGTTCTTTAAACCCTAAGTCCCCTAGGCCCTTAATTCGAGACGGACTGGCACGCTTAAAGCCACGAGTCAAAACAAGCACGGTACCCACCTAACATAACTCGTTCTTTAAACCCTAAGTCCCCTAGGCCCTTAATTCGAGACGGACTGGCACGCTTAAAGCCACGAGTCAAAACAAGCACGGTAAAGCTATGAAACGGGGCAAAAGCCCAGCGAAACGAGGACAGTACACAAGTATATGCTTCGTTCTTTAATGGTAACTATAATATGAGCTACACTTGAGTAGAATTATTAAAAGAAACATACTGGTACGCGGTAGGCATAACATTGAAACTGACATTACATGGATACAAAATGTATGAAGTTATTGAACAGCTGAAGTTTTAAACCTGAGCAATATTGAATTATTATTTGTTTTGTAAAATACTTAGTAAAAAACATTAAGTGATAAAAAGCTATATAAAACATTACATAAATCAGTGCTGGTCACTTCACACATCAACCAGCTGTAGACAGAAATTGAAGCTGGATGATTCTAGATCTCTTCCATAAGGGCCCAATTCAGAAAAATTAAAGAAATATGCTTTTTATCATACTTTTATAAACGCCAATGAAATATTGGGTGAGCTTGTGTTCGAAAACATGCTATCTTCACATGTCAAAATAACAAGTAAGTTATCTTTGCATGTAGACTACGAGTAGTCCCCCATTTTTCCTCAGGGATAGTAGAGCGAGCGAAACGCGAGCGGGCGTGAAAATCACCCCACGCGCGCCTTTTCTCGCGTGGGGTGATTTTTACGCGCGCTCGCGTTTCGCTCGCTCTACTATCCCTGAGGAAAAATGGGGGACTACATGTAGTCTACTTTGCATGTGAAAAGATCACCACTGCTATGGTACAATATAACAACTCACACCTTTTACAGAAAAAAAATTATTCATTTAATAAGTGAAATGGTTAAGTATTTCAGTGGTATAAAATAAATGGAACATATTGCATGGCCGCTCGGAAATATGAAATTTCTCTTCTCATGTTGAAACAATATTTCACTGCTTCCAGCAAGGCTTACCCTTCCTTCTCTGTTGGATTGCTATTAATCACATCTTTGTTGAGAAAAGCATGGACAAATTTCTTATAACAAGTTAGAGTTAATTTGCGTTTTTCATGTAAAATCATGCATGCCCAACCCTATTCTGCACCCTACAGGAAATATGTTGGATATATGCACGCAGTTTCAATATGTAAAGGGTGTGGGGAAACAGTGATAGATTTAGTACAGGGTATTTTTCAAAAGGGTAGCACCTGGCTATGAGTCAGGGCACAAATAAATTACAAATACTCAATCATTGTTCCAAAGACTTTCAATGCAGGATTGTAGCTTTTATGCTGAATATTAGACAGTGGTATAACATCTTAAGAAGAGACAGTAAATTCCTTTTAGCTTGTGTTTTGCTTTCCCCCAGTGTAAATGAAGAGGTGTTCTCACAACAATTTACCCATCATAACCTTAAAATTTATATAGGTCTTGTGTCCAAAAATTATTGATGTGACTTACACACAATTTTAAAGAAAGCATTCTTTGGAGCAATATCACATGGCTAGGCTTGATTTCCATGCCCTAAATGTTGTCACACATGACCTACATTGGGGAAACATAGCATCTGCGGTAACAACCACAAGCTAGTAAAGGTCTTTACTATTACTTCTCCTCTAATAACTGTACTTAACAAAAAATTTTCTTTGGCATTGTATCATGCACTGTATTTTATTAGCTTTATAGCCACTGCACTGCTTTCATCCCATTCTCAATGCCCTTGCCAAAGGAAGCTTTGAAGAAGAGGGAGAGTGAGCACAAATATTCAGTACAGGGGGCCAGAGGAAAAGACAAAAAAACCATGTAACATTGATTTAAAAATTGCAAAAATAATTATGTTCCAATTAACCAATCACTTCCTGCTATCCTACTATTTAAAAGCTTTCCCAATATTTCCCCACCCAAATGAAGCCAGTAACAGTGTCCATTGAAAGAAAAAAAGGGTAGCAATAAAAGCGAATAAAGAAGGGAAAGCGAAATTTGTGACTGCAGCTGTGTTACTTTAAAACCACGAAACCATCTCATGCTTTCTATGCATGCCCCAACTTTTGAAAATAACATTTTTAATTTGCATCTGTTACTGAACGCTGTGAACTACACGGCCTTTAAACAGTCTTCTGGTAAGATTTAGCTCATAAGCCAGACAGTGACTACAAAACGAAGCCACTAGCTTCAAAACAAGTTTCCCGGCAAAATTCCCAGGAGAGGAATGGGATAAAAAACAAAACAAAAACAACAAAACAACGACGAGCTGAACTAAAAGGATAACTATTACAAAGCAGACTCAGGAATGAAAAAAGGTTTATCAGACTGCTTTGAAGGGGCTGGTCTCACTTGTCCGTTTTCATCAGCCAGCTCTAGGAACTCCCGCACCTGGGGCTGACTGATGCCTGGCCTTTCCAAAGCTTCCAGCAAGGCCCGTCCCTTTGCCCTTCTTTCACCTGTCACTATCTGTGCCTTCTTCAGGAATAGCCACCTTCTGCAAATAAGACCTCACTTGTTGTCTTCATTGTCAGAATTGAGGTGGGATAACAGCTTTAGTAGGTACAGGGGAGATTTCTGATCATTTTTTGAGATATCCTCCTTGTTCCTAATGTCCTTGGGGGAACCAGACCTGATAGGTTTCTACACTTCCTCATCTCTCTTTACCTATGAAAGATTGCAAGAAAAAGGTATGACAGAGAAAACAAAATTAAATACGGTGGCTTGACTGGATTTTTTAGGGGGAATACCTTCCAAGTTTAAGCATTAACTACATCAGCACGAGCAAAGATATGGGAAAAAGGCTACCACAACATTCCTGTATTATATAAACTTCTCAAACTCATTAATAATTCATAAAGAAAATTCAAAGGAAATTAATGTTTAATGAGTGTTTGGATATCGGATGAAAAACTGCTCATTTTTGCATCCTTAATTTCTCCGTCAAAAATGATTTTGTTTGAGAAGAAATATCAAACATTCGACACAGTGTTTCATCACCAGATGAAACACCTCGAAGTTCGTCAAAAATACTCCGCTACGCGTCGTATTTTCAACTCTCTTCTCGGTGTTTCATCTGGTGATGAAACACTGCGTCTCATGTTTGATATATTACATGAAAATTTCTTATTATCTAGGTTTTATTGCAAATGGAGTCGCCATGGCAACCTAATGAAACCAATATGTTTTTTATTTATTTTTGTGTTTCTCTGTACCAGGAGTGTTTTTTAGCAAAGGCTTAAGGGAGTATGTACCTGCCATAATTGCTTCAATTATAGCAAAGTTTGAACAAATTCTGTGAGAGCATTTTGGAAATTTTTTGAAACAAGTTTTTAGAATCATAAAAACAGTGAAATAGCATGCTATATATCCACACAATTAGCTAATATGTTAAGAAAATGTTAAGCTTTCGAAGCACGGTTTCATCTCATAATGATTTGATTCCATTCAAAACTGTGTACAAATAAAAAGAGGGGAATTGCTCTGGGCGAACGCGAGTGAGAAGAATTTTATTAACCTGCATTCAGCTGCTTTTGTTACAGTTCTTGCACATAATTTGGTCCATGCCTACAAATTTCACATTATTCAAAAAACCACTAGATAAATTTTTTCATAAACTTACCAATCTCAAGGTCAATTGTTAATAAATATACCCTGCAAGTTTCAAGAACATTGAAAACAGTGAAGGCTTTTAAAAAGGGCCTCCAATATAACCAGGGTTGTCAGAAAGTTTTGAAGTAGATGACTGAGTTGTCAAAGTAAGCAGCCAGTCCAGGGATATTTTATTTAAAAAAGGTCATCTGCAAAGAAATGCCAAGCAGAGTAGCCTGCTGATACTAACCAAGAAGGTGGCACTTTTCACCGGCAGCCGGCTACTTTTGACAACCGTGTATAACCATATTTTCCCTTAGTGAGTGTCCTCATTATTCAGTGGCGTTGTTTTCAAGTTTCATATATATGCACACGAACAATTAGCAAAAGAAATAAATTTACATTTAAAAGAACTCTAAATAATTACTTTCCAAAGAAATATCCGGAAAATGCTAATAATTGCCAGGGGCACCCAACGAGGATATAGTTCAAAACCACTTAACATAGCATTGTTGAACGTATTTTAGTATTTAAACGGTTGTTATAGGCATATTTTTATCCCCTAAAAACTTTTCATCTGTTCGGATTTCCTAGCTGAAAGTCTAGTGATCCGAAAATTATAGGGATCAAAACTTACCTTTTCGAAAATTTCAGCCAGGAAAAGGCTCCCGAAAATTCTAGGTGGCCTTTTTTAGGGTAAATATCCGTTTAAAATGGGTAATTATACCATTTTGTAAATGTTCGAAAATCCTAGGAGAGGCAGGCAAGCAAGAAATTTTACAACAAATGTTCCGAAAATTCTAGTTCTCAAATCGTCTTCCGAACAGATATTTTCCCGAAAATTGCCGTTGGGTGCCCCTGAATTGCCTTGTCTCATGGATAGCAGTGAGAATCGAAACGGTGAACATCACGGCTCATCATGTAGGATGTAATACAACTAACTACATGTATGAGAGAACTACTGGAGAACTGACAATTTGACCAACAATAGACGACTGTTTAACTGTGACAATAGACAGATCGATTACTGATTACGAGTCTTCATAGCCAATAACATCACGGCTTAACCGACAGATGACCAATAACATTGCAACGTAATTGACCAACCAGATTAATAACCAGAGTATAATACAGGGTTCGTACACCACTGGTCCATCAAAATTCCAGGACTTTTCCAGGACTTTCAAGGACCATATTTACAAAAATCCAGGACCAGTAATAGCCAGGAAAACTGAAACAATCCAAACAAACCAACAAACTATGCAGCATTTTTGCTACGTTTCTGCAAGAGTCTGTTGCTTCTGGTCTATTTCGCTGTCGATTTTAGAAGCTTCTTCAGGTTTTCGTTTCGAGGAACTCCGATGACTTTTTGACTGTGCTACTTAATTACTGACCGGTTTTCGACTGTTTTTCGACCGTTTCTTTAAGAGAAGCAAATGAGCTTGGTGTTTGAGCACTTGCATCACGTACTGAAGGGCTGGAATATAAGCCACAAGACATCAAAGGACCAGGTTTGTCAGAGCTAGATGAAGATGCTGCCTTTGAAGACATAAACTGGATAATTGGCACTGACCGCTCAGCTATTAATGCTGCTAATTCTTTGTGCTTACTCCCTCTCTTGTGATTTTTGCAGGGCTGTCAACCCCCCCCCCCCCCCCACGTCTTCAAATATTGAGAATTGATAGCAAAGGGATGATGGATGACGTCATAACGAATGGCGCATGACGGCATTTTTGCAAAAGATACTGTTGACTCCGATCGCCCCGAATTTGCCATGACACAAAACGCGCGAAAAAGATGTTGTTGACTTGATCGGTTTACTTCCCACCAATCACATTATTGCTTATAGTATAAGAGCATACCGGAGATTACAAGGAAACGCTTGATGTTAACAGTATAAAAATAACTCAAACAACGCAGAATATTTGAAATTTTATTGTCGGAAAGTCGACTCTACAAGAAATGGCAAAATTCGGCGATTATCGGGGAGGATTTCATACTCTAACCTGGAGACTGGGAGATATGGTCCAAAATCTGGTGTCTCCCGGATTATCCGGGTGAGTTGACAGCACTGCTTCTGAGGGCGGATTCCCCCATGTTTGAGCAGTCCAATGATTTTTGGCACAAGCGACAACGTGCTTTGTGTTGAGAGCTTGAGTCTTGTAATATCCAGTCTTTGTATATCACGTGAGAAGTCCAGTTATCTTTGAAAGTACACTTCCCAGGCATTGTTCATTCAGCTTAATCACAAGGGCCGGAAACAATACTTTTGAGTACGTTTTGACTTCATTTAAAACAGAACGAAACAACGGCGCCATTCTCATCCAGATACAAACAACAAAATTTTCGAACATGGGGAGCCCGTAAAACCGCAGACTCTGAACAGTCAGGTTTTGGGATTAACGACAGGTACGATTTTGCAAGATTGTACACATTCATTTGTCGCCAACAAAAAACTTGAAAATGTGAGCGAAGAAAATGAAAAGAAACTTATTCACAGTCCTAGGAAAAGTCTAATTTTCCAGGACTTTCAAGGACCAACACATATTTTCCAGGTTTTCCAGGCCTGGATTTTGAAATTTTAAATTTCCATGACTTTCCAGGTTTTCCAGGACCCGTACGAACCCTGATAATACCATCAACTGACGTGATACAACTCACTTTGACTCTGAAGATGACTACCACACAGGTTGTCGAAACGTCAGTCACTGTCAACAACAACAGTCCTATTCAGGACTACGTTCACCCGGACAATCAAACTCAACCTGCTTTTGAAATGACTCCTGGGTTCAAACCTTTCACAATTAATTATCTTACTTGGGTTACAACATCACAGCAACTTTTAGAAAGAGTTGCTGTGATTTTCTTAAAAGATTAGCTAGTTGTGTGGATAGCATGCTATTTCACTGCTTTTATGATTCTTAAAACTTTGTTTGAAAATACACTGTATTTCAATTGGCAATTATGGCAGGTACATAATCTCTTAAGCGTTTTCTTAAAACACTCCTGGTACAGAGAAACACAAAGATAAATAAAAAATGTAATGGTGTCATTACATTGCCATGGTGACTCCGATAATTGCAATAAAACCCAGATCATAAGAAATTTTCATCTTTATATAATACAGTTGGGGTAACCTTTTTCCCATGGATATCTTTACTCATGCTGACATAGTTAATGCTCAAAATTGGGGGGTATCCCCCCTAAATCCAGTCAAGCCACCTTAATTCTGGCTCTGTTCAACAAACTCTTAAAATAAAATTTTTAACAATTCCAAAGTCAACAGTAACATGTATTACAGTACCTCACTCTTTTTCTCTTGAGGGCATGACAAGTCATAAGAGGCCCAGTAGAGGTCAAATATCTGACATAAAGAGGACATAGCTTGATCATCCTGTTTTGGCTTGAATGTGTTTTCTAAAATAACATAGAAGAATTCCTCACATCAGATGTTGCCAGTGAGTTTCTTTTTCTATCTGCTTTTACCCACTGCCACAAGAGTTTCTGAGTTGCAAAACACACCCTAATACCAGACTCAGTTTGATTGGAGGGGGAGGGTGATATTCTGCAGATTAATTTTGTTGGAAAAAAGTTTTGTAAGAAAATCTCTCTCTGATCATGAGCAAAAAATATAGTATCAAGGTCATTTCATGCCAACATAATTACTGAAATTTGTTTAACACCTTCTGGTAGTTTATTATTCAAAATCAAGACAAACTTGCAGAAATTATATTCTATACCTGATGCTATATGTGGTGTATATGCTGTAGCTGAAATGCATTCTTGTCTTAAATCAGAGCTTTCTTTAGACTAATTTTTCTGTGCTGGAGACTTTCATTCTATTCCTCTAAACTACAATGAACAAACTATTACTCGTGTTATTGTAATAATAAACTTTTAAGAGTATCCTTTCACTAAAATCTGTTATATTTGATTGTTGCATTGTCAAATAGAAGTCCATGACAGAAAATAGCATTGTGTACATATTTATGTTGCTGATTGGGTTCTCCCCACTTTGTTCAGGTATAGCAGATAACAAAAAGTAAATACTTTATGGAAAATGGAGTAAGTTTGAGGGCATTTAAAAAAGATCATTATTTTCGATTCAACATATTTTGCTTTTTTTGATTGGTTGCCCATGGGAAAATTTAACCTGAGATCAGGTCCAATTTTAGCAGTTCTCAGAGCATGATCTCAGGTGAGGGAAAATTGGAATTTTAGGTGACATCTTTATTGCCTCTAAAAATATTACATGGCCATGGTTATATTTCCACTCGAGGGGTGTAATTTGCAGGTTGCAGGTCAGAATTTGGTAAAAAAATGCCCTGAACGGTTTACAGATCTTCCCAAGCTCTTAAAAACAGAACATTACAATGATGTTTTGGTGATATCATATTCTTCACAGGGTTACGCAAAAGCGGAAATATCAGATCTCAGTTCTATAAATTGATTTTTTAGTCCCAGGTCTTTCAAGGCAAGAAGGAAGATTTAAAATTGTCAGATCAGCTGATCTCATCACTCCTGCCAAAGCTAGCATATATAGTTAAAGAAAAGACCGGTTCCTCGTCGCTATCATTGTCTGCCATACCTACGATAGAAAAGGAAATTACACAGCCAAGGTGACCCAGTTTATAAGTGCACTCGACTAAACGTACAATAAAGTTTCATCTAAGTTTAAAAGCAAAAACAAATTTCACTGAAATCCACTGATGTTGGATGGACGTTGTGGATAGCCAGCACTATTCGTTATTCTTTTTTTTTTTTTAAGTGTAAAGCGACAAGACAAAACAAAAATATATGATCTCAAATTCCAACCGAGTTGGAGAAATTCTGATTTGTAATGCAGTGTGGTACTATGGCCGGAATTGAATTTAAAACTTACCTCTTTGTATACAGAGGGAATCGCAAAATCTAACTCCCTCCAAACAATTATTTAAAACCTTCCTTCTTGCCTTGAAAGGTCTGGAACTAAAGGATCAATTTACAGAACTGAGATTTGAAATTTCCAGTTTTGCATGATCCTGTCAAAAATATATTTATCAACAAAACATCAGGGGCATAGCTAGGAATTTTCAAAGGGGGGATCACACCGTGTCACACCCAGGGTACTTTTGCATGTAGTTTAGGGTGTGGATTAATTTACGGTGAGTGTTTTGGACGTCTAAAAGTAAGTTGGGCGTATTTGTACCAATGATAACAATGACAATTTACCACAAAATAGTGTGTCAAATACCCGGGGTGGGGGGCAGGGGGAATGTTGAAAGTTTCAATTGATCAGCACATAAGGTTTATGCTTCATTAATATGCTTTTATTATGAAAAGATTCGTCATTTTTAAAGAACTGAGGAGTTCCAAACCATTTCATAAACGAACCTAGACTTGCACAATTATCATCACTCGGGTAAGTAAATGTTAAAAACTACACTTCAATACCAGCTCTAACACATTATAATGAATTGCCAACTGGTCTACTTGCATGTACTTGCATGCAGTGGTGCGTATAGTAACTGTAAGTACATACAGATAATGAATAGTGGTATTTTCCTGGCTACTTACTTTTGGATCAAAATCTCAGGCAAAAGACATCTCTTTCTGAGGGATGCCAAAGTCCTTCTGAGGGATTCCATTTGCAACACACCTCCTTCTAAGGATACCAAACCCCTTCTGAAACGTCTCCTTCGGAGGGATGCCAAAATCCTACTGAGAGATTCCATTTACGAGTTTCAAAATAGATAACTCCGTCGATTCTTCCCTTGGAGGAATTCCAAATTCGCACTTCAGGTAACGTTTTTGCTTTCTTATGCTGTGATTTAATATCGAAAGATTCCACATTTTCAAGGAACAGTGGAATTTAAGATAATTCCATATGCCTTTTCGTAGCCGTTCGAATTCTTTACTCGTAAATTCTTTTAGAAAGTCAATGATCGAAAGATGCGCCATCTTGGCCATTTTGTCGATCAGGCAACTCTTGTTTCTAGTCCCCCTCGATCGCATCCTTCGCGTTCCCAACAGTTCGCGTTACCTGATCCTGTAGCACGCTCACTTTGTCAAATCTAATTGACTTGTTTCACTTCTCCTGGAGTATAACAACGAACTAACATATCGAAATTCGGGAGCTCGACGAACAGAGAACGCATATCGCTACCGCCATTCGCTACACAGATATTGTTATACTGAATTATCTCAAATACGAGTTCGCTTTTAAAAAGAAATTACCTCATGATGCGATGCAGTTTTTGATGGATGATCGGACTTCACTAGCCTTTTCTCGCGAACCAAACAATTAAGATTACATACCACATTTTCCCGACCTCTTATACACCTCTCCACTGCAAAAGACTGATGCAGTAGACTCCGTTTCACACTTTTCCACCTCGTTCAACATGATGACAATTTTTGACCTGGCGTTACAAATAGAAAATGTTCTTCTCCAGGCATTCGAATCTATTCGAATCTAATAGATACAATGGCTTCCATTGGGACGCCTTTTCACCCCCTTATACAACAGGAGTGGAATTATCTAAGTCTCTCACGAATAGAAAAATGTACTTTTCCATCGGAATCTATTCGTTTCCAATGGATCCGATGGACTCGATCGGAACGACTTTCCACCCCCTCATGGCATGAGTGGAATCCATCTAACATGAGTGAAATCATTCTAAGTCTCTAACGAATGGAAAATGAAGTTTTCCATCGGAACCTATTCGTGTCCAATGGATCCGATGGACTCCATCGGAACGACTTTCTACCCCCTCATCCAACATGAGCGGAATTTTTCTAAGTGTCTCACGAATAGAAAAATGAACTTTTCCATCGGAATCTATTCGTGTCCAATGGATCCGATGGACTCCATCGGAACGACTTTCCACCCCCTCATCCAACATGAGCGCAATTTTTCTAAGTCTCTCACGAATAGAAAATGAACTTTTCCATCGGAATCTATTCGTGTCCAATGGATCCGATGGACTCCATCGGAACGACTTTCCACCCCCTCATCCAACATGAGCGGAATTTTTCTAAGTCTCTCACGAATAGAAAATGAACTTTTCCATCGGAATCTATTCGTGTCCAATGGATCCGATGGACTCCATCGGAACGACTTTCTACCCCCTCATCCAACATGAGCGGAATTTTTCTAAGTCTCTCACGAATAGAAAATGAACTTTTCCATCGGAATCTATTCGTGTCCAATGGATCCGATGGACTCCATCGGAACGACTTTCCACCCCCTCATCCAACATGAGCGGAATTTTTCTAAGTCTCTCACGAATAGAAAATGAACTTTTCCATCGGAATCTATTCGTGTCCAATGCATCCAAACACTTGGTAGGACTTTACACCACGAGACTTCCAGTTTTCCCATGGAAAGCAAGAGGATACGACTGGATTCTGGTCGACAGTATTGGACAACCCTCCGAATTTTTGAACAAAGTTTTCTTTTCTTATTTTCTCGCAACAGGTTCCGACTGCCAGTATCCATATGATTCCCAGGCATTTCTTTTCTCGCTGGTTAACAAACCAGGATGGGCGCCTGTGAAACTGCCTCAGACAGGGCAGTATAATAATCACAGATATTCGATACTCGAATGCTCGTCGCATGCATATGGACCTACTTTCGGAGCAGGCCATGACATTTACATTGCTGACTACGCGTCATCTAGTAGCAGTTCCTATACCAATCTTGGCCATCAATACAGCGCACCAAGTGGGTACAGCTATGGAAGCACCTTCACCCATACTTTTCTGGCAGGCACCTATCAGTTTACTCCAGACGAAGTAGAAACATTTTACAAGACAACCTAAAAACTGGGTATTCCGCTTCAAACTTTTTGGCAGTCATTTACCATTACACTGATTAAGCCAGGATACCGGTAGTATCTGATATTTTTTATAAACCAGGCAATTTGTCAATTTAATATTGAGGCCTGTAAAATACAGTGCAATTA
>OZ037775.1:7688449-7725949 GCA_964035525.1 Porites cylindrica | reverse complement strand
TACAAAACACATGGTAAACGCTTCATTGTCTATTGCTGAGTTATGGATGCACTCAGGAGACTCAGGATTGCTAAGCTCACAACAACTCGAGGAATTACGAACAGTTTATTGACGTCATCAGCGTGCTCAATAGGAATATGAAGCACGCTCGCGCTATTGAATTTGATTAGGCGAATTTTCTAGCTATGTTATAATACTAAGTAGTGCACGCGCGCGAGCCAGCGTCATTTTGGCGGGAAAATGTGGTAGCCGTCGTCATTCTACTACAAGTTTTCGCGCAAATGTCGTGATGGCGAAAACAAGTTATCAAATGTTAAAAGTTTTATCATTTTTCGATCAGGAGAGGGTGTAACCTCCTTCACTAATTATAAAGGTAACAGTGCTAACTTTTTCAGTGAAAAAACGGTAAAATGAAGCTTTCCGGGAAGTCTATATTTTGAAGAGACGCGAAAAAACTTTAAGTCAAATCTCGTACTCGTAGTCGTCCTCGTCCTCGAATCTAAAGGTCTTTATTATATCACCTCTTCAACAGCATGGAGGGGGAAATGGGGGCTTACGGTATTGAGCTTTTTTTCAAGCGGTATTTCGGTAATTTGGATTTTAAAGTGGGGTATTGCGGTATCATTTAGCTCTGCGCTATGCGGAATTTCTTCCTTTTGGTTAACGGTATTCGGTAAAAGAAGATCACGGTATTGCGGTACTGTTCATTGCCCCCTCCTGTTTAATGCTAGCTTGCGTAGCAGGCGTTTATATGACCCCTCGCGTGTCTCCCTCGCGCGCGCCCGTTCTCTCTCGCGCCCACTACTTCCACAGGGTCCAGAGGAGTTTCGTGTGAATAAATGAAACTCACCTTGAAAAATGTCTATACCGGTCGCTTAGCACGATTAATTAGCCCAATAGAATCTTTATAAATCTACTGTAAGTCTGTAAACGATTTCTTCGCTTCTTATCTGACCCGGATCGACTTTTGAAAATCAATAACCGCAAGCCATATCCTCGCTGGCGCACGGCACGTCACCCGAAGGGCGACTATAGAATGTGTAACGAAACTGTAACGCGATCAAAATAACCCACTTTTTCAGCGGTTTTCGACGGGTTCTGATGTTCTAACGACAAACACATCTCCTCCGGACCCTGTGCTACTTCCAAGCGCCTGCTACGCAGGCTAGTTTAATGCACGTCACTATTTTTAAGACTTTAGATTAATGGTAAATGATTACCTTTACACAATTTCTGACAGATAATCTGTGATGAAATTGGTAGGGTATCTTTTCCGTTCGTTGTACTGATCAATTCGAGGTCGTCTCACGTTTCCTCGCAAAATTAAATACCGCGCTACCGTGAGAAAAATTGGTAAATACCGAAATAACCGCTGACCCCTACACCCGCTGACCCGTAACGTCCGTTGGAATGTATGTAACGAAATACAAGCAGCCCACATTCAGAGTACTTGGAGACTAACTGAGGCTGAATTCATCATTATTAATAGGAAAAACATAAAACTGTTTCACCTCACGATTTCTGGTGATAGAAAGACTGTTTTTTTTTTAAACTTATATTTCACGTATTTGTTTGGATCCCGCTGCAGTTCGGACAAATGAACGCTGTCACGCGACAACATTTCCAAGATTCAACTCTCCTTAGCCGGATGGTAATTTCGAGTTATTCTCTTTTTCTGCGAATCTTTCATTTTCCTTTCTCTTTTAATTCTATATACTTCTATTTAGGATGGTTTTGAGCGCATAGCAAGGCTTAAAGTGGCGTTTACCACGCTATCCTTGGCCATATTGGCAACAGAGAAGTGTTTCGCCGAAGTGGCAACTTAACGGTAAATACGGTAACTTTGAACGGTTTTTACAACGTTAGTATACTTTGGCCGAAAAATGTTTTTCCGAAAACGTGATGTATATCCCTTCAATGTCTGATTCATCACTGTGATTGCTTTCAGCAGCGTTGGACTTTTGAGAAATTATTATTTTAAAATCAACTCTAACGCTCCATCTAATTATTTTAATATGCAATATTTGAAAATTTTTTTTTTATTCCCTTCGGCAGTTTTTCGATGTGTATCGAATGATATTGCATTAAAAGGCCTTTTTCTTCATCACTGTGTGGTTTTCTCGTTGTTTTGCGTCGCGATAGTGATTTCTGAACCGTTTTTTGTGAGAGCTTATTTTAGGCCTGATTTTGCTGTTACAAGACGGAAAAAGTTTGCGGCTCGATATTTTTGGTTTAAAGCGAAACTGAAACCAAAGAAATCCATTTTTGAATAGTATTCGGTAACCTCTACTCGGGAGATAAAAATTGGGCGATTTTATTTTTTAGCCGGAAATCATCGGTCGTTTCTTAGGCGCAGGGCCTCTGAATTACTGTACGGAAATGAGAATGAAGTGCACGCATTAGTGAGGTTGGCTTTCTACGAGAATCTCTTGATTAATGGGCAAGAATCATGTGTCTGTTGTCCGCATGAAGGAGTGTCTACATTACATTTAAGACGCCCAATCAGGGCTTCAGGAGGGTTACGTACGTCCCTAGTCTAAATTTCAAAACCAGCAGTTGTTTTGCGTTTTGAGGAGGAAGCCATATCGCTGTCACAGTTTCAACCCATCGGGTTTGGGTCGTTTGTCACCATTTCTGTTCCAATGTCGCTGTTTCAAGGCCATGTCGCTTGTCAGAATTTACCCTAACTAGCTGGGCTCCTGCCCTAACAGGACCTCATTTCAGTGTGTATGAATGTAAAGGAAATGTAAGGGCCTTCCCCAGGGACAAAGAAAACTGACCGTATCATAGTGACGTCAAATTACTTCATTGTGTCAATCAAGTTAGACCTAGATGTTGGAAATGTTGAGTACATCGTGTCACTCTTTGTAATTTTGTTGGCCGTATCATGAACAGTTTTATAGTTCATGTTCGGCTGTTATCTGTAGAAAACGAAGCGCTTTTAAAATTAAATAAATTTTAATTGTCTTTAAAAACGTGCCTGAAATATCATGGGGATAGCTTCGGCTGATGTAGAAAGAAGGACTTGATTAGTATGTACCGAAGCGCTCTCTTTTGTAAACACTTTGGTCTTCTTAAAAAAATAAGCGAATAATTTTGAAACCGCTGGATGGATTTTCTTTTAATTTCAAATTCTCGAGATTAACCGTCTTTTCAGGTATTACCGTTAATTGTCAAGATTATTGATATCTTGTAAGGCAGTAAAATACGAAGGGCTGCGGCGACCTAAAAGGTTTGACAAAAGGAGGCTCTGATCGCCGCGTGGAGTCCTCATGTTACCAGAGATGATTTTCTTGTTACCATGGAAAGTCTTTTCTAAATTTAGGTGGCCTTTCTTTTGTCTCTGGTACAGTCGACTCTTTCTGAACGGAATTTTCTATTAGACGGATATCCCGGTAAAACGGACATCTAGAGTTAGTCCTTTCCTTTCTCTGATCCCCTAATTTGACAGTTTATAAGACGGACATCAGTCTTAAACAAAGAGTCAGTGCGCGCCCCAAAGTTTCCTCTTAGAAAAAGTTTACTCTTGCCTGAAGCTCCTAGTGGCGTCAATTGTGTTTTGTTGTTGTTGTTGTTGTTTTGTTCTGGAGAAGCAGTTTTGAACCTGGTAAGGGGAATCTTCTATACGTGAATGATAATATGTTATTTTATGAGCAGCTAGGAGAATGGACATTTCGTATGCATTTTTAAATATGACCAGACTTATTGTCTCGACTAGCAGCTTATACCTCACATTCGATAATTAAATAACCTTAAAGGTCTGGATAGGTATAAAGCACTTATCAGATAAGGAGGAGATGCCTTTTGAGTGTTTCGGCGTATCTTCTCATAAGGAAGTAAATGTATTGAGAAACTGATTAACCACCCTTAGAAAAAAAAGTCGCCCAAAAAGATAAATTCAGCTCCCTTAAATAACGTAAGCCGGCCATCTCTTCACCCTCGTTTTGCGCTCTAACAGGTTAATTTTATCGTGATGGGACTTCATATTTAGTTTTCCATTTAATAAGTTTTAGACACTTAGGAGACCTGAAAAAAGCATAAGAGAGCTTTAGCAGTTTTGTCATCAGTCAACTATTTTCTCTGGTCACGCATAAAACTTGCATACAACATATGATTTAAAATAAAGGATCAACAAGACCCTTTAAATGTGAAAAACAACTGTTTAAGTCAGTTTTCTAATTTTTAGGTCTTCCCTGCTTATTCTTGGGAGCGTGATGCCTGCAGTCTAAAGACTGCTTAATCGTTGATTAAGCGGTATTAAGATGCACCTCGGTCAAAAAAGCTGTAGAATGAAAATATCTTGTCAAACCTGGTCTAACCGGGAATAATAAAAAAATATATTTACTATATTATTATTATATTTACTATGCATACTAGGCGCCGTAAAATAATTTATCGTTTTTAGTGACGAAATCTCACGCTTTTAGAAGGCAAGCAGTATTGGAAGCCGTAATTTACTATTTATTTAAAAACTGGTTTTAATTAAGATGTCAACACTGAGTGGAAATAAAAACCGTCAAGTGGTTAATAAAATGATTTACTTGTGAGTTTTTACTTTTTTACTACATGTGTGGCTAGATTCTCCGAATATCGCGTACATGTTGGATTGAAAAGTCTGAAACTGGATTTCCAATGTATGCAATTAAGCTAGGTCTTAGCTGTGAGAAGATGATGTTTATGTTAATTTAAAGCCTGACAGCGTGCCGTTTATTCACTTTACATGCGGAAGTTGGAATGCAGGGTTTCACTAAAGGGGGTAGCCCCCGTAGCAGGCGTTAAAAGGGAAGGAGAAGCAGGAATTCTGGAGCCCGCGGGAATGTTGAAAACGGGAACCTTTTCTCCTCTTTTCCCTTTTTCTCCCTCCTCGCGCGCCCCTCGCGCTCTCACGCGCCCAATTCCCGCGTTCTCCTTCCCCTTTAAAAGCTGCCACGCAGGCTACTCTAAGGGGATTAAGCCCTTCTATTGTTACAGTGGTTTCTAAAAGGTTGTGGTTGTGTACATTGGCTTGCACCTCACACAAACTGCAAGCAAATGTGACGACATGAAGAAAGTATAATATCGAAGGTCAACCTTTGGAAACTGTTTATGTGAAGATTTAGGATTGTTTACTGCTGGTGATAAAATAACTGCTAAGGCTAATAGAGTTTTAGTGTTGGTTAAAAGGACTTGCAGGGACTTAAAGGACATTGATACTATGAAAACACTTTATTGTAGTCTTGTGAGACCTTTATTAGTATATTCATGGAAAACTTTTTTTTTTTTTTTTCCATGGGAAACTTGGAAGCCTCATACTAAAGGTGACATTGATAAATTAGAGGCTGTACAGCGAAGAGCCACCAGATGGATTACTAGGTCTGATGATGATTACGATACTAGACTATCTAAGTTAAAATTGTTCTCATTATTTAATAGGAGGTTCATTAGAGATGTTACGTAATTGATGGACATTATGATGCAGGCATTTCAAACAAGCTCATATTTTGTAAGGACAGAAACACAGGTTTTGACTTGTAATGAGGAAAAATGAAACACATGACCTTGATTATAGCCATTGATTTATTATGTGTTCCAAAACTGGTTGAAGATATCAACAAGCGGAATAAAAACTGCTGTCACTACTCCATTGAACACGGTGAATAAACATTAAAAAAAGGATTAACTTTTGTACTTCTTATTTTGGCTTGCACCCAATGAGAGAACTTTTGTCTTCAATCCGGATTTTGTGAGTGGGTTTGTTTATTTCGCTCTCTGATTTCGCAAGGAAAATTTGTCGGTGAGGCTAGATTCTAATTTCGTGTGGGAGAAAAGTCGAAAGTGACAGGAGGACGGCAAACGACAGATTCAAGTTGAAAATGTCTCAAAACAGAAAATGAGCAGATGAAGACAGCTCAAAACAATTCTAATCTATTGGATAGAAAATTCCATGAAACTACTAACAAGTGTGTAAAATTAATGAACAGTAAACGACAAGTAAAGTGGAATTGGTCAAGTGGTACAAATTCGCGTTGCCCGTTTGATAAACGTGATGCTTAAACTCTCTTAAAACTTAGTGGACTTCAGGGAGAACTAATGTCCCGGAATATCCCGACTCGCAAAGTTTTAACTTTGACTGAGAAGACCTTATCGCCTATTTTGTTTAGCTTGACTGCAGTGCTTGCAGTTTACTCATTTGATATGCGGAAGTTCAAAGTAGAATGCCTTGGAATGAAGGATCAGGGGTTTATTCTAATTAAGCCTCTCTACTTTTAAAGTGCACGTGGTTTCGAAAAAGGTTGCAGTGGTGTACATTAGCTTAACCTGACAGACTGCAAGCAAAAGTGACATATCCCTCTAAGAATCACAAGCGGAAGGCTTTAAAGAAAAAGCTAATTCAAGCTACCTCTACTTAATGAATGTTTTAGATCTCCTTCTATAACGTCCGAAAATCAGATGCACTTTTCTGAAAGTACTCTATCAGCTTACCGTTTACTGACTGTTTCAAAGCCGCAGAAAGAATACTTCCTAAATGTTCCATTAAAGGGATTGCATACGGCAAGCGGGCGCTTTCTAGACATTATCCACACTTGCCACGGGCCACTGCAAAAAACCCCTTAACATTTACTTGCCTTTCGCAAAGAAGTGACAGTTTTCTAAAGAATTATCATCACTGAACCGTTTAACAATTTAAACCACGAAACAACGTGCGTATGCAAGCATTGAATGAAAAAGAGCTGAGGGCAGTTTCCAGGATCCATGTACTGGTTTTCGTCCTTTCAGCAAACGTAATGCATTTGAGGGTGGGGATAAAGCCTTCTTAAACTCAGTGCGTGGAATACTGCACGCAAATAAAAAGAATAAAATCAGCTTTCCTTTGCCAAGAGGGTCATATCTCATGTTTGACCGTCTAAGCTGCCCCAACTAGGGTAAGCAACTAGCATTTGGTAACAGACTTTAGATTATCATTGCTCTTACAAATCTCTATAATTACTGTTATTTATAGGAATATTTTAAAGGTGCTTTAGAAAGAGTTGCGCTCAAAATATTTTGATCAACTATTTTCAGATAGAGCCGTCTTGCACTGCACTCTGGGACCACAGCGGCACACCTTTTACTGAGTTCCTGAAAGCGTGCCTCTATCAAATCCTCTATTAAATTTACATGTTATATGAAATCAATAAAAAGGCAAAAGGACACTGTAATTCGAACAGTGTGCCCAGCTCCATAAGACAGCCAGTTTTCATTAATCTGAATGTAGTGATGAAATACTTGGCAGAAGTCAATGTTCATGAGTCCTTTTTTTCTTCTTGTTAATATGCAAGACATTAAATTCGCTCCTTTGAAGCAAAACATATGATTAAGCACACGCCTACTTAAAGTTACAATACCGTTAAAAGCCAAAGAAAATGTTGTTTTTGAAGATGACTACCACAAAGGTTGTTGAAACGTCTGTTTAATGTCTCAACAGTGACCCCATTCAGGACAACACCCACCCAGACGATCACATTCCACCTACGTTTGAAATGACTCCTGGGCTCAAACATTAACTGTAAATGAAACAATTTCAAATTTGGGTCACGTTGCACTTTCAGTACCCAATCAGCTTGTTTTTACTTGTTGAGAGGATTTGGCATACATGGCTGATTTGTCAAACATTTGGGAACGTTTGTACCGCTACAAAACAACCCATCCAGATGTCGACAGGTCATTTACATCTTGGTTCAGCAGCCAGATGGACATCAGAAAATTTGCTCTTTTTGTCTTTCTCCTAAACCTGGGGATTCTCCCTCTAACAGTAAAAGGTATGCCACTCTTCTTTTCATCGTAGGCCGTTGTAATCTGCATTTGTACGTTCTTATACCTAACAAAAGGCAAATATTACTTTTTTTCTTTTAACATAGTTAAAAATTCTTACAATTTCATCTCCTGAAAATTAATTCATCTCGGTCGGAGACTTTCTATTTTGTTAAGTATTCTTTAAGGAAAATGCATGTACTGGTATTTAGACCTCATATAAATCTAGAAGGTCTGATAGTTTCTCTTATATTTTTGAATTTCGTAGTGTTCTATTTACAAATGCAAGTTTGGGGAACACAACAAGCCCCTCCCTCTCGTTTAAGTGACTAACTCAGTGCTTGAGCTCGCGACTAGAGTACTAAGGTCAAAGTCACTTATCGATGCATTTTTCCATCTCATTTAATGTGCCAGTTTCTATACATCTCACGATCTCGAGAAAATGATTATATTACAAAGTTTCCAATGGATTAATTTGTTTGTTGCAACTCTGTTCTTCAAAATATAGTACAGTCTGTTCAGTCAGCGGGCTACCACTTGGATTGAAGGAAAACGAAACAAAATTGTAAACACAGACAGGTGATCTATTCTTGATACGATATTTCATATCCTCGATCAGAAGACCAACAGTTTGAAGATTTCAGATCTAGATTTTGCCAGTGGGGTGAGATCTTTGAAATCAAATTAAACCTGCCCTTTACACTCCACACCCACATTCTGATGCAAAGCGAAAGTTTTAATCCATTTCAAACTTTCGAAGGCCACAGTGATATCTGGCGGTTCATCAACCCTCCTTTTACAAAAAACCTTAAACGAGTTTTTATTCTTTGATTTTCCTATTTCCGAATCAGTCATTCCCGCAGTTCTACCGATGTTCACATTTCCTAATTCGTGCAGCTCTGTTTTAATCCAATCAGAGATAACTGTCATTGCGGGCTACCCTTTTGGTGCAAGGAACCGAGCTTACTCGACACATTGTGTGTGCGCGCGTAGCAAAACGGTAATCAGTTCATTAATCTAGACATTTATATAGATTTGCTTTCAACAAGTGGAGTAACTGAACATGAACGAAAAAAAAAAACGAGGGTAGACAAACTCGGACTCAAAACAAGTCTAAAGAGAGTTATTACAGTAGCTATACTCCGAGTTTGCCCTTTGGACCGCCACGATCTTTATTAAATATGTCCAAATCAAGAGAGAAACATTGAAACTTGATGATAAAAGAAAGCGAAAACAATATAAAAATTAGATGATATTAAAATTTGCAAAAAGATATTTACCTCCAACACGAGAATGCGCTTGTATCGAACTGATATGCCATTCGCCAAGTTGTTTAGTACAATTTCAGAAAACCATGTTGAGTAATTGAAATTAAAAATATCTGTATATATAGGACTATTGTTCCTGAATATTCTTCACATAACTACAAGGCAAATATTTTACGCCTGGCCTGGAAATGTAAAGTGAAAAAACGCTAGGCTATGTTTTTTAAGCTCACATTTCGGTTCCCTACAACACCACAGGACACTTATTGCCTCCTAGACTTACGAACCGTAGGCCAAGTTATTTTTGCAGCGCTATTTAGATGAAAAGAAAGTTCATAATATTCTCGCAAAAGAACAGCTTTTGCTGATACTTCTTTCAAACTGAACTTCACTAAATGAAGAACAATTAATTTCCTATCTTCACATTTTAATAACACACGAAAGTTTGACTCCTCGCCTTTAAAATAAACACAGACACACCCCTAGCCTCTCTTTGTTCATTTTTCTTGAAGCAACACTCCGTCTCGTTCCATACCATACCTACACTACATTGAGACATTTTTTTTTTCTATTTTACAGGCATTTCCTATCAGGTAGGCAAACTAAACGCATCAGAGACACGTCAAGGATGGAATTGCAACAGCGGATGCAAGGCTCCACAACATTGTACACTGCCACGCTGCACTAACGTGGTATTTCCACACACGTTTAGTGGATCTGGAACCGTAAGTAAAACCTAAGAAATTAAAAATTACCGTATTTCCCCCAAAAATAGCCGCGAGCGACTATTCGAGGGAGGCGATTATTTCAAATATTGCTCACTAGAAGTCGTTCCCCAAATATTTTGTTTCATTATCTACTAAGTAATAATAGAAAAATAATCACATCAAATATACTAAGCATGGGTTAGTTTTCCAAATATGGCTCCTTGCATTGGCAGGAGCAATCCTTTTCCTTGGTTGTTTTTCAATGTTAATATCCTTTGCGTTAGAGCTTGAATCGTCACTGATCAGTTTTGCTGGATGAGATTCCACTTCAGCTTTGTTTGTTATCCAACGTGCCAATTTTTAACTTGGCGGGGAGAGGATGAAAGAAAGAGAAGATAGCAAGAGAGGTGGGGGTAGGGAGCGGTTATTTGAGGGGGCGATTAATCGAGGAACGGCTATTTTTCGAGGAAATACAGTAGTCTAATCTTAAGGGATGGCGGCAACTTTCTTTTGTTAGCAGACCACAATAAGCTTCTTAAGAAACTAATGTTTGCAACAAATTTTGATTTGCCAATTTAAAAAAATGAGGCTTTTGTAACGTTATGACCTCAAACAATTTAGTGCGCATAGGTATGTTCAAGTGCTCCCTAATCCCTAGGATGCGTGTGTTTTCAGAGAAAACAAAACAATACGAAACAAAAAAAGCCAGAGAATTCTGACAATAAAAATAGGCTAGAAGACCTTTAACCCTTGGAATGGGGTAGGGAATGGAGGTGGGCGGGATGTGCTCGATTGGGAGTGGAATTAGACTCTTTTTCTTTTCAGATTTAGTGAGAGAAGTGCACCCACACACAAGCGTGGAAGCCGCCAGAAGCGCGCGAGAAACGAGGACAGCAGTCTCGCCCTTTCAGTCACGCGCGTCGTCAGTTGCGTTTCTCGCGTGTTTCGCTCGACGGATTAAGAAAAAAGAGAGACTGCTCGTAGTCTAGGGTTGAATTTTTGCCTGCAAATTTTCATTGATGCTTATCTTTACCTAACGCATTTCAGGTTCGAGTCTTTGTGTCATTAAGCCACCAAGATCAGTCATCAGATGCAGTTCATTCACCTTCCGCCGTGTGGGCAGAGTCCATAAGTACAGCTGGATTTCAGTTATGCTCGCGTGCAACAGGCTCTACAAATGACACTGGCATTATCAACTGGGTAGCATTCCAGGACAAACCCATGTTAACGCATGGAAGCGTTACTTTTAGCGGAATATGGACAACAGAAACAAAGTGTGAGAAGGTGGCCTTTTCTCAGGTTAGACAACAATAATTGATAACAAGTATTTAATTTTGTTATAAAGGTGTAACACGGACATAGCAAAGTACATTGCTAAAAGTCTTTTTAAGCTTTCTCTCGGGCTTAGTTTCAAACTTTTCCTTCCATCGCCTTTAGATAAGCCATTTTCATGTTTTACTTTGGAGGTAGTGATTGAATAATGCTTGTCCGTTTTGAATGTATTGATGTGTTAAAGGTAATTTGGAAAAAAAAAAGTCTATTTTTTTAATGATATTAAATTTTTAGCATTAAACTTAACACAGTTGGCCCGAAAAGGAACATTGTTGTTTGTAACTTTATTTAAGTAATGGGGCAAATAAGATGCATTCACCAATATTTTCAACACTTCGTAGAAAGAGGTGAAAAAGGGGTAGAATATTGAGTTAATGGGAATAAGACAAGTAGATTTAATTAATCTTCTCCCCTTAGCCTTTGATAAATCCTTAATTTCATTTAAGTGCCGCTAAGTACTTCATGGACACGTTCCTGCTGATTTATCTTTCGAGAAGCTTGTTTATTTTTCAATCTATAGTTTTTGATATATTGAACATTTTTTTGCAGAGCTTTGCTTCCAAGCCTCGTGTATTTGCCTCTGTTAAGTACACTCGCAGTACAAAGCCAAATGACGCTATGTACTTATGGTTAGAGAACGTCAACTCTGGAGGATTTGAAGTGTGCTTAAGGGAATTCTTGCCCTTTGATGGAAAACACCAAGATGCAGTTGTGGTAAGTGAAGAAAAATGTCCGAGAAACTATAGTATTGATGAAAACAAACAAACAAACAAACAAAAAAAGTTGACTTTGCCACACTTCGGCAGCCCGGAGACCCAATTAACCAAAACGTTTTTGACGCAATTAAGGTCAGTGTCGTGTCTCACGTGTCTCATGCAGTCATTTCTTGTTAAAGGAAATGTGGTTCGAAACCTGACGCAACTCGTCTTGTAAAGAAAAGGGTAGCAAATTAAACATTATTTTCTTGTCCACAGGACTGGTTTGCATTCACTGGAAATGGGAGTCAACTTAATTTCACAATAATTGGGGAAGAAATCTTTCCAAACAGTGGAAATCCATCGGCCAAAAACAACTACGGCTTCTGTCAGGTGAAAACTTTAGTTCTAACAAGAACATTTAGCAAGCCAAAGAACACTGATTTTTTAGTGGTTAAGTTCACACTAAAGAAAACTTAAAATACAGTAAACCCAAGCTTACCAGGCCATGCTAATCGACATTGTATTCAAAATGGCAATTCCCAGATGAGTGCGACATGTTTATCTCGCGATTTTGATGTTGGCATATTTCACGATTCTTAAATTTCGTGACTTTGCGAGAATTTTATATTTTGAATCTCTTCAATTTCGCGTTGTAGACAGTGGGCGAATATTAGAAGTGGGGACTTTACAGAAGATGGGCAAAAATAGAGGGAGAAGTGAGCACGTTCAGATCCATTTACTAACTTACATGACTTTTTTTACCTATTTCCAGGAAGTGCCTTTCAATACGACCTTTTACAAATCGCCAATTGTGATTCTTTCCGTAAATCATGAGTATAATCTTAAGGTCAAGGGAAGTCGTCCTCCAGAGAATAATATAATATCAGCCTGGCTAGAGGTAGGTTTGCTTTTTCATTCTAACCTGAGAAAACAGCCGGCCCGACATTTCGCGCGACGCCACCACTAGTTTTCCCACAAAATGAGGAAAACCCCGAAAACCCCGTTTCACGACGCAATTACTGGCTTTCCCGTGAAAAGACGTCTGTGGAACGAGTGTAGAAATTCCATACTGATGACGTGTACTTCCCAGATCAAGATAGTGCTTCTGATTGGTCATGCTGCAAAATAAATTTTCTTTAACCACTCAAAAGCACTGTATGCCCAGATCTGCGTAGTGACACATCATCAGTACGCAATTTCAGCGCTCGTTCCTCAGACGTCTTTTCACGGAAAAGCCAGTAATTGCGTCATGAAACAGGGTTTTCCTCACTGGGTTATTTTCTTGATGGTCACTTAAGGTTAATGATAATGAACAGGGATTTTTTCAGTGCTTTGCTACATTATTCTATTCAATTGTTTGCTTGAACTCTCACGACACCTTTGAGACCCAAAAGCCCATATCCCTTGTTCAATCAGGGGAGAGAAGAAATCCGTTTATTCTAGTAAATTTGTAAAAGGACTGTGAAAACTGTGAAAAAACCATAAGAAAACAATAATTTGGATCTGATCCATGAATTTCATGACTTAAAGGTATCGTCGTAGAAATCAAGAAGATATTATGGATTTTCTAGTAACTGATGAGTGCTATCACATTTTGCTGTAGGAAGTTGGATTAGAATCTATGAAGGTCTGCGTTAAAGACCTCAGTGGATTAGGATCGAGTCATGATCCCTTGATTGTCAGCTACGCTGTTACTGGAGGTTGTTTATAATTTTCCTATTGTAATGATCACTATTTCTAGCAAGAACTATTGTTATTTTTATTATCATTATTACTATTATTTTTATTGATACCTTTTAGAAGTTCTTATATGCAGGAATACATTTCATGACATAATTAAAGAAACACTGGAGTAAAAACACTGATATACCTTATTCATGTTACACTCTATCTTTGCACGAACTTTAAGACTGATCATTGATGGGATAAGAGCAATTAGAGGGCACACAAGTAATAAAATTGCCAATACTAGTAATCGAGTAATCGCGGTCGGGTTTGTTTATTCCCTCAAAAAAAAAAAAAAAAAAAGACGACCATTTTTGTCACGCAAAATGCAAATGTAAACTTTGACAAGTTTTACGTCACAATTCCTTGCTGTGAAGATTTCTACTGTCGCGTACTGTATTCAAAATCACTTCCACTCATATTTTGCCATTTTCGTTTTTAAGGTCAAAACGTCTTAATTTTCTATAGTGTAGATAAAGCAAACTCGACTGCATTCTTTTATTTACTGATTTTATCTCTTGCTTGCCCCCTGATAAACCACGTAACATTGCTTTAATTTATTCCACCAGTCCGAAGCACGTGCAGAGATGGCGGGTATCGTTAATAAGGTCTACTAAGGATAAAAAAAAAAGAACATTAGTAGAGGTACCTACAAGCAAACATGTTACTACTACTGAACAGTAACTTAGTTTTAATTGAAATATGAAAAATATATTAGACATTTATGTTTTTTTCCAAATGGATAACTACTCAATATTATGTTTCTTCTTTCTTGGTACAGACCTTAATCCTTGCCTTAATGTGCATTGCCCACGATTTGGAGTCTGCAGGACCTACAGTCCGCATGACGCTCGCTGTGAGTGCGACGACCAATGCCCCTCATATAAAGATCCAGTGTGCACTGCAAACGGAACAACTTACGACAACCGATGCTGGCGTAAGTTAAGCTATTGCAGAGGACTTGAAAATAATCTGGTTTATCACCCTGGAAGCTGTGAAGGTATAACGAAAAATAATTTCAACGATTTGTTTTGGCTGTATTTGCCACATAAAATACTCTGGGAGTTAAGCTCTCGATGGCTTAGAATTATAGCTGTTAACGTTGGCTCAAAATTGATTGGCTTCAAGCTATGATGTTTATGACTTTTCGTTACTTTTAAGCTCGCTTTTAGCTCCTCACGCAGGCTAAACAACAATAGACAGCTGTAACAAGCTACTTCGTCTCTCTGCTTTGGCAAACAAACATATAGCAGCCCAGACTATAGTCGATGTTTGATCTGTGTAAGATCTTTTATTCTCTTTTGTCTTGCAATTTAGTTTTTATCGCGTAAAATTAGTTTTTCACAAATTTGCTCGCTGCAAATATTGTGCAAGAAAGTGCAAAAGAGGAGGAAATCAAAGACAAAGGTAGTAAATATCGCATTTACATACCAGTTTACATAGAGTTGCATAATTAAAGGCAAATGCAGTATTTATTATCTTTGCCATTGATTTCATCCTCTTTTGCACTTTTTTTGTACCTTATTAGCACTGAGTGAATTTGCTGAAAATCAAATATTTCCCGCAGTGGCGCGGGCTCCAATATACTGGTATATGTTTATCTTTATACAGGCATATGTTTATATTGGGCACTGAAACCAGCACGCAATATTAAGCAGCCACTATACACTTCCTTGTTGAAAGGTAGCCGACATTACAAGTTATAGCCTAGTTTTAGTTCCATTTCCACGCTTTTTTATCACCACCCTTCGCCACTTAGAGTTGCACTACAACGCATGCTAGGGAAGCTACGTAAGCGATAATGCTTAAAGAGCACAGTGATGCTTCCTTATAAAGTAATTAATTTATTACAAAACAGGTTTTCCGATTGTTCGGGGCCGTGTAGATCTGCTACAGGTTCCAAAATGGTCAGATTCAAACTGTCAGACAGTCACATTTCCTCCATACCGGTTTTATCCGGATAAACAAGTTCATGTTCTAATAACCGTCAATCACATGAAGCTGAATGACTCTGTGACAGTCCACGACGCTGTTACTTCATGGACAGAAAGTATCAACACAAAAAACTTCACCGTCTGTGTCATGCAAACCGGGAGGAAAGAAGAAGGCGCGAATCCATTTGCCACCATTGATTGGGTAGCTTATCAAGGAGCACCACCCGAAGGCTTGACGGGAACGGTTGAGTTGCAGAAATGGTGGTCTGGTACCAACTGCGCAGATGTAACCTTTCCTACGGTGAGATGGGAATGTACATACTAAATTAAATAATTGATGCAAGTTCAATTGAGGTCTCCATGACGAATGTTAGACTTTCATTCATGTGACATCTTTAATCCATGTCTTGAAAAAAAAAAAACAACAACAACAACAACAACACCAAAAACAGCAAAAAGCAAAACAAATAAATAGTAAATAATTGGAAAATTGAGTCTTGTGACCCTTATCCTAAACATGACAGATTTAATCACGACTGGTCTGGGTAACAAAAGAAGAAAAACATCAAGAGCGAAACTGTGAAGGAGAGACCTCCTTAACATCCATTTCAACAAAATGAAGCGCTAATCTGATACAAGGAAGCAGCTTATAACAACAACAACAACAACAAAAAAACACAAAATATTTGAATTAACTGAATGTGGAAAGACAAGAATTCACATCTTAAGTTAAAGAACATATTAAAACTTTCCTTGAACTAGAAGAATGAGACACAAAGGTAACAAAAAATAATCGATCATTACGAGGTAACTGGGGAGATGATTGCTAGATCCTCTAAAAAGTTGTGACCGACTTAGCGACTTAGTTAACAAGACAACATTAGGTAACAAGTAAGAATGGGAACGTACTTAGTGGTTAGTTTCAAGTAATTTTGCAGCTATATTTAAAAAAAAGCTGTTTTGATTGTTGTTATTGCTTTTTCTTCAGGGCAAGTTTGCCGAGGCGCCAATAGTCCTTGTGACGTCAGAGCACCTGAGGACTGGTAAAGAGTATGATGCTGCTCTCATTTGGATTGAAGACGTAACAAAGGACTCAGTTAAAGTCTGTCTTCGTGAAATGCAAAACTTTGACGGTAGACACGAAGATATCACTGTGGTACGTTCTTAGTCAGATTTTAAAAAACTGGAACGCGACTGTCCACAAAATTTGTGAGGAATGCTCGCCTGGTTTTGTTAAAAATAACAGCGTTAAGAGGAAAAAGCATTGCTAATTAAAAATTGTCCGGTCGATCGCGAGTGATGATCAGTCAAACGAAAGGCAATGCAGAAAGAAAAACATAAAAAGAAACGGAAATAATAATAATAATAACAATAATAATACTAATGAATAATAATAATAATAATAATAATAATAATAATAAGAAGAAGAAATGAATTGAATAGCATTACGGGCGGTGAATTTTAAATAGCACACAAATTGGTCTTCCTTGTCCCCATGCCTCCCTTCACGCTCTTACGTGATTCGCCTGATGTCTTAAACAATGTGGATTTGCATCCTTTTCTTGACTCTTTGCGCTCTTTGTTATGTCACAAATTCATAGAGTTCAAAATACTTAGATTCAAAGGGGCCTAAAAATGCTGAGTTTATTTAAATTTTTTGTTGGTGTAATACGATTCTGTCACAAGATGGGTGGCATCACTTTTGTTTTTACCTCTTTTCACAGAACTGGTTTGCCTTCTCTAAACTGCACAAGCCTCTTTTCACCGAACATGGTGTCATAAATTTTCCAAATGCGAACCCACCTTTGGATAAAATGAACAATGCTTATTGCCAGGTGAGAAAAGAATTCTTTGCAAAAGCAGTGAGTAGCATGCTATTCACAGCATTTTCCCTCACAGATATATCGCTTACTTACATCACTGTTTATATTTTGAAAACACTTTTAGTCATATACACTTTACGCAATAGAGATCAAAGTGACTAGAAAAGTAAAGAAGCTGGTCCACTAAACAATACTTTAAGACAAGAGGTCAAAAACTACAGACTGATAACGTCCCTCTTAAACATCGACAAAGTGTTTGAGCAACTGCAAAGTAAACAGGTGACTGTGAAACTCGACCACATCTTTTCTAGCCTAAGCAATGCTTACAGAAAGGGACACAGCTGTGAGACCACTCTACTACGTCTGAATGAGGACTGGAAGCTAGCAATAGACAGAAAAGAGCTAGTATGTATTCTATCGACTGATATGAGTAAAGCGTTTGACTCTCTCAGCCACTTGCCGACACTAACAAAGCTTGAAGCATACGGTTTTGAGTGCTCAGCGTTGGACCTCACGCGATCATTCTTTAACAACCGCCAAAATGCTCAACCCCCTACTCTGGAACGTATTTCAGAATGACCTGCCCTGCTCCATAACTACCGCTAAACTTTCGATCTATGCGGACGACCACCAGTTGTACACCTCAGGAACTAATTTTACAGCTGTAGGGGAAGCCTTAGAGCAGGAAGATCAACTTGCCGGGTCTTGGTATCGTGATAATTTTCTACTCCCAAATCCTGACAAATTCCAGGCGATGATCCTTTATAATAGAAATATTGACATTGAAGGCTAATACACTGATATAAGCATAGATGGTAGGGTCATTACAAACATAGATTACATCAAACTACTTGGCGTCCACATCGATTGCAGAACGAACTTCAGTGGTCATTTTAGCGAACTGTGTAAGAAAGAGTCAGTAAGAAAGTAGGGATCCTAATGCGCCTGCGCAATCTTGATCCCTGCACAGCTGTAAGTCTTCTATAAGTCTTCCATCCTGCCTTACCTTACCTACTGCCAGCTGGTATGGCACTTCTGTAAGGCCTCCAACAGGAGGAAAATAGAACGTCTTCAAGAATGTGCCTTAAGAGCGGTATACAGAACTAAGTCTGCCTCTTACCCGACACTACTAAAATATCAGGACTACCCACGTTGCAAAATGGTAGATTGCAGGATATAGCAATACTTATGAACTCAAGAACAACCTCGCCCCTACCGACTTAGCAGAACTTTTTAATTTAAATGATTCGAGGTATTCTCTGCGAAACAAGGACTTTCATTTACATACCAGATTCAATATTGTAACCTACGGCAAACATTCATTTCGTTACTTTGGACCTTTACTATGGAAGAGACTAAACAACAAGGTCAAACAATCACGCCTAGTCTTCAGTCTTTCAGGAACGCTATCAGAAATTTAGATATTTCTGGTATTTTTTATTTTTTTTTTATTAGCTTCGCCCAAAAAAAAAACACAAGCAAACAAACAAACAAACAGAAAGAACGTTGGCAGGGACACCGCAACAGCTGTGGCCAATTACAGTGGGTCAAGATACTAATAAAAAAATCAAAGTAAGAAATATTAGAAAACACAGCGATACAAGAAAAACTACAACTACATACAACAAGTTATTGGAGGAGACAAAGGAAGAGCACTGTTACATTTTAAACAGATAGACTTGAACGAACGTGGATCTTCACAACCATAAGAAACAGCTAACGCGGACTTATAATAATTGAAAATAACCGATTTAAAGGAAGCTAACGTCGATGAGCTCAAATCTATTTCATCCAATAAAACATTTCCAAAATTCCACTAGTTCTAATGAGAAAGAATTTCTGGTACGTAGGTAGTTTTACATTTGTTAATTATGTATTTATTAACATTGCTGGTTGAGGATTAGTGCGTCTACCGTATTTGCGAACTTCAGGTAGGACAGAGGAGTTCACGTTCAAGACCGTGTGTCAATTTGAAAAACAAGGTTAGATCTAAAAGTTCATGCCAGTAACAAATAGGTATTAGATTAAGAGTTTGGAAACGAGACTTATAACTTATATTAAAAGGCAGTTTTAACATAAACTTAGTCGTTGGTCTTTGGACACGCTCAAGCTTGACAATGAATTCGATGGACTGCGGGGCCCAAATTTGGGTGGCGTACCCCAAATCTGGGCTAACTAGGGCTACAATTGTAGGTATAGCGTTCGTCTTACGTCGGTTCTAAGAGTGAACCTCGTGTTCCTCTTTAAGTATCCAAGTAGTTTATGAGCACGCAAAGATTGTTCGTTTAGTTGTTTGTACCATGTCAGATCCTTACTAATCCATTCGCACAGATCTTTTTCTGCAACATATAATTCAAGTGCGGTGTTGTTGAGTTTGTATGAGGATAAGATCGGCCTTGTTTTCCTTGTTATGTGCTGCGCCTTATACTTAGCTTCGTTAAAAAGGAGACCGGATGATTGAGACCAAGTTGCAAGCTTACCAAGGTCTTTCTGGAGAGAAGAGGCATCCCCCAAAGTCTTGATCTCTTTGAATATTTTTGTGTCGTCAGCGAACATCAATACTCGACTAATAGAACTGATGACTTTGAAAAGGTCGTTGGCGTATAAGAGGAAGAGGGCTGGTCCAGAGGTAACAGGAAGATCCTCTGAAGTGGCGCCGAGTACCGTAACGCGTTGGCGTCGACCTGACAGGTAAGAGCAGAACCAGTTAAGCTGGTGCCACCGAAACCGGCCTGGATTAGCTTATGGACGAGGCACCTGTGACTGACTTTGTCGAAAGCTTTAGACATATCAAAGTAGATGGTGTCAACCTGGCTGCCACTATCTAAATTAGTGAACCAATGTGATCAACAGCCTCAAGCAGGTTGGTGACGCACGATCTTCCAGTACAAAAACCATGTTGTTTAGGTAAAATTACATGGTACAGGTGGTCCTTGATGCTATTCAACACACAGCGCTTGGACACTATTGGGAGTAGAGAGATGGGGCGGTAATTTTCCTCGTGGTCTTTTGCACCCTTTTTGTGGACACGCACGACGTTAGCTAATTTCCAGTCACTCGGGAGAGACCCTAGTTGCAGTGATTTGTTGAAGATCTTACATAAGGAAGGAACAATCGCTGAGGCAGTCTGTTTGAGCAATTTAGCAGGGATTTGGTCCGGCCCTGTGGCTTTACCGACTTCTAGTGCTTTGAGTGCAGCTAGAAACTTGGACTCATTGAGAGTTAGATCGGATATAACAGTGTCCGAACGTATGCACGCTGTCTTCTCCACTGCGCTGTCGATAGTAAATACAGAGGCAAAAAACCTGTTAAACAGGTCAGCTATTCCCGCAGGTGTATCAGCACTTAATCTTGAAGGGTTTTGTGACTGGTCAGCGGGAGAGTCTGGGACGGTTACCATGAAGACATGGTCTGGGATGGGATGAGATTTAGAGTTAAGCTTCAAATTGACCATAAGTGCTTGGGATTGAATCTAAAGCCAGTGCCAATGGAGTCGTAAAAGCGATCACGGCTTTCGCGAAGCAGTTTCTTGACTTGCGTCCGCAGAGAATTAAATTTAACCGTCAGGCCGGCGTTCGGATGTGATTTAAGTTTTTGGCGAACTGAGTTCTTTTTCTTGATTAGTTTTAAAATGTTACTATCTATACAAGGAACCGGGTTACGGCCTTTCAGTCTCTTCGATGCTACGAAAGTCCTTGACAGCAGCTAATAATAAGTCCTTCCAGCACCGCCCGTCATCATCTATATTTTTATGGCCCACAATAGAAGAAAGATTGATTGCCGAGAGAGCTTCACGCAAACCATCAAAATCGCCAATTGCGTAGTCGTAGTCGTAGACAAATTTGCGCGGGTGTGAGGACGCATTAACAAAAGAATTGTACTCAAACAGGACTACACAATGATCCGTAAAAACACCGGCTTTACCAGGTGACAACTTTGGTGTGTTCTGGGGCACTTCTTATCACTAGATCAAGAATGTTACTACCGCGAGTCGGTGTGTGGTTAGTTTTCGTTAAGAAGTGGTCACGTAACGTCTCGATAAATGGCAGTTCGTTAGCACCTAAAGCGCTATCCACGGAGTCCCAGAATAATAATGTAATCTTCTGATCAAATTTAGCACAAAATAACTGTGACTGTTATGACCTTTGCAGATCCTAATTTTATGATTTTAAGATTTTTAAGATTCAAATATGTATTATTATGAATTACTATGTATTTTAGATTAGTGTGCCCAATTAGAATATATCATTATAATTAGTATTATCATAGATTATTATTATTATTATGTAATTTTAAATACGTGTCCCCAATTAACCATATACGTTTGACACTTAAATAAAGTTCTTATATCTTATTATATTGTTATAAGACATATCAAAATATCAAAATGGCAGCTTGTTCTGTTAAAATGATTAATCGCAAATATTGCTTGTTCAGTTGGGACTTCAAAAATAAACACATTGACGGGAACTGAAGCTTGAAGTGATTAAGGAACAGTGTTAAACGTTTTACGTTTCTCTTCCATGGCAGTTCGTTTCATTGACGAGAGCTTATAACTCGACTCCAACAGTTCTTGTCTCAGCCAATCACAGCACGACGGCAACTGGGAATTCAGCACCAAATCACAACGGAATTACAACTTGGATCGAGGTAAAGTTTTCCGTAATTGGGGGGGATTGTGGGGATGTATCAAGGCAAACAAACTTCAAACCAAAATTCCAAGAAAGATATAACTGAACAGAGAAGCACGCTTGGTTGAGGCGATGTATTGGTCGATAATAGGTGTGGCGCAAAAATGTGTCGAGTGAAGTTGAGAATAATAATCGAATACGATTATGGTGTCGGTACAAAAAAATTATATCTTTAAATTATCAGCAGGGGCCGCGTGCGGTGGTCTCGAACTTCAGATCTGATTCTGCGGTTTTAAACGATACTTTAGAGCTCTTTCCTTGGACACGAAACTTTGCTCCCATCATTCATCAACAGGGATATTTAGCTCCGTCCTTCTGGGCCTCATAGCTCATTTGTGCCACTGCCTTGCCCCTTATTAGGGTAAAAAGGATATTTTGGATAAAATTTCGAACATTAATTCACCATATATTTTTTTATACCTTTGTTATTTCTGAAGAGTTCTTTAATTACTTTCATCAAACCACATTGTTAATTCACGGCGAATCTTCGCATCTCTACGTTACATAAGAAGACGTAGGAGAACGTTTTAAAAATATTCTGGTATTCTCTTCCCGTTAATTCAGTTGTTTATGACTACAATTTTAGCTGTACTAAATTACGTTGAGTGCTTATTATTTTTTTTCAGAACATGAATACCTCTGGATTCAGAGCGTGTGTCAAGGAATTATACGGGACCAGATATGACCCCTTGTCCGTCAGTTATGCCGTGCTCACAGGTCTGTAATATTACTGAGTTCATTTATGAAGTAGTTTTTAGCAAATGAAAAAAGAAACTTTATTTGTTACCGGATTCATCTGGAAATACTTTGGAAATGCCGTAAACTAATAACACAAAGCAAGTTGATGGTTTTGCAAGTCATGGCGGAGTCAAGAGAGTGTACCTGTTGACATAAAAAAAGATTCTTGAAATTCTTTCAAGTTATAATTTTCCTACCCCTTGAAGAATTTCACCGTTTAATTAAAAGTTTTCTTAAAGAATGAATAACGAGGATGAAAGACCTTGCTAGAAATTAGAAGCACCATGCTTAAAACAATCGTTTGAATTTTTTGTTTCTTTAAAATAGTACAGTCTGTACATAAAAGTTCGATATATTTTATCTCTATGCAAGTGGTATATCCCTGTCGCTAGTCTTCTATCCAATAAATCCAATAATATCATATTAGTACCTTGAAACCATTAAGCTTTGGAAAACATTTTCTCATCACACTCCTAACAGTACTGCGAGTGACATGCTGCTAAGGATTTATCAATGCGGCAGTTTATTTGAATGAATATATTTTTGACGCTTACGTTTATCTGTATTTCGCAGACATCTGTGAACCTGGCTGGAACTATTTCAACGGCTTTTGCTATTTCACAAGTAAGACTTGTCAAAATTGGACCACAGCACTGGATAAATGCCGACAAGAAAACTCAGTTCTTGTTGATGTCCAAAATAACGAAGAAAATGTGTTTTTACAGCATCTACACAATGGAGCAAAATCCTGGCTGGGATTGAATGATATTTTCACAGAGGGCTCCTTTACTTGGGCAGATCCTGGTACTGGGAACTTTACAGCTTGGGCTAAAAACCAACCGAACAATTTTCGGGATGAAGACTGTGTGCATACACTTGGTGTTGAATATAAATATGAATGGAATGACGTGAAATGCAGTGACTGTCATCAGTATACTTGTAAGAAAGGTAAGATATGATGTATAAGTTTAGGAATGCATAAGATAGAAGAAAGTCTACTTAACAAAACGCATTGTGATGTGTTAATCGTGATTAATATATAGTTTTTTTTTTCATTTTGAACAGATCTGAATGAATGCAGTAGGGACAAGTATTACTGCCATCAGGTCGCCAGCTGCACAAATTATCGTGGTTCATTTACTTGCACTTGTGATCAAGGCTACTTTGGAGACGGCTTTGAGTGCGCAAGTATGATCAGATATGAAATTGCAGCACTGCATGTTAATGATGAACAGGAAGTTGATTTATAGTAATCTATTCTCACTGGAGCCATCAGCAAACAATGCCCATAATCCCAATAATATATGGGAGACCCAGCCGGAGACGGTAGGAGCGGGGAGCTCCTGGTAAACAGATAGTTCTTCAATGCGGAGAAATGGGTGGGGCGTGTAAAGAAGTGTACGAAACACCGAAAAGACTGAGAAGGCTATTAATTGCGAAGGGAAACTAGCGTTATACAAGAAACCCACCATGTACAAAAAAGGTATAGGATAGCCACGGGCTATACGCGGCGCGCTAGTATCACTCTCTTTTATTGCTGAGTTCTTATGTTTTCAATGGCCATCATTCAGTAGCTTCTCCTGCTTACATGCAACGTCTAAATTTTCGAGTGTCTTTTTATGATTTCCCAAACTCCCATTCTAAACGACACGCTTTGGAGAAGAGTAGCTGAGCAGGCGGCATGGTTACCTCCTCCTTCTTACGAGGCTAAAGTTTGCTTTTTAATTCGGTGGCTTGGTTAATATTTTGCATATTCGGCCTTATTATTACCCCTAGTTTTAGACTCTTGTTCTGAGGGAAGTAATTCGAGGGTTGATAGTATTGTCTTGCAAGGTAAGAATCCGATTCGCACTGAAAAAGAGCTTTTAAATTCCCGGGTCCGTTCCTTCACTTTCACTATTAACCGCCGCCCAATTAGCTCAATTGGATAAGCGCCGGTCTGCCAACCGGGAGGCCACCAACTCAGGAGTCTTTAAATTACTGAGGAGAAATTGTTTCCTCTGAAAAGACATCTGCAAACGGTTAAACTTTTTAGTTTTCTCAGATAAGGGCGATAAACCGTAGGCCCCGTCTCATAACCGTTGCACGTACATTATTTTGGGACGTTAAAGAACTCACGCTCTGTTCGTAAATAGCAGGGGACCTGTTCTTCGGTGTTGTGGTCTATCTCCCATGGTGGGCGGGACTGTTATAGGCCTTCGGGTAATAGGCGCTGCACCCTGTTGCGGTGACCCTGCCCAGAAGTAGTGAACCAAAGGAAATAAATTAGTGATAACTTTGTCTCTAACTTTTGTAGGGGGTTTGAAACAGTCTACTATTGTGGGGAATGATGCTAACTACTTGCAATATTTAAGCACCTGGCTCAAACCAGTTGCTCAGAGCAAATATTCACAATGGAAGCGCTGTTGGCGTGCGTCCGTGGACGGTTGGGCTGCCAGTACTTTTCATAGCCGTTGTGACAACAAAGGACCAACTGTAACAATCATAAGAGTCGGCGGGAAATACATATTTGGAGGCTACACTAGCCTCTCATGGGGTAAGAGGTTTGGTTTTTCTAAGACTGGACATTCTAAAATTGTCTAAGGAAGTATTTGAAGTAGATAATGTTATTACCACGAAAAGGACTAAAAAGAGTGCATTCACGCTGTTTCAAACTTCATCGCCCTTATTCTTTTTCGGTCAATTCGCCAAATGCAGGAGAATTATTCTGGGTTTAAATTCGAAAGGTTTCTACCAAATATTAGAACAAGAAAATCGTTGTCTTGTGTTCACGTACCCCATAAAACTAAAACTGGGACGTTTTACGTCGTATTCGTGCAGCGAATTCGCCGACAATTAAATTCTGTATTGACGTATTTTCTATCCGGAGTTGTTATGTTTAAAGTGTTTTTTAGGCAAAGTATTCCACTCAAGTGTCGTAGTAGTTTAAAAAATCAGTGAAAATGACTCGAAGGCGATTGTGAATTGATGAAGGCTTAAATTCCTAAGGCTTCCCTTTCCGGCTCTTAAAACTGAAATGAAAACTTTATGTAAAAAGTGAAAATTAGGTAGGGAAAAATTATGACTTCTAATAAAGTCTTTTCTTGAAAAATAAACTAAGAGAGCATTTTGATCAAAGCTACGTATACTGATCTCAACCTAGATAATAACATGAAATCTTTCTACGTCTCCTGTTTTTTTATCTCACCAATTGTATGACGCACACTTAATTCTATTTTAGCGCACAGCCAGTCTATGCAGTCGATGCCCAGGCACTACCACGATTTTAAATGTTCTTTTTTCAAACTATTTTTTTAAAATTCATTTTAAATCTTTTAAATACATTTTGTACCTCTTTCATTTAGAGTCTCATCCTATCTTTTATAGAGTTTTTATTGTAATTGTATATTGTAAGTAATTTTATCCTTATCTTTCATTTTAGTTCTACATCGTAATCATTTTCACACGGTCCCTCAAGAATTGAGCTTTAAGTGTTTAGAGTTTAAGTAAAAGAAATGATGATTAAGATGTTGATGGTGATGATAATGATAATGGATTATGAGTAAAAAGCTTCAATCTGTATAAATCGGTGTGTTTAAAAAAGCTGCCCAAAGATCGAGGATACAATTAACCAACATTATTATTCACTCAAAATATTTCTCCGTTTCTGATTGGCTAAAACCACACGCATAACTCACCATAACCAGCTCCTGTTGACCAAATTTGGGAGAATTTTGCGATTAATCAACCGGTGACGTCAAAAGTGCGGGACCTTTGCAGGTTAATGCACCTTTAACCGAGAAGACGTGGGGACGAGGTTGAGTTGTTTTTGTTGTGAAAAGAAAAAACAGTCGGCAGAACATTTTACTATTTTCACGACGAACTATTGTCTAAAAAAAGCAAGAAGACAACCCGACGAATAACATCTCCTATTTGGAGTGTATTTGCAGACCTGAACAGCCCTTTAACTTCTAAACATGCACTATCGAGGTGAACTTAACATCGACGAAGGTAAGCATGTTTTAGCTTGTTTTTAAAATAGGAATTATTTGGAATGAACATTAAAGCAATTAATGAATTCGGCTTTCGCTGGATATATAACAATTATTCACCGAAGTGGAGGAGGCTAGTTGTAAAATAGTGAGATAATTGAGCACAAAAATGATTTTTAACTCATTTACTGTTGCCAACGATTACAATTTTCACGCAATGACAGAACGGCCGCGGTCGTCGCTTTTTCTTGCCGACAAATAAAACTTTTTAAGGCATTTGTTTAGCTCTTACGGGGAAATTTATTTAAAAGGAGTTGTGAATTATTTTTGTATTTAAAATCATTCTGTAAAAAATATTATTAAATTTAGTTTTGAACTTACTTACGAACAAGTCAACAAGTCAGAAGTGGCAAGGAGACCTAACAGAAACTATAGGAGCTTATGAGAGGTTAGGCCTCCTCGAACTACGGGTTAGAGCTGTTTAACATCAATTAAAGAAAATATGGCGAAGAGTCGAAGATGGAAAGATTTATGAACTGTTTTCATATTTACTCACTAATTTAATCGTCAGTTTTTTTCTTAAAAGAGGAAAGGGAATGAGAGTTGATGACCTCGTTGTCAAGTGAATTAAAAAACTTATGCCCTTGAAAAAAGGGCGAGAGCTTGTTAGTGTTTGTACGACAATACGGTAGACGGTAGGCCTGAATATTTACCGATAAATTCAAGGCAAAAAGACAAAGATTTACCTGTTAAAACTTCCAAACCGAACTTCGTCATCTTCTTCGTTTGTTTCGGGAACAGCTTACTTCATTAATTGTCAAATTTCTTTGTTTGTTACGCCAGCAAAACGGGAAGGCATTTTGCACGCAACTTACGAGAGTTTGGCGTCGCTCGCTCGGAGGAACTGGAGGTGAATCAGTGAATAGCATTGGATATTCACTGATTGAGTAGCCAATCAGAGCGCGCGAAAAACACTACCCACTGTTTTAGTTATTCTAAAAGGAATTATGCAGATCTCTGGGGGTGTTATCCACCTCGGCTGATAACACCCTCTTCGATCTGCATAATTCTTCAGAATTCTTCTCAGCCTCATTCATTAATTGCTAAACATACAGAATGAGGGCTACTTTAGTGTTAACTATTACAAGTGTGTATCTCTTCTTTCACCCATTCAAGTTTCCATTGCACATATTATTTCATGTACTTTGTCACCAAAAAGCAAAACCGTACCCTAGCGTTTTTAAACTGTAGCTTAACTATAGACTACGACCAAGACAGCAGGGGGTAGTTCGGAAGGTAATTTCGAAGTACAGTGTAACCTCGGCATAACGGAGTACCAAGAAACCGGCAGAATTTGTTCGCTATATAATGAGGTTTCGTTTTATCGAGATTCTTTTCCATATATTTTACTATAACTAGGGTAAAGAAAATCGTTAGTCACATCAAGGTATTAAACATACAGAGGTTTGTTATATCGAGGTTCCACTCGGCTGTAGTAAACAAAAATTAAACAATTCAAGCCTTTATATCGGGGTGCCGACAGCTTAATACTATTGTGCAATTCATCGCACTTTTCAATTTTTTTTGTTTTTAGCTTTTCAAATAAGTACCAGTTTGAATTCTTCCTTCCAAAAGTAAATACTTAAGTAAGAATATATTTAGTATTTAAAACGCACTTTTCTCAAGACTGACATCTTTGCTACTTAAAAGGGAGTTAATTATTACTAGTAGTATCAGATATTTTCTTGTCTGTATGAATTCAAATTTTTAAACAAAGTGTGTGCGTTGATAATCCTTTTCATTTCTTAATTTCCCAACAGGTTATAGCAGTTGCCAAGGGTATCGATATGATTCGCAAGCATTTATTTTCTCGCTTGTTAACAAGCCAGGATGGGCACCTGTGAAACTGCCTCAGACAGGGCAGTATAGTTTTTACAGATATTCCATTCACGACTGTTCGTCTTATGGACCTACTTTCGGTGGAGGCAACGACATTTACATTTGCGACTACGCGTCATCCAGTGGCACTTCCTCTACTTACCCTGGCCATACTTACAGCGCACCAAGTGGGTACAGCTATGGAAGCACCTTCGCCTATACATTCCTGCACGGTCAAAGTAATACCTATTATTTTACACCAGACGAGGTAGAAACATTTTACGAAACAACCTAAGAAGCGTGGCATCCTCCTAGTCTGATTTGCAAAACACTCACCTGTTATGTTTTTTTTAATAATGAGCTGTCTGGTCAGATTTGGAGTAATATCAAGCTTTACGTTATTTTCTTTTTGTGCTTCACCCGGCTTCCTTGAACACAATAGAGTACTTAATGATTTCAGAAGCATATAACCAATTCATTTCGGCAAATCGTGACTAAGGAAACCAATTTTTGGGGGATACAATGAAGTACTACGAAGTTCAGGTCTGATATATAAACTGTATAATCTAAAAAAAAAAACGAAATAGTTGGAAAGCGATATATCTGTAGACGTAATTATTTAAGTTTAGCTTTGAATTTTACGTTAATGCATAGCCTAATTAACTACTCTTCATAATGATTGATTAATAGTTAAAAGGGATATCAACCCTTTTTTACTGTAATCATGTCCAAGTTGTTTAATTTTAGGATGAGCCGATTACAATTTAAAGTAATTGACTTCCATAAATTTATTAAAATATGCCTTGAAAGTATGGATTGTAACAGCGGGGAACGATAAAAATCCAGTTTGTAAGTGACTTGTTGTCTTACTTATGTCTTTTGTTGATGATTTGTTGAGTGGGTCACGGCTTAGGGGTTGTATCGTCTTTTTAATGGATTTCTTGATTTAAGTGCCGTATTTTGAAGAAAGCTATGCTTGAGATAAAGCCTCCCTTTATTTTTATTCGCATCAAGAGTCCTGTTTGGGTTTAGAGTCCAACCCCTGAAGTTCTGTTGCAACATGTCATTGGCCATCTTGTGTTTGACTTGTACAACCACGTAGGATTGTGTCTCAGCTGAACTTCCTGTCCAATTTGGAAAAAAAAAAATGGGTGAAAAAAATTATGAGGACGATCAAAATTGCCCAGTTTGACAGTCCAGTCCAATTTGGCTGTCAGAGGAATTTTTTGAATCCAGTTATTTCCGAATTGAACAGCGTGTAGTCCTGTTACATATACTAATTTTTGTTTTGGCCGATTGCCACATTATAAGTGGCCAAGATAAAAAAAAATAAATGTTTACTTTGTTTTGGTTTTGACCCCAACCAACCGCAACGCACGAAACCGATATCCAGATATGCTTATGTCCCGGACTGTATTTAACGTTTTTTTCTATATATCTCCACCTCTGAGCAGGATTAATTAAAACAACAGAATGACTCAGCTAGAATCTTTAACGATCGCGATGTCCGCCATTTTCCGATGACAAACTTTAAAAGATTTAAAACGTATGTGTTTGCTTTTTCGTTATTTTTCGATGCCCGAAGACTGTCAAGGAGCTGAACATACATATGTATAAACGTTTATTTTGAACGCCGGTCAACATTTAAACAACAAATATCACCATTCAGTGTTTTCTTGTTCTTCTTCAAAGTTTCAGTCACCTGACTGCTCGTACATTCTCCAGGACCGTTTGTACTTGCTACGCCACTACTGAGGGCGTTTTTCAATACAAATTTCATCAGTTTGATCAAACATCTTCCTTGTTAGATAGCCCCGACAAGAAACCAAAACCAAACAACAGCATTTGCTACCATAAAACTGACATTCACAGTTACAACAAGTTAAGACTCGCTAACGAACGAGACTTTTCTGGCGCGGTGTCAGAGGAACTTTGCGCTGATTGGCTAGTTTGTATTGCCCATTGTATTTCTGGCATTTGATTGTTTTAGACAAAGTGTCCTATTGTTTCTTAAATTGGACAGTTTGCTTATTTGTAAACGAAATTCCTATCCGAAACTATCCATAATTAATCCTTAATTCGACAGTTCGCTGAAATTAAAGGGTAATAGCTAGGCTGACAATATCGGATTAACTACCAGGCCCCAGTTGTTCAAAAGGTGGATAGTACTATCCACCGGATAAATCTCTATCCAGTGGATAGTGCAGTTTCCGTAATACTTATCCACTGGATAGAGATTTATCCAGTTTTTGAAAAACTGAAAACCAGAAACCAGCCAAGGAACAGAACGTTCCAGGAGGAGACAAGTTTTAAGCCAGAGGAACAAGCCATCGTTCCAAAAATGAACGGAAACGACAAAAGATCAGCACAAAAACAACAGTGTCAAGAATTGCTAATATCTTGCGGTTCATCTGTTCCCGTCGATGTTAATTTGACGAGAGTTGGCTGCCAGGTGCTATTCTATGGAGTGTTTCAGTTTGAATTTAATCGCAGCGTACTGATGAGGATGATAGCAATACCACGGGGTAGCAAAATAATAAATGAATGATAACGGAACCAATGATTCCAAAATTAAAGGTACAAACATGGAAGTCCGGCTTGAATGCGACTAAAGTGGTCATTTTGAATAACGGCACCTTGAAAACGATCGCAAAAATCCAAATGACGCCAATCAGAACCGGGCGATACGAAGAGTTATCATTCTCTTGAGTGGATAAAACACCAGGACATATCGATCCAAGGCAGTCACGAGCAAACTTCCAGTGGAGACTAAGACTGACATTTGACCAATAGACTGTAATAATCGGCAAAGCAGCTCGCCTGCGACATCCGTGATAAGCCACTGGTGACTATATGCAGTGTCGACAATGCGGGAACGGCATATACAGTGAGCAAAACATCAGCACAGGCCATGTTAAAGATGACGTAATTGCTTGGAGTCCTCGTTCTTTGATTAGCGTTTTTGTACATGACCGTGATTAACAAAGCGTTGCCGAGTATAGACAACAACATGGGAAAAAAGTTATTTTTATCCCCTTTACAAAGTCGCCTACTTGTGACCATCTCCTACGTTTGAGGCGCTTGTACTGTTCACAGATTCGATGGAAGGGCCAGGGATTTGGAAGCTCCTATACTAACCCATAATTCCGATTTTTTCCTTTACGAGGCCCCTAGGAGTGTTTTCTCTTCGCTTTAAGGCTTACCACGACTTACCACGTTTCAAGAGACTCCCAAACTGAGCTTGAAGCGATGAGCGTTTGATATTTCTTGTCTTATTAGTAATTATTATTCATTCACAATATTTCCCCGATTCTGATTGGCTAAAAGCACCCTCATAATTCACCATAACCAGTTACTGATGACCAAATTTGGAAGAATTTTGTGTTTAACGAGGAAATGACGTAAAAAATGCAGCGTTCTTGCAGGTTAATGCACCGTTAACCGAGAAGACCTGGGAACGAGGTTGAGTTGTTTTGGTTGTGAAAACAAAATGTGGCGGACATTTCACTCGTTTCAAGAGTAAGAACTATGTACAATTATAGCTAAAAACATGGCAAGAACAGCAAGAACACAACTCGAAGGGCGACATCTGCTATTTGAAGAATATTTGCGGAGCTGAACAGCCCTAAATGTGCACTATCGAAGGTGAACTTAACATCGATGGAGGTAAGCATGTTTTAGCTTTGTTTTTAAACTAGGAATTATTTTGAATGAATAATAAAACAATTATTGAATTCGGCTTTCGTATCATATGAAGAATTACGGAGATCTCGGAGCGTGTTGTCCGCCTCGGCCGAGAACACCCTCCTCGATCTCCATAATTCTTCATAAGGTACTCAGCCTCGTTCATTAATTGTTAAATATTTGGTCATCTGCTTTCGGATGAGTGGTCAATAACTCGCATTTTCATTAAAACCTAAACTCTTTGCTTTTATCCTCTTTGTCTCAATCGCCAATATTTGCTTAGCGCACCTTATTTCACGTGCCTCCTCTCAAGCTTATCCGTAATGTCAATTTTTCACTTTTTAAGAGGGCAATGCAATGATTGAAACTTCCAAGAGTTATCATGTTAATCTCACTAAAATAATTTAGACAGTTGCAACTGACGACGTCAATTACTTGTACGTATTTTATTACACACAGGCAAATTAATGCCCCAGTGTAGTTTGTAGGACACAGGCAAATTAATGCCCCAGTGTATTTGTTAAACACAGGCAAATTAATGGCCAGTGTATTTTTGTTAAACGCAGGCAAATTAATGCCCCAGTGTATTTGTTAAACACGGGCAAATTAATGCCCCAGTGTAGTTTGTAAGACACAGGCAAATTAATGCCCCAGTGTATTTGTTAAACACAGGCAAATTAATGCTCAGTGTATTTTTGTTAAACACAGGCAAATTAATGCCCCAGTTTATTTGTTAAACACAGGCAAATTAATGCCCCCGGGTATTTGTTAAACACAGGCAAATTCGAATGCCCCAGTGTATTTTGTTAAACACAGACAAATTAATGCCCCAGTGTATTTGGTTAAACACAGGCAAATTAATGCCCTAGTGTATTTAGTTAAACACAGGCAAATTAATGCTCCAGTGTATTTGGTTAAACACAGGCAAATTAATGCCCTAGTGTATTTAGTTAAACACAGGCAAATTAATGCTCCAGTGTATTTTGTTAAACACAGGCAAATTAATGCCCTAGTGTATTTGTTAAACACAGGCAAATTCGAATGCCCCCGTGTATTTGTTAAACACAGGCAAATTCGAATGCCCCAGTGTATTTTGTTAAACACAGGCAAATTAATGCCCCGCTGTATTTGGTTAAACAAAGGGAAATTAATGCCCCAGTGTATTTGGTTAAACACAAGGAAAATAATGCCCCAGTGTATTTGGTTAAACACAGGCAAATTAATGCCCTAGTGTATTTTGTTAAACACAGGCAAATTAATGCCCCAGTGTATTTGTTAGACATAGGCAAATAACGGTATTTGTAAGACACAGGCAAATTAAGAGAGTGTCTCTGTAAGAGCGGTCCGGTCGATTTTCCTTGAGACACAGATTTAGCTCATTTCTCGTGTGTTGTAAGACATTCATGTACCTATACTAAAACCACAATCCGTTTGATCGGATCTCTTTATTTTTCAGAGTTTTACGGAAATTAAATTTCACTCGACCGAAGGCCTGTCGTGACACTTTTCAAGACGTTAATTTGAGGCAACTTTGCCGGACAATTTACAACAAACTACGGGACTCAGCAAAAAACAAATACCACAGCCATGTATATTAACTCTATCTTATCCATCGAGGCGACTTTCGTGAACATCACGTTTCAATCAAGCAAACAGGAAGACTTGAACGACACCTTATCGGTTCGCTTAAGTCACACACGCGAAAACCGATCAAATTCAAGGTACATTTTTGAAAAAGTGAGGCGTTCTTAACTGATCCAACTAATATAGCTAGGAAGTAGGTGCCATAGAAAAGGTAACTACAGAAAAAAACTTTGCGGCCCGACCTTTACTAAAACTTTATAACTCCGTGAACTTACCTAATTTTCGGTAATCTCCAAGTTTTGCCGCCATTTTGAGGTACTTGTCAACATGAAGCGTAGCAGATATAAATCGAGCAGGTAGATCTAAAACAGTCAGAAATACGTACGAAAGCATTTAAATGAACTTCACGTTCAATTCAAGGGCCAAAATTTGAAATTGTTCGTTAAACCTACCATTCCTACATCCCCATGCGACCATTTCTTCCAACAATTCAAACACTACAACTATAGTGATCACTAGTCTTCGAATTTCCCTTGTCGATTCCACCGTAAGAAATAACCTGTGCCACCCAAGCTTCGACTCGAATGTGAAGTACGAATCAAACAACATAACTGCGTCATCTTCGAGGCCATATCACGCTGGTATTTTGATTTTCTGATCGACAAGAACGGTGATCCGGAGGTGATCGCCATGTTTACCTCATAAAGCTGACCGCTGACCAGCCGCTGGGTGAAAACAGTACGCCGCGGGATGGTGTGGGTGACGGACTTATCGTGATAAGATATTCGGATACACGCTAAAAAAGCTTTAGGACTCTCAGTCTAAACAGTGAAGGCATGCTTCGTGGTACAGACAACTTTTATTTTATTCTCATAACTTTTTCCTTTAAATTAGAACTGGTATTAATTAATAGAGTTATTTAAATATTTTTAACCGAGGTACCCATATGACTTTTTTGCTTGACCTCAGTGGTATAAAATAAGGTGTCTTTTCTTCAAGAACCTTTTATTTATGCGTTATTGCACGGAATGAACACTATACTTAGAAGGTTTGTTCTAAATCATTTTGCTGTTCCCAAGAATGTTTGCAAAATCACAGCTTTACACAAAGCTGACTCTAAAATATGATTTTCCTGTACTTTTTTTTTCATATGACAACGACAAAGAGTTTTATAAGTAAACCGATTTTTTGGTGTACCGCGCTTATTACATTTTATATTCAAATACATGCAAAAGGCCGGCTAAATAAGCTCCTCCTCCTGCTCCTAATTTTTTGGGTTGCCTTCGCCCCATGCCTCTGACGACTCCCTGTCGGCTAAAAGGAAATTTGAAAGACTGCTATGCAGGACACATTTTCTTTTTCTTCATTTTCATTTTCCCTGTACAATTTTTTCTAAGTATGTAAAGATATAAAAAAACACAAAAGTTTTTACAAGTAAACTGTTTTTTTTTTTTGTCCCACTCTTAATATATACATATACTTTGTTCTCGCAAAATGGTGGCTAAGAACGGCTGAATATATACCTACTTGGAAATAAAATGATGCTGTTTTGTTTCCCGTTAAAACATTACGTAGGAGTGACGCGTGTCCGTTCAAATTGTGACAAAACCACCTCACAAAGTCAAAGCAAAAGAGAAAAAAGTGTAATTTTCATAGCCAACTTACAATCTCTCCATTTTAGACAGCTACAAGGGCCATTGGGTCACTGCTTGATGGTGTAATTATCCTTCCACTGAGCACTGGAATTCATGGGTCATTTCCTTTATTTTTGACATTTGAACAGCTTTGAAATCTCTAGATTTAAGCTGAGTTGAAAAATCCTCATCCCTTACCCTTTCAGAAGACGACAGTACCAATGTTATCGAGAGACAGGGTAGCGAACCTCTCCAGTCGAATTTAAGTGAAGGGTGGGCACTTCATAAGCCAAAAGGTGGCGTTGTTCGCTTCTAAGAGAAAGTAAGGCAGTATCTCACCTCCAAGTTTGAAATTAGTGAGCAATCTGGAAGGAAAGAGGATCTGCGACAAGTCTCGCAAGATATGAGGAAAGCGAAGGGGGAAAACAGGGAGGGCCTCACCTGTTTTCCCGGGAAGAGTGGCTGACCAAAGCCCAAATACAAGGATTTTTCTTCCCTTTGTCCTCCTCGAGATGGAGACGGGTAGGTTAGTCTCCGAGCACCGCGGTTGACGATAAATCTGACGAGGAATTAATTGACGAGGAAGAAGTGAATCACATGACCACCGTCGAATCAGGTGTAACAGAAATTGACTTAACGCATCCGATTGTCTATGACATTTATGACTTGTGTGACTACGTCAAGGAGGGAAAATTGAACTATTTTACTGTTTCCATGCTTAAGGAAATCTGTACTTTCTTCGAACTCCCATTTAAATGGGAGTCGTGCAGAGGCATGCATGGGGCGAAGGCAACCCCAAAAATTAGGAGCAGGAGGAGGAGCTTATTTAGCCGGCCTTTTGCATGTATTTGTATATACAATGTGATAAGCGTGGTACACCAAAAAATCAGTTTACTTATAAAACTCTTTGTCGTTGTCGCATGAAAAAAAAAAGTACAGGAAAATTGCAAATGAAAAGAATGGGGTTTAGTGATAAAAGGTCACATCGAATCAAGAAATGAGCTGAAACTAACATAGTTCACTTGACAATTGTATGTCAGGCTTATAAGTGGAAAACGCTAAAAATTGTACATTACTAGTTTTAGTAACACCTTACGTAAATGACATTAGTTACTGTTACGGAAAATCATATTTTAGAGTCAGCTTTGTGTAAAGCTATGATTTTGCATCCATTCTTTGGAACAGCAAAAATGACTTAGAGCAAACCTTCTAAGTATAGTGTTCATTCCGTGCAATAACGCATAAATAAAAGGTTCTGGAAGAAAAGACACCTTATTTTATACCACTGAGGACAAGCAAAAAGGTCATATGGGTACCTCGGTTAAAAATATTTAAATAACTCTATTAATTAATACCAGTTCTAATTTAAAGGAAAAAGTTATGAGAATAAAATAAAAGTTGTCTGTACCACGAAGCATGCCTTCACTGTTTAGACTGAGAGTCCTAAAGCTTTTTTTAGCGTGTATTCGAATATCTTATCACGATAAGTCCGCCACCCACACCACCCCGCGGCGTACTGTTTTCACTCAGCGGCTGGTCAGCGGTCACCTTTATGAGGTAAACATGGCGATCACCTCCGGATCACCGTTCTTGTCGATCAGAAAATCAAAATACCAGCGTGATATGGCCTCGAAGATGACGCAGTTATGTTGTTTGATTCGTACTTCACATTCGAGTCGAAGCTTGGGTGGCACAGGTTATTTCTTACGGTGGAATCGACAAGGGAAATTCGAAGACTAGTGATCACTATAGTTGTAGTGTTTGAATTGTTGGAAGAAATGGTCGCATGGGGATGTAGGAATGGTAGGTTTAACGAACAATTTCAAATTTTGGCCCTTGAATTGAACGTGAAGTTCATTTAAATGCTTTCGTACGTATTTCTGACTGTTTTAGATCTACCTGCTCGATTTATATCTGCTACGCTTCATGTTGACAAGTACCTCAAAATGGCGGCAAAACTTGGAGATTACCGAAAATTAGGTAAGTTCACGGAGTTATAAAGTTTTAGTAAAGGTCGGGCCGCAAAGTTTTTTTCTGTAGTTACCTTTTCTATGGCACCTACTTCC
>OZ037775.1:7660949-7680949 GCA_964035525.1 Porites cylindrica | reverse complement strand
TGTTATGTCGTTTAGAGTTTTCCGCAATGCACTTGGATTAGATTTGTTTTGGGTAATAAGCTTAGAACAGTATTCCGATTTACATATCGTTGTCTCCTTATTTGCGTAGTTGGTAAGTTCCTTATAGCGTGACCAATGATTGGCAGGCTTTGTTTTCAGGGCTTTACGATGCAAATAATCTCGTTGGTGCATAGCTTCAGATAGCTGTGCGTTTATCCAGGGACAACGGACCCCTTTATTTCTTGGTTTTCTCATCGGAGCATAACTATCGGCAACATTAGTAAAAAAATTTTTCCAATCTTTGACCGCGGAGTCAATGTCCTGCTTTTTTAGAGCTTGGTTCCAGTCAATTTCTATAAAGTCATTCACAAATTCCTGCTTGGAATAATGTTTGTATGACCGATATTCGATGGTTCTCCCTGGAGCTTTGGGAGCACCTGATTTGATAACACAGAAGATAAAACAATGGTCTCTTAAAGGGGATGGAATAACGCCTCGGTCAATAACATGATGAGAAGTGTTAGAAAACAATAATTCAGTCATTGTAGATGACGTTTCCGTTATCCTCGTTGATGTGTTAATTACTTGGTCATGGTGATGAACATTTGTCACCTGGCATGGCCAGAAATTCCGGACAAAATGGCGGAATTTGAGCCCGCGCAGCGGTATGCGGCTTTCTCCATTTTCAACATCATCCAGTTTGTTTTCAACCTCCTTCTTGGTCTGAAGTGCACTTTGAAGTTCCGTGTATAGTTCTTCGCAACGCTTTTGCAGCTGCTCATTTTCTTTTAGTAACCCTCTTGCATTTTCTTTGGTTATATTTAGTTCTTCTTCTATGAGTCCCACGTTAATTAATTCATCTTGACGAATAGCAATTTTTCTAATGTTACTCAGATACTGAAGTCTGGCACGACCCTGGAGCTTCCGGCAGTTGCTTTTGACAGTGCCGCTGCTTCTTTGTAGTAAACCATCAATTCTTGCGCAGTCTTCCTTAATTTTAACGCCGTATTCATCAATCATGGCATTCAAAATTTCCACGTAGGAGAATTGACACAACAAGCCCCCCTCCTCTCGAAGGTCACGCCAACTTCTAAGGTGCTCGTTCGGAATGTTAACCGTAAAAGCAATGTTATCTCCATCAATACAATCTTGTTTCACGTAATTCAGGCAATGTTCAGTTGATAAAGAAATGTTTTGTTTGAACTTACTGAGATCATAACCTTCTAACCGGTCCGACATTTTTTTTTTTTTTTTGGTAACGAAATCCAAAACTAGAACGTAAACGTACGCGCGCAAGATTCCCGCTCTTTACAACGCTGACCAACCTGATTGTTTAACCACTCTCCCCATTTCTCAACGGAGTCTGAAGGCCTGGTTTAAAGCTTTATTTTGATATCAAAATGGCGACCCAACGAAGCTGGCGAACGCCATGAAGAAGTGAGTTTTTCGCGTAAAAAATCGAGCTACCATGAGCTCATTTTCGCAACTTCACGGTTGAGTGATTCTGCTTTTGCAGTTTTATATTTATGTGTTACTGTGTGTTTTCATCGCCAAAAAGGACGCTGTTAATCGTTATCAATCGACCTGAAATTCGCTGTGTTTGTGGAACATGATTTGGACTTTGAGGAATGAACTTGGCAAAATTAATCCATCCCACGGAAACATGGCCAGCTGCAATGGAAGACTGCTACTTCTGGAATTTTCCGCGTAAAATAGAAGGCTAAAGAGAGCGGGAGTAGCGCTAAAATCGCACTAAAAAAGGACGGTGTTAACGGTTTGGTGTAGATTTGACATTCACAACATGGGATGACGGTTGTTTCTTCTAACGGATTCCAACTTGGGAAATGTTACAGGTACGCCAGAAATTATTCTATCCTCAATTATATTTTTTCGCTCCATACATTTCTTTGTAAACCTAATCGCCATGTTTGTTTCGGAGATATATGATAGCCGCTGCCGTTTCGCGGGCGCCACGTCGGGAATTTTTGGCCATGAGAAGTTTGCGCTTCTTGGCTTTATCATTATTCATCTCAGAACTTGCAAAATTTATGTTGAAATCCCCGAGCAAAATAAGCTCAGTCTTAACGGGCACAGAAGACAAAGATGTATTTAAATCTTGAATAAACGTTTCCAGATTAGAATCAGGTGCTCTGTAGATTGTCCAGATAATTAGTTTCTTGCATTTAGGTCGGGAGATTTCGATGACACAAGATTCAGGTAAAGAAGCTCCAAGATCAGGTCTAAGTCGATAAGGAATACCATCTCGAACATAGGCCATAGTACCACCACCTGTTTTGTGAAGACGATCAGATCTCACGCAAGAATAACCAGGAATCTGAATTTCGTTATCCGGAATCGATGGTTTGAGCCATCTCTCCGACACAGTAAAAACATCGAAGGGCTGGTTGAGCAACCAAAGTTTTAACGAGTCCAATTTAGGATAGACACTTCTTATATTCAGATAGGCGACCTTGAGTCCTCTGAACCGCGTAAAATCTCTTACAGACAGACTTGGCGAAGCAACGGGGCCAGGATTTGTCTAGAAGTCACCAGCAAGAGAGATTAGTAGTAGTGCGAAGGACGCTGAACGTGCCAAGCGACAACCAGTAACGGCGAGTTCTCTATTTGTTAGCGATGGTTTCGATGTTTTGCAATAGCTCGACCTCCTTGTAAATTGCAATTCACTTATTTTAGGTTAGCTTAAATCTCTAGCCACATACAGGACGCTGCTATCCTTGTGTCGAGTTGGAAGTGAGTGTTTTTGAGGTGAATATTCGAAGAGGAAAACATATAGAAGAAGTAAAAAGCACAAATAGCGGGAGCGCAGTAAACTCATGACACTCGCCGCCATAGAGTATTAAAGTGATGACGTCATAAAAATGAAATTTCTGAAATTATGGGATTTGTCAAGACATTCTGAAAGAACAATGTCCAAGAGGCCTACTTACCAAAAATGAGCATTTCGGGGCAAATTGTCTCTGAGATGTTAGCCGGTTATACTCAGAATACTCCTTACAAACCCTTCAATTTTTTTTGGGTCGACCCAAAAAAATTTAGAAGGGTTTGTATGGAGTTTTCTAAGTATAACTGGGCAACGATCTCAGAGACAATTTGCCCCGAAATGCACAGGGTCCAGAGGAGATGTGTTTGTCGTTAGAACATCAAAACCCGTCGAAAACCTCTGAAAAAATGGGTTATTTTGATCGCGTTACAGTTTCGTTACACATTCTACAGACCGCAAACCAAGAGACTGAGGGCTCGCAAGATCGGCTTACAGTGCCTTGGTCGCCCTTTGAGCGACAGCCTTCGGTCACCCTTCGGGCGACGTGCCGTGCACCAGCGAGGATATGGCTTGCGGTCATTGATTTTCAAAATGGTGAACAACAATTAATTAATCGTGCCAAGCTACAGGTATAGACATTTTTCAAGGTGAGACGTTAAATAAGTAATTCATTTATTCACAGGAAACTCCTCTGGATACTGTGCAAAATGCTCATTTTTGGCAAGTAGGCCTCTTGGACATTGTTCTTTCAGAATATTCTGACAACTCAGGATGATTTCAGAAATTTTATTTTTATGATGTCACACTTTTGTACTCTACTGTCCACTCGAGTAATTTTATTTTAAATTATAAATAAGGCGAAGGACTTCTTCAAAAGTCTAAAATATTATTTGAGAATGTAACCAACAAATCTCCGTCGGCGGTGCGGTCCAGAAGGAAATCTTGTCGCGTCAATATGACAGTTTGTCTTTTTAAGAAAGAACAGATGATTCTCACGTGTGCGCATAATCGGGACACTGTCCCTTTAAGAGGCCCTATCAGGGCTTCAGGAGGGTTACGTACGTCCCTAGTCTGAATTTCAAAACCTGTTGTTTCACGTTTGAGGAGGAAGCCATATCGCTGTCGGTATTTTACTATTATATTTTCGCTTTTCTCTCTCGCTGTCACACTTTCAACCCATCTTTGTGTCGCTTGTCACCATTTCTGCTCCATTGTCGCTGTTCAAAGGCCATGTGGCTCGTCGGATTTTACCCTAATGGGGCTTCTGCCCTAACAGGACCTTCCCCAGGGACAAAGAAAACTGACCGTATCATAAAAACGTCAAATCACTTTATTGTGTCAATCAAGTTACATATAGACCTAGATGTTGGAAATGTTAAGTACATTGTATCATTCTTCGCAATTTTGGCGGCGGCATCATGAAAATTTTTATAGCTCATGCCTTCGGCCGCTAACTGTAGAAAACGAAGCGCTTTTGAAATGAAATGTTACCTGTCCTTAAAAATGTGCGTCAAAGATCATGGGAATAGCTTTAGCCGAGCGATGTAGAAAGAAGGATTTGATAAGTATGTGCTGAGGTGCCCTATTTAGCTGTTTGGTAAACATTTTGGTCTGCTTAAACAAATAAGCGAATAATTTTGAAACCGCTCGATGGATTTTTTTAAATTTTCAGAGTCTCGAGATTAACCTTCGTTTTGTATTACCCTTAAGTTTTGAGATTATTGATGTCTTGTAAGGCAGTAAAATACGAAGGGCTGCGGTGACCTCAAAGGTTTGACGCGTTTAAGGCAGAGCCTCCCTTTCTCCCCCTCCATCAAGAAGACGAAAGGAGGCTTTGATCACCAGGTGGAGTCCTCATGATACCAGAAATGATTTTCTTGTTACCATGTAAGCTCTTTTCTACTTTTATGTGGCCTTTCTTCTGTCTCTGGTACAGGGTACTCGGTAAAAACGACATCTACAGTTGGTCCGTTCCTTTCTCTGATCCCTTTATTTGACTGTTAATAAGACGGACATCAGCCTTAGACAAACAGTCAGTGCTCGTCCCAAAGGTTCCTCTTAGAAACAGTTTACTGGTGCCTGATGATTTTACTAGTATTAATCGTGTTTTGTTGTTCTTGTTTTTTTGTACTGGTTAAGCAGTTTTAAACCTGGTTAGGGGAAGCTTCTATACTTGAATGATAATACCTTATTTAGTGAGCAGGAGAACGTACATTTTGTATGCATTTTTAAATCTGACCAGACATATTGTCTCGACTGGCAGCTTATACATCACATTCCATAATTAACCTTAAAGGTCTGAATCCTAGGTATAAAGCACTTAGCAAATAAGAAGGAAAAGCCTTTTGAGTGTCTCGGCGTATCGTCTTATAAGGAAGTAAATGTATTGAGATACTGGTCAACCACCCTTAGAAAAGTTGCCCGAACAGACGAATTCAGCTCACCAGACTAACGTAAGCCGGCCATCTCTTCACTCTCGTTTTTCGCTCTAACAGGTTAACGTTATCGTGATGGGACTTCATACTTAGTTTCCATTAATGTTAGACACTCAGGAGACCTGAAAACAGCATAAGAGAGCTTTAGCAGTGTTAGTGTCATCAGTCAACTATTCTCTCTGGTCACGCAAAAAACTTGCATATAATATATGACCAAAAATAAAGAATCAATAAGACCTTTTAAATGTGGAAAACAACTGTTTCAGTTAGTTTTCTATTTTTAGGCCTTCCTCTGCTAATTCTTGGGAGAGTGATTCCTTCAGTCTAAAGACTGCTTAATCGTCGATTAGGCGGTATTAAGATGTACCTGGGTCAAAAAACTAAAGCTGTAGATAAGTCCTAGTGGAAAAAAAGAGACTCATTACCGGGAATAATAAAAAAATATTTACTATTTGATAGGTAACTTTTCTTTGGATACCGGGCGCAGTAAAATAATTACTTTTATCGTTTTTAGTGAAGAAATCTCACGCTTTTAGAAGGCAACCGGCAGTATTGAAAGCCATAATTTACTATTTATTCAAAAACTGGTTTAAGATGTGAACAAGCGAAAATAAAAACTGTCTGACAAGTGGTTAATAAAATGATTTACTTCTGAGTTTTTACTTTTTCACTACATGTGCGGCTAGATTCCTCGAATTTCGTGTACATGTTGGATTGAAAAGGTTGAAACTGGATTTCCAATGTATGCAAGGTTTTCAGTAGCAGTAAGAAGACGTTATGTTAATTTAAAGCTTCACAGCGTGCAGTTTAATCAATGACTTGCGGAAGTTGGAATGCAGGGTTTCACTAAGGGTCGTAGCCTGCGTAGCAGGCGTCAAAAGGGGAAGGGAAAGCAAAAATTCTGGCGCGCGAGGATGTTGAAAACGGAAACCTTTTCCCCTCTTTTCCCTTTTCCCTCCTCGTTCTCCCCTCGCGCTGTCACGCCCCCAATTCCCGCGTCCCCGTTCCGGTTTTAAAGCTGCCACGCAGGCTACTTTTAGGGGATTAATCCTAATTAAGCCCTTCTACTGTTAAGTGGTTTCTAAAAGGTAGCAGTTGTGTACATTGGCTTGCACCTCACACAGAGTGCAAGCAAATGTTACGACATATCCCTTTAAGAACAACAAAAAACCGGAAGATTTAAAAGGGAGTTAAATGCTCATTTAAGGTACTAACAGCTTACCCTTTACTGATTGTTGAAAAATGACGCAGAAAGAAAATTTTCCTTAATGTTCCGTTAAAGGTATTGCATGAGACGAGCGAACGCTTTCTGAACATGACCCATACTTGTCGCGCCAAGATGGTACGTGTCATTGCCAAAACCCTTAACAGTTACTTGGCTTTTTGAAAGACAGTACGGTTTGCCCAGTAAAAGAGGCATCATCAACTATTTAATAAGTTAAATCACGAACAAAGTGTAAATGCAATAATATCTTTAAATGATCAAGAAAACAGCAGATGGTTGATTATAAGTGACAGTTTGCAGCGTCTCCCTTTTTTTTAGAAAACGTAATCTGTTCTAAAACGCTTGACGTGGCATACCGCACGTATCAAAACCTCAGTCAACATGGTCAAGAAAACTCAGCTCTTAGTTACATTCCAGGTTTGGCCAGCATGGCTGCCCTTAAACAGGGAATACAAAGTTTAGGAAACAGACTGTAAACAATCGTTGCCATTGCAATCAGTAAATACATCAAATCTGGCGGAATATGTATGAAACTGCTTTTGAAAGAATTGCGCTCAAAAGACATTTGATAATCTGAACTATTTTTGCAGACAGGGGAGTTTCGGACTGCACTTTGGGACAAAGCGAAAATCCATTTCTATTAAATTTACATTGTATATGAAATCAGTCAAAATAAAGGCAAAAAGTATCATTTTTTGTTCTCTTTAGTTTGCATGTAGTGATGAAATACTTTTGGTAAATTAAAAGTCACTGGTCTTGCTTTTGTTGTTCTTATTGTTTATTTATGCTTTAAGTTAACTATAAGCTCAGAATATAATAAAGTACACGCCCGTACCTGTTGTAATACCGTACGGCGTTAAAAGCCAAAGAAAATGTTGTTTTTGTAATATGCAGCATGTAGCGCCTTTATTACCCAATCAGCTTGTTTTTACTTGGTAAGAAGATTTAGGATATTTGGATCCTTGATTTGTTAAACGCGAGCGCATAAAACAAAACCCCCACCTGTCGACAGGCCATTACCTCTAGATTAAGCAGCAGGATGGACCTCAGGAAATTTACCGTTTTTGCCTTTCTCCTGAACCTGGGGATTCTCGCCACAACTGTAGAAGGTACACAGCTCTTCTTTTCATCTTAGGCCATTGCAATCTACCCGTGTAAGTTCTTATACCTGACAAAAATGTTACTTTTTTCTAGTAACAATTGTTTTAAAAATTAATCCTCAACTTCAATCTCTTGAAACCCAATTCAAATCGGTCGAAAACTTTTTCATTAACATTTTTCTAGGGAATAGTTTTAGATCTCAACTAAAAGCAAGAAGGTCTGGAGGTTAGATCATTTGAATTCATCATAGTGATTTGTTTACAAATGTGGGGGACACAACCGCCACTCCATCTCGCTTTTAAGTGACTAAATCAGTGCTCTCGGAGCTGACGAATTGTTAAGTCGATTCGATGTGTTTATCATCTCTCGTTATTTGCGAATCCTTTACATGCAAATCAATGCTATCAGGAAAATGACTATATTTCAAAGCTCTCGGTGCATTTATTTGTTTGCCGCAACTCTGTCATAATATCTACAAATAGAACAGTCAGGTCTGTCAGTGGGGTGAGGTCTTTGAAAAACCTGCCCTTAAGACTCCACACCCACATTCTGACGCAATGCGGAAGTTTTAATATATTTCAAACTTTGGAAGGAATAGTAATAATTTCTGTCAGTTCAGCGACCCGCATTTAACAGAAAACCTTAAACAAGTTTTATATTTTTGATTTTTATTTTTCCGAGTCAGTCATTCCCATGATTCCTGTACTTCTCGGTACCGATCTACAGATTTCCTACTTCGTAGAGTTCTGTTTTAATCCAATCAACGATAACTGTCATTGCCCCTTACCCTTTTGGTGCAAGGAACCGAGATCACCTGATAATGTTTGTGCACGTGTAACGTGACCAGAATCAAGACATCTAGATTTGCTTTCAAGTGGAATAACTGAAAATAAACAAAAAAGTAGCTAGAGGAGTCGACTGAAATGAGACTTGAAGCAATTCTAAAGAGAATTGCCAAGCAATTTGAGTTTGCCAGTAAGATGGACTTCGGAATAGACAATGACTTAATCAAGAGTGAAACATTGAAGGTTGATGACAACAACAAACCAAAATAAAGACAACCTCAATAGGATGGTATCTAAGTGTGCATTTTTTTTCTTTAATTTGATATTACTTTCCTAAACTGATTTGTCTCCAAATGTCTCAGCGTGCGTCTATATCGAGCTGGCCAGATATGCAATTCGCCAACTTATCCATTACCATTTTTTATGATTAAGAGCATTTTGGGTATTTTAAATGTAAACTATCTGAAGTATATATCGTAAAATTCGTCTTCCTGAATTTTCTTCACATAACGACAATCAAACATTTTATGATACAAATGAAAACCGTTCTTTTAAAATAGCGCATTTTTCGGTCCTGTGCAACTCGACCGTAGACTGAGTCGTTTATTGTTTTTTTTTTGTATTTAACTAGAACTGGGCCAAGTTACGTTTTTACCGCGCTATTTATATGAAAAATGAAATTCACAAAATCCCTGAAAAAGAGAAAAAGGCTTATAATTCAAAAAAATAAATAAAGAGGAACCGATCAGTTCCGTCATTTCCACATCTAAAACACAGCCGCTCTGAGACACGCCCCTCGCCTCTCTTTAATTTCAAGCCACACTCTGCTCATTTTCAGGTATTTCCTATCAAGTTGGCAAACTAAACGCATCAGAGACACGTCAAGGATGGAATTGTGACGGCGGATGTGAGGCGCCACAACATTGTACACTGCCACGTTGCACCAATGTGGTATTTCCGCAAACGTTTAGTGGATCTGGAACCGTAAGTAAACCCTAAGCAATTAAAACTTATAGTCTAATCTTCAGGGTTCGGGGTAACTTTCTTTTGTAAGTGAACCACATTAAGCTTCTTTAAAAATCTAATGTTCTTCACAAATTTTGATTTGTGGTTTTATGATACTTTGACGTCAGCCAATTTGGTGCGCATAGGTATGCTTAAGTGCTTCTAATCCCTGGGATGTGTTTTTGAACAAAACAAATACAAAAAGCCGGAAGATTCTGACAATAAATATAGAAGGTCTCTACTCCATGAAATGGGAATGGGGGAGGGGTGGGAGGTGTGAAAGTGTGTGGGGAGGGAAGAGGGTTATTGGGGTGGATTAGTTAGACTCTCTTTTTCTTCAGATTAAGTTTAGTGAGTGGAGTAAACGCGCGCGGAAGCGTCGAGCAGACGCGAGAAACGAGGGAGGCATTCTCGGGCCTTCAGTCACGTGCAAGGTCACGCATGTCTCGCGCGTGTCGCTCGACGGATTGGGAAAAAAGAGAGACTGCTCATAGTCTAGGGTGGACTTGTCGCCTGTTAAGTTTTCATTGATGCCTGTCTTTACCTAACGCATTTCAGGTTCGAGTTTTTGTGTCATTAAGCCATGAAGATCAGCCTTCAGTTGTTCATTCACCTTCCGCCGTGTGGGCAGAGTCCATTAGTACAGTTGGATTTCAGTTATGCTCGCGTGCAACAGGTTCTACAAATGACACTGGAATTATCAACTGGGTAGCATTCCAGGACAAACCTAAGTTAACGCATGGAAGCGTTACTTTTAGCGGAATATGGACAACAGAAACGAAGTGTGAGAAGGTGGCCTTTTCTCAGGTTAGATTCCAATAATTGATAACAAGTATACAATTTTGTTATAAAGGTGTAAAACGTAATTAAATAGTAGAAACAAATGAAATAGTATCAGAAAGTATTTCTAAAACAAATGATCACTAATTAATATTCGGAATTTGCTCTTCACAGCAGAGTCCACTGCTAAAAGTCTTTTTAAGCTTTCTCTCGGGTTTATTTTCAAACTTTTCCTTCCATCACCTTTAGGTAAGCCATTTTCACGTTTCACTTTGGAGGTAGTGATTGAATAATTCGTGACCGTTTTGAATGTATTGATGTGTTAAAGGGAATTTGGAAAATAGAAGTCTATTTATTTAATGATATCAAATTTTTAGCATTAAAGTTAACAAAGTTGGCCGAAAAGAAACATTGTGGTTTGTAACTTTATTTAAGTAATGGGCCATATAAGATGCATTCAACAACCTTTTCAGCCTTTCGTAGAAAGAGGTGAAAGAGGGGTAGAAAATTGAGTCCATGAGAACAGACAAGTAGATTTAATTAATTTGCTCCCCTTAGCCTTTGATAAATCCTTAATTCCATTTAACTGTGGCTGACAACTTCATTGATACGTATACGATCATGTTGATTCATCTCTCGAGAAGCTTGTTAATTTTTCTGTCAATAGTTTTTCATCTATATGTAACATTTTTTTGCAGAGCTTTGCTTCCAAGCCTCGTGTATTTGTCTCTGTTAAGTACACTCGCAGTACAAAGCCAAATGACGCTATGTACCTTTGGTTAGAAAACGTCAATTCTGGAGGATTTGAAGTGTGCTTAAGGGAATTCTTGCCCTTTGATGGAAAACACCAAGATGCAGTTGTGGTAAGTGAAGAAAACTGCTTTAGTAAACTATAGTATCGATGAAAAAAAATAATAATAAAATAAAAAATAAATAAATAACTTGACTTTGACACACTTCGGCAACCCGGATAACCAATTACCCAGAACGTCCGTGACGCAGTTAAGGTCAGTGTCCTGTCTCACGTGTCTCATGCAGTCATTTCTTGTTATTAAAGGAAATGTCGTTCGAAGCCTGACGCAACTCGTCTTGTAAAGAAAAGAGTAGCAAATTAAACATTATTTTCTTGTCGACAGGACTGGTTCGCATTCACCAGAAATGGGAGTCAACTTAATTTCACAACAACTGGAGAAGAAATCTTTCCAAACAGTGGAAATCCATCGGCCAAAAACAACTATGGCTTCTGTCAGGTGAAAACGTTAGTTCTAACGGGAACATTTTAGCAACCCACAGAACATTTTCAGTGGTTGAAGTCACACTATAGAAAACCTAATATGGTAAACCCAAGTTTACCTCGGCGAACCCAAATTTGCCAGGCCATGGTAATCGACACTGTATCCAAAATGGCAATTCCCAGATGAGCGCGACATGCTTATTTCGCGATTTTGATGTGCGCATATTTTGGGATTTTTAAATTCGCGACTTTGCATTCTTTTTATATTACGAATCGCTTCAATTTCGCGTTGTTGACAGTGGGCGAATATTACAAGTGGGGACTTTACAAACGATGGTCAAAAATAGAGCGAAAAGTGAGCATTGTCATATCCATTTACTAACTTACATGACTTTTTTACTTATTTACAGGAAGTGCCTTTCAATACGACCTTTTACAAATCGCCAATTGTGATTCTTTCTGTAAATCATGAGTATAATCTTAAGGTCAAGGGAAGTCGTCCTCCAGAAAATAATATAATATCAGCCTGGGTTGAGGTAGGTTTAAATTTTTATTCTAGCCTGAGAAAACAGCCGACATTTCGCTCGACGTCACTAATATTTTTCCCTCAAAATGACGTCTAAGGAACGAACGCAGAAATTGCATACTGATATGTGTCACTACGCAGATCTGGGCATGTAGTGCTTCTGATTGATTAAAGAAATTTCCCTTGCGGCATGACTAATCAAGAACCCTATCTTGATCTGGGAAGTACACGTCATCAGTGTGGAACTCCTACATTCGTTCCACAGGAAGGAATATAAGCGTAATATCCCGGATTGTCACGTGAGGTTCATGATCAAGAACAGGGATTTTGTCAGGGCTTTGCAACGTTATTGTATTCAATTGTTTACTTAAACTCTCACCACACCTTTGAGACCCAGAAATCATACCCCTTGTTAGGGGAGATAAGTAATCCGTTTAATCTATAGCCAGTAAATTTATAAAAGGACTGTGAAAACTGTGAAAAAGCCATACGAAACCAATAATTTGGATCGGATCCATGAATTTCAAGGTATGGTCGTAGAAATTAAGAGGAAATTATGGATCTTCTAGTAACTGATGAGTGCTATCACATTTTGCTGTAGGAAGTTGGATTAGAATCTATGAAGGTCTGCGTTAAAGACCTCAGTGGATTAGGATCGAGTCATGATCCCTTGATTGTCAGTTACGCCGTTACTGGAGGTTGTTTATTAATTTTCGTATCGTAATGATAACTATTTCTAGAATTGTTTTTATTTTTATTATCATTATTTCTATTAGTTTTATTGATATCTTTTAGAAGTTCTTATATGTAGGAAAACATTTCATGATATAATTAAAGAAACTCTGGAGTACATATACCTCTTATTAGCCGAGTTTTCGGTCCGTACTGTAAATTACGGACCGAGTTTTTTTTCCATCGATTTATGGCCCGAGCGCTTCGCGCTTGGGCCGAGGATCCGTAATTTACAGTACGGACCGAAAAAACGAGGCTAATAAGCTGTTTATTATATGGCTTCTTCCTGTTTCGGAGACCGGAAACAAGTGCAGGACGCACGATTTGACAGTCATTTGACAGGCGTCAAAAAAGAAAGTTTTTATTGGCGCACGAAAACAATAGCACATAACAAAGGCTTTGCGAGAAAGTAAAAACAAATTCGCCATGTTGAAAAAGTTTATTCGGTCAAAACTAAGAGCAATGTAAGTTTTAGCTCTTTAATGTAACGCTGGAGTATTTTGGAAATCGGACACTGTGTCTGTCTAGAAGTCGTTTCCATCTTTCTCCCGTTTGGCAAAAGGCAAAGAAGCTTTTCAAGGTAAGTTTGTTGTCATTGTCGAAGGATTCGCTCGTTAATTGTTTTTGGGAAAACCTCTCTTTCGGCCAGTTCATTCTCGTCTTCAATTGTGATCTGTCTTAAAATTTTCAAACACTGGCTAGCATTCTCTTCCTCGGTAAGGTTACGATTCAGTTTCTACAACAGCTTCGTTCTCATTAAAACGAAGCTAGGTTAAAATTTGGAAAGGCAAAGTCAAAATCCCAGTCCTCAGGGTTTATATACGTATTTCAAAGTTTATTCAGTGGAAACTAAGAGCACTGTAAGTATTCACTCGTTAATGTGAAGCTGGAGTCTTTTGAAAACTGGACATTATTGTGTCTGGCTCGAACTCGCTTCTATCTTTCTTTCGTTGGTCTTTGAAAAAACACTGCAAATGGCAAAGAAGCTTGTCAAGATGATTGGGTGCAGGTATGTTTGTTATCATATTTGTTGAAGGAATTGCTCATTTTCTCTTGGGCAAAACATCTCGAATCTCTGCCAGTCGATTTTCGTCTTCTTAACTGTGTACTACGATAAAATTTTCAAACACTGACTAGAATCCTCTTCAATAAGATTACGAGTTAGTTTCTTCATCGCCTTCGTTCACAAATAAACACAGTTTTAAATGTTGAAGGACAAAGTCAAAATCTAAGTCCTCAAGGTTGATAGACGTCTTGTAACTTAATTTTAACCGTTTTTCCGAGGTAAAGAGATTTGGAGCTCCGGAATGAGCTTTTTCTTTGAAATTTTGGTCCGTATAGCAAGTTACGGACCGCAAATTGACCAATCGCATGGCGAAAACAGACTCGGCCATAAAATAAAAACACTTATATACGTTATTCATGTTACACTCAATCTTTGCACGCACTTCAGGGGTTGATGGGATAAGAGCAATTAATAATATTGCCAATAAGAGTAATCGAGTAATCTTGGTCGAGTTTGTTTATTTACTCAAAATAAGACGACGATTTTAGTCATGCAAAATGCAAAATGTAAACTTCGACAAGTTTTACGTCATAATTCCTTGCTGTGAAGACTTCTACTCTCGCATACTGAGGGGATTTGTCGGATGCTATAGGGTATCTCATTCCACAGCTTAGCCCCAAAGCGAGAGAAAGACAGTTTATATAATTCTAGATCGGAACTGTTAACATAAAAATTTCCTGAAGCCGATGCTCTTGTATTGTAGTAGTGGCAGCTGCTTGTTTTTTGAAATAGATTTAAAATGGCAGAAGGTACCTCAAAGGCGTCAAGAGATTTCGTAATTCGATCGCACCTTATGGATATCTCTTCAACTCTCTTTGTCAGCTGGTGGATTTGTTTAGCGGCAGCAGATTTAAAATGACGTAAAGTCGTCAAACTGATCAGACATAAATTCTACAGAATGTTCTTTGCCTGGTGACATTTCCCTCGTCTTCTTCTGCCCAGGTTGGTGCTGCGCTTGCGACATGCCGTCAGTGATTTTCTTCAGTTGATTCTTTAGATCTTGAATTTCCTTTCGTAATGCTTGGTTTTCTTTCCTTAGTTTTTCAGTTTCGGTCATAGTTGAGAAAAACGTTAAGGGAGTAAAAGATTTTGAGAAAATTTAGTTAGAAGCCGGAGTGATCAAGAACATGTCCGACTAGTACGCTCTCGGTACCAGTCTTAGTTTTCTACTGTTTAGATTAAACAAACTCGACTGCATTCTTGTATCTGCTGATTTTATCTCTTGTTTGCCCCCTAAGAAACCATGTAACATTGCTTTAATTTATTCCATCAATCCTTAAGCGCGTGCAAAGATGATGGGTATCGTTAATAAGGTCTACTAAGAATAAAAAAAAAAATTAGATGAGGTACCTACATCCAAACAATGTTACTACTACTGAACAGTAACTTAGTTTTAATTTAAATATGAAAATGTATTAGACATTTATGTTTTTTTTTCCAAATGGATAACTACTCAATTTTATGTTTCTTGGTACAGACCTTAATCCTTGCCTTAATGTGCATTGCCCTCGACTTCGAGTCTGTATGACCTACAGTGCGCACGACGCTCGGTGTGAGTGCGATTACCAATGCCCCTCATATAAAGACCCAGTGTGCACTGCAAACGGAACAACTTACGACAACCGATGCTGGCATAAGCTAAGCTATTGCAGAGGACTTGAAAATAATCCGGTCTATCACCCAGGAAGCTGTGAAGGTAGCGAAAAATAATTTCAACGATTTTTTTGGCTGTATATTCCAAATAAAATAGTCTGGGAGTTAAGCTCTCGATCGCTTAGAATTATAGGTGTTGGCTCAAAATTGAATTGGCTTCTAGCCATGATCTTTATAACTTTTCCTTACTTTTAAGCTCGCTTTCAGCTCTTCACGCAGGCTAAGCAACAATATGCAGCTGTAACAAGCTGCTTCGTCTCTCTGTTTTGGCAAACAAACATATAACAGCCCAGAGTATGGCCGATGTTTGATCTGTGTAAGACCTTTTATTCTTTGTTGTCTTGCAATCCAGTTTTCATCGCGTAAAATTAGATTACATAAATTTGCTCGGGGCAAATAATAGTGCAAAAAAAAAAAAAATACAAAAGAGGAGGAAATCAAAGACAAAGGTGGTAAATATTACATTTACATACCAGTTTACATGGAGTTGCATATTTGAGGGAAAATGCAGTATTTACTAGTATCTTTGCACTTGATTTCATCCTCTTTTGCACTTTTTGCACCTTATTAGCACTGAGTAAATTTGCTGAAAATCAAATCTTTCGCGCAGTGGCGCGCGTGCATACGCGTACATGTAATCAGGTACGCTTTTGATTCATAATTTTTTTTGTTGGCCTTCTCCAACATACTGGCATAAGTTTATCTTTATACTGGCATATGTTTATCTTGGGCACTGAAACCGACATGCAATAATGAGCAGCCACTATACATTTCGTTGTTGAAATGTAGCCAACTTTGCAGCTTACAGTCTAGATTTAGTTCCATTTCCACGCTTTTTTATCACCCCCCTTCATTACTTAGAGTTTCACGACAACGCAAGCTAGGGAAGCTACCTAAGCGATAATGCTTAAAGAGCACAGTGGTGTTCCCTTATAAAGTACTTTTAAATTAAAATTTATTGCAAAACAGGTTTTCCAATTGTACGGGGTCGTGTAGATCTGCTGCAGGTTCCAAAATGGTCAGATTCAAACTGTCAGACAGTCACATTTCCTCCATACCGATTTTATCCAGATAAACAAGTTCATGTTCAAATAACCGTCAATCACATGAAGCTGAATGACTCTGTGACAGTCCACGACGCTGTTACTTCATGGACAGAAAGTATCAACACAAAAAACTTCACCGTCTGTGTCATGCAAACCGGGAGGAAAGAAGAAAGTGCGAATCCATTTGCCACCATTGATTGGATAGCTTATCAAGGAGCACCACCCGAAGGATTGACGGGAACGGTTGAGTTGCAGAAATGGTGGTCTGGTACCAACTGCCCAGATGTAACCTTTCCTTCGGTAAGACGGAAATATTTTTGTACGTACAAATTTAACTCATTGTTGCAATGAAAGTATCCTAGGACGAATATCTTAGAATTTTATTCGCCACTACAGCTTGATCCACGTCTTCCAAACGAAGTTAGTCAAACAAACAAAAATGGCTCAATAAATCTAGCTGGATTTTTTAATTCAAAATAAACCTAGCAAAATTTGCCGCCATTTGGGTGGAAAAGGGCCAAAGAGTAGGTTTTTCCGGTCCCGTAAGCCCGAAATCACTCAAGGGAAGGAAAAGGAAAGGAAACATAAAAAGATTCCATATAAAGTGAGGATAGGCTGATTTGCCTACTAGCAGTGAATCTCACGTGCAGCAATATTTTAAGGAACCATTAACACGCCTTCATTTGCAATAAAAAGCTATTTTGATTGCTCTTATTGCTTCTTTGTCATATTTTTCTTTTTTTCAGGGCAAGTTTCCTGAGGCACCAATAGTCCTTGTGACGTCAGAACACCTGAGGACTGGTAAAGAGTATGATGCTGCTCTCATTTGGATTGAAGACGTAACAAAGGACTCAGTTAAAGTTTGTCTTCGTGAAATGCAAAACTTTGACGGTAGACACCAAGATATCACTGTGGTACGTTATTAGTTTTTAAGGAAACTAGAACGCCATTGTTTACGCAATGTGTGAGCAATGCTGGTTTGTAAACCATACTAGCGATATGATTAGAAGCGTTCGTAACTTCAAGATTATCAGCTAGTGATTGTTTAGTCTAAAGGAGAAAGAAAATGGAAAGTAACAAAAAACGGGAAAATAATAGACATGAATTGTTTCGCCTATTCCTCATGCTTCCTTTCATGTTCTTACACGATGCGGTTGGTGTTCTGGGAAATTGTGACGTCTTGCGTTCTCTCCTTGGTCACCACTCCATAGAGCTCAAAATGCTAAGATTTAAGGCCTAAAGAATGCTGGCTTTGATAAATGTTTGGTGAGGATGATTTTACAATATTTACACAGTACGGATGGCATGGGCTCCTGATCACTTTTGTTGTTCTCTTTTCACAGAACTGGTTTGCTTTCTCCAAACCGCACAAGCCTCTTTTCATGGAACATGGCGTCATAAGTTTTCCAAATACGAACGCGCCTTTGGATAAAATGAACAATGCTTATTGCGAGGTGAGAATAGGATTACTCAATCACGCCTTTTTATCTCATTCATCATCTCAAGTAGCATGCTGTTCACAGCATTCAATTTAGAAAAACAATTCGTTTACTAACATATTACTGAATATTTTCAAAACAATTGTAGTCGTGTGCAGTAAAGATCGCGGAAAATCTCTTATAAAGCGACGAGAAAAATCAAGATGCTGGTACAGAAAACAATGTTTAAAATATACATGAAAAGTCGGCAGTTCATCCTGATAAAATGATTAATTTCAATCCAATGTTTTTTAACATCTGAAACAAAAAAAAAAAACAACAACAACAAAAACGGGAGGTAATTCAAGCTTGTAATGATCAGGAAATACTGTCTTAAGCGTTGTATGTTTCTCTTACATGGCAGTTCGTTTCATTCATGAGGGTTTATAACGCGACCCCGACAGTGCTTGTCTCAGCCAATCACAGTACGACGGTATCTGGGAATTCAGGTCCGATTCACAACGGAATTACCACGTGGATCGAGGTAAAAATTTTTTCTCACTTAAATCGTATTATAGTGATGTGTCATGGTAAACAAATTTCAAACCAAAACTCGATGAAGGATAAAATCAAACAGACTGGCAGAGTGGAAGCCATATATAAGTGTAGCTTACTTGTTGTTTCGACATACAGTGTATTGGAAACTGCACCTTATCTAGGAAAGGCATGTGATCAAAACAATATTAGATAATAAGAGTAACTGCTGTGACTTGTGTAAATTTTGGCCGTTATAGAAAAGCGGCAAAAATCCTGTTTTTTGCCTTCAGGATTTTTTTTAAGAAATCATCGTTGCAAAATCAAAAGTCACCATTCACAGTAAAATTCAGTCCTTGTTCTAGTTTAGAAGTGACTTTTTTTGTTCTTCTTTGTTTTCTGGAAATATAGCCTTTTGTTCTAGTGCAGCCTGGCCTTGCCTGGATTTTCAACATCACGACTGCAGTGCATGCTAGGAAATAGCCATTTTTTTTTTCATATTTGTGCAAAATCTACTGTCGCTCTGACCTACCACGGAAATTTCGCGCTTGTTGTCATTTTCAGTTGTCGCAAAGTTTTAAATATATGCCGTGGCAGGTCAAGAAATTCATCAGTAGTCCAGTCCCAAAGCTACTTCTTTCCGGAGCTGCCATTATTTCTCCAGTTACAAAAGCAACAAGCAAAATTCGCAAACGAAGTTCATCATCTTACTCACTTCTTTAAGAAAGTGGACTCTTAGCTACCGTCACGCTTAATGATGCTCATCAGGAAGCCACTAAAGGTGAAATATGGCTGTAAAAGTACCAAACATCGCGTAGAATCCAAACTTCAGCGGTTATTATAGCTCATCGAAGCAAAATGACTACGTCAGAATGACGTTTCCAGAAAACTCAAGCCTTCAGTGTTTTAGAACAGCACCTTCCATGGTAACCCCAATTATGGATTCACGAAATCCTAAGGATTGTTTCTATGTAGAAAATCACTCTAAACCGTGAAAGTCTTGGACGTTTATGGGTTAAATTAATTCAGGAGACGTGATGGTCTTGAACTGTAGGCTCAAGTTCATGCGTAACTGTCGAATTATTTTCCTTAGACATTAGGAGCTTTGTTCCACTTTGCATCTCTTTATCCACACGTCTTACCCAGGGGAAAGTAGCAATACTCCTGGATGCTCTTTCGGGATAGACGGGAATATTTAGCTCTGGTAGTGAGGGCCATGTGTCTCGCCAGCGACGTATAACCTACATTATTCATAAGATATAGAAAGTAAAATCGTTCTTACTAAAAACACCCTTGTGGAAAGCGATATACATTTTTTAAATTAGATAACACTTTCAACAGGGGCACCCAACTACTGTTTTCTTTAAATTATATTTTCGGAGAAGCAAATATTGCCTAGAATTTTCTTTTGCTTGATGACGACTAGAAATTTCTAGATGACCGTTCCATTCAGGTACAATTTTCGACGCTTCATCTAATAAATGTCCTACGATGTTCTGAAATTTAACTTCTCACATTTTACTCCTCATGTTGGGCTAATTTTCGTAGGAAAAGGAAACCAAAAGTTTTCGAATTCAAAAATGCAATGGAGAGAAGATTAAGAAAATGTCACTTTCGTAAAACATTATATCGCATCTAAAGTTTTCTTAAAAATAATACTGAAGCCCTTAATCTTGTA
>OZ037775.1:7578449-7653449 GCA_964035525.1 Porites cylindrica | reverse complement strand
AAGAGAGATACCGTTTTGAAGAACTTTATTAAAAAACAATGACAAAAGGAGTCAAATACACAGCGATAATTAATTAATTCCTTCTTCTTCGTCCATGGAGTACTTGTAAGGTTTGAATTTCTTATGCCGACGTTTCTTCAGCTGTTTGCCATGAGATTTATGATCATCCAAATAATTTAGAAATTGAATCCGACGCCTTTTGCGCTTTGGGCCTTGTGGTGATGGGGTTTCTACTGTCGGAGGAGGGGTCAGGAAAGGAGGATTTAAGGGTGGTGGAGGGGTGAGGCTTTCTTTGTCAGGTTTTTGAGAGACAGCTGCTTCTGTTAATTCAGGTGTTACATTAAAGGGGTTGAGGGGAGACGAGAATGCTGTCGTTGCTGTCGAAGAATCTTGTGTCCTTGATGTTAAGTCTGGAACAGTGCTGATTATTTCTTCCGGTCGGGTTCTTGTATTTAATTGTTCTTTAAAAGCCAGGTATCTGTTTTGCAACTGAAGGTATCGCTTAGTTTTTTCATCGTCCCGAAGATCGTTTCGAGAAAGCACGTCATCCATGTTGCCTTGTATTTCTTGCATAGCTGGAAGAAGCGGGACAGGCGAAAGAGTTTGCTGCTTCAGATATTTTAGAAGCTCTTGAGGAATATTTTCTTGAAACCCTGCATGGTTAAAGCCCTCTTCACTGGGCAGGACGTTTGTTCGCAACCGGCAATTATCTTGGGTAGTAGTTTTCAGATCAATCAGAAGATAACCAAAAGGTCTTTTTACAGCCTCTTCGTACTGATTTAAAAGGAAACCTGTCTGCCCGGGATACATTTGCTTCGCCAGCGTCAGGATTTGCAATTTGTCTCGTGGATTCTTGATTAACACCAGATAATGGCTGTTTAGGCTTATGCTGCGGCTGCCTTTCCCCTAATGAAATAGATTCTGCACGATATAAATCACGCTCAGATTGCGATGATGAGAACCACGAGTAAAGAGGTTCACAATTCGCTTGTCTTTACTAGCGTCAATCATCTGATCATCAAACACGATCAAATTCCGTTTGTTCACATTAAAATAGGAATCCTGCTCCAAAGCCGTAGGAATTCCCTTGACGAATTCAATGTTTGGCATGGCGACTAACATTTGTGTATACGCAGGGTGCCATTGTGAATAACACCAAACAATCCTCTCCGGGGGAGGGAAAATGGTCTCTGATGCTTGTTGCAATAGCGATCGAACCCAGACCGTTTTCCGGACCCGGTCATTCCGGCAATCATGGAGGTGAAAGGGTGCTCGAAGCGAAACCGCTGACATTTCTGTGAAAATATTGGAACTGTTTGAAATGGGGTGAGACCAGCTTTGCGGTGTTTAGACATCACGTGCCTTTGCATATTATCTTTTCTACTAAAGGACATTTCGCAGACAAAACAGAACCAACTCATGTTAACTCCTCAGGGGCAAAAAGTAGACTGAGAAAGAGGTAGAATGTTACGCATTTATATAGGTTTTCAGGCCATAAAATTCTATTGTTATCCTCCCCCAAAACCACCACTACCACCACCACCACATTTATATTGTTTTCTTTCCTCCTCCTCCTCCTCCTCCTCCTCCTCATTTCTATTGTTTTCTGTCCTCGTCCTCCTCCTCCTCCTCATTCTATTGTTTTCTATCCTTCGCCCACTCGTTTCATTTTTTTTTCTCCACGAGATTCTATAAAAGTCTGCCAACTGCCATCTTTAGTTCACTTTGAAGCAATGTCTCGTGTAATGAACAACAATCGTGGTTTTCTTCAGCTGTTAGCTGATTGCCCTGCTTATCAGCGCCATTTTCTTTTAAAGACAGCTACTCCACAACAACTACATGCACTAGTCCAAGTCTTATACAATATACTCATGGGACACATTCCTATCTCCGAAGAAAATAAGCGGATATTGCTGCCACATAAGGATGCTTTACTTAACCTGGCCAGACCAAAAGTCCCCTACAAAACAAAGAAGCGAGTCCTTGTACAAGAGGGTAGTGGTTTTATTGAAGATGTATTAGCCCCTGTTGTTTTAAGCTTAGGATTTCTAATGCTATAAAAGAGGTGAAGCATCGCTAGGTACTCATCAAAATGAAGAGAAAGTTAGATTTGGTTGAAGAAGAAGATCACGAGAGTGAACATAAAGAAAGCGAAAGTTCTGGTGATGAAAGCGAGGATGAAGAACCAAGAATAAAAGATGTTTTGAGTCATCTTTCCCGAGCAGTTCCGGAAAAGCGTGCTTCTGATTTGCTGCATAGTATGGCCGCGTCCAAAGATATATTTTTCTGGACCCCTAGCGGACAATTACTTCGAAATAAACGCACTATTCCCGTCACAAACATCACTGAGCTAGTTGAGTATGTGTTACTCCCTCATAACAATGAGGTTTCAAAGCCTCGTGCGCTGAATACGTTTGTAGATGGACTTGCAGAGTTAGGAATCGATAAAGGTTTAATCAAGAACAAAAAGCTGTTAAGTGATTTAATAGAAAAGGAAAAAGGCTACCAAAATGTAGAAAATACTTCTGATAACTAGAGTAATAATGAGGAGAGTTCATCGGATATTGAAAATCAGGAGGAGGAAGTGGCTTCTGAGAATGGCGTTGAAGCGGAAGACACCCAAGAGAGCGACATCGACACTGAAAACGACAGTCAGGAAATAGAAAGTAGTAGCCCTGAAACGTCCACCACCTTTCACTCTAAACGTCCCTGTGAACACTGCGAGAACTCTAATGTCTACGGGACATTGATCATGAAATGTCCTAAATGCTTTTGGCACGAGTACTACAAGATCTGTCCTATATGCGATCACCAGATTCCCGAGGGGAGAAATTACATGAAAGAGGGCTTTCTTCGCTGTCACGATTGCGGAGCAGTTACACACAAAAACGTGAAGACGTTGGAAACCAATTTCTATTCCCCTTCTACAGAGGAGAACGAAGATGAAGATTAATTAATTTCCATTCCTGTGTATTTGACTCTTTTTGTCCTTGTTTTTTTAATAAAGTTTTTAAAACGGTATCTCTCTTGTGTTTTTATTGCTAGCTATTATGAGTCGCGTGTTTTGATTGATCCTTGTTAAGTTATTTGTTTTATAATAATACGTCAGGGTTGCTCCCTTGGGCTGTAGAGCTAATTTGTATGCAACTTTGGGCTTGTGAACTCGCATAATTAACTGATTAACAGCGCGTGAAAATGACAAGACTTTCATTTCCTCGAGATAGAAAGCAGCAAATGGCAGACACACTTGAAATGGAGAGTTTACAGCTCCACTTTCTGTATGTGTTTTGTTTATATATCCGAGTTTTAGCGCTAAATAAGATATAGGAAGCCGTTTCTCGCGCTGCTAGGTGATCGCTTCTCTTATCCCTATTTTCCTTTTAAAAGACGGTCCGAAAACCGGGCTCAAGTTCCTTCACGGGCAAGCTGAGGCAAGCCTATTTTGCCTATTGTAGTACTAGTATTCGCTCATTAGTAAACCTATACCGAATTAGTATGCAGGAAGACACTGACTAGGCACTTAATTAATATGGAGGAACGCATTTTTTCTCTAGGATAAAACAATTGGTGACGTTATTGACTAGACTTAGCTAGATCTTGCTAGACACCAAAACGGTTAAGTTTCAACATAGTATACTACTCTGGTGGAGCTGTATTTATCATGAATTCAAATATACTTTTGAGGAAAATTAGCTTAAGGGCGTATTTTAAAGCTATTTCGCACTATTTCGGGTTCAACGGGCTGACTCGATGTAGACAATCGATCGAACTAGCTTTACTGAATTCGGTGGAGAATTAGGAGATCAACAGAGGCCCACACTCGAAAGGAATGATATAAAGTTAGGCTCATTTAATTAGCCAAAGAATAGATGAAATATAAACAAGGGTGATCTGTGAATGGAACCTCCTATTTTGGAGACTAGACCTCGCCTATTTTAGAGAAAAAAAAAAATTTAAGTTTTGATGACCTTGCCCGTCCCGTGAAAAAGATGGCGATCCCGCAACACGGCCCGAAAAAAAAATTAACAAAATATATAATCACGGACACAAAATGTCAAGACGGTTTACACAAGCAGATTATAGCAACAGGAAAGCTCACACTCATTTGATCAAATTAGCGATATATGGCGATATTTGCTAGCTTCTTAGCTTTTGCTCGATCTCTCTCGTCCGAATAACTGTTGTATCTCTTGCTAATTTGCACAAGCGACCTGAGGCTCTTGCCCGTTACTATGTGACGTCATACTGGCAGGCGGAATGGGTCAAGAAACGTAGGTGGAAAACAATAGAGTTCCCTCCCCTCCCCTCCCCCCCCCCTGGTGCTGACGTATTTTCTTTCCAGAATTGTTCCTCTCTAAAGTGTTTTTCGGGCAAAGTATATATTCCACTCAAGTGCCGTTGTAGTTTAAAAAATCAGTAAAAATGACTAGAACGCGATTGTGAATTAATCTTAAGTTCCTAAGGCTTCCCTTTCGGCTCTTAGGACTAAAGTAAAAACTGTATGTAAAAAGTGCAAGTTAGATGGGGGAAAATTACCACTTAGTAATTAAGACTTTTGTTGTTACTGTTACGTATACTTATATCAACCTGAATAATAGCATGAAATCTTACTTTTCCTGATCTCACCTATTGTCAGTAGGAGTCCAGTCGGTGCCCAGGCACAACCACGATTTTAAATTTTCTTTTTTTTTTTTTTTTTAACTATTTAATGTTTTAAATGCTGTGGTCAATTACTTGAAGGTGATTAATGTAAATTCATTTTATATCTTTTAAATACATGTTGTATCCTTTTCATTTAGAATCTTATCTTTTAAGAGTTTATATTGTAGTTTGTAAGTAATTTTATCCTTATTTTCCATTTTAGTTGTACATCGTAAATACCTCTTATTAGCCGAGTTTACGGTCCGTACTGTAAATTACGGACCGAGTTTTTTTCCATCGATTTATGGCCCAAGCGCGAAGCGCGCGGGCCATAAAATCGATGGAAAAAAACGAGGATCCGTAATTTACAGTACGGACTGAAAAAACGAGGCTAATAAGATGTTTGTTATATGGCTTCTTCCTGTTTGGGGGACCGGAAACAGTTGCAGACCGCACGATTTGACAGTCATTTGACAAGCGTCAAAAAAAGAAAGTTTTTATTGGCGCACGAAAACAATAGCACATAACAAGGGCTTTCCGAGAAAGTAAAAACAAATTCGCCATGTTGAAAAGTTAATTCGGTCGAAACTAAGAGCACTGTAAGTTTTAGCTCTTAAATGTAAGGCCGGAGTATTTTTGGAACCGGACACTGTGTCTGTCTAGAAGTTGTTTCCATCTTTCCTCCGTTTGTCCCTGTAAAAAAAAAAAAAAAAAAAAAACTGCGAAAGGCAAAGAAGCTTTTCAAGGTAAGTTTGTTGTCATTGTCGAAGGACTCGCTCCTTAATTGTTTTTTGGAAAACCTCTCTGCCAATTCATTCTCGTCTTCAACTGTGATCTGCGTTAAAATTTTCAAACACTGACTAGAATTCTCTTCCTCGGTAAAGTTACGATTTAGTTTCTACATCAGCTTCGTCCTCATTAAAACAAAGCTAGGTTAAAATTTGCAAAAGCAAAGTCAACATTCCAGTCCTCAGGGTTTACAGACACATTTTAAAGTTAATTCGGTCAAAACTAAGAGCACTGTAAGTATTCACTCCTTTTTGAAAAAAAAAAACTGCAAATGGCAAAGAAGCTTGTCAAGATGATCTGGTGCAGGTATGTTTGTTATCATATTTGTCAAAGAAATGACTCATTTTCTCTCAGGCAAAACATCTCGAATCTCTGTTGGTTCGTATAGCAAGTTACGGACCGCAAATTGACCAATCGCATGGCGGAAACAGACTCAGCCATATAATAATCATTTTTACAAGCCCCCTCAAGAATTGAGTTTTTAGGATAGGATCAAGAGACCGACCGATTTGTTTGCTATATAACGAGGTTTTGTTTTATTGAGATTATTTTCCATATATTTTACCATAATGGTTAGTTACATCAAGGAATTCGTCATACAGAGGTTCGTTATATAGAGGTTCCACTCGGCTGTAGTAGTAAACAACAACGGAAAAATTCAAGCCTTTGTTTCGGGGTGCCTCTAACTGAATTTTATTCTACAATTATCGCTCTTTTCAATATTTTTGGCGTTTAGCTTTTCAGATAAGTACCATTTTATAATTATTCCTTCAAGAGTAAACACTTTTCACGAGACTGATATCTTTGCTACTTTAAAGGGAGTTAAACTACTACTAGCAGTATCAGTATATTTTCTTGTCTGTATGATTTCGAATTTTTGAACGAAGTCTGTGCATTGATATATCTCATCCTTCTCATTTCTTATTTTCCCAACAGGTTACAGCAGTTGCCCCGGGTATCGATATGATTCCCAGGCATTCCTTTTCTCGCTGGCTAACAATCCAGGATGGGCGCCCTTGAAACTGCCTCAGACAGGACCATATAGTTATTACGGATACTCCATATACGACTGCTCGACTGGTGGACCAAAATTCGGGACAGGCCATGACATTAAAATTGTCGACTACGCGTCATCCAGTAGCAATTCCTATGCTAACCTTGGTTATACTTACAGTGCACCAAGTGGGTACAGCCCTGGAAGCACCTTTACCAAGACATTTCTGGCAGGCACCTATCAGTTTACTCCAGACGAAGAAGAAACATTTTACGAGACAACCTAAAAACTGTGACGTCGTATTCAGCTTCAAACTTGACAGTCAATTAATATTACACTGATCAAGGCAGGATAATATTTTTTTTTATATAAACCAGGCGATAAAAAAAAAAAATTACATTTTAATTTCTTAATTTAATATTGAGGCCTGTAAGTTACAGTACAAAACTTGTACCACCTTAATAAACTGATCTTTAATATAACCAAATGTTCTAATCTCATTTCAAACATTTCTCCTCGTCTGATCTGCAAAATATACACCGTTTTTTGTATCGAGCTGTCTAGTCAAATTTGGAATGATAAGCCTACATTATTTTGCACTTTTCGTTCTATGTTTTACCTGCATGATTTTCTTGACCACGAAAGACTATTGAATTGATATTTGGTAACCACTGGTGCTAGTGCTAGGTCAATATGATGATATTCCTCTACTGTGGTGCTATGGCTGAAACTCTGTTCAAAATTGAACAGGGGCACCCAAGGTCAATTTTCGGAAAATATCTGTTCGGAAGAGGATTTGAGATCTAGAATTTTCCGAACATTTGTTGTAAAATTTCTTGCTTGCCTGCCTCTCCTAGGATTTTCGAACATCTAAAAAATGGTGTAATTGCCCATTTTTAACGGATTTTGACTTTAAAAAGCTAGGTCACCTAGAATTTTCGGGAGCCTTTTCTCTGAAATTTTCGAAAAGGTAAGTTTTGATCCCTATAATTTTCGGATCACTAGACTTTCAGCTAGGAAATCCGAACAGATGAAAAATGTTTAGGGGATAAAAATATGCCTGTATCTACCGTTTAAATAGTAAAATACGTTTAACAATGCTATGTTTAAGTGCTTTTGAACTATATTCTCGTTGGGTGCCCCTGTTTGACGGAGCAACCGCTTTGCTGGCTCAAGCCAACAAGGCAGAGCGGCACGTTGAAGATCACGAGGATTATGGAGGAAATCACTTCTAGCAGCTGTAAGCTTTAAGAGGCTGCTGGGAAATGGTAGACTCTGTAGTCCCAAATGAAAAAAAATATGCCTCGTAAATACGTGCAGACGTATTGTGTCGCAAATCTGTCTGTTCTTTTATTTAGGGGTAAATAACCTGTACTTCACTAAACTCAAATCAAGGGTCACTCTTTATCGTAACGCTAGAGGGAAAAGAACGCCCGTTGAACGTGAAGTCGGAATGCCACGATCACGCAAGCCACCGTCTCAAAAAGAAAGACTTCTCACGCGGTTTCAAATACCGTAGGACCGGCCCAGTAACTCGAACTCTGAAGGGAAACGAAAAACAGTTCGAGTTACATCTGGAGTTACGGCGATGGTTCGAGTAATCGGGATCGATTGCAAAATTGCCATGTTAAAATTGATAGTTACTGATTTCAGTAGTACAAATCTCACTTATTTCATCAGAAACGGTAAAATGATTAACCATTTTTAGTGATAAAACGAGATCTTTAGTGTTGTCTAGTCTTATTTTTAGTGTTTTTACCATTAAACAACAAGAAGAACTAATTGATGGGATGGCATCTGGGTGGAGTTACAAGAACCAGAATTCGAGTTATCGGGGGTATATTTTAGTGACTCTTTGATAAAGGGAAAGGAAATGTAGTTTGAGTCAGAAGGGAATTCGAGTATCCGAGTTTGAGTTAACCGAGTAAAAATGATAAAAAGTGGGATGAAATCCAAGGGAAATTGGACTTAGTTCGAGTGCGCCGGGAGTTCGAGCTATCCGAGTTCGGGATATCAGGGTTCTACTCTGCAAATAAATGTAAAAAACCTGCGAAATTAATCGTGCAAACATCGTTTGCAGAAAACTTTAAAGCAGAAGGAAGCGTGATCTTCCAAAACATCTTTTCTTCAATGGCCGAATCTCGTGATGTAGTATCGGTATTGCCATGCAGCCCGACTGATAAAGGCAAGTAGAATCTTTGTGGCCGGTGAGGGTAAAAGACGGAATGAGTTTGCGGAATGGCATGTGGCATGGCTTGCGGAATGACATAATTATGCGGAATGTAAAATATGGAAATTGGCGCAAAGAAATAAATTAAACTGAAAGGCATGCGCGGGTCATTGACGCCCCTTTTTTTCGCCAATTTGAGTGAACAACTGCTTTACTGGTTCACGCATTTAGACATTTATCTAAAACATACCCGAGAATTAGCTAGGGTTCCTGAAGGCAGCCTCCACACGAAAACATTGAAGTCCGGTAAATATACTGAGGCGTGACCAAAATAACTTAGTTTCCGCGATTAGCAAGACGAAATATCTTCTTTTTCCGTTATCCTTAGCGAATTTAATACCATTGTTAGAGTCCTTATTTTTGAGTCGATAGAAAGTGAATCCCAGAATACTTGTGCATTTGATTTTTTGCTTCTTCAAAATACTGTCGGCACCGAAAGTGTTACTCCTTCGATCAAGAATTACGTTGCGTTACTACCTTGATTTCGTGACTGTGATTTTGACAGCTCCGTCTCTTCAAACGTACGTTGTGCCACGTGCAGTCACGGAACAGACTCTCACGCAGAGTCGCCGGCAGGTAAAGTTCAGTGTTTCAAAATGGCTAAAATTGACCCAGTTTCACCTTTTTACCCCATTCTTTGATTGAAAAAAAGCAATTTTGCAAAGGGAAAACCTACAAGACGTACGAAAAACGAGCCATTGGGCTGTAAATATCTGTTTATGTGCGTTTCGAAATTGGAAGTTCTACAGAGAAATTCTCGATTTTTGCGCTTGTTTACACAATACAGACAATTTATACCTCCAGCCTACCATGAAAATTCCTGAACTTCGATGGTGTCTTACAGAGATTTCCTTCACTTACCCAAGCCAATTCCCAGGTATGTTTTAAATTAATGTCTAAATGTGTGATTTAAATCGCAAGAAGAGAATTTGGAGTTATACCACATGTTAAATATTGGCGGCGAAAATGAGTAACGAACTGAAATTTTTGTTATCCTGAAAACCTATCCCTCATTTTTAAAATTATTTCAGTACGACCAGCTTCCCTATTGTCCAGAAAGTATCTTCTAGTGGAAGGAAAAGAATTTTTCTGTTCGTGGAAAGCGTCCAAATTCCTCCATCCAGCTTCGTTTGCGAACGCGAGGACAGTTGATGTTAGCGAATTTCAGGTTAAAATTAATGCAGTCTGAGACTCCGGCGACATCGAAAATCGATCTTTTATTTTTTCTCCCGAATAAAAGGCTTTCGGCGGGAACAATCTACGTTAGGTTTCTCTTTTACCTAAAAGCTATCTATGAACAAAAATGAAAGAAATTGATTTTTCAACTCTTGTCACGAAATTAAGATTTTGGTCGATTTTTCTGTTTCGCACGTCTCAAGCTCGCAGTTGAGGAAACAAAATACAAGATTCATTCATCTCTGAATAACATTATCAATTATGTCACGATCACGTAACCCACAGTCTCATAAAGAAACACTTCTCACACGGTTTCGAATACAAATATAGGTAACAAGAAACTGTTGAGTTAATCGTACAAGCATCTTTTGTAGAAAAAATTAAAGTAGAAGGGAGCGTGACCTTCGAAGACATCTTTTCTTCAATAGACGAAGAATCTTTTTGGCTGTGCGGAAAAGGCTGGTCGACAATGAGCCTTCGTGGTTTTTTTTTATTGTCATCAAAGGTTAAGCCCGCAACATTAAAACAGCGGCTGCGTTTGCAAATTGATTGGCGCCAAAAAAGGGTGCTCTTTTCAGTTTAATTTATTTCTTTTGATCATTCAGCAGCGTATATTAAATTCCGCATAATTATGTCATTCCGCAAGCCATGCCACATGCCATTCCGCAAACTCATTCCGTCTTTTACCCTCACCGCTTTGTGGCTGTGCGAAAAAGGCTAATCGAGAGTGAGAAATCAAGGAACCTATCTTTGCAGCTTTTTTATTCTCATCGTAGTCGAGCCCGCAACGTTAAAAAGGTCGCTGCTTTGGCAAATTGATTGGAGCCAAAAAAGAGTACACTTTTCAGTTTAATTTATTTATTTTAGTCATTCTGCATATATTACTTACATTCCGCATAATTATGTCATTCCGCAAGCCATGCCACATGCCATTCCGCAAACTCATTCCTTGTTTTACCCTCACCGTAGGTCAAATGAGGGATAAAACCTTTGAAACAGGTGGTCTAATTCTGACAGAGTATAACTGATTTCCTTTCTTAACGATCTCAGTATAAAAAGATATTGGTTAATTTTAATTAGCTTATGCCCTACATGTGTAGTAAACCGGCATTCTTCCTGGAAGGTTACACCACGAATGGAGAGCGTTCTGGTTTGCGAAATACCTGACACGAGAGGAAAAACTTGCGTACAAGGCCTTTCGTCTTAGAAATGGAAGAAGCTCGCCTGCGACTCCCGTGATAAGCCACTGGTGGCTATATGCAGTGTCGACAATGCTGACAGGAACAGCATATAAACAGTGAGCGAAACATCAGCACAGGCCATGTTAAAGATAATAATAATAATAATAATAATAATAATTTTATTTATATAGCGCTAAAATCCAATAATTGTCCAAAGCGCTACCTAATTACAAAATAGAATATAAAAAATCTAAATTCTAAAATACCTAAAATATACAATATAATTCAAATATAGCCTAAGTTATCTACTATATAAATCAAAAACATCTTAAAACAAAAGGAATCTCATAACCTATATGCTAACTTAAATAAAAAAAGTTTTAAGGGATTGCATAAAAGTTGCCACTGAAGCACATTTCCTAATCTCTAGAGGTAAATCGTTCCACAATTTAGGTCCTGCAATAGAGAAAGCTCTATCTCCATATGTTTTCAATCTGCTTCTTGGAAGCACTAAATATTCTTTACATGAAGAACGCAATGACCTAGAGTATGTTTTAAAATTCAAAAGGTCAGAAATATAAGAAGGTGCAAGGCCATGAAGGGCCTTGGTATACCAATAAAATGACTTTAAAAGTTATTCTAAACTCAACTGGTAACCAATGAAGATTAATTAAAATAGGAGTTATATGAACATGCTTCGGTGTCAGTGTGACAACACGAGCTGCAGCATTCTGAACTGCCTGTAGTCTAGCTAACAGATACTTAGGAAGGCCGTGTAATAAGGAATTACAGTGATCAAGTTTCGAACTAATAAATGCATGGACTAAGATTTTACATGTATCTTGGCTTAAGTACTTGCGGATTTTAGCAATATTTCTCAAATGATAGAATGATGATTTACAAATGTTCTTAATGTGCTCCTCAAAACTAAATATGCTATCAAACTGAACCCCTAAATTACGAACAGAGTCACGAGGTGCAATGCACTCAGAACCAACAGTAATGTGACCGATGTCAGGCATAGGATGGAATCTGGAACTGATGACTACAAGGTCCGTTTTGTCCTGGTTTAGTTTAAGATAGTTTCTTATCATCCATTCATCAATGTCCCTCACACAGCATTCCACTCTCAACTTCACTTGTTGGATGTCGTTCAAGCTGGTAGATTTAAAGGTAATATATAATTGGGTGTCGTCAGCATATAGATGCTAGCACTGTAAAAGTCAGAACCGGCTGGCCGTATAGATGATTTTGAAAATTTTTTCAACGGTTTACGGCTAAAGCCCACGCGTGCTTCGATCGTCCTCGATAGCAATTTGTATCGCAATATTGTGAAATACTGCATTCTGTTGTCCGAGGTCTGTATGATAAAAACAGTTCCTCATAGTACTGTTTCTCCTCAGATGTGATGTATAAATGACATAAAAGGTTGGTTTACACGCACCCAGATTTGTTGGCAAGATTTTGTAAAATAAACTTGTCGACCGCAAAAAATTCGGCCGGAATTTTTTTTCCAGGCCTAATTAATATACGGTGATCAAGAGCCATTATGGCCTTAATAAATGTGATCGAAGATGATTGCCAGTTTTTGGGTGTACTTCATGAGGCTATCAACTCGATGTGAGATTTGGTTCACTCTTGGGCTGTTTGCAAATTATATTTTGTAAAATCACTTAGCCTTTCCCTGAAAAGTCACACGAATGTGCTCTAAAGTTAACTGAATTATGGAATACAAGTTTATTGTTTGATTTAAATTATAAATTTATTAATGGGAGCCTGGCTTTTAGCCCTGGCTAAATCTATATATTAAGGATTTCCCTTTGAAAGTGGTAGAAGGTATAGAGGTGAGGGATTTGCAAATTCACAAAGGAAAAGCCCTTTACGAGGTGGAAAAAGGCAAAATTGTCATTTTAATGACAATTTTGAAGAATTTTGAGGAATCATGAAGTTGTTGCTTTTAAGCTCGTCCCCCTGACAAAACGCATTATGGTGTGTTTCGTAATATATAGTCCTTTTTCATTTTTAATAGATCTGAATGAATGCAGTAGGGACAAGTATTACTGCCATCAGGACGCCAGCTCTACAAATTATCGTGGCTCATTTACTTGCACTTGTGATCAAGGCTACTTTGGAGACGGCTTTGAGTGCGCAAGTATGATCAGATACAAAATTGCAGCACTGCATGTTTATGATGAAAAGCAACTTAATTTATAGTAACCTGTACTCACTGGGGTCATCTGCAAACAATGCCCGTAATTTCAATAAGATATGGCCTGGGAGACTCAGCCGCAGGCGGTTGGGGCGTGGAGCTCCTGGAAAAGAGCTATTTCATCAATGCGGGGAAATGGGTGGGGCGCGTAAAGAAGTGTATAAAACACCGAAAAGAGTGAGGAAGCTATTAATTGGGAAGAGAAACTAGCGTTATACAAGAAACCCACCATGCACAAATACGTATAGGATAGCCACGGGCTATACGTGGCGTATAAGGTCCTTTTAGTGCAGAGTTCCCCGAGAGAATAGTGGGGTAAACCCACTAAAATATCAAAGGGATCCTGGTAACCGAAGAGACGAACATTCCACAACAGTGGGAAAAGGAGACTATTATGCTACAATTACACAAACTTGAACTGGTCAACCCGAGTTTAACACCATCATCTGACGTGATACAATTCACTTCGAATTACATATGATTACCGTACAGGTTGTCGAAACGTCAGTCACTGTCGTACAGTCAGGACTACGTTTACCCTGACGATCATGCTCCACCTACCTATGAAATGACTCCTGAATTTTTCATAGTTTACACTGTCTTTGTTTCAAAGCAATCAAGCAACATGCTGTTTATTTTTATCCTATGACCGACACCTCAACTAATTCATCGTTTTACACATCGAAGAACTATAACTGGCAGAGAACTTTGTTTGCTTTGACTTATTTTTTCAATGGCCATCATTCAGAGCTTTCACTGCTTAGGTGCAATGTGCAAATTTCTGAGTGTCTTTTTATGATTCCCAAACTCCCATTCTAAAGGACACGCTATGGAAAAGCCGGAGTATGTGCGCGGGCGACATGCTATATCCTTCTCCTCCTTACGAGTCTAAATTTTTCTCTTTAGTTCGAGGTCCTGACTTTTTTTCCATATTCGGCCTTATTATAATAATAATAATAATAATAATAATAATAATAATAATAATAATAATAATAATAATAATAATAATAATAATAATAATAATAATAATAATAATAATAATAACAAGATGAAGTAATCACTTGGAGCCCTCATTCTTTGATTAGCGTTTTTGCACACGACCGCGATTAACAAAGCCTTGCCTGGCATAGACAACAACAGGAGAAAAACGAATGCAGTGATTTTGATTCCCTTTTGAAAGTTGCCTTCCTGTAACAAATCTCCTATGTTTGAGGCGCTTGTGCTGTTAACAGATTCGCTAGAAGAGAAGAGCGTTTCGAAGCTCTTACATTAGCCAAAAATTCAGATTTTTTCCTTCACAAGGTCCCGAGCAGTTTGGTTTTCCTCTTTGAAGCTTACCTCAACTTAATGCGTTTCAAGAGACTATCGTGAACTGAGCTTGAAGTGAGCGTTTGATGTTTTTTTTCTTATTTGGCCATCTGCTTTCGGAGGAGTGGTCAATAACACGCATTTTCATTAAAACCTAAACTCTGCTTTTATCCTGTTTGTCTCAATCGCCAATATTTGCTTAGTGTACCTTATTTCACCTGCCTTGTCTCTCAAGCTTACCCGTAATGTCAATTTGTCACTTTTTAAGAAAGCAATGCAATTAATGAAACTTCCAAGAGAGATCATTTATCATGTTAACCTCACTACAGTAATTTAGACTTTCAATTTATGACGTCGATAACTTTGAAAACGTAAAATAAAGGCTATAGGAGTCTAGAAATAAATAATTTTATCTGAAGGGTTGTTTAGATTTTAACAAAAATACAGAAGTTTCGATTTCACAAAATTACATTAATTTACATTCTAATCTAGGACTCCTACGTAAACCTCGTAAACTTCATTTCCGTGTGCGTATTTATCAAAATGAGGATTTGACTTTCATCCTGTCCGCGAAAATATATTTTCAGTGTTTATTTTGAAATGTTTTTACCTCACAGTAATATAGGTAAAATAATAGAACAACGTGAAACCTTTTTTTTATGCGGTTCTCGCTGTCTGATGCACGAAATTTTCTAACCCACTTTGATTCAGATCTAATTATAAAATTAGACTGAAGGTAAGAGAATCTGAACTAGAGGCGACAAGTAAAACAAGAATCTTGACAAAGTGGGCGTTCCAATAAAGTAAAAACCCACGTATAAGAACCTAAAGTTTAAGAACCTGTTAGGCTAAAATTTTCATTTTAAACCCCCGTTTCATAAGAACCTTTCTAGCCCAAAAGGTTCTTATCTTACCAGACGACGATCGAATAGTATCCCATGATGCACCTCGTTTCATGAACATCGCAGTGCTCGGTGTGTATGGTTTCCAAACATGTTTCGGTTCAGCAGCTTCTGCTTTTGAGAATATTGAGTTAGCTGATATTCATTGTGCTTTAAAGAAGAATTTCAGCGTTACTTTGAAGGGTTACATATGTCTCACTGATCTGTCGAGAACTACTTGTGCGCTCGGTCGCAACTACAAACACAAAGTATGAGACTCGGCAACTGAAAGGTTCTCCAGGAGAACCGAAACCATGACTTATCTAAAAAGGGGCTCCAACAAAACAGCCGCTACGCTGTGAAGGTAATTGCCAAAGGAGGATTTATTTCAGCATCGCGCTCAAAGGAGCTCAATTTACAACTGCAGTTACAAATAAATTTTAACCTATCGATGCGACAAACAATCCTCTGAATCACCAGGTGCTGACTCCCGCAGTGTTAAAGGAAATTTCCTGGCCAGAATACTGATCTGTTCCTTTGAAATAATAAAGTCTCTGATATATATTTTTTTCAATTTCTGAGCAGGCTTGTTTAGCGTTGTGCCGCTTGCATGCTGCGTGGCACCTTTGTTTGGGTTCCTATCACACTGAAACACACGGCAATATTCACCGCTCCTTGTTCTAATTAAAATAATTATAGTCAAATTCCTTTTAAATTTAACCACTGTGAAAATACAAAGTGATTGCTTGGGCATAAAGTGCTCTCGAAAGCGCCCAACAGATGTAGCCTTCAGCAGGCTTTACACATATAACACATATATTATCACACATGGCGTTGAAATGTGATAAAAGATACGAAATTTCAGCCATCTTTGCTCGATAAAAAAGTCTTCAAAATGTGTGTGGGTACTTCTGGGTACTTCTTAGCCTGTCCAATATTCAGGACTTCAATTTGCTGGCGTGAGGTCCACATTAGGAAGACTTCAACATATAATCCAAAAAAACGTGAATATTCATGACCTTGTTGTGGGTTACTGGACACTTTGTGATAAGAAGACTAAGTGAAACAATGAAAATAAATGTTTCTATGTGGAAATTTCGCTCCTAGGCCATTGAGAGAATCAGAGAAATCATGTCAAATAACAAAATAATGCAATTTTCTTACTTTTACTGGAACACAAATAAGAAAAAAGGCGACGAGAAAACGACTTTATTTCACGTTGGAATCTGCCATGACTGCGATAATGCGTGTGCCTCTGGAAAAATGCATCATGGGATATTATTCGCTCGTCTGGTATTTTACAAAAATAAGAGCACGGAGCAAAAATTTTACAGAAAAAAAAATTTAGTTTAGATTTCAGCCAGTAAGATTAAAAATGTAAGACAGCATCTCATGGACACTGCAGCATGAAAGAAATGCGTGCTAGTACTTTGGAAAGATAAATTTACTGTATACATGTAGTTGTCATAGAAATTGTATTCTAGATAATTATTTAATACAGCAATATATTCCGTATGACATATGCCCTGTACTACAGTGGCTGATTGCTAGTGCCCCTATCAAATTAAGAACCTACTTAAGAACCCACGTAGCCTAAACTCGTACTAAATACCATTTCTATAAGAACCTATTCAGGCTTAGTTGGAAAAATTTATGTTCTTATAGGTGGGTTTTTACTGTATCCTCAAGGTTAGAGATCTGAGATTCTGTCTCTGACACGGGATTTGTTTAGAATTTCATTAATCTCAAGTTCCTAAATAGAATGAACTTCTTTTACAGTTAAGTACCGATAGTAACGACACCCCTCCCCCTTCGCGAAAGAAGTAACCTTTCGAAAGTGGCGAAAAACTTTCACAGGTGTTAGCGAATGCCAAAAGTAAATAACGACCCCCCGAAAATAACGACCTTCCGAAAGGAGTGACTTCAAAAGTAATTTCCCTTTTTGCTAGAAATAACGGAATTTATAGATACAACAAACTTTGCCAAACTGATCCGAGGTTTATTTTTAACGGTTATAACGACCCCGGGAATGATCACTGAGATTCCGTTATGTAACCGGGAAAGGTACATAATAGATTTTGTTTCAGAAATTCTTCCTTTCATCTGTGAATACCCATACCGTAATCAAGGATTTTTTTTTAATTTTTATTCAAAAAGCTATAACAAGAAATGCCTTTCGCTAAATATTAATTTTGGATGTTTTCACAATTGTGGCGATATTATTACTCTAACTTGGTAATTAAGGCCCATGTACGGTACATGTTAGCTACCCGAGGGTAGGAACCTTCCGAAAGTACTCGTTACTTGCGGAACTTTACGGTATTGATAAAATTAGCTATTTCAGTCCAAAAAAAATTGCATATTTCCATGAGGAACAGATTTCAGCCAGTCATGATAAGAGCATAGGCATGGAGAGGATGTTAACTCGATATATTTTTAATAACGAACCGCTATGACGAAATCCTTGCTATTAATTAGATATGACTATCTTTCGAAGGGAACTTCTGAATGACTAGTGGTAAACGAGACGCGAATTGAAGCGCCGACCCAAAAGATCGAATACAGCAACCGGCCCTCAGCCTTATTGTTATAGACAAACGCGTTAATACGGACCCCGGGGGGTCGGGGGGAGGGAGGCATAAAAAGTGTCCGTATTAACGGGGTGTCGGTATTAAGCCGGTCATGTTATTTAATCAAACAGTACACCCTTTCGAACAAAATACTAAAGGAATAAAACAGGAGATTGTTAGCATTGTAAAATTGAAAATCTCCTAATTTTCAGAAAAACGTCATAATGGAAACACTCAGAATATATTGAGCAAGACGCTGTGGGAGCGAACATTTGCGCGCGATATACACAGCGTGTGTGAAGTTTTTTTTACGTGTATTTAAAGGGATGTGTGAGTAGTGTAGTAGCGTTGTATATTTTAGGGGTTGAATTGGTTGAGATGCGTGAAGTCGAAGGCGTGGCGTTTTATTGGACGTGAATTAGTTTAGTTTGTTAATCAGTGCATGCCAAAAAAATTACGTGACATTTGCCTTTTTTTTCGTTCCCAGGCCCCGAAATCGTGACCCAAATTCTTATCGATAATTGTTAATTTTTAACGAAAAGCAAAACTAGACAAACTTAACGATTACTTTCTCTAAATGTACGGTTATATTTACCATATTTATTTATTACTCTATTTGGAAGTCGAGGATACGTTGGGAAAATGAAAGACAAACCATATAAATCGGGCTTCGAGGTCGTCTAACTTGAAAGAAGCCGTGACGGTCATTGACCGCTCGGCCAAAACAGGGTCATCACTTTAAGCGGCCTAGTGTTTTAAAACATGCATATTTGAAATATATATGCACGGGTTGATATGGAAAGCCTTGGGATCCAATAAAAATATATGTAAATCGGCGTTTGAAAAGTACTCCTTCCTTCGCAGATGATGGCGATTTTGTGGAGCGCCCCGGCCCTTCTCGTAATTTGCATTACGTTTGTGTTGTGTTGTGTAGAGGCCGTGCAAAACGACCAGGGAAGGAAGGAAAACGGCGTTGGTAGGAAATACAACCACAAAGGATATCCATCATTTCAGGCCCAAATAAACAAGTAATCTTTGAATCTATAAATTACAAATTTGTCGTAAATTTATTTAGTTGCGCCCGGTTTCATGTTCAGCAACTGATAAATGTTCTATATGTTTGTTAGCACTAAATTTCTGTACTAATCGTACATTTGCAAATCTGTACAACAAGAGGCAGATGATCGTGATGAAGAACTGGATCCAGAGGAAAGCTTAGACAAAACAAACTTCGTTTTAAGGATTTTTATACAAAAAGCCGGACAGGAGTGTGGGATCCCTAGTGTGTTGATAAATCATAGAGTTTGAGACAAACATGGCTCCCAATTTCGCGGTAAAAACCTTCCACGGGACAAGTACCCTTTTCGGCCACCATTTTGCTTTGCCTTCTGGCTTCATTCAGCTTCTTAACCCGCTCATTTAAACTGCGCATGAGCAGAACCAATTTTTCAGGCTTAAGACCATGTAAATCGGCCTCAAAGGGGTCATTTCTTGCCATGAATTGTTTCTTGTAGAATTTAATATGAAGTAAGAAAAAATAATTATTTTGGGAGGTAAAAGTGATTTTAGGTTTTGCAGTAAGGCAGTTGTTGAAGTGATAATTTGGTTATGAAGGAATAATATAGTTATAGTACGTTGAAATAAAGTGGTGGTTGTGAAAAGTACACATTTGTACTTATTTTAAGTGTTGTCAGGCTCTGTTTAGGATTGTTTTTCGCTCATTTTTGAAAATATTTGTGTAGAGAGAACATGGATAAGACCAAAAGCTCATTTAAAGGGGTATTTTGATTTTGAAAATTGAAGATAAATGCTGTGTTGTGACACACCGCGCAGCAGACATTCGCGTCGCTTGGCTTGTTTACTCTCGCATGTATTGCGTGCCTATTGCAACTTTGAATCAAAACAAGCGAACTCGATTACTCTATTTGGGCCGTGACGCCCAAATAAAATGGAAAGCCTTAATACTGCACGGAAATGAGAATGAAGTGCACGCATTAGCGAGGTTGGCTTTCTACGAGAATCTCTTGGTTGGGCAAGAATTAAGTGTCTGTTGTCCGCATTAACGAGTGTCCATGGGCGTTTTCCATTTACCAAAAACTTTCAGAGGCTTCCATGGAAAGGTCGTTCCATTTGACACAAGTTCCATTCGCTTATGCGTTCGTCACCAAAATTCAAGATGGTAGCACAGATATCGCTCTGTGTGAATAGCCTGGAACTGCCGGTGATTCCTTGTGAAAACTCGTAAATGGAACATGCTTTTTCACCGGAAATTTCCAAAGGGAAAACAGCTAGGGCTACCTTTTTTAAAAATCCAATTATTCCCCGGAACTTTCCAGTGGAACGTCCGGAAAACGTGTGTCCCATCAACATCCCAACTGGAATTTTCGGGATTTCTTAGTAAATGGAAAGCGCCCCATGTTCAAAGGAAAAGTATCCCGATTTTTGCGCATGCGCAGAATTTTGAATTTTTGTTTATCCTGTCGCGAAATCAAACGATGCTAGCAGAGTAAGAGAACCTTGAAAAATCTGTTTGCATCGCGCTTGGCCGAGTTCGATACTACACTAAAACTTCTCAGAATTGCAGAACAATTATATATTGTTCCCATTAAGTTTCGATTTGCGCGAAATCTGGATTTTTTGGCGTTAATTTCATTGCCGTTAGCTGGAGGACCAAGAGAAGGAAAGCGCTTTAATGCCAGTTGATGGCTTATTTCTCCCGCTAGCTTTCATACAAGCTCAGATAATCGTGAAAGGAATACGCAGAAATGGAACTGCAACAATAAAGACTATGTAAGAAAGAAAAAATTGAGACATACAAGTGAGACATGGATGTGGCTGACAGATGTTACGGAAAAAGCTTCGTGAAGCACAGTGTTTTGCAACGACGCGTTGGAAAAATTTTAAATAAACCTTCCTACGGCCGTCAAAATCCAGTAGACAGGCACTACATGTTTTGAGAAACGAGTGCAACGTATCAAGAAATGGTCTATTGTTCCGGGTCCAATTCACCAAAACAATGCCCTTTTGTCCTAGGTGTTGCTGTCGAAAACAGACCGAACAGTCTGTGCATGATCGTTTAATCTTCGGCGTGACAAATTTGTAATATTAGGGGGGAGGAGAGAGGTTTTTTATGCCTTGACGCGATGCTATTTTAACTGGGGTACTGAGGGGAAAGTTTCGCCACGAGGCGCTCGTTGTCAAGTAAACCATAGGGGCGTAAACGTTTTCTGTTTGCTTATCTTACATGTAACTACTACCAGACATGATAAATTAACAAGTGAGATTTATTGCGGCACACAACGCAGGAGTGCATACTTTGCGGGTTGAGCAAGAAAACCGTTTCACTTTTGATCGTATCGTAATTTTTTTCTCAGCGCTCTGAACAAGAAAATATTATTTCAGAAATACTTTACAGAGAACGTTCTTAAACCGTTATTAAAACAAGCTCAGTATTATTTGCGCGACCTACATTCAAAGGTGCGATCTTTAAATGTAATTCATACCTTTTTCTAATTTTAGAGCGCGCAAAATGCGTCCCATAATTCTCTTTAATAACAAAATAAAATTGACAAGTGAGTCTACAACACATTGAACGACTTTCATTCTTATTCTCACCCAAGCGGCCCAGAATACGCTTTAACGATCCTTGTAATCCACAAATTTTTCCTGCTGAACTGAATTATTCGACTTTTTTATGTGCGCAACTTTATTCTCTCAAGAAAAGAAAAAAAAAGATTTTAGTCTTCAGTTCACTTTTACGAGCATTTCGATAAGTTCATTAAAGACGAAACGTTTTGTTAGCTTGTAGGCGGAACATTACGAAGGTGAGATTTTTGAGATCATTGTTGTTCGCTTATTGTTGTTAGTATTGGCGAGGGCAATGAACTCTCGATCAGCTCCTTTCTATAAAAAAATGGTCGAGTGAGTTCGACAAAAGAAAATACATATGAGTTTTAAGTTCACTATGAAGAACATCTCTTGAAGCGAACGAAGTGTTTTGTCCGTTCTGCCAGTGTAGGCGGAACTTTAGGGAGGTGTGATTTTTTTGCGATCATTGTTCTTGTTCACTTGGTGTTTTGAGATTAATACTTGGCGGCGCGTGCGATGTTTGCTTCCATTATTGTCGTATGATAATTAGCTTTCTATATTCGACTATATAGCACAATATGGATCATCATTTTTAACTCAGCTTTGTCGCAGATAGATCTCTCGCGTTAGAATGTCGAAGTATTATGAGGTATCAAAAGTTCTGGCCGTGCGATCCGTCGGCGGTAAAAAAGAATACAGAGTGAGATGGAAAAATTTTGGAAGTTCGGCCGATTGTTGGGTGCCGGAGGCCGATTGTAACAGAGCGATCAAAAAATTTGCTCAAAATTCACTGAAAGGTAAGTTAACTTAAACTGAAGTGAATTGAACTCGTTTCACCAGCACTTATTTATTGTTGATTGAGACTTAACGTTTTTTTTTTCATTTGTTTCAGCATGTAGCTACAGCAATTAGCCGCACGTTTAACTAACTTATTTTTATCCGAAATCTTTGTTTTCTGCACGCGCACGCTAACGCAATTTGTAGATTTAACGAGAAAGTTCTTTCTAACGCAAGCTAGGACGCACGCGAAAGCGCCACGCAATTTTGTTGTTAAAAGGTTAAGTTTTCTGTTTTTGCGGTTAGTTGACGCAAGTTCTTGTCAATCCATTTCAAGAAGCCAAGAAGTTTTCCTTGTTCTAGTGATTTTAAGGACATCACCAAGGTAAATATTTACGCTACATTTTCTGATTTAAGTAAGCGCCTTGTAATTTTATCCTTTAAACCGATTTTATTTCTGATTGCATTGTAAAATCAAGTTTTTAGATTTTAGACGAAGTTAAGTTTACACACGACATCATTTACCGTTATTTGGCAATCTTAAGTTTTTACCTTTCCGTCTTGTTACTTTCACGGATGAAATGTATGTATTTCCGTAATTTCACAACCTTATTTGTAAAATACTCTTACCTTTATTTTAGTTCTCACGGTGTTTATGGAAGTAAGGTTAAGAAAGGAAATAAACATCAGTACGTGAACGAGTGTCATCTCATATCTTATCACTGGAGCAATAGTGAGAACTTGATGTACCACAGAAGATCGATCAAGCGAAGATCCGAAGTGGGCAAAACAAGCAAGTTCAATCAAGGTCAAGTCAAGTCAAGATCAAGGTCAGACGTCCGACTAAAAATAGTTTCTCAAGTCAAGTACTGACGTTCAGCGCAGCGACAAATCACAGGCCAAGTAAAGTACAAGTTAAGAAGCTCTGTTGCAAGAACGTTATAATTTATACGGACACACAATAATAAGAAGATTCTGCATGTAGTAGTTGCAGAAATAAGTTTAAGTAATTGATTACATTTTAAGTCAAAGTGAAGTACTGTCACACCACGGGTGTCACGCATAAATAGCTTAAGTAGTACAGGCGCTGCCTGAAGTATTAAGTTTTAAAGTTCAAGTTTAAAGAAGTTACAAGAGATTACTCTAACGTATTAAGATTTATTTAGACCTAGAAATGTCTAGCTCAAGTGGGGTAACAGAATTTAATGCTGCAGAGAAGTTATCGTTACCTACAGAAGGCGTAGTTCAAGTAAACAGTAATCTATCAGCAGTAGATAATAATAATGTAAATAGCATAGTCGCAGATTCCATCCAGGAGCAGCAAACGCGAATCCCCAGAGTCCGAACTTTAACAGAGAGAGGCCAGGCCTATCAAGAAGATCGTCAAAGAGAGCGAGATAAAGAAGAAGATCAGCTAATAAAGAGATTCTACGAGGCCTTCGATGCATGGAAAGCGCAAGCCTCAGACATCGAGCGATTTATTGCTGATCAGCTCCCACTTTCACAAACTGACAAGGACGAAAATATTCTCCGCTTGAAGGATCTCCACGTCAGTGCCCTAACGATATACGAGAAGTTACGGAAGTTTCGGCCTCCTGCACAAGAAATTCGCCAAAAGATAGATGCATGTGATGCATTAACCAAGACTCTGAAACAGCAACTGAAACAATCTGAAGATAGTAATCCTATGTCACGCAACGGTAGAAGGTCCGTCCGAAGTAGATCCATTATCTCAGGTTACTCAAGGGTCAGTAAGTCTTCAAGAGTATCTTCACTAATCGACCTGAGGAAAGCCGATGCGGTTGCAGAGCTAGCCGCAAAGGAAGCCGAACTTAACGCCCTCCAAGAAGAAGCAAAACGTAAGGAAGAAATCGCCAAGATGGAGGCGCAACTAAGGGCCGAAACAACAAGGATCGAATCAGAACTGGCAAGAAGAAAACTGGAGTTAGAACAGATGGAAGTGAAGAAACAATTGGATATGGCAAGGGCGAGGCTAAACGCGTACCAAGTAGCCGAAGAGATCGAAAATGAGAAGGATCCCGTTGAAGACGATCTCTCGTGCGCTTCCCTTATTGAGACAACCCCAGCATCCCTACCTCCGCTGCAGGAGCCCAGGCATTTAAGATCGGACTTAACCGCATCAAGGGTAACACAGCCCACTCAGCAGCTTCAAGACGTGCACAAGTCTCCTAGCGTCCTTCAAGGGTCATCAAGCGCTGATAAAACCGCCGAGATCGTCACTACAATAGCCGATTCATTCAGTTTAAGTCGCCTCCCAGCACCCGAACCAACCACCTTCAGCGGTGAACCCATCCATTATCCGGATTGGAAGTCGTCCTTCTTTGCTCTCATACACCGAAAAAACTTACCTCTGTGTGACAAGATGTATTACTTAAAACGGTACGTTAGCGGATCAGCCAAGCAAGCCATAAGCGGACTTTTCCTGCAAAGTTCATCGGAAGCCTACGAACAAGCGTGGAGCATTCTGGACGAGAGATTTGGTCACCCGTTTATAGTAACTAAAGCTTACAGAGACAAGCTACAAGGATGGCCAAAGATCGGTGCTAAGGATCATCAAGGTCTCAGAGGACTCGCTGATTTCTTAACAAGTATAGAAACAGCAATGCAGACAATCAAGGATCTAACCATTTTAAATGACTATATGGAAAATCAGAAGCTGCTTGCCAAGTTACCAGACTGGCTTATCTCTCGATGGAACAGAGAAGCCACAAGAGAAATGAAAGAACACAAGAGATATCCAGATTTCAAGACTTTTACGGCGTTTATCAATGCTGAAGCGGACCTCGCATCCAATCCGATCTCTTCTTGTAACGCAGTGAAAGAAGTAGGAACTGCATCAGTTAAAACGCATCAAGCACCAAAGTCGAAAGGTGTCGGTGATATGACCGTTCATTCTATCCAGAAGATAGAAGAGAACTCTAGAGAGCCAAAGGAAACTCCGAAACCAAAGCCGCAGTGTACATTCTGCAGGAAGACAGATCATCAGTTGGATGCATGCCCTAAGTTTAAGACTGAGACACTTGAGAAAAGATTGCGATTTGTTAAGGAAAACAAGTTATGTTTCGGATGCTTAAGTAAAGGTCACATGTCCAGTGATTGCCGAAAGAAGTTGACTTGTTCGTCATGCAACAAGAAGCACCCCACTTGCCTTCATCAAGAAAGAAGAGAAACAAGAAAGACAGAAGAAAGAAGAGTAGACTGCGAGTCATCAAACGTTCCGAAACCCACTTCTTGCAATTGCACATCTCAAGGAGCCTCAAGTAGCACCTCAATGATAGTTCCTGTCTGGCTATCGTCATCTAAGAGGCCCGAAGCGGAAGTGCTCGTATATGCTATCTTAGACACGCAAAGTGACTCCACATTTGTTTTGAAAGAAACCTGCGATGAACTTGACGCAGATAAACAACCGACTAAGCTTCGACTGAGCACTATCACTAGTCAAGAGTCAGTTGTCGACAGTCAAAGAGTCTCGGGTCTTCAAGTAAGAGGATACAATTCTGACCTGAAGATTCCAATACCCGTTGCTTACACGAGTACATCGATACCAGCCGATGAAGACCATATACCGACTACCACCACTGCTAAGAATTGGAGTCACCTGCGACCAATTGAAGACAAAATGCTCGACCTATTGGACTGTAACGTGGGCTTGCTAGTCGGATATGACTGCTCTCAAGCATTAACCCCAAGGGAAGTTATTTCTGGCGAGAGTAACGAGCCGTATGCTATCAAGACAGATCTCGGATGGAGTATAGTAGGTGGTGGACAGGCCAGGAGTGGAAGGTCGTTTTGCCAAAGGGTTGCTGTAAGGGAGCTACCTGCTGTAACAATGAATGACATCATACGAATACTCGAGTCAGACTTCAAGGAAAGTAAAAATGATATGAAGACCTCTCAAGAAGACTTGCAATTCCTTAAGATTATGGAAGAAGGAATCAGGAAGACCGAAAACGGACACTGTGAAATGCCACTACCATTTAAGGAGCGGCCACTGTTGCCTGACAATAGCTCAATGGCGATGACTCGCCTTGAACATCTCAAACGAAAATTCCTGAAGGACTCTAAGTACAAAGAAGACTACATCAAATTCATGAACGAAGTGTTTAGCAGAGGAGATGCCGAAGAAGCACCAGTTCTCGCACAAAATGATAGAGTGAAGTGGTACATACCTCATCACGGTGTCTATCACCCAAAGAAAAACAAGATTAGAGTCGTATTTGACTGCTCAGCAAGATTCAAGGGAACTTCGTTGAACGATCACTTACTCAGCGGACCTGACCTCACTAACAATTTGAAGGGCGTACTTTGCAGATTCAGAAGATATCCTTACGCTATCACTTGCGATGTGGAGAAGATGTTTCACCAATTCGTTGTAAGCGAAACTGACCGTGACTATTTGCGATTCCTTTGGTGGCCCAATGGTGATATCAAGCAAGAGCCCAAGGAGTACAGAATGAAAGTACATTTATTTGGGGCAACATCTTCGCCTGGTTGTGCCAGCTACGGCTTCAAATACATTGCTAATGAAGAGAAAGAGGCGTACCCTTCAGCTGCAAGGTTCATTACTCATGACTTCTATGTTGATGACGGACTAGCCAGCGTTGAATCCGCCGAACAAGCAAAGGACCTCATCAGAGGAGCTCGTGAAATTTGCAAGAAAGGTAGCCTTCGTCTTCACAAATTTATAGCAAATGATCGCGAAGTTCTTGAATCAGTACCAGAAAGTGAAAGAGCAGTGGACATCATCCTGAATCTGCCGTCAGAAGAACTCCCCATAGAAAGAGTTCTCGGTATTCAGTGGTCAGTGGGGTTAGACTGCTTCGGCTTCTCCATCGTTCTAAAGGACCAACCCTTAACTAGAAGGGGAGTACTAGCAACGGTTGCCTCTGTCTATGATCCTCTCGGATTTCTAGCCCCCTTGGTCTTGAGAGCGAAGAAGATACTACAGGAAATATGTAGGAGAGGTGTCAGCTGGGATGATCCTCTACCTGAAGACGTTCGGCCAAGGTGGGAGCGGTGGAAACTTGATCTCCTGCGTCTCAAGGAGTTACAAATTCCAAGATGCTTCGAGCCGAAGACGATGAGCCAAAAGAAGAGCTATGAGCTACACAATTTTGCTGATGCAAGCACATCAGGATACGGACAATGTTCCTACCTTAGAGTGAAGGATGAAGACGGAAACGTGAACGTCTCATTGGTGATGGGAAAGTCCCGTGTCGCTCCATTAAAGATTACTACTATACCAAGATTGGAGCTCACCGCTGCTGTAGTTTCCGCGAAAGTTGGCGTGATGCTACAAGAAGAATTAAACTACGCCAATCTTAAACAGTTCTTTTGGACCGATTCCAAGGTAGTACTTGGTTACATAAACAACGACGCCAAAAGATTCCATACGTTTGTCGCCAACAGAGTACAGATAATCAGATCCAACACTGACACCAAGAAATGGCGACACATCGACACCAAGAATAATCCAGCAGATCATGCCTCGAGAGGATTAAGCGCTGAAGAGCTAATGAGGTCCAATTGGTTCAGTGGACCCGCGTTCCTTTGGGAGAAAGAAATTCCGAGCTTTAAAGAAGAGATTCCCAATATTCAAATTGGAGACCCGGAAGTTAAGGCAACCGTACGCACTACCGTGGTTAAAGAATCTTTCAACCTAATCGATTACGTGTCAAGGTTCTCTAGCTGGACGAGGGCAGTCGGAGTGATCTCATACCTGAGAAGACCCTTCAAGAAGAGTAAGCCAAACACAGTTACTACTACAGTAGCTGAACGACAAGATGCTGAAATCCTTATTTTCAAGGAGCTTCAACGCTCAGCATTCAAGAATGAAATTGCAAGCCTAAGTCATAAGGAGCAGAAAGCCAAGCTCACCAAGCAAAGCCGCTTGTTAAGGCTGGATCCCTTCATCGATGATCAAGGACTGATAAGAGTTGGCGGGAGGCTGGAAAATTCTACCTTGCCATTTGATGTCAAACACCCAATTATCCTACCAAGATGTTCTCACGTAACCGAGCTGATTATTGATCATTTTCATGAGAAGGTCAAGCATCAAGGAAAGGGAATGACGATGAACGAAATTCGTTCCTATGGAATATGGATACTAGGCCTCAATGCCGCAGTAGCCTCACACATTTATAAATGCGTACAATGCAGACGACAGCGACGACCAACAGAAGGCCAGAAGATGGCAGATCTCCCTGAAGATAGAGTGGAATCTACTCCACCCTTTACATACTGTGGAATGGATTGCTTTGGGCCTTTCACAGTTAAGGAAAGAAGAAAGGAACTGAAGAGATACGCGGTAATATTCACCTGCATGAGTTCTCGAGCAGTGCACATAGAGCAGCTAGATGACATGACAACCGATGCCTTCATCAACGCGTTAAGATGCTTCACAGCAATTCGAGGACCTATCCAACAGATAAGGTCCGACCAAGGCTCAAACTTTGTAGGAGCAAGGAACGAACTCGAAAAGGCCATGAAGGAGTTGGATAACGACAAGAGCCAATCATATTTGACGACCAATCGCTGTGAATTCGTTATGAATGTCCCTTATTCCAGTCACAGGGGAGGAGTATGGGAAAGGCAGATTAGGACTACAAGAAGCATTCTTAACACCGTTCTCAACGATTACAAGGGAAGACTCGACACGTCCTCACTGCGCACCTTCTTGTACGAAGTTATGGCTATAATCAACAGCCGACCATTGACCTATCAATGCCTGAACGATCCAAAGAGTTTGGAGCCTCTAACGCCAAATCATCTACTCACCATGAAGAACAAGACACTTCTTCCACCTCCAGGAAATTTTGTCAAGGAAGAAATCTACGCCCGGAAACGATGGCGAAAGGTCCAGTTTCTGGCAGAACAATTTTGGAGTAGGTGGCGAAAGGAGTACCTCATCAATCTGAATTCAAGACAAAAATGGCTTCAGCCAAAGAGAAATCTGAAAATCGGTGACATCGTAATCGTTCAAGAAGAAGTTCCACGGAACGAGTGGCCCCTTGGCAAGATCACGGATACTTCAACAGATCAACAAGGTCACGTTCGTTCTGTGAAGATAAAGCTTGGATCCAGAAATCCTCAGAAGAAGGAAAACGACACAAATTCTCATATCATCGAAAGACCAGTGCAAAAGGTAGTCCTCCTGTTGGAAGGAGTGGTCTAAGACAAGTTCCAATAGCAATGCTTGATGTGCAGAGTAAAATTATTCATAATTGTTACGTCCCTTTTGAATCATAAATAATTTGGTGGGAGTGTAGCTACAGCAATTAGCCGCACGTTTAACTAACTTATTTTTATCCGAAATCTTTGTTTTCTGCACGCGCACGCTAACGCAATTTGTAGATTTAACGAGAAAGTTCTTTCTAACGCAAGCTAGGACGCACGCGAAAGCGCCACGCAATTTTGTTGTTAAAAGGTTAAGTTTTCTGTTTTTGCGGTTAGTTGACGCAAGTTCTTGTCAATCCATTTCAAGAAGCCAAGAAGTTTTCCTTGTTCTAGTGATTTTAAGGACATCACCAAGGTAAATATTTACGCTACATTTTCTGATTTAAGTAAGCGCCTTGTAATTTTATCCTTTAAACCGATTTTATTTCTGATTGCATTGTAAAATCAAGTTTTTAGATTTTAGACGAAGTTAAGTTTACACACGACATCATTTACCGTTATTTGGCAATCTTAAGTTTTTACCTTTCCGTCTTGTTACTTTCACGGATGAAATGTATGTATTTCCGTAATTTCACAACCTTATTTGTAAAATACTCTTACCTTTATTTTAGTTCTCACGGTGTTTATGGAAGTAAGGTTAAGAAAGGAAATAAACATCAGTACGTGAACGAGTGTCATCTCATATCTTATCACTGGAGCAATACAGCAAGAGAAAAGAGCATCGATTATTTGGTCTGTGAGATAGGACAGAAACTCTCCGTCCGAACCGCTCCAGAAAAAGGGTACATTCGCCGCACTACCGTGAAAGTCCCGATGGATCGAGAAGTATTTGAAGACCTGTTCTGTGGTTTGAGTCGCGGCAGGAACAAGTTTGATGTGATGGCTGAGGACCTAGACAGTCTCCTTCCAGCTGGATGGTCAGAGAAAGCCTTCCGAACCAGCACTAGATGTGTCGTTTGCAGAAGCCAACCGATTTCAATCCGTTTTGCCAATCAAAGGAAGTTGCACTACGACCATTCGGAATGTCCTAGGTGCCAGTGGTCTGGAGATGGTAATAAGCCGACTTTGTGTCAAGCAAAGAAGACCTGGCCAGTCGATCTCAGTTATCTGTTCTTGACTTTTAGCCGAGAAAGAAGTCGCCAAGAACAAATTAAAGATGGTACGTTCACTATGCTCAAATCGTAATATTATGTTCAGTTTGACTAACCTTTGCGATGCTTCATCGCGTTGAGATTGAATTTTTATTTTTATCTTTCGAAATTTTGAGGCTAGAACGCCAGCAAATATTACTGGACTTGGATTTGCCTCAAACTGACCTCTGACTCGAGTTCCACAGCAGAAAAGCTGTTTTAAAAGCGAGCGGAACGGGCTTTTCGGGTCCCGAGGCAGCCGCGCTAGCGACAAAATCGCGATAAGTCTCAGTGCCGCGAGCCAAGTTTTAAACAAGGCGAAGGACTTCTTCGAAAGTCTAAAATATTACTTGAGAATGCAACCAACAAATCTCGTTCGGCGGTGCGGTCCGGAAGGAAATCTTGTGGCGTCAATGTGGCAGTTCAATTGTCTTTTTAAGAAAGAACAGATGATGCTCGCGCGTGCGCATAATCGGAACACTGTCCCTTTAAGAGGCCCTCTCAGGGCTTGAGGAGGGTTATGTCTGTCCCTAGTCTGAATTTCAAAACCTGTTGTTTCACGTATTGAGGGGGAAGCCATATCGCTGTCGGTATTTTACTACTGATTTTTCGCTTTTCTCTCTCGCTGTCGTAGTTTCAACCCATCTTTGTGTCGCCTGTCACCATTTCTGCTCCATTGTCGCTGTTCAAAGGCTATGTCGCTTGTTGGAATTTACCCTAACGGGGCTCCTGCCCTAACAGGGTCTTCCCTAGGGACAAAGGAAACTGACCGTGTCATAAATACGTCAAATCACTTTATTGTGTCAATCAAGTTATATGTAGACCTAGATGTTGGAAATGTTGAGGACATCGTATCATTCTTCGTAATTTTGGCGGCCGCATCATGAACAGTTTTTTAGTTCATGTTCTGCCGTTATCTGGAGAAAACGAAGCGCTTTTGAAATGGAATTTTACTTGTCTTTAAAAACGTGCGTGAAAGATCATGGGGATAGTTTTAGCTGAGCGATGTAGAAAGAAGGATTTCATTAGTATGTGCTGAGGGGCCCTACTTAGCTGTTCGGTAAACATTTTGGTCTTAAACAACTAAGCGAATAATTTTGAATCTCTCGATGGAATTTTTTTTTTAATTTGAGATTCTCGAGACTAACCGTCGTTTTGTATTATATACCCTTACGGTTCGAGATTATTGATATCTTGTAAAGCAGTAAAATACGAAGGGCTGGGGCGACCTCAAAGGTTTCACGCGTTTAAGGCATAGCCTCTTCTTCTCCCTCTCGATCAAGAAGACAAAAGGTGGCTTTGGTCACCGGGTGGAGTCCTCATGATACGAGATATGATTTTCCTGTTACCATGTAAACTCTTTTCTAAGTTTAGGTGGCCTTTCTTCTGTCTCTGGTACAGTCGACTCTCTTTTAACGGAATTTTCTATAAAAAGGGTATCTCGGTAAAAGGACATCTACAGTTGGTCCTTTCCTTTCTCTGATCCCTTTATTTGACTGTTTATAAGACGGGCATCAGTCTTCGACAAACACTCAGTGCGCGCCCCAAAGGTGTTCCTCTTAGAAAAAGTTGACTGGTGTTTGATGCTCCCACTAGCGTTTATTGTTGTTGTTGTTTTTGTACTGGTGAAGCAGTTTTGAACCTTGTTAGAGGAAGCTTCTATACGTGAATGATAAGACGTTTTTTAATGAGCAACGAGAGGAGAATGTACATTTTGTATAAATTTTCAAATCTGACCACTGCAGACTTATTGTCTCGACTAGCAGCTTATACATCACACCCTAGATGTCTACATAGCCGGTATAACTCACTTATCAGATAAGGAGGAAAGGTTTAATTTTTATAATCTTAGCCTTCTGAGTGCCTCGGCGTTATCTTTTTATAAGGAAGTAAGTGTGTGGACATACTGATCAACCACCCTAAGAAAACTGAAAAAAGACGCCCGAACAGACAAATTCAGCCCACCTAAATAACGTAAAATCTCTTCAATCTCGTTTTTCATTCTAACTGGTTAACTTTAATGTCGAGATGGGACTTCATATCTAGTTTTCCACTAGTGTTAGACACTTAGGAGACCTGAAAGCAGCATAAGAGAGCTTTAGCAGCCGTTGTCATCTGTCAACTATTTTCTCTGGTCACGCATAAAACTTGCATACAATACATGACCTAGAATAAAGAATCAAAAAGAGGTTTTAAATGTAAAAAACAACTGTGTGAGTTAGTTTTTCTTTCTTTTTAGGTCTTCTCTGCTAATTAGTGGGAGCGTGATTCTTTCAGTCTTAAGACTGCTTTATCGTGGATTAAGCGGTATTAGGAATGTACCTCGGTCAAAAAAGCTGCAGAATGAAAATGTCTTGTCAAACCTGGCCTAACCGGGAATAACAAAAATTATTTACTATTTGATAGGTAACTTTTCTATACATACCAGGCGCTGTAAAATAATTATCGTTTTTAGTGAAGGAATCACAGGCTTTTAGAAGGCATGCAGTATTGAAAGCCAGTTTACTATTTATTAAAAAACTGATTTAAGATGTCAGCAAGTGGAAATAAAAATTGTCAAGTGGTTAATAAAATTATTACCTCTGAGTTTTTACTTTTTTACTACATGTGTAGTTAGATTCTCGGAATATCGTGTACATGTTGGATTGAAAAGTCTGAAACTGGATTTCCAATGTATGCAAGGTCTTAGCAGTGGAAAGATGTAAACGCCTATATATGTTAATTTAAAGCCTGACAACGTGCAGTTTATTCATTTGACATGCCGAAGTTGGAATGGAGGGTTTCACTAAGGGGGGTAGCCTGCGTAGCAGGCGTTAGAAAGGGAAGGGGAAGCAGGAATTCTGGCGCGCGAGTATGTTGAAAACGGGAACCTTTTCCTCTCTTTTCCCTTTTTCTCCCTCCTTGCGCACCCCTCGCGCTCTCACGCGCCCAATTCCCGCGTCCCCCTTCCCCTTTTAAAGCTGCCACGCAGGTTACTTTTAGGGAATTAATACTAGCTAATTAGGCCCTTCTACTGCTACTGTAAGTGGTTTCTTAAGGGTTGCGGTTGTGTACATTGGCTTGCACCTCACACAGACTGCAAGCAAATGTGACGAAATATCTCTTTAAAAACAACACAAAATCTTAATATTTAAAAGGGAGTTAAAGACTCTACTTCTACTTACAATGAATGTTTTACATGTTCTTCTGAAAAGTGGATCTGAAAATCAGATGCGTTATTTTTCAAGTCCACCTTCAGCTTACCCTTTACTGACTGTTTCGAACTGGCCCAGAAAGAAATGTTTCCTTAAAGTTTCATTTAAGGGATTGCATGTGACTAGGGAAAGCTTTTTGAACTTAATCCATACTTGTCGCGCCAAGATGGTAAGGGTCATCGCCAAAAACCTTTAATATCAACTTGGCTTTTTGAAAGAAGGTCCTTTTAGCTAAAAGGAACCATAATCAACTATTTAATAAGTTAAATCATGAAATAAGTGCAAATGCAATAATTTCATTGAATGTCCAAGAAAACGGCTGATGGTTGATAGAGTAGCGGGCCTCCGCGTTCTTTTTCTTTCAAGAAAACATAGTGTGTAGTAATAAGACTTTCTAAGACCCAGTACGTGGCATACTGCACGTCGAGTTAAATGCTTATACTCATCCACGCTTTGCCAAGAGAGTTATATCTCAGGTTTGGCCAGCCGCCTGCCTCTTTACAGGGTACATTGAGTTTAGGAAACAGACTTAAGATTATTCTTGCTCTTCCAAATATCAATAAAAACTGGTCAATTCTAAGAAGATCTATGAAACGGGGGAGGCGCCATGACTAAACTGTTTCCGCAGACTTAAGCTCCTAAAAGAGAGCGCCTTTGTCTGTTAGGCTAAATACTAAGACAATTCGCATTTGCATGAAATTGACCGAAATAATAGTAAAGAATATAGACATGCATATTAAGATCAATACGCATCATTGCGTTTTTATTACCCAGTCAGTTTAATTTTACTGGTTAAGCCGGATTTGGCATACTTAGCTGAACTGTTAAACGCGAGCCCAGGAAACGCAGTTGAACCACCGCCATAAAACAAATCCTTCAGTATCGACAGCCACTACATCTAGATTCAGCGGCCAGATGGAACTCAGAAAATTTGCACCTTTTGTCTTTCTCCTACACCTAGGTGTTCTCTCTACAGCTGTTAAAGGTATATATGCCATAGGTATTCTATAATTAGGAATATTTTTTTAACAAAAGTCTTTAAATTTCTATCTTGTAAAACCCAATTCATTTCGTTCAAAGTCTTTTAATTCATATTTATTTTCTAGGAAAAATGTTCTATTTCAGGCTTCATCTAACACAAGGTCTAACTGTAAGATCATTTGAATTTTTCGGGATGTGTTTTGTTTACAAGTTTGGGGAACATATCACACCCTTCCCCGTTTCCCCGTTTTTATGTAACTAAATTTGTGCTCGAGCTCACGACTAGCTAAGGAACGCACTAATCACTTTATTTAACTGACGTTTCTGCGGGTCTCATCGTGAAGAAAACCGTGGAGGAGGTCACAAAATCAAACCGCTAGAAACTTACAAATGAACGATTTAAAACTTAGAGGTAACTGGCTCCTGGCTTTATGGACTGAACCTTACAGCATTCTGTCTCAAAAGAAAGTCTCATATCGATGTATTTTATTATCTCCTTGCTTTTTGTTTGCAGATCCTCTACATCCCTTTTTCTGGAAAAAAAATGATTACATTACGAAAGCATAGATCAATTAATTTGTTTGTCGCATCTCGGTTAAAATCTTAAAAAAAATACTGTCTGTTATGAGGCTACCACTTGAAAAAAAACGAAACTAAATGGCTAAAAGAGGACGCTCAGGCAATTATTGATACGCTGTTTCGTATGCTTAGAAGACTTTGCAGTTTGCGGGTATTTCAGTATAACATAAGATTTTTCCAGTGGGGTAAGGTTTTTAAAAACCTTCCCTATTACACTCCACACCCACATTCTGATTTAACGCGGAATTTTTATCTATTTCAAATTTTCGAAGGAATTAAATAGTGATATCTGGCAGTTGAGCGATCCGCTTTTAACAAAGAACTTTAGACAAGGTTATTTTATTTGATTTTCATATCCAGTCCGAATAAGCCATTCCCCCCTTCTACCCAGCTGTCGTAACATTTAAGATACTTTCAAGCAGTATCTGAAAAATCAGAATCTTCCCTTCCGTGCAGCTGTGCTTTAATCCAATCAGAGATAACTGTCATTGACGGCTTTTGGTGCAAGGAGCCGGGCTCGCGTATGGTGACGCTAGCAAAGCGGTAATTTGATGGTTCAGAGAATTGGATCTAGACATTTAGATTTGCTTTCAATTCGTCTCACTGAATATTAACGAAAAAGTAGTGAAGAGGAGTCACAATCGGGTTGCTAATGATTGATTTTGACGGTGGGATGGACTTTATTGAGGGTGAACGTGATATATACACAAAAAAACAACTTCTGATTGTACATGTGTATTCAAATTTGCATATTGATTGGAAAAAACTATTGAAGATAATTACGGGAGTTTTGTACCTTTCTAATAGGTTTTGGCTCCAAACGTTTTGGAGTGTGCGCATATCGAACTCATGGTAATAAAGAAATGCCATTCACCACCAACTTATTTATTACCATTTCTTAAGAGCATTTTGGATATTTCATATTTAAATATCTGTATATGTATAGAAATCCTTCTCCTAAGCGTTAAGCTGCGTTCTTTAAGAGCATCATTCGGCCATTTTCAACGCAACAGTAGACTCACTTATTACGATCTTTCGTAGGCCAAGTTACGTGAGGGCTATCGACATGCAAAACAAATTTACAATACCCTTACAAAAGAAAAACAGGAGTGATATTTTGTTCTTACAGAATTTCACTAAATGAAGAAGAATTAACCTTCTATCTTCATCACACTTTACCCACGAAAGTTCCACATCTCTCCTCGCCTTTCATTTGAACACAGACACGCCCTTAGCCTGTATTCATTTCTTTTCAAGCAACACTCTCCTCATATATCTCGTAACACCTCATACCCTCTGTTTCCGCTCCTTTTCCACTACACTGAAACAACTTTGGATACGTTTTTGAATTTTTTCTATCTCATAGGCATTTCCTATCAAGTTGGAAAACTGAACGCATCAGAGACACGTCAAGGATGGAATTGTAACAGCGGATGTGAGGCTCCACAACATTGTACACTGCCACGCTGCACTAACGTAGTATTTCCGCAAACGTTTAGTGGATCTGGAACGGTAAGTAAACCCTACTAAAGAAATTATAAAGTCGTTTCCTCTAATGGGTTCGCGAAAACTTTCTTATGTAAGCAGACCGCAATAAGCTTCTTTACAAACTATCTTCTTAACAAATTTTGATTTGCCAACATTGTGGCTTTTATGATGTTATGACCTCAGCGAATTTAGCACACATAGTTATATTCAAGTGCTCTATAATCCCTAAAATGCGTCGTGTGTTTTTAAACAAAACAAAAAAGTCAGAGGATTCTGACGATAAATTAAGTTTGGAAAATATCTAATCCTTGGAATAGGACCAGGACTGGGGGATAGGGAGGGGAGGAGGCGTCAATTAAGGGTGGCAGTTTTGCTTACTAACCATCGCTATTTGTAACAACTTGTTATATATGATGTTATAACATAGAAGGTTCTAATTTTAAATTGTTTGGTAAACAGTTGATGCATCAGGTGGTATAAGACCCAAATAAATATTGTCTTGTCTTACCTTGATTTCTCATTAATGCATATTTCTACCTGACTCATTTCAGGTTCGAGTATTTGTATCATTAAGCCACGAAGATCAGTCATCAGTTGTTCATTCACCTTCCGCCGTTTGGGCAGAGTCCGTTAGTACAGCTGGATTTCAGTTATGCTCGCGTGCAACAGGTTCTACAAATGACACTGGAATTATAAACTGGGTAGCGTTTCAGGACAAACCCATGTTAACGCATGGAAGCGTTACTTTTAGCGGAATATGGACCACAGAAACCAAATGTGAGAAGGTGGCCTTTTCTCAGGTTAGATAATAGACTGACAATAATTGTATAATTTAGTAAGACGAAAAAATAAAAATAAAATAGCACTTTATTAAGCAGATGATGCTAAACAAGAGAGGATATCCTCTCTTGTACTGAACAAATCAAATATCAGGAGTTTCCATTTTTGGATAATAGGGATCAGGAAATTAATTCTCTCAGTCTGGTTTAGTTTAGTTTTTAATGCTTGGGCTTTTACTTTAATGTGGTGGTGTCATTGAGATGCTTGGTCTTGTTGAATGTATTGATGTGTCTGTAGTGAATCAGGGAATTAAATAGAGCTATCTTCATTTTACTTGAAATTTTATTATTTTACATTGTAAGTAACAAAGCTTAGCTGAAAACTAAAGTTTTTATTTGTAACCTTTAGTAATGTGGTAAATATGATTGATTTCGCCCTTCTTTTTGAAATCATTTATTCGCAGAAAAAAGGGATGGAAAGAAACTCGAGCCAACATGATTAGATTACCGTAAAATTCCATGTATAAGCCCCTCCAAATATAAGCCCCCCAAACCGGTAACGCAAAAAAAACCTCTGTTAAATCACCCCTCCAAATATAAGCCCCCCGGGGGCTTGTACTTGGAAAATTGCCCTCAAATACAGAGTGAAACAAACGAAAAACAGTAAATTTACTTCCATGTATAAGGGAAGCTCAATCGATTTTGAAACCCTTATCTCCCTCCCTCCTTCCGAATATAGGCCCCTTCAAAAATAAATCCCTCAAAAATATAAGCCCCGGGCCGTATTTTCGGAATTTTACGGTAATGGGATTGATCCATGATTCCTTTTTCCTTTCCATTTAAGTGGAGCTTACATGTGGACAACATTGACTTTTATTTGATTTCTAGGAAATGTTGCTTATTTTATTCGGTTAATAGTTTTTCATTTGCCTATATGTCCTTTTTTGCAGAACTTTGCTTCCGAACCTAATGTATTTGTCTCTGTTAAGTACACTCGCAGTACAAAGCCAAATGACGCTATGTACTTATGGTTAGAAAACGTCAATTCTGGAGGATTTGAAGTGTGCTTAAGGGAATTCTTGCCCTTTGATGGAAAACACCAAGATGCGGTTGTGGTAAGAGAAGTATTATGCTCGAGTAATTAAACAATAAAGTGAAAGATCACGGACTATACAGTACTATCATCTCGGATCGCACTGATGCATGACGTATTGCATGAGGTTTGCAAATACGATTTGTGTCTTGTTAATTCACGTGCTGCGTTATTCAGGGTGAAATATTTTTGTTGTCTCTCACGTCGCGACGTCAGTGTTTTGTGTCGATGTCATAAGTTACGAATAACGGGTAAGTAAAGGTGGCTCGACTGGATTTTTCAGGGGTAATACAGTCCATATTGGAGTATTTACTGGGTCGTTGTTATTAGGTAAAGATGAAAATCTGTTTTGATTAGCGTGACGTTGACATCTGTGTTGTTATGACAACGTAATGACGTGTTCAACACTGAGAATCGTTTACTGGAACTTCTAATAGCTGTCTTAATGTTCGCGAAGTTTGAGCAAGCCTACTAAAGCATTATCGAGATATTTTGATAGGAAGTTTTTTAAAGATGGAAATTCAGTAAAAATTAACTGATCAATCTTGATTTGGTGTTTTTAAGGGGCAGCCTGTACAGAGAAATGCAGAGTACAGAGAAATGAGGTTGCAAGTAGAATATGTAATGATGGCACCGAAAATCCTGCCGACTTTCAGAAAATGTCATTGGTAGTCTGCCATGACTATTCCTGTCTAAAAGATGGCAAGTTTAATCTGTTCTTTTCTTCGTTTTTACCTTTTACACTTTTTTTTGCCCCAGGACTGGTTCGCATTCACTGGCAATGGAAGTCAACTCAACTTTACAATTACAGGAAAAGAGTATTTTGCAAACAGTGGAAATCCATCAGCCCAAAACAACTATGGCTTTTGTCAGGTGAAAACTACTTTATTTCAACATTTAGCACAGTTATTTGTAAGATTAAAACTTTCAGTCAATCTCAGTAACAGTAACAGTTTCAATAACTACTGCACAGTTATTTAGTGGACAGCTGATTGCTCATAAAGCAACGAATTTTAAAAATACTTTTCAGTCTTTGTCCTTATCATCTATTAACTCCTTGGCTGCTTCCACCTTTCCGTTCGTACTTATTTTGCGTGTTTCTTGAGTTATATTAATAGTGATGAATGAAAACACAGCGAAACTGTCATTTGTCTAAACATCCAATTAAAAAGTTATAGATTTGCACAAATTCAGAACAACTGGTATTTCTAAATTTTACCTCATGAGAGTTTAGAAGTGATGGTTTTCGAGGAGAGGGGAAAACAAGAGCACCCAGAGAAAAACCTCTTGGAGCAAAGGAGAGAACCAACAAAAATTTCAAGCCACTGATGACGCGTTTACGCCGGGTTTGTTCCCCGGCTACATTGGTGGGAGGCGAGTGCGGGTGCCACCCTTGCTCTCCCTTTAGTGACAATTACAAGCTAAATCTTGGCAACTCGTTTCGTGTCATTGACAATAATCACTGAACTATATCTGTAAAAGTTAGAACTTTGTACTATGCCCGCCGACCCAACCTTATAGCGGTCGCTTAAAAAAATAGTAACATAAGTGCTAAGTGATAAGTGCTGTTGTCGGCCTAGTCTACGCGCCGATTTGAGGTCGTTACGCAAATTAAGGAATAGTTTATCAGCTCGTTGTTTTTTATGGTTGCCGGTTTTCGTGAGGACTCAAAAAGCTGTACGTACACTTATACACTGCTGTGCTACCTGCTTTTTGTATAGAGTTACTCGAGTTTCTTCAGCAAAGAATAGTATGGCTTGTCTTGAAACGTATCTGCTTTATATTCATTGAAAATAGCTAGCCCTGCGTCTTATCTTAGACTGAGAGATTATTCTGAGAAGTGAAAGGTTTATAGAGGATGGCCCAAAATAATGGGAAAAGAGCTACATACTAATTCATCTCCTTAAAACGTTCTTGATTTTTCTTACGTATTTACAGGAAGTACCTTTCAATACGACCTTCTATGAATCGCCAGTTGTGATTCTTTCCGTAAATCATCAATATGATCGTCAGATCAAGGGAAGTCGTCTCCCAGGAAATAATATCATATCGGCATGGGTAGAGGTAGGTTTCCATTGCTATTACGTGTGGTTGATGATCAGGATTATGGATTTTTTCAGCGCTTTGCTGAATCATTTATGCATTAGTCTGCTTTAAGAGCGACCACACCTTCAGATCCAGGTCACATCTCACTCGTTTGGTCAGGGGATAGAGGTACTTCGGTCAGTCTTCTAAACTGATTAATGATCGCGACCCCGAAATGATCCCCAACCCTGAAATGATCCCCAAATCGACCCCGAAATGATACAGACCCCGAAATGATCCCCATTTCTCTTCAGCGTCGACCCCGAAATGATCCCCAATTAATTCTTGGAATGGAACTTGTATTCCGTCACGGAATTATTACAAATCTGTTGCTGCGTTTACGTTCTTAAATCTCGTTTAACATTTCCCTTCAAATTGAAAACGTTACAGTCAAGAACAGTATTTCTCCTTCTTCCCTTCCCAGGAGACCCCGCGCGCGCCTCAACCTAATCCTAAATCGTCTCTCATCCCAAAAAACACTAGATAACTAACCACGTCATATTATGTAATATCCGGTCATTATGTTACTTCATATATATTTCTGTAAATTCGTGATATCTCAATAAACCTGATGAAGACTGGTATTGGCCAGTCGAAATATCGCAACTTAACTCTACTTCACGTTGTTTGATCAGTCCCTGCAGAAGTCTTCTTGACTGTAACGTTTTCAATTTGATCTATTTTGACTGATCACGATCTTTTTGGATCCGACGTTGAGCAAGATTGATCGCACACGGTATTTGCAGTGTTTTTTTTTTTTACCTTAATTAAACATTTCGCTAGAGTTTATCTGATTTTTTTCAGCGCTTTCGTCATCTAATTGCCTTTATGTATACTTTTGCATCTTCAACATCATGTTAAGATTTTAAAAAGTGAAAAAACACCATTTTTAAAATTCAATATCCAAGGCATGCAGTTTTAACATCATTTTTAGAATTTAACATCTATACAGTTTTCTCTATAACCAGGGCTATAATCACCTAAGTAATAATTAAGAAAAATGTTATGTTTCTTGATATCAGTGTCAGTTGCAGTTCATGGTGTTCCCAAAAATACACTAGACTTTGTGTATTTTTTGATAATAATATTTTTCGGCGTTTAATCCAGTTCAAAGTGTAATCCCAAATTAATGTCATGTGGGCAAGTGAAGATTATTAGTGAAGCTTAAGTTATAATGTTGTGCATTTTGCACGATCCAGAGTTCTAGGATATCATTCCATTCCTAAAATTAGATGGGGATCATTTCGGGGTCGATTTGGGGATCATTTCAGGGTTGGGGATCATTTCGGGGGCTGTACAGATCTGATCAAAGCTATCGTTGAAATTAGCGGGAATTTATATTAAATCGGAAGGTCACATATCTAAATTGACGTTCGATGAAAATCAGACCATGTTTATTTTCTGAGTGCTATCACTTTTTGTTGTAGGTAGTTGGATTAGAATCTATGAAGATATGCGTTAAAGACCTCAGTGGATTAGGATCGAGTCATGATCCTTTAATAGTCAGCTACGCTGTTACTGGAGGTTATTTTTTTCATTTTAATATATTTGTCTGTATTATCTAAATTCGCATAGCAAACCATTTAATGACATCATCATATATAAACCTTATGGTTCACAACAATAACAGAGCCCTGGCCAGTATACAAACATGTTGTAATCATACATGATTGTTTTTTTTTTTGAATGGTGAGAATAACTCAATAATTTAATGACTTGTTTCTTGGTACAGATCTTAATCCTTGCCTTAATGTGCATTGCCCACGGTTTGGAGTCTGCAGGACCTATAGTGCGCATGACGCTCGGTGTGAGTGCGATGACCAATGCCCCTCATATGAAGACCCAGTGTGCACTGCAAACGGAACAACTTACGACAACCGATGCTGGCATAAGTTAAGTTACTGCAGAGGACTTGAAAATAATCTCGTCTATCACCCAGGAAGCTGTGAAGGTAACGATAAATAATTTCAATGATATTGTTTGGCTGTATATGCCATTTGAAACAGTCTGATTTTGAGGTACAGTGCTCTATAAATTCACTCTCGTCAAGGGACTCCACGTTTTTCTCTTCATTTCCACTAGTGTTCCATGTTCAGGTGTATATCTCTTGGACTATCTCCCTTGTCCTTTCTGTCAAGGAAAGGTTTGAAGGTTTTGTAAAATTTCATCGGATTTTGGCGCAAATCATCCGCTAGTTCACTCCAATATTTTCTAATCGTTATTCGCCTTTGTTTGGTTGCCTCATTCCTCCATTGCCGTTTTAGTTCAAAGTTCTCCGGTGTCCTAATTTGCCTAAATCGTTTCGAAAAACGACACTTTGCTCTAGTAGCTTTCGTCCAAGCTGGTGTCATATAAGGAACATCTTTTGCCCTCACTTTCATCCTTTTTACTGGCATATGTTTAAATATCGTATTTAGTAGTGAAGTCCAATGGTAATAACTGTCATCTACAGACTCGAACATTTCACCCACATGCCATGGCACTGTTCTCAAGTTGTCTTTTAGATTCTCAACATTTAAGTTCTGAAGTCCATAAATGAAACCAATTTCTGCAATTTGCGATGATGTTTCACCTTCTCAGTCACTAGCCCGTATACCATTACGCGATCGCTTACTTCTGGATTATAAACGCCACACGCCTTATAGTATTGTGGTTTGTTATAGTTAACATGACATCCAGCAAGGACTCAGTCGTATCTGTTACCCTGGTTGGCATGGTAACTATAAGCATTCCAGCCCTCGTACTTTTTGTAGATCTCGAAGTATTTTGCCCTCTCTTTGATCTAATCTCAGTCCCCTGTGATTACTAATAATTCCTTCTGAAGCGATGCCCAAGACATCGTTTAGCTCCTCTTCCAGTCTAATGTAGTCGTTAGCAAGTGACGCCTTAGGCGACCGGTAAACTCCAATCATGCATTGTTTCATGCCTGCCAAGAGTGATTTCGATGGCTAGAACTTCGATGGTACTAAAAGACCATGGCAAACTGAGCCTTTTCGATGCCAATTTAGAGGACACGTATGCCAAAACACCGCCTGCACTCTTCTTCCTATCAAACCTGTAAATTTTGTACGTCTCTATTGCCAATTGACAATTAGGATACGGCCCGTCGATTTTTGTTTCCGTCAGAAATACTACTTGAGCTTTAAATTCGTCTATGAGCATAACAACTTACTCTATCTTATTCTGCAGACTATTGACGTTCAAATGAAAGATGAATATATTTCCTGCATCTTTAGCTCCCCCCTCTTTGACCCTCGCCATAGATTCGTCCATAAAATCATCTTTATATTCCTCCAAGTCGTTCTGTTTATCCTCAGTGATGTGTAGATTTCCAGAGGGAAATGAATGAACATGTCTATAAGCACTGTCATGCAATGGCTGATGGAAGAGCGAGGCAGGAGATTTGACTAGCTCCGCAGTAGTTTCCTTGAAGAACGAATCCGTGAAGTTGAAGCAGCACCAACTTTGGTTCGAGGAGCTTAGCTCCATGTAGAATCTGTTATCCGTGTTGATACACTTTATGGTACCATTAACTGCAGCTGTCACAAAAGACTTATTTCTGATTTGTCACACATTCCACACGGATATAGCCTGCATAACAGGCGCTTTATGAGTCAAGCGAGGCGAACGAGGCATTTTGTACGAAGCGCGAAACGAGTGCGTAGCGCGAGAGGAGGGAGAAGAAAAATAAAGCTTTATTTTTCTCCTCCCCTCGTCTCGGGCTTCGCACTCATACATACATACATACATACACACATACATACATACATACATAGTTTATTTGGTAACGCAGGTTACAGAATACGCAAGACTGAAGTCCTGATGTGGACCTGCCTATCTACTTGTTAAAAAACTAAAGTATATTCCTGTGAATAAATAGAAAATCAACAGAAGTTTCGCGCAAAATGCTGCTTGGCTCATAAGGATCTGGAAATCCGTTAAAATCTTGCTTTAAATCTAAACTCCAGGCAAAAATATTTTCAAGAGGCGGTTCGCCTATTCGCCTATCAAGCGCCCGCTGTGCAGGCTAACACAAACGATATTTTCACGTAGGCGGCTTTCTTCTAACACGAGAATTTATATAGCTTGTCGCTGTATTTTCGTAACCAGGATTTGGATGAACGTCTCCACACAATAATAAATAATTCAGTTGAAGATGAGTTGCGGCAGTGAATGATTTTGCAACAAGCGAAGTGTTTCTTCCGCTTAGGAGTAAAACCAATATGGCCGCTCGAAGCACATGGCATGAGGAGAGAGTAACCCAAAGTTAAGCAAACGCTGTAGGAAAACTCATTAACTTCCCCGGCGGAGGTGCCCCTAAGTCTTGTTGAACATTTCGTACCGTTTGGAGACGTGCTAGCGCCCCAAAACATTAAAAACACCAAAATTCATCAAAATTCATCATGATGACTGCTGTACTCGTTTCCTAGCAGTGTTTATCTTGGGCAGTGAAACCAGCGTGCAAAAATATTAAGCTACTATACATTATGTTGTGGAAAGGCATCCGGCATTGCAGGTTATAGCCTCGTTTGAGTTCCAATTTTGTTTCGCTGGAGTTCCCACACGATTTTTTTTTGCGCCAACTATCACCGCGGAGACAAGGCTGAAAGATTGCTCTAAAATAATCCAGTAAAGCTGCCTTGATGATAATGCTCAATTATTACAGTGACGCTTCCTCATAACGTTCTTAATTTATTATAATCAGGTTTTCCAATTGTAAGGGGCCGCATAGATCTGCTACACGTTCCAAAATGGTCAGATTCAAACTGTCAGACAGTCGCATTTCCTCCATACCGGTTTTATCCGGATAAACAAGTTCATGTTCAAATAACCGTCAACCACATGAAGCTGAATGACTCTGTGACAGTCCACGACGCTGTTACTTCATGGACAGAAAGTATCAACACCAAAAACTTCACCGTCTGTGTCATGCAAACCGGGAGGAAAGAAGAAGGCGCGAATCCATTTGCCACCATTGATTGGGTGGCTTATCAAGGAGCACCAGCCGACGGATTGACGGGAACGGTTGAGTTGCAGAAATGGTGGTCTGGTACCAACTGCGCAGATGTAACCTTTCCTTCGGTAAGACGGGAATATTTTTGTACGTACAAATTTAACTCATTGTTGCAATAAGAGTATCCTAGGACGCATATCTTAGACTTTTATTCGCCACTACAGCTTTACCAACGTCTTCCAAACGAATTTAGTCAAACAAACAAAAATAGCTCAATAAATCTAGCTGGATTTTTAAATTCAAAATGAACCTAGCAAAATTTGCCGCCATTTGGGTGGAAACGGGCCAAAAAGGAGGTTTTTCTGGTCCCGTAAGTCCGAAGAACACACTAGAAAGGAAAAGGAAAGGAAACAGAAAGATTCCATATAAAGTGAGGATAGGCAACTAGCAGTGAATTTCACGTGCAGCAATATTTCAAGGAAGCATTAACACGCCTTCACTTGCAATAAAAAGCTATTTTGATTGCTCATATTGTTCTTTGTTATATTTTTCTTTTTTTTCAGGGCAAGTTTCCTGAGGCGCCAATAGTCCTTGTGACGTCAGAGCACCTTAGGACTGGTAAAGAGTATGATGCTGCTCTCATTTGGATTGAAGACTTAACAAAGGACTCAGTTAAAATCTGTCTTCGTGAAATGCAAAACTTTGACGGTAGACACCAAGATATCGCCGTGGTACGTTATTAGTTTTTAAAGAAACTAGAACGCCACTGTTTACACAATTTGTGAGGAATGCTGGTTTGTAAACTATAATAGCGATACGATTAAAAGCATTCGTAACTTCAAGATTATCAGCGAGTGATTGTTTAGTCTAAAGGAGGAAGAAAATGGGAAAAAAATAGACATGAATTGCTTTGCCTCTTCCTCATGCTTCCTTTCATGCTCTTACAGGATGCGTTTGGTGTTCTGGGAAATTGTGACGTCTTGCGCTGTCTCCTTGGTCACTACTCCATAGAGCTCAAAATGCTCAGATTTAAACGGGCCTAAAGAATGCTGGGTTTTGATAAATGTTTGGTGAGGATGATATAATATCTACACAGTATGGATGGCATGGGCTCCTGATCACTTTTTTTGTTCTCTTTTTACAGAACTGGTTTGCCTTCTCCAAACTGCACAAGCCTCTTTTCACGGAACATGGCGTCATAAGTTTTCCAAATACGAACCCACCTTTGGATAAAATGAACAATACTTATTGCGAGGTGAGAATAGGATTACTCAATCACTCCTTTTTATCTCATTCGTCATCTCAAGTAGCATGCTGTTCACAGCATTCAATCTAGAAAAGCATTTTGTTTACTAACATATTACTGAATATTTTCAAAACACTTGTAGTAATGTGCAGTAAAGATCGCGGAAAATCTCCTATAAAGTGACGAGAAAAATCAATTAAGATGCTGGCACAGAAAACAATGTTGAAAATATACATAAAAAGTCGGCAGTTCGTCCTGATAAAATGATTAATTTCAAATAGTACTTGTCCAATGTTGACTTAAACAAAAAACAACAACAAAAACAAAAACAGGAGGTAATTCAAGCTTGTAATGATCAGGAAATAGTGTCTCAAGCGTTGTATGTTTCTCTTATATGGCAGTTCGTTTCATTCACGAGAGTTTATAACTCGACCCCGACAGTGCTTGTCTCAGCCAATCACAGTACGACGGTATCTGGGAATTCAGGTCCGATTCACAACGGAATTACCACGTGGATCGAGGTAAAAATTCTTTCTCACTTAAAACGTATTATAGTGACGTGTCCTGGTAAACAAATTTCAAACCAAAACTATAACTATATAAGGATAAAATCAAACAGACTGGCAGAGCACCCGTATCTCGGATTCTAAATGGGTCAAACCCATATTTTCTAAATTTAGAATTACGGGTGATAGCCAGGTAAGATGATCATCCGCGCCAGCTAACATGACAAAGGCTCGTATTATCCTTATTCTGACCAATCATCGTTTAGATTAGAATGAGGCGAAAGACGATCATCATGGCGGACTGAAAAGGGGGGAATTTCATATATCCCATGATACTTCGCGGCAAATTTCTGTCTTCTCTCCGCGGTGGAAACAGCGTTCGAGGGTTTCGAGGGAGATTTTCAACGACCTGAATTTCAAGATGCAGCTCATCCAAGGTAAGTTTCAATGAGCCCTGTTAATCTTTGGTATCTTATTAATAATGTAAAATGGTTCCATGGTCATTTCACGCATTATTGCTCTCATTTACGACCCTGTTAAGCCATGCTGTTTCAACTCGCGAGTGAATATTTTTTTAGATGACTTTCAATTATCGAAAACTGTCTTTATTCTAGAAAGGTTTTGCCCTAATAAATTATTTAAATCGGCGGACAAGGGGTGCTTGATACTAGTTCCACGTTCCGACCTCTTTCGACCTCGCGATTTTTATGGGTTTGATCGTTTTGAAATATCGCATTTTCTGCCCTATCTCCGCTAAGATGCAAGACGAAGGTTTCAATTTCTTTATGCTAAGTCCTGCGAATATAGGACATTTTTTCTTGAATTCGCTCTTTTTTTGCTGATCAAAACACAAATATTATCTCTTGAGGGTATGATGAATGTTTAAATTCAATGTTTTATAGTTATTAAAGCTTTTTTCTCTCATTATTTTAGGTAAAATTGGTTTCTCATGGTGGCTTCCGGTCGCAACCGCGCGTGGCGAACTTGAAATATACAGGCCAGCAAATGTCATGGAATAGCACGCCGTAGGACCTCAACCGGCGTATAAAACCTCTTAAGACATTTTGATAATTCTTTTAGGATCTATTGTAGTGAAGAAATGGGTGTTTTTGTAGATGTATTTTGCCATTTCTTAATAAAGCTTTTTTCTGTTTATGTTTGACAATGATGCTTAGTTGGTGTTGTGTTACGAAAAATAAAGAGATGACTCTGTTATTTTTATTGTTTTTTGGAGCTATTTCCCTCCTTTGAAATTTATCTCCGATAGACGTCACTTTGCACTTTAACGGTCTCGGTATTTTCGACTACATAAGCCAAGCTTGTTGAAGTAAAAGCATGTGCGGTCACCGTACGGTTGATGTACTGCATCGATGAATAATTAGTGAACTGACAATATGAACTCCGCGATCACCAACAAGCAACGAAGAGAAATCTCACACCTAGAATATGTATTTATTTCGAGACAAGTACGTGGAAATCGCTTGTTAATCCATGGAGAGCTTTATCAACGCACGTTAAAACAGGACGTACTGAAGCAAAGACCTTCCAAGCTGGCTTCTAAGAACATTTGTGTGGACTGCGTTGCTATCGTAAGGCTAGTTAACTCATAATCGGCGGCCAAAACACTCTCTTTGACTTAACAAGAGATATATTTGGAGTAGTAAAACGAAAATCGTAAATAGATCGACATAGCAAAGGTACAGAAAGTGTTATCGGCAAAACGAGTCGCTTTCCACTGCTGTTCAACTGTCCCTGTTGAACTGATAGCATCACGTGCGTTCGGAAGCTTGATAATATAGTATGAAGCGATGCATCATGGGATATATGAAATTCCCCCCTTTGCGGACTGAGTTGTTCTATGATTGACCGACTTTCACCTGCGTGCCACCTTGTAGTTTACTCCCTTACGAGGAACTTGCAGTAACAGAAAAGATTTACTCATTTCCCTTCTTTTTCTTCTCTCTTATCTCGTCCAAGTTTCCGTCGTAGTTGCATGAAAATTGTTCAATTACGTGACAGTGCGAACTTGTTTTGATTTTTTTTGGGCACGCCATTCTACGCAATTCTTGCAGTATTATGAAACGCATTAAGCGCGGATCATTTAAAGCGACATTTATTGATAGAAGAGGGTCGAGAAGACAGGATATTTCTCTGTCCTTGAACCAGGCAAAAAATGAGGAAGCGATCAACAGCCTCAGTGCAGGTGCCTCGATGGAACCTTCTTGCAGCGCCCGGTGTGCGACAAACGCAGACTGCAGACTTGCAGACCTGCAGACCTGCAGACCTGCAGACCCGCAGACCTGCAGACTTGCAGACTAGCAGACTTGCAGACTCGAAGATTTGCAGACCTACTTTTTTTGTGACAGGGCTTTGGGCTAATTTTATTCATCCTCTGTTTACTATTGGCGAATCGCAAAGTATGTGTGAGGCAAACAACAGCGCTAGCGGGCTGCAAACACAACAGTGCCCGATTCGACAGGTGACTGGAAATCCTTGCAATGGAAGACTTAACATCGGAAGAACGGTGACCTAAACTTCAGCGAGAGCAGCGAAGAAGAAGACGAGTGGGATCATCGAGCGGCTTTAAAACGGAAGGACATCTGTGAGCAGGAAATAAGTCAGCACAGAATTTGATTGTCGGCGAATTTCTGTAATCGTCCATCGTTCTGCTAGTGATAAGCTAGCCGTTGTTCACTCGTCTTACTTGTTTCGGGCTGAGTCTTATTCCGGTCAAAGAGAGAGAAAGAGTGTCTGGCAAGGTTTCCAATCAAAGATTTGTGAACTCGTGTCTGGTAAAATCTCCAAGTGTTTCTATATACACGGTTGTACGCACCTTATAACTTCATCTGCGCTTAACGAGTGTCTTTTGGTCCATAACTTTCACTGAACCAACTGCTCCACAGAATGTCACTGATAACACGTAACGCAAAAGAGTATCGAAGTATGACTGTACAATAAATGTCACAAAATCTACCTAACCGGTCCCTTCGAAATTTTCTGTCTTCATCACGTCATCATTACCTACCGATTCCTCGCGGCCCCTGTTCAAGCAAATCGAGATTTTTTTCTGCCATACTGACTGTATATTACAACTGTAAGTACTTTCCTTAATATACGCGCGAGCTGCGAGAGTGCCTCCTCGGGATTGAACCTGCGGGGGCAATTATCCCCCCCCCCCCCCCACTCCCCGTGAGTTCCGAACGTGTCTGCAAGTCCGCAAGTCTGCAAGTCTGCAAGTCTGCAGGTCTGTAAGTCTGCAGGTCTGCGGTCTGCAAGTCTGCAGTCTGCGTTTGTCGCACACCGTGCAGCGCCTCATTAACGGTGAATGAGTGTACTGTAGCTGTGCCAGATTTGGATGGACCTGACGATTTTCAGCGTCACTCTGTGACCGCTCATGAAAATCGCCGCATTCAGGAGCAACTGAAATGGGAGGAATTGCGTGATAGACTTGTTTCCGTAACGTTCGAGGACTCATTTCTTCCAAAGACAGCCTGCGTTTGGTGTCAGACGTCTGCTGCTGCAGTGAGATGCAGATATTGCGGCCCCAAAACTCTGTTATGTTTGGAGTGCGCGAAAAAGCTTCACGTGAATATCAACAATTACCATGTTTTGGAGTTGTGGAAGGTACAGTTGTTGAACTTAACACCAGTGGTTTGTTAGTGAGCACATAATTATGCCATGTGGAAGCTACATATTGCTCAGTTTTGATTTCGATATAGATTTCAGTCGGTCCTGGTACAGAAAAATTTCTTCACCAAAATTGTGGAGTTTTAATTATTCCCGGCGACTGTGCACCCAAAGGAGGGTTTATTTCATGAAAAGAGGATAAGCTTTCTGTAGTCTTGACTTTCCAAAAAGAAAGGAGTTTGGCTTTTTAAAGAACGTAAATTAGAGTAACTCTATATACTTTTTTGCATTTCATGAACAGGATGGAATATTTGTGCCAATTTTCCCAAATCATGGCATTTTGAACCAAGGTCACCAGTGTGCCTCTGGGGAAATTCACATCATTAACTGCGTAGATGAATTTGGTATGTCATGGTTAAACATGTGAATATTTTACTCTTTGCTATTGAGACATTTGGGACGTTATTTTGCACACGCGTTGGTTCATTTATTCACATACTTCATACTGTGTTTTCTGTACTTCCTGTATTGTTCACAGGGACATAACTTTAAATGAAAAACCTCTCAGAGAAATTTTTCGATGCAATAATATTATTACTTAAAGGGAAGGGTTCATTGTTCTGTGGATGCTCTTGAATCAAAATGCTGTTTTTCTGTCCGTACATGCTGTAGCATGTCTGCCAGCAATATTATGTCATAATAAAGTTGTCAAAGAACCTATCGGAACTGTGGGTGGATTGCTTGGGTGTGAAATTTTCTTGTTAAAGTTTCACATGTAATGCAACCATGTGCAAATAGCTGTAAATTTATCAACTATGGAATAAAACCTTCGGATGTAAAGTAAATTCAATGTTGGTGGTGCTGGTACAATCCACTAACATTTCCTGCAAATTTACCGTAGCTCTCTGCATTCTACTTGGGTTTACTATAGTATGTGATCGCTGATATACATCTCAGTGGGATTGTTAACTGGTACAATCATAATAATGCAGAAAAAAAGTAATTTGATCAATGCACATGTGCCAAGCTGTGAACCTGTCCCTTTAATGGTAAGTTACAGTTATGAGGAAGGTGCACTATGTTGGGAGTCTCTTGTGCGACCTCAACCACTGTGTTTAGGTATATGTTGTAGTTTCGAAAAAAAATTTTTATCATGCAAGTTGTTTATTGCAATGATTAGAAAACATGAGGTGAGATAGAGGTAACCCAGTATTAGACCGTATAAATGAGTAGTAATCATGATAATGAGATATGTTAGTACCATTAGCTATTATGTGGGTATTGTTGCTAAATGTACTGTACTGTCCAGAGTGGTTATGTCAGTTGTAGACTGAATATAAAAGCTCATTACAAAGAGGGAAGCAAGTGCAAATGTTGACTTTTAGGGATAGTTATTCGAGCTACTAACTGTCTTATTACTGCTGGCCACTACTTGTTATAAGATTCTATTTCATTCTTTCCTCTTTTCGGGTCATAATTTTTCCTTAATGACCCTAGTGTGCAATGGTCTATCTATCACCTTTTTACTCTGTTCTATTTTTTGTTAGACATTTCATTGTTCATCATTTGGTTAAACCCACAAAGATAAAACTGAAGTAACACAGAAATTTATGTACAAATTATACTATTTACGTGTTACATGGGGCCATAACTTTCACAATGTTTTCTACTCTGAATTTTCCTCCTACGAAATAGAACACCAAAACTGGGCTTTGTACCACTAAATATAGAAGTCTAAGTTTCCTCTAATTTTTACCCAAGTGTAAAAGTTAATTGTGGGGAACAATAATTGTATATTTAAATATGACCTTCTCACAAGTCAAACTTTAATTTTCACTGATAGGCAACCATCATTCGAAGAGAATTTTGTTCTGTCGGTTTGAGCCTCCCATTGTTACCTTAGTGCGACTGCACCTATGGCCTGGTTCACCAGACAGGCCAACTACTGCCTTCCATTTTAGGCTGATGGACATGGCTAATGACATGTTCCTTCATTGCAAGGTGCCTCTCAAGGACTTTACAGATGTCCTTGAAGCAAAAATGCCACCTCTACAGCCCAGAATTGTGAGAGCATTATTGATTACTGTATAACAGTATGTTTTGTCTTTTGTCAAGGTAAATACCCCAAATCCTCTATTAAGCCCTCCACCAGTGGGAGGGGTTATTTCAGAGGGGGCCTTAATAGAGGATTTACGGTATTACATGAATGAATACCTTTGTATATGCACATGTTTGTGTCATAGTAAAGCAGGAAACCTAGATTGTCAATTATTTTACCTCCTATGTAACTCTGCAGTATTATACATCTTCTCAGACATCCTTTCATTAGTGGTCATCCACACTGATGAAAGGACAAAAATTTAAAAACCTCCAAATTTTTGCAAATAAGAAAAACCAAACTGGAAAAGGTATTCATTACTTTTGTCACAACACAATTTTTTAACTTATTAATTACTTGCTAACACACTTACAGTACACACAGTCATGCAGAAGTGTATTGTATGCTCTTTCGAAATTGCACATCATGAAACTCCAACAAGAATGCTGTGGCTAGGCTGGTCACAGGATCACCTAGTTTTTTCTATGCTACACCCTTCCTTTATCACCTTTAATCATTGCATGTCAGTTTACCTATCCTATAAGTCACTGTATCAAGTTTAAGATACTTCTTTTGACATTTAAATGCCTATGTCAGCCCCTAATTTTTAAATTAACTTAATAATTGTTAAAAGGACCAGGGTGGTGTAGGTAATTTAGGTTTTATTTAAGATGAAATGAGTCTTATGCAGTGCTCATACCACCCAGTAATCAGTCCTGCCCTACACTGTATGCATTGCTAGTAGCATCTCCTTTTCATGCATCAAAAACAGAAGAATCCTTTTGTCTCTAACAACAATAAAACTATGAAAGCCTTTTAGAAAGTGGACATTTTTATGCATATGTTGTTACTTCAAAAGTAAGTGAAACAGCTAACAAAAAAAGTTCAGATCCATATTTGTCTACTGAATGAAAAGTCACAAGCAAGAAATCAGTAACTTTTGAGCACTTCCAAATTGACTGAAAAGTAGAGAGTACAATGCTGCACCAACATCTACATTTTTTTAATTTTTTTAGTTTTAAATTATTTTAGTTTTTAGTAATATTAGATTTTGGCAATACTGTGAAGCACAAATGAATATGTTTATGTACAGTAGATACATTGTATTAATTGCCCTAAATGCACATTAATATATTATTATTAATAGTGTCATTGATTTTTTTTTTGTAGGTTTACTCTGTCTACTCCATTTTAAATTCTGGTTGTTTTGAAGAGTACAGGTACAGTGTAACCGTGATTGAAAGACAAACAGAATCTATCTTTATGTAGATATTATATTTTATATTTATTTTAGAGGTTTTAACTTGTCTTTCAGGTATTATAAGTATCAGCTAAATCACTTACATAAAATATGCCCTGGAATAGACGATGGCTCAAAGTGCCCAATATGTCCAAAGGTAAATGCTAGATTAACAATTTGAGTAATTTGTGATAAAGATGCATGTATCATGAACATGGATGGTTTTGTCACAAAATTCAGTTTCCAGTTTATGCACATAATGTCATTCATATGAAGTGAACACTGTATCATGCTGTCAGCTCAGCTTTGCTTTAGGACTTTTCCAGCCTGTGTGTCTTGCTGATACTCACTCATACCTGCTACAGTGTATACTTTATTGTAAACTCTGCTTTCACATCTCCTTTTTTTCAAGGATGATGGAGTACTCATAGAGTGTATGGATGCTTGTTTTGGACTCTCTCGGAAGAAGTCCCAAGGTAGCGGTCTTTCTGCTCCAAAGCACAAGGACCTATTCTTTGGGGATCAAGATGATGTGGACAACTTTGTTGATCATTACAAGGAGATGAGTGTATCCGAGCATGTATGTCCTTGGGTGATGTTTACTTATGTGTAAATCTTGTTATGATGTACACTGTTCTTTTTTTGCTTTGGGTCCCAGTTAGCTAGAATAGAAAAATTAAATGTATAGCAGTTATTGTGATTTGCCTTCAAAGTGCCACGCATGTGTGAGATACATTGTAACAATGATGCCACCCAGTTACCCAAAATTCTTTGTGTTCTGTATATGTAGCTCCATCAGCAGCATTAATTAATAATATTCAACATCTGAATCAGTTTGTGATATTTAGTCAGTTTTTCTTGGCAGTATCCAAAATGTTATGTTCCAAATTGTGGAATGCCTCACCCTCAGTAGTTAAAAATATGAAAGCTTGTTATATGTTGAACTGGCAGGTTTTTATTCCTTAATGTTGTTTAACTTTTTGAAGCACTTTGGAATTTGCTTTGGTTGGTGCACTACTAAGACAGCTGTTTTTTACCAGTTTAATAGTTTAAAAATCACTATAATTTACCGTGCATTTAATTTCTCTACCTCTCTTGCAAATTCTTTTTGGTTTTTAGAATTGCAATCATTTCCATGCAGGAGAGGTCCTCTCAAACATAAGATCAAAAGGAAAGAACGAGCTGTTTGATGAAAAAGGGGTATTTGGAAGGGTTTGTCGTCATGACTTCCCAAAAGGATTTATTAGCATCAAATATGGCGAGCGGTAAGGAAATGAATATAGCAAATCCAGTGTAAGTACGTGACCTTAAAATATCACTTGAGTTACTCCATGCACTTTCCTTTGCACATGTGCTTTGGCCCCTTTGCAGGCTGTACAGTTTTACATATAAAGACAAATTTTAAAAGCCAATTTAATAGACATGGATTTATTAATATGTATGTACCTGTGTCTCCTTGACAATAATTTTTTTCATGCTCTCCTTTATGTTTATTAGAATTTTCTATTCAGTATATGAAATTCAAAGGCTTCAAGAAATGAAAAAGGAAAATGTGCAACTCATTGTGATGTATGATGTTGCATGCATTTTGTCCAAACATCTTAAGGTACCACTATATTGTCTTGCTTTGTTGTACAATGTTCATCTCTGTTGGTGTACCAAAACATTATAGACATACACTTTATATATTTGTCTTCACATTTTGATGTTTATATTTTATCTTATTTTATTTTATTCTCTTTTATTGTTTTTGATCTTAGAATAATCCCAAACACTCAACTCTGGCACAAATCCCACTAGCCATCCCTATATTCCACTGTTATGGGCATAAGGCTTCGTGTCAGGTATGAAAGTGTGGAAAAAAATGAACTGTGAAACTGGTCGTTTAAGGCACCAGCTTCCGAATTAAAAGAATTCACTTGTTTTTGGCATAGCACTGGCAGGGGGTTTTGTATTAAATGTTTCCATTATAACACGTAGCAGTTATTATTTTGAGGCTTAAATTATATTTTACATAAAGAAAACTTAGAACACTAATGGCACAGACCTGTAACTATATATGCAGCGACATTGGAACATTACGTTCTTCTTGCACCAATGAGCTACATGTAGGTAGCATTATCCTGCTATCCCACGTTAACATCCATATCGGTTTTATATTTTATCAATTGAGGCACTGTTATGCATTTGTGTAATGAAAACGTTCATGCTTGGACCCATTTAATTTACAGGTTCAGTTTAGTCCACGCAGGACAACAGGTGTTGGCCTAACTGATGGTGAAGGGACAGAGAGACTGTGGTCGTTCCTTCGCGGCTTCTCGGCAATAACTAAAGAGATGACTCCAGAAAAGAGAATTGACACCTTGACAGATGGTCTTTTACTTTATGGCAAGCGAATTGTCAAAAAGCTAGGTCTGTTTTAGAATGACTTTCTAAAGCAGTTTTTATCATAAATTTTTCTCTTCTTTTTCCTGTAAAGGGAATACATATTTCAGTTACTGTTCCGTCTAATTACAGCTGTAGCATACATGCAAGTGACAAATTGGACATATTTAACATTAATTTAGATAATCCAATAACTTACACTTTAATGTACCAATTATAATATTATTGTATCTCTTCCTGTTCAGATTTTTCATCTTTATTCATAGACTACATACACATGTACCTGTTTAAAAACATGAAGGCATTGTACAGATGTATTTAAAATGAATTTGGTTGATAACATGACGAGCCTTTTTTGCAATGTGTTTTGTCTTTTTTTGATGCACCTTTAAGATTTATACATAATGTTTCATAAGGTCCTGTTTTGAAAGCGAAACACTTGAAGGCAAAAGAATTGTTGAGAAAGTCTTCCAAAGAGCTTGAGGAGATTTTTAAAGGTTTGCCAGGTATTGCTGTCTTTTGATTTTAACTTTTAAAAGCAATCTCTTAGTGTACCATACTTTCATATCTTATTAATTAGTATTTAGGTTTTGGTTGGGAGGCGGGGTCCGATTCCCTGGTGAAGTTCATTAGTTAGCTGGCTCCGTCTGAAGGTCCCCTCTTCCTTTTGGCAGTCTTTTTATCCAGTCTACGAATTTCCCCTTTCTCATGTTCTGTTCTGTTTTCCTTTTTCCCCTTCCTTTTTCTTCTTTTCCTCAGTCGTGGTTTGCATTGCTTATAAGTATTGCACTTGCCAGCTGCCCTAGGACAACCAAAATAACAAACAAACTTTCATTATAGTTCCTTATCAGCATGAAACTATTCAGCAATGGAAGCAAATGGAAGAGAGTGCTATTGATCCTGTGGAGACAGGTATGATTGTTGCATTACTGCCACTGCTTCGTTTCCGACCCACTTTGTTGGTATCTGCGCTTTTTTCTATTATTTCTTAGTTCTTTGAAGTCTCCAAATCTAATTATTATTTGTCCTTCTATATTGTCACAAACTAAAGAAAAAAAAATCGTGATTGAAGTTGCGAGAGTCCTCAACGAAATTTTTGCAATACAGTGTTCTTGGTAGTTGTAGCTTCACTTGACATCTACATTCAAGTGACTTCTCCGTTTTACTATTGATATAGTGCTCGCCAAAGAATGGGATGAACTGTACGTGGAGCTGCTACTCACAACGCAAAGCATTCGGTAAGTGTAACTAGGTTCTGTTAATTTCTTGTGTCCCTCCAACAACAGCAAACACTCCCCTCCCCCCGGCCTCCAACACACACTCACACCCACGCACCCACGCACACACATCACATTGTCCATTGTAATGTTGGGTACATGATTTTGGATCGGATAAATTGTCTTATCAATGAGTAACATTGTAACGTATGAATGGAAACTCTCGGGTTTCAAACTGGTCGAATATAACTGGATGATAACTCTTAGTATCTTATGCAGTAAGTGATACACTCTGTAAGTGATGTATAGTTGATAAAACTAGTCTATATTTTGATAATAATGTTTATTTTAGAAATGACCTTGTTTATGCTGAGTCAGATGAAGATGATCGACTTGATGAAACTCAACGCAAGCTTGACCGGTTTGTTTATATTTTTGTTATATCAATAGTTATATATCTGTACGAGTTTTCAAGGCCACCTATAACTACGTCAATTGAAATTTGAATTGATGAATCCTTGCACATTCGTCCTTAAACTTTGTAAAATAAAAAGAAAATGAGATAATTTGGTGCACTGCAGTAGCTGTTAGCAAAACCGTAACTGCTATCAACCCATATTATTTTACAAGGAATTTGAAACGATTGGACACCATGGAAAGAAAGCACGGAGTAAGACAGCGTTGGAAGGAGTCTGATTCACATTTCCAAGGAGCAAGGCGACGTCTTGAAGAAAAAAATCGAAGTCGACAAATTTTACAACTCCACAAGCTGGCGTCGGAACGAACTTTTTTATTGGAAATGAAGAGGAAATACGCTGGTACCTAAACCTATTTTGTGATCTATTTCACGGTCTTACACTAATTGTTTATCAGTTTTGCAGGAGCTAAATACATAAGGTCCCTTCAATTTTTCTGCAGTTATGAACGTGGCGAAATGAATTCTTTGACGAAGCTACTATACAGAGAGTGGAATTTTTTTTGGAAGTGCAGAATACACGTTAATGAAGTCACTTATCTCTCCAGATTTACCCTGGGAGTGGTTTGGGTATTGTAGGTGTCATTTCTGAATCCAAGTTTTGTTAAAATGGCCTCTTCTTTCTCCCAACTTATTGTTCTTATGTTTTCTGTTTCATTATTATTAGTCACTAATAAAACCTCCTTTTTATCTTGTATGTAGATGGTCAAGCCATTGCAATTAAACTGTCAAAGCAAATAACAAAAGTTACCGAGAACATGAAAAGGACGATCACCTGCCACAATGTTCTTCCTGGAGTTGCTGCCTTAACGTTCGATGATGTAAAGGACCCGTCATCTGATTTGTACTCCAACTTTCAAACCTCAACCCCTTCGGGGCACGCCGTGGCGAATGCAACAAGACGGAAGGTGATTGAGTTACATTGCCTGAAGGAGAGATGTGAAGAGGAGATCTCCCTAATAAAAGTTGAAATGTTACGTCTCCTAGCTTTTCTTGAAAAACAGATGGAAGTTACTACTATGGCCGCAAACGCGAAAGTGGCAGACGAACCGTTAGAACTTGGGTTAAAATCTTTACTTCTATTAAGACGGGCGGAATATACTAAGAAGCTCCAAGCGTTGAAAACACTTTGGGTGGGGCTAGTTGATATTCCTACAAACCACAATCAAGTCATTGATTACCACCAGTTCCTTGATGACAACGTAGTGTCCAGCGGGGATACACCTTTGGCAGATGTCGAGGACTCTGACGACGACTCTGCCTCTGATTATGATAGTGACGAATAAGTTATATTAAGTCGGCACTTTCTTAATGGTCTGCAGTATAGGTGCCTACGAGTACGTAGATTTACGCTGGTTAAGATTGTGTACAAGTAAATACACCGTAGAACAAAAGGGCTTTACAGTTGGTGCAAAAGACTTACTGCCCCTAATCCAATCAAGGTGGCCCGGGATCCAGTCTCGGCTGAGACGTCATTTATTTACCGTAAATCCTCTATTAACCCCCGCCCCGCCCCCCCTCAAATTAGCCCCTCCTTTTGAGGGGAAGAAAGTTAATACGCCTCCCCTCTCTATTACGCCCCCCTCCCCTCCCCTAATCATTCTTCGCCACTAAATGAGAGACTGTCTTAATCATTCAAGACTGCAAAACTTCGTTTGAAGTGATCCGGGATGTTTCCTGAAACTCTGGACCTCTGCTTCATAGCCTCCCACCTTCTTGTTCTTGAGTGTCTCCACTTTGTATTCTTTGTATTCAAATGAGCTTGAAAGAATTAAGCCCCCGGGGGTAGGGGCTTAATAGAGGATTTACGGTATGTGGGTTGAGTTTGTTGCGGGTTCTCGTCCTTGCTCCGAGGGGTCTTTCTCTGAGTAATCCAATTTTTTCTCCTCCAACGTGGCCATTTCCAAATGTCAATTCGGTCAGGAAGGGTAGAGGAATATCAAATGCGTGGATGTGTTACCTATAATTTTTTTATCTAGTTATTTACAGAAACGTGCACAGACAAATGCCTAAGTAGTCTCGGCACGCACATTCGTGGCTTTGTCTCAGTCTGGTTCGCAAGCGGCGTGGAATAAATTTGTGGAAAAAACCAAGAGAACGTCACTGGGTCATAAATAAAATGTGTGCATGGATCTGGTGTTTCCATTCTTGATGTGCAAAAAAATGGCAATCTAACGAGGTTACACCCCTGCAAGCCCTTTGTCCTAAGTTCAGGACTCCTTTTGGGAAAAAGTCTCTACCTGATACGCATAAAGTACAAAAAAAAAACATCTTTCACCCTTTTGTGCGGACTAGTTCACTATTGTGAAAAGTTACTTTTGCGAGTCCTTTTGGGGAAAAGTCTCGACCTGATACGCATAAAGTGTGACAAAAAAACCCATCTTTCACCCTTTTGTGCGAACTAGTTCACTATTTGGGGAATTTCTGGTCAGAATTTACCTTTGCGAGTCCTTTTGGGGAAAAGTCTCGAGCTGATTCGCATAAAGTAGAAAAAACCCCATCTCTCACCCTTTTGTGCGAACTAGTTCACAGTTTGGGGGATTTCTTGTTAAAAGTTACCTTCGCGAGTCGTTTTGAGGAAAAGTCTCGACCTGATTCGCATAAAGTAGAAAAAACTCCTTCTTTGACTCTTTTGTGCGAACTAGTTCACCATTTGGGAGATTTCTAGTGAAAAGTTACCTTCGCGAGTCGTTTTTAGGAAAAGTCTCGACCTGATTCGCATAAAGTAGAAAAAACCCCATCTCTCACCCTTTTGTGCGAACTAGTTCACAGTTTGGGGGATTTCTTGTTAAAAGTTACCTTCGCTAGTCCTTTTGGCGATAAGTCTCGACCAGATACGCATAAAGTGGAAAAAACCTCATGTTTGACCCTTTTGTGCGAACTAGTTCACTATTTCGGAGATTTCTAGTGAAAAGTTACCTTCGCGGGTCGTTTTGAGGAAAAGTCTCGACCTGATTCGCATAAAGTCGAAAAAACCCCTTCTTTGACTCTTTTGTGCGAACTAGTTCACCATTTGGGAGATTTCTAGTGAAAAGTTACCTTCGCGAGTCGTTTTGAGGAAAAGTCTCGACCTGATTCGCATAAAGTAGAAAAAACTCCTTCTTTGACTCTTTTGTGCGAACTAGTTCACCATTTGGGAGATTTCTAGTGAAAAGTTACCTTCGCGAGTCGTTTTTAGGAAAAGTCTCGACCTGATTCGCATAAAGTAGAAAAAACCCCATCTCTCACCCTTTTGTGCGAACTAGTTCACAGTTTGGGGGATTTCTTGTTAAAAGTTACCTTCGCTAGTCCTTTTGGCGATAAGTCTCGACCAGATACGCATAAAGTGGAAAAAACCTCATGTTTGACCCTTTTGTGCGAACTAGTTCACTATTTCGGAGATTTCTAGTGAAAAGTTACCTTCGCGAGTCGTTTTGAGGAAAAGTCTCGACCTGATTCGCATAAAGTCGAAAAAACCTCATATTTGACTCTTTTGTGCGAACTTGTTCACTATTTCGGAGATTTCTAGTGAAAAGTTACTTTCGCGAGTCGTTTTGAGGAAAAGTCTCGACCTGATTCGCATAAAGTCGAAAAAACCTCATATTTGACTCTTTTGTGCGAACTTGTTCACTATTTGGGGGAGTTCTTGTGAAAAGTTACTTTTGCGAGTTCTTTGGGGAAACGTCTCGACCTGATTCGCATAAAGTAGAAAAAACCCCATCTTTGACCCTTTTGTGCGAACTAGTTCACCATTTGGGGAATTTCTTGTCAAAAGTTACTTTGCGAGTCCTTTTGGGGAAAAGTCTCGACCAACTAGTGGTCTATTATCAATGCTGCTTTCTTATTGGTTGAGCTACTACTAAGCTATATGTTATAGCCCACTAGTAGCGAAAAGCGCCGGCTTTGAAAACCAAAACAATGGCGGCCGGATCGCGTTTTTCTAGCTAAGGTCGTTGTTTCTCGATATTTTTGACCAACTAGTTGGATTTTACTAAAACAGTTATTTCTCTCGCCCTCAAGGCCTCTGAGTAATAATTAATATGAGTAATTTTTAAATATTTAATCAAAAAAACATAACACTTTGTTGAATTCTATTACTCTCCTTATTTCTCATTTCTGGTAATTTTTTTAAAATAATTATACCAATTATTACAATTTATCATGTTCCAGATATTTCGTGTTCCAGGATGTTCCGGAATGGTCCATTGTCCATGTTCCATATTCCATGTTCCATGTTCCATGTTCCTGATTTTAATGACGGCCTGGTAACACGTGGAACCCAAGTGAAAATCCACAGTTTGTTTGAATGCATTCAACACTTACGTTCCTCTAGTTTCCTGCTTCGATCCACCCATGGCACCTGTCAAATCACACGGAAAGAAAAATGCAGCACAGGTTAGAAGAACTTATCGCAAAAGTGTGTACAACGTAAGTATCATTCTGAGACCTATTCGGCTAATTATAACTCAATGTCGTATACCCAATTCAAATCTCCGGGGGTTAAGATTCTTTGTGTATTGTATCTGCATTATAATGTGGCATTCACATTGAAATGATATGGAAATTACTGAAACAAAACGTTTTATTCCCAAAGGGGTTGAGTTGGGTACAACATTGAGTTAGCCGAATAGATCTAAATTGTAGTTTTATCTCGTGCTGTAAATGTAACGCAAGTTTTCGGTCTTAATGAAGGAAAATACAAAGGCAGGAGGTACAATATGATACAGAAACAATTCTTATTATTGCCCTTGTCCTTTTTTCTGACAAAAACTGGTTGCGTGTACTTCATGAGTCAATATAACATGACTGCTGACGCGCTCAAAATCCGATGTTGACCCACTGTTCTCAAACTCATTAATAATTCATTAAGAAAATACAAAGGAAATTAATGTTTAATGAGTGTTTGGAAATCGGATGAAAGACTGCTTAGTATTTGCATCCTTAATTACTCCTTCAAAAATGATTTTGTTTGAGAAGAAACACCTCGAAGTTCGTCAAAAATACTCCGCTGCGCGTCCTATTTTCAACTCTTTTCTCGGTGTTTCATCTGGTGATTAAACACTGCATCTCATGTCTGATATATTACATGTGGAATACTGATTGACCCGTTTGAAAAAGATGACGCTGTTCCTTGGGCGAATTCGTTTGCAGGTATAATTTACCAGATCAGCTATAGCTTTACTTTTATAGAACTGGCTCATGGATCTGCTTACAAACCATGATCAACTTAGCTTTTGGGCCTTGAATTCTATGGGAAGCGAATATTGTAAATGGCCTGTGGACCCTGGACCCTGGACCCTGGACCCTGGACTCCTTCTACGAAAAAAAAAAAATTCCCATCCTAAAGAAATCCTCGGACACCCTCTCCATCCAAAGCAAATGAGGACCCCTAAAAACAAAGAGAAATGAGATAATTAAACAAAGAGGAGAACTGGCCTTTGTAAGGCACATTCAATTTCAGTGGCCAAACCCGGAGAAAAGAATATGACCTGGCTGCATGAAAATGTCGCCAGATCACATCAACACCCTCCTGTGCCCTCCGCTAAGGCTCTTTTTGTTTGTTTTTTCATTGACAACAGGTTAAAAGCATATGCAAGTCGAATTGTGGACTTTGTAAGGTAGAGAAATGCAGAAAAAGGGGTCAGTTTTTTAAAAGACTGGACAAACATCTTGCAAGGGTCCATCCAGAAATAACAGAGCGCCAGCACAACAACCTTCCTCAAGTCCCTTACAAAGAAGCCTCCCACATGCAATATCGCGTAAAAGAGCAGTGCGGTATTTGTGGGAAGACTTTGTTACTTCGGCCACATCTTAAGACCCATAAGATAAAAACGTGGGATGAATACATTTCAAAACTGAAAGAAATTCCTTAGAAGCAAGATCAAGGAAGCCCGTTATTAACGAGAAAGGAGACGCCTTCTGCAGGACTTAATTCACTTCTCAGGCAAATAAGTGCGACGACCACCAGCACAGCCAAGTGTTCAGAATCCACTGCTGACTCACATACTAACGTCGATCAAGAGCAGGAACAAAGTACGACCACCACCAACACTGCGAACTGTTCAACATCCACTGCTGATTCCCATGAAGCAAAAAGCAGGGAACAAGAAGCAGAGAGTGGTTCCCCAGCAGACCCTCTGATTCTAAAGGTGAATTTCACCGAGGAAGAGTATTTGCGCTTTTGTGTACACAATACAAATTCGTATATGGTCCTGGCGACCCACCATGCGATCGTAAATGGGAAAATTGACCCATCTCTAGTACTTAATCACTTGAGCAAAAACAAGCTGACGATTGATCACTGCAAATATATTGTAGACATGAACCTTATACCAACATTGTATGGTTTTTATAGATTTGCCAGCTATTACCCCTATCCCAAAGGAAAATGTATATCCTGCACTGCTATCTCCTGCGAATGCGGTAAGCTACCAAGGCCATTTTATTTGTTTTGTCGCCGCGCATGCAACACGGTCTTTAATTGTACTAAATGCAAAACCTGGGCAAGTGGGTACCACATATGTGAAGACTTCTTTTGGTGCGAGGTATGCAGCAATGCTGCAAAAAATTGGCCGCTGCAAATGGAATTTTTCCCGTAGAAATCATACATACTACCAATTGTGGGACTACATCGTTAAGCGGGTTCCATATCGAGTTATAATAATGAGTAGTGCCACTTGATTTGGCTTTTAAAACTGAAGATGAAACTTGCGTTCCGCCGATCTCTATCCATGTTCTGTTCAAGATCCGTTGAACGATGTCCCAAACGACCTCACTTCAATGGGCGCGCGTTCTACAACACCGAACGCAATAAACACTGAAGCAATATTCAAGTCCAGACAATTGGCTTTTATTAAAAATATGGGTATTAGCCACGCACAATATATTTGGCCCACAAAAGGGAATGAATAGGAATGCAAACCTTACCAAGTACCATAGAATTATAACCGCTGTTTACGACCGAGTAAAGCCCAACGGTTATGGAAGTACATAGGATATCAACTATGAAGCAAATAATATCGACCGGCTAAGTATATTAAAATCCTTGTTATTGCATACTCACAGCGATTATCATAGCTACAGCTCAACGAAATATATTAGTCAAGCTTTATACTCGCAGGACTATACATGACATAGATTCTAATGTATGCACAGTGCAAAAAGAATAAAGTAGGTTACAGTACGTAAAACGAATAATCTGGGAATATAGCTGCCTCTCTTCGCTCTCCACCACTGCAGACGTTTTGCGAAACGTCTGCATTGGTGGGAACGATGTGAGGGGGCTATATTCGCAGGCTACAAAACGAGTAGCAAATAGCACCTCAACCTGAGTTGATAAGTGATAAACTGTCATGAAAATAAAGTAAACAATATTTTGTCAGTTGCTACATTTAAATTAAAGACAAAAACTGTCATGGCTTGCAACTTCGTTGTTAGAACAATTACTAGACTTTCAAAAAAGCCCTTGGTGGGATTTGGACTTCCTCCCTCGCGGTCGGCAGCTTCGCGGCCAAAAAAGGTGTAGCAAGTCTAAACAATTGCAGTCACCATTATATTAACGCAACTGAAGGGGCTTTTCACATCACGGCGGCTATGTTGGTGTCCCAGCTAATCCTTTTTTATTATATAGATACTGATGAAATACCAGGATTTTTCCTTTTACTAAAAAATCATATCTTCATCGCGCGCAGTGAAGATACTATTTTTATCTTTCACGTGTGACGATGTTGGTGTTGCCATGGTTACTAACATGATTAGCCAATTACAAGCGAGCTTAGCGTTCAGGTTACCTTTATAACTTTATATCCGAGTTTCATAACATTTTCGTGACAGGCATTTTGCGATAGGTGACCACTTTAATTGCACTATTTTGCTGTTTCGAAAAATAAACAGAACATTATATGGCCGCTTGGGGATACGAATTTTATCTTCTCGTGCTGAAAGTCTCTCTCACTCGTTTACTTCGCTCACTCGTGAGAGATACTTTCAGCACTCGAAGATAAAATTCGTATCCCCGCGCGGCCATGTAATATCCTCTATATGTAAACACTGTCTTTGGTGTAATGAATTTGCATAGCCACTGCCAACGTGAGTGATAACACTTTATTTGTTCGTGACCGAAACTTAAGAGAGTCGCAACAACTGACGAGCTAAGTGTGTGTTAGCGGGGTTCCACTGTAACAATTTAAGATCTCAAAAAACCATATTGTTGCAGAGTGATCCTTATACAATCCTGAAATAAATCTGGAAGTTCAAACTCCGCTGCACTGGCATTGCCATTTAAACACTGCTCATAGTATAAAGGACCATGGTCGGTTTTGACGATCCATTTTACCTTTATCTCATCCTCCTCAGGAAGCATTCGGTACCTTTTACCGTTACCTACACGATCTAGCCAGTAACCCTTTAATTTTGTCGAATCCCTGCCATTAAATACTTTGGAAATGACTTCCTGATGGCAATAAAATAACCAAAAGTCTTCATCTTCAGCTTCGGTATACAAGGGAAAGATGAGGTCTCTAGGAGACCTGCTGCAATCCCTTGTGTTATGGCCGACTGCAGCCCACGCATCCCGATCAAAAAACTTTCTGCAATTTCTATATAAGGTCAGACGTTCTTCTTGATCTAGCACGCAATCCTCCACGTTGATTTCCTCCTCCTTTAGGATCCTTTTCCCAGAAATAACGTCGTTTACGTTAACGTCACTTGCAACCTTCTTGACAATCTTGACCAACAATGGGACATCAGCGGACACAGAGTGTGAAGCAGATGTACTGGCCTGGTGTTGAGATTCTTCGGCTGTGGAGGGCTGCATGACAACAAAGGCAATCGTCTCTGCTGCCTCCATTATGGCCCTACACTGCAGTGCGCCATAGCAGAATGGCTTTTTAAAAATTATACCATCCGGCAGGCCCTGAACTTCAAAGTTCTTCTTTAGATAAGGTACTCGTGAACCCGGCTTGCCAATTGCTTCACCTTTAAATCAAATGCAAAAAGTAGTTTTAGTACGTATTCTACTTAGGTGAACGTTAGTCCTTTCGACCATGGCTTTGTTGTTTTCAGACAGAAAGTCACGAAAGATAAAATTTACCCCTTTATGCCTAAAGTTTATAGCAACTTACTGTATTTCTTGTTAAATAGTGCTTGCACGTGGCGATAGGTGTACCTCTTGGTTTGGGTATCTACAAAAGCACAATAGGGAAGAGTGCACCACATTATAAAATAACTTTTTATTAAAGTGGGCTATGATCGAATTAAATGAGAGCCGAATTTCTAAACATTTGTAGCTTGTCAATCTATTTTCGGCGAATAATTTACTCTGCCAACTTCACTGATCAAAAATAATCCCAAATATGCTAACATCTAACAATAAGCTATTTATTAAAGGAAATATTGATTATAAGGAATCGTTACTTATTTTGGAACATACTTCATTCCCTCAACTCAAATCACATACCCCCCCCCCCCCCCCCCCCCCCCCCCCCCTTTGCCTCTTTTCACCTTGGAGCAGACACTTGTCTTAGGGTATCGCTATGGCTTTCCACGCGCAAGCTAACGTACTTAGGGGCACTGACAAGCTGCAAATCTCCCCGGCTCAAAGCATATACATCATGACTGCTTGTTTTGACTAAGGAAAAACGTTATAGGACAGCCGAAAGTCAACATAATATAAGTGTATCCTAATCACGCCGTAACAAACTTACAAAAATGCTGCCTAAATTTCGCTAAAATATCCTCATTTGAACTGAGAAAGCCAATTCCTTCCACGGATCCGAGATTAAACACTTCTCCAAATGCATCAATAAACATTAATGCGGTGTTGCATCCAAGTTCTTCTAAAAACATAATCTAAATTAAAAAAAAATGATCAGAAATGACAAAATAGACTACTACTATACTAGTAACAGTAATCACACATATAGTGCGGCCGACATGTAAACTTAGGCTATTACGTAACAGAGGAACAGATAAAACGGGCTGCAACTTCGAATACTCTCGGGTGGATTGCACAGGTCCCCCAACAAATAAGCACGAAATGAGAGTTGTGGTCAATTTGTCGAGCGCAACAAAAGTGAAGTCTAATTATTCAACTATATTTTAATTTCCACCAAGCAAATGTCCATTTTCTTACATAAATACCGCATACTAACTAACTTCGACGGCCGCACTGTAAGTTACGGACCAAGTTTAGCGCGCGGGTCATAACGAGGTGCTCTACCTTCCCATCACACCGTGCGCGACACTGTAGAGGTTCAAGAAAGACGACTGGGGATGAGTCAGTGTGAAAAGATTGTTGATTCTCATTGCCATGATATATCATCAGTTTGAAAACCAATAGAAAAAACTTAAACTTAAATCTTTTTTTTTTTTTCAAACCTCTGCCAATAACTGCCTCCTATGTCTATCGATGAGTTTTTTCTTTTCCTCTTGGGAAAACTCGGCGACATCAGGAAACTTGTACGCTTTCGATATATCCTCAAATTTTTTTTTCTCTTCCTTTGAAAGGGCTTCCCATCGCGTGGAGGCCAGACGATTTTTCTCCGACATGCTTAGACCTTTACAATCCCCTGAAAAGAGGGTAAAGAGGATAGTACATCGAAACGATGATGAACATAACGAATAGCTATAATAATTACTGGCACCAGCTATAATAATTATTATGCAAGCTGTAAGAGATTTCGAGTTATTATTACTTTAGTTCACCTTTTCGAAAAAATTCAGCACAAAAAAGGTTGTATGGATTTGGGCCCCTCTGCAAGGGCGGCAGTTTGATCTTCTTCGCTGGTTGCTGGTCAGTAGAATCAGTGTGCTGTCTCTGACATCTGCGCTTGTTCCTTTCATTGCCAATCCATTTCTGCAAGTAAAACATTTGTCCTTTACAAAAAAGTTTCAACCGAGATAAAATTATTGGCAGAAGAGCAAGAAAATGCTAATTAAAAAAGGCTTTGTATGTCATTAACGTGTATTCTGAGAGCTATTGATTTTATTATATGTCTCAGATAGTACACACGCTGTGATTGGTCAATTTTGTGGGCCGTACTGACCCGCTAAACTTGTCCGATACAGTGCAAAGTCTCCAGAGATATAACAAATATCTTACTAACCTCGTTTTTCTCGGTCCGTATTGCAAGTTATGGATCCTCGTTTCCCCCTCCATTTATGACCCAAGCGCGAGTAACTTACAGTATGGACCTCAAACTCGGTTAGTAAAAGGTATAGCGTCATAGAGCATAGAAATGCTTCTCAACAAGAAAGTTCCGACAAATAAAAAAAATTCCCCGAATCGTTTAGCTTCTTTATTTCACCCTTTTGCAGTATTTTTTCTTCACATGAAAGATCAAAGCCAGAGCTTTGTTTTAAGCAAAAAATTCAGAACTGAATGAGCAAGGGTGAGACTAATCTGTGGAGCTGCAGACCGCGGAACCAGCGGAACTTACGGAACCTACAGAAAAGACTACTTTTTCTGCAGTAATTCGACTCAACTTCGGCCGATTTGAATAATCAGTAGAAGCAGACCCTTTTGGGTGCTTTTAGACTCGAAAGAACGCCGTAGACAGGCAAACGTATATACGGACCAATCTGCGATTGAGGCATACAAAATACGGAATGACGCCACAACGAGATGCAATTCCCAGGAGCGTCCTGTTCCTTCCTGAGCGGAAGTGGTGGCAAAATGGTGTCTAGACTTCACCGAGAGTTAGAACAGTCGCACACATTATTTCCTGTATAAACAATAAGCTAATAACAGAGTAGCTGTTAAATAGCTATTTAAATGGCATATCTCACTAAATAAAATTCAAAAGGAGCAATCATAGGAGATGCATCAATGCCAAACTGGAATTGAGTGAGAAAATTGTCCCCATCCCTTCCTGAGAATTTAAAAGTGGTTGGAGATCATCCAGCCCTGTCGTTGGGAACGATTTTTGCACTTCCAATCTTGTATCCAGAGTCGACGGTGCTCTTTGGTCAGTGGATGTTTGGGCGACGGGTGGGGTTATCGCTTGGTCCAATCAGGAGCCCATAACCTAAATTAGTAGTTTCATTTTTACCACTTAAAGCATTGTTTATATCCAAAAGCTCTGTGTGACAGTTCTAAGTTTTGGAGAGGTCAGGGAACGATTTTTCACTCACTTTTGGTCTTTGGAGGGTCTTGGGACGCTTTTTTGATCAACTAACGGTTGATTGTGACACTTGCGTGACACATCCGGTTTCTCGGCGTGATCCCTAGCTTGATGTGTGAAGTCTGTCTATATCATGTATGTAACAATCGCTCATCATTGGTCTACTTGAACATGAACGAGTGTAACGAGTTCGACATCATGCATGTATCAATGTAAATCACGCGGGGGGTTGTGGGGTTGGGTAAGGGGCTTTGATTAAAATTTTTGGAATTAAATTTCCCAGTGTGGGAAACTAATGTCAATCAAAAGTGTCAAATAAGCCCCACCATGGGGCAACAATTCTAAAGAGACAATAATGTAATACTATATAAAACAAACACAAAAAAACCATTTGAAAAGTATGTTCTTGCTACTAAGTTAAACTGAAAATACGACTGCTCATTGTTGTTTGTGCAGTTACAAAAAAGTCGATAAAATTTGAATCACTTTACATTCAGTGTGCTGTTTGTAACTACCATCGAGAACACAACTTTAAATGAACAAGACTTTTGTCAGTTTAAAAGAGACAGTTTGCTTGGGCTGACCAGAACTTTAAAGATAAATCAGTATCAGTCAAACTCAAATGTCCCGACCACTGGGTCGCTTCGCACGATCAAAAGCTAGACAGGGGGGATAGTCTCACGCATCAAATGCCCGCCTCTTGCCCGCACTCCACCCCACCCCCCGCCCCCCAACATGCAGGATTTGCATTAAAATGTACATTAAGAGGATGTTTAGCTTTTCTGTAGGGTTGTCGGAACAACAACAAGGAGCTTTAATTCTGATGAACGTAGTAGTTCTCACACGACTGTAAAACTCTAAACTTGTACTTTAACAAGGCCCTGCCCAGCTGCCAAGTGAACTATTAACTTTTCAGTACTGAAGTCAACACACAGGACCTCTGTCATGCTTGAATGAACACTAACTCACTTCTTCAGCCTGTGAACAACTAGTCATTCCAAACCTCTAGCTCGGAGGCTAATGTACTTCTTACATGAAATTCTAGAACCTTCTAAATAGCTTGATATTAGTAGCATTACAACATTCTTCTATTTACAAAGACTGACAAAAACTGCTAAATCACTCAAAGGAAATATAAACACAAACACTAATTAAATATTAAGGAATCTTCCAGACGTACATGCAAGTTCTAGTCGGTCACGCAATGCATGAAAGCAATTTTCAATGCATAACAACCAGATTGAGGCATCGGCCTATCTACGGTGCTCTTTCGAGTCCAAATGCACCTAAAAGGGTCTGCTTCTACTGATTATTCAAATCGACTGAAGTTGAGGCGAGTTAGTGCAAAAGACGCAGTCATTTCTCTAGTTTCCGCTGGTTTCTGCAGGTTCCACAGTTTAGTCTCACCCCAAAGCTTAACGCAGTCATAAAAAAGCATACCACGCGATCCTCAAAGTATGGTGAGAATACCATGTCCATTCTTAGAAGAACCTTAGTAGAAGTATGGGCGACAACAAAATTGGTGGACGGGTGGGCCGCGAGGAGAGAGTGATGTCTGTCACTCACGATCAAGTAAAACAACTGAAAGTGCCTATAAAACAATGAGCCTGGATGACATGTTGTACCGTGGAGTTTTTACCAACATAAAACACTAAAAAAGACCACAGCAGAGCACAATTGTATGTCGAGAAAGCTGCCATACGAATAAACAGCAAAAAGTGAAATGTCTGTAATTCCCGTCGATAGTTTAAAGGGGCCTCCGAGAAACAGAAATTTCGATTGCCTTATCATGAAAGAGATGACAAACCTACCCCAACTTGATTCTTCGAAAGATCGGCTTCTTCAGCTGCTCGGGCTATCTGTTCTTGGTGCTGCTGGCCAGTACCGATCATTCCATTTTCAAAATATCGCTTAAGTATATTTCTCTGAACGTCCGTTAAGAGGGTATATCTTTGTGCACGCGGTTTTACGACTTTGCTTGCCATGATAACGTCGGTCCACAGTGCAACACTTCATTCCGCCATGATGATTTTCTTTCGCCTCATTCTAATCTAAACGATGATTGGTCAGAATCAGGATAATAGGAGCCTTTGTCATGTTAGCTGGCACGGATGATCATCTTACCTGGCTATCACCCGTAATTCTAAATTTAGAAAATATGGGTTTGACCCATTTAGAATCCGAGATACGGGTGGGCAGAGTGGAGGCCATATATTGGTGTAGCTTACTTGTTCTTTCGACATATAGTGTATTGCAAACTGCACCTTATCTAGGAAAGGCATGTGATCAAAATAATATTAGATAATAATAGTAACTGCTGTGACTTGGGTAAATTTTGAGTCGTGTACATTTGTATATAGTTTTAAGTTTTAGATCATTAATTTAAAAGTCATGTAATAGATATGTTTGCCAGTATGTAGGAAAGTGTCCCCAATTAGCTAATTGATAAATACATTCACACTAAAATGTGATCATTATTATTGTGATTACGTGCTTTTCCTATTACTATTATTATTATTAGTATTATTAGTATTATTATCATTATTACCATTATTATTATCATTATCACTATTATTATTATTATAACGTTAACCCATTGACGGCCCTGCCGGCCAAAACTGGCAGTACAAGACTACACTGCCTAAAACATTGCAACTTTTTCAATCGTGCGAACATTGCCTTGACTGTCAGCTAGAGCATTGGGAATAATAGAATGCCCTTCAAATTGGGATATTCTGAATAGACGCAAAAAGCGCTCTTTGCAAAATATTACCTTTCGAATTTGGACAAGATCAAAGCAAAAATGACCGTTTTAAACGTCATAGAACAACGACAAAAATCCTGTTTCCTGCCTTCAGGATTTTTTTCAGAAATCATCGTTGCAAAACCAAAAGTCACCATTCACAGTAAAATTCAGTCCTTGTTCTAGTTTAGAAGTGACTTTTTTTGTTCTCCTTTGTTTTCTGGAAATATAGCCTTTTGTTCTAGTGCAGCCTGGCCTTGCCTCGATTTTCAACATCACGACTGCAGTGCATGCTAGGAAATAGCTATTTTTTTCATATTTGTACAAAATCTACTGTCGCTCTGACCTACCACGGCTTGTTTTCATTTTCAGTTGTCGCAAATTTTTAAATATATGCCGTGGTAGGTCAAGAAATTCATCAGTAGTCGAGTCCCAAAGCTACTTCGTTTCGGAGCGGCCATTATTTCTCCAGTTACACGAGCAATAAGCAAAATTCGCAAACAAAGTTCATCACCTTACTCACTTCTTTAAGAAAGTGGACTCTTAGCTACCGTCACGCTTAATGATGCTCATCAGGAAGCCACTAAAGGTGAAATATGGCTGTAAAAGTACCAAACATCGCGTAGAATCCAAACTCCAGCGGTTATTATAGCTCATCGAAGCAAAATGACTACGTCAGAATGAAGTTTCCAGAAAACTCAAGCCTTCAGTGTTTTAGAACAGCACCTTCCATGGTAACCCCAATTATGGATTCACGAAATCCTATGGATTGTTTCTATGTATAAAATCACTCTAAACCCTGAAAGTCTCGGACGTTTATGGGTTAAATTAATTCAGGAGGCGTGATGGTCTTGAACTGTAGGCTCAAGTTCATGCGTAACTGTCGAACTGTTTTCCTTAGACAAGGAGCTTTGTCCCACTTTGCATCTCTTTATCGACCCGTCTTATCCAGGGGGAAGTAACAATACTGCTGAATGCTTCTTCGGGGATAGACGGGAATATTTAGCTGTGGTAGTGAGGGCCATGTGTCTCGCCAGCGACGTATAACCTACATTATTCATAAGATATAGAAAATAAAATCGTTCTTACTAAAAACACCCTTGTGGAAAGCGATATACATTTTTTTAAATTAGATAACACTTTCAACAGGGGCACCCAACGACTGGTTTCTTTAAATTATATGTTCGGAGAAGCAAATATATTGCCTAGAATTTTCTTTTGCTTGATGACGACTAGAAATTTCTAGATTACTGTTCCATTGAGGTACAATTTTCGAAGCTAATCTAATAAATGTCCTACGATGTTCTGAAATTTAAGAGAGTGTCTCTGTAAGAGCGGTCCGGTCGATTTTCCTTGAGACACAGATTTAGCTCATTTCTTGTGTGTTGTAAGACATTCATGTACCTATACTAAAACCACAATCCGTTTGATCAGATCTCTTTATTTTTCAGAGTTTTACGGAAATTAAATTTCACTCGACCGAAGGCCTGTCGTGACACTTTTCAAGACGTTAATTTGAGGCAACTTTGCCGGACAAT
>OZ037775.1:7473449-7575949 GCA_964035525.1 Porites cylindrica | reverse complement strand
TTATATCTTTACATACTTATAAAAAATTGTAGAGGGAAGATGAAAATGAAGAAAAAGAAAATGTGTCCTGCATAGCAGTCTTTCAAATTTCCTTTTAGCCGACAGGGAGTGGTCAGAGGCATGGGGCGAAGGCAACCCAAAAAATTAGGAGCAGGAGGAGGAGCTTAATTAGCGGGCCTTTTGCATGTATTTGAATATAAAATGTAATAAGCGTGGCACACCAAAAAATCGGTTTACTTATAAAACTCTTTGTCGTTGTCATATGAAAAAAAAGTACAGGAAAATTGCAAATGAAAAGAATGGGGTTTAGTGATAAAAGGTCACATCAAACCAAGGAATGAGTTGAAACTAACATAGTTCACTTGACAATTGAATGTCAGTCTTATAAGTGGAAAACGCTAAAAATTGTACATTGCTAGTTTTATTAACACCTTACCTAAATGGCATTGGTTACTGTTACGGAAAATCATATTTTAGAGTCAGCTTTGTATAAAGCTATGATTTTGCATACATTCTTGGGAACAGCAAAATGACTTAGAACAAACCTTCTAAGTATAGTGTTCATTCCGTGCAATAACGCATAAAGAAAAAGTTCTGGAAGAAAAGACACCTTACTTTATACCACTGAGGACAAGCAAAAAAGTCATATGGGTTTCTCGGTTAAAAATAATTAAATAACTCTATTAATTAATACCAGTTCTAATTTAAAGGAAAAAGTTATGAGAATAAAATAAAAGTCGTCTGTACCACGAAGCATGCCTTCACTGTTTAGACTGAGAGTCCTAAAGCTTTCTTGGTGTGACCCACACGTACCACCCTGCGCCGTGCTGTTTTCATTCAGCGGCTGGTCAGCGGTCACCTTTATGAGGTAAACATGGCGATCACCTCCGGATCACCGTTCTTGTCGATCAGAAAATCAAAATACCAGCGTGATATGGCCTTGAAGATGACGCAGCTATGTTGTTTGATTCGTACTTCACATTCGAGTCGAAGCTTGGGTGGCACAGGTTATTTCTTACGGTCGAATCGACAAGGGAAATTCGAACACTAGTGGTCACTAGTTGTAGTGTTTGAATTGTTGGAACAAATGGTCGCATGGGGATGTAGGAATGGTAGGTTTAACGAACAATTTCAAATTTTGCCCCTTGAATTGAAAGTGAAGTTCATTTAAATACTTTCGTATGTATTTCTGACTGTTTTAGATCTACCTGCTCGATTTATATCTGCTACGCTTCAAGTTTACAAGTCCCTCAAAATGGCGGTAAAACTTGGAGATTGCCGAAAATTAGGTAAGTTCACGGAGTTATAAAGTTTTAGTAAAGGTCGGGCCGCAAAGTTTTTTTCTGTAGTTACCTTTTCTATGGCACCTACTTCCTAGCTATATTAGTTGGATCAGTTAAGAACGCCTCACTTTTTCAAAAATGTAACTTGAATTTGATCGGTTTTCGCTTGTGTGACTTAAGCGAACCGATAAGGTGTCGTTCAAGTCTTCCTGTTTGCTTGATTGAAACGTGATGTTCACGAAAGTCGCCTCGATGGATAAGATAGAGTTAATATACATGGCTGTGGTATTTGTTTTTTGCTGAGTCCCGTAGTTTGTTGTAAATTGTCCGGCAAAGTTGCCTCAAATTAACGTCTTGAAAAGTGTCACGACAGGCCTTTGGTCGAGTGAAATTTAATTTCCGTAAAACTCTGAAAAATAAAGAGATCTGATCAAACGGATTGTGGTTTTAGTATAGGTACATGAATGTCTTACAACACACAAGAAATGAGCTAAATCTGTGTCTCAAGGAAAATCGACCGGACCGCTCTTACAGAGACACTCTCTTAACTTTTCACATTTTACTCCTCATGTTTGACTAATTTTCGTGAAAAAGGAGACAAAGTTTTCGGATTCAAAAATGCGATGGACAGAGGATTAAGAAAATGTCACTTTCGTAAAACATTATATCGCATCTAAAATTTTCTGAAAAATAGTACTGAAGCCCTTGTAATCTCGAAAAGCTTAATTTCCCCTAGGATGATCGAAAAGATACAAATTTTTTATAGCGCCGCTTAAAATGCATTTCTAAAGATCAAAAGTACTCTGGATAGCCTAAAAGAGTTTTGAATGTATTTACGGGAAAATCGTCGTTGGGTGCTTTAAATCTCTTTTCATTCACTCAGTTTGAGGTCCTGAAAGCGTTAACTATTTCACACAGACCATGACCATCGTCAAGTGAGTTACTGAATCTTTTTGCAGTCCTTTGACTTCTTCGATATCAAAAGCAATAATTTTAGACAAAGATTTTAAAACGAATCTGTACCTCGCCCAATGTAACCCCAGTTATTGTGTTATGCTTGCAGAACATGAATACCTCTGGATTCAGAGCCTGTGTCAAGGAATTATACGGGACCAGATATGACCCCTTGTCCGTCAGTTATGCTGTGCTCACAGGTCTGTTAATTACTACTAACTGTCTTTATTTATTGAGTATGTCCACCGTATGTTTTGACAAACGAAGCTTACCAGATTAACCTAAAAACAATTCGTCTTTTGATTCACCTGTGCTTTTTTTTTTTCGGAAGAATATTTCACCGGCAATGATACAACACTTTGCTCAAATTTAAAGCACCAGGCATCGAACAAACGTTAGAAGTTTGTGTTGCTTGCGAATTCACTTTTACGTAGTGATCTTTCTTCCATCTGGGTGGCAACACTTCAACTGCCCCGGAAACGTTTTTATTTGCGATCATTCTCGTATCAGTCTTGCAATAGTACTGCGACTGAGGTACCGTTAAGGTTAATATATACCTAGGTATTTTTTTATTTATTTGTATTTTATACAAAAATGGAGTACGTATGGCAAGGAGGCCTAAAGGGAACTGTATCTAGCCTAATGTTAATTAAGCCTCCTCAATTACTAACAATGTTTCATGATAGATGACATAAAAATTACGACGACGGATACAATAATTTATCAAAAGTAAAGTAACAATATAATAAGGAAATTAACAAAAGTTGAAAATTATCATCTTTGTCTGACTTTGTAGATATTTGTGATCCTGGCTGGAACTATTTCAACGGCTTTTGCTATTTCACAAGTAAGACTTGTCAAAATTGGACCACAGCACTGGATAAATGCCGACAAGAAAACTCGGTTCTCGTTGACGTCCAAAACAATGAAGAAAATGTATTTTTACAGCATCTTCACAATGGAGCAAAATCCTGGTTAGGATTGAATGATATTTTTACGGAGGGTTCCTTTACTTGGGCAGATCGTGGTACCGGGAACTTTACAGCTTGGGCCAAAAACCAGCCAAACAATTTTCGGGATGAGGACTGTGTGCATACACTTGGTGTTGAATACAAATACGAATGGAATGACGTGAAATGCAGCGACTGTCATCAGTATACTTGTAAGAAAGGTATGGTTTTTAATGTATGTTTAGTTGTAAGGCTTTGGTTTGACAAATAAGACAATATATAGATCACAGTAATAGTCTTGGAAAAGAATTATTGGATCAATTGATACTTCTTCAAAACCCACCGCTTCCCCCCTCCCCACCACACCACACCATGAAATTTAATGTTTTATAAAAGCTAGTTGTCATTCATGAACTCTTTGACTGCGTCCAGTTCACAGTTTATGTTAAATAGGTCAATCTCTCCGTCTAAAAGGGATTCTACCCGAATGGTAAATTAGGCCGATTTTTCTGTTAAGAATATGTTTTCTTTGCAAAATCGGACCAAGAAACGTAAACTACCCTTTTGATTAGTTATACTTTTTGTTTCTTCTGGCGAGACTAGGATTTTCCTGGAATGTGACTAAAAGGGTGACCAAGCAAAAAGTAAAGCCTAAGAAATTTATTGCCGAAAATGTTGTTGTAAGCCGAACACAAAAAACTTCAATCCAGATCTTTACTCGAGCAACTCCGTTGGTTGTCCGTAAAATAGTTAATTTTTCGTCGAAAGGAACAGCAACACATATGTCGGAGACTTCGTTCTCTACCCTACTGAGTTTTTTTACCCCTACCCTCAGAGTCTGTATGGACAGACAACGGGCGTACGCCGACGTCATAACCAAATTTTCTGGCATGGATAGGTTTCCATTTTCTATAGGTATGGGGGTCCGCTGCCAAAAGTGCGCCCCCCCCCCCGTTAAAACAAACAAAAACAATACATATGACAACCTCTGAACAAATAATAGGTATATCTTGTGATATTGCACAATACAAACATAGATTGAATCAGGTGAGCAAATAGATGAAAGTAGTAACAAAAAAAGGAAATTAACGCAATGAGTAATCGCCCCTTGTAAAATATAAGGGATTCCGGATTCCGAATCCTGGAAGTTTTTTCTTGTGGGACACTGAATCCAGTAAACGTTTGCAGTCGACTTCGAAAGCCTGGGATTTGGAATCCGTAATATGGCCCAACGAATCCGGAATCCACCGCGTAAAATCCCGAATCCAAGCCTGTATTATATTCCCTTATATGGGGCGAGAGTATTGATGGATAAATGATTAAAAGACTATAAGTTTTTGAATAACTCTTCATTTAAGATTTTTGATTCTCTTCCTCTTAAAGGAGGGTGTCAATGGGGTGGTAGCTTTGACGGCTGACGTTTAAATTTTAGAGCTTTTGACGGTTACCGTTTATTTGGTGGAAATTTAGTCCAAGAGATTTTATCACCAAAAACTGTTATTATGTTTTGGAGGCCGTCTTGGCCTTTCACTTATAAAATTGCGAAATAATTTCAGATACAAGCAAGTTCTAACGCCTTGTAATGTCTAGAAGGAGTGTTTTTCAGAACATGGAAACTGGTTTTTCAGTTTGGAGCTGGATGCTTCAGGAGCCAGAAGTCCATGACGATCAGCTGAAATAGTAAAAAAAAAACAAGATAAAAATACCTTGCGACGAAAAATATCAATCTGCCTTTTTGACCGTTGACGGTAAAAAATATCTTTCTTTAACGGTCGACGGTTACAGTTTAGGCCGTTTAACGGCTGACGCTTAACCTAATTGAAATCCTCTTAAAAAGAAACTGGTTGCTAAAAATTAATTAAATGTTTTCGTATTATATAGATCTGAATGAGTGCAGCAGGGACAAGTATTATTGCCATCGTTTTGCCACCTGTTCAAATAATCGCGGTTCCTTCACTTGCACTTGTGACCTTCAACAAGGTTTTATCGGGGATGGCTTTGAGTGCAACTTAAACAGTTATGCAGGTTGGTGATCTTATGTAAGCTTGGTTTAGCCGTATGGACGAGCTCAGTCTCGATCTTCTTCTCCACAACGGCTGGATAATTGGTCCTAATGGTCCACACCAGTAGTACATGACTCACATTCGCTCTTTATGCAAGTTAGACTCTGACTCACAGTTTTAATTTTTAGGCACGATTCGCAAAAAAATGTAGCTTGTAAAGATATAGAATCTGCATTTCAATGTTAAAATGTTTAGAAAGTAAATTTAACTTAATAACAAGGATCTTTACAGAGATTTTGTCTCGTGAAAACAAACAAGAAGAATATGATATTGGTATGTATTTCTGGAAAAGAACTAAAATTTTGCAAGTGAGCTTAATGAGTATATTCACTTTCTAAAAAAAAAAAAGCTAATAATAAAAATAAAAATAGGCAACATCATATGTCAGATATCAAATGAATGGCAGTTTCATCTGATATTCAGACACTGAGAAATGAGTAGGAATACTTTAGGACATGGACATATTTGTATAGAATTTTAATGTAAAAATTATCTAAATTTTATCTTTCAAGCCTTACATTTCCAGCTTATAGTTTTCTTACGTCTCAATAGGACATAAGTCAAGTCTCCTTGTAACTCCAACATCAGTACTGCCCTTGTCCTTTTTTTTTTTATCTCGTAGGAGGATTGACAGACTCCGCTATTGTGGGAAATAATGTTAACTACTTAACTCATTTAAGCACGTGGCTCAAACCAGTTGCTCAGAGCAAATCTTCACGATGGAAGCGCTGTTGGCGTGCATCCTTGGACGGCTGGGCTGACAGTACTTTTTATAGCCGTTGTAACAATAAAGGACCAACTGTAACAATCATAAGAGTCGGCGGGAAATACATATTTGGAGGCTACACCAGCCTCTCATGGGGTATGTGGTTTGCTTTTTCCTAAAACTGGGCATATTAGCATGTAAAATTGTCTAAGGAAGTATTTGAAGTAGGAAATGTTTTTACCACGAAGAGGACTGAAAAAAGTACATTCACGCTGTTTCAAACTTTATCGGCCTTATTCCACTTTGGTCAATTCGCCAAATGGAGGTGAATTTTCCTGGGTTTAAATTCGAAAAATCTCTACCAAATATTAGAAAAAGAAAATCGTTCTTTTGTGTACACGTACCCCATAAAACTAAAATTGGGACGTTTTACGTCGTATTCTTGCTGCGAATTCGCCGACAATTAAATTCTGTGCTGACGTATTTTCTTTCCAGAATTGTTCCTCTCTAAAGTGTTTTTCATGCAAATTATATTCCGCTCAAGAGCTGTTGTAGTTTAAAAAATCAGTAAATATGACTAGAACGCGATTGTGAATTGATCTTAAGTTCCTAAGGCTTCCCTTTCCGGCTCTTAGAACTAAAATGAAAACTGTACGTAAAAAGTGCAAGTTAGATTGGAAAAAATTACCACTTAGTAATCAAGTCTTTTTTGTTATAGTATACACAAAAAATAAACTGAGAGAGCATTTTGATCAAAGCTACGTACACTTATATCAAAGTGAATAATAGCATGAAATCTTACGTTTCCTGATTTTATCTCACCTATTGTAAGAGTCCAGTCGATGCCTTGGCACAACCACGATTTTAAATGTTCTTTTTTTAAATACAGGGTGTCACAAAAGTTCGTTCCTCTACTTTATTTGACTGTAATGTAGTACGATTGGAATTGGTAAGCAAATCGCTTAAACAGAAGTTGTGTCTTTCAATACAATTTAATATTTTATAGTTGTTGTGCCATCTTGTGACTCTAATATTCGATTTCTGCACTTCCGCGCCAAAAGTGCGCGTGTGCGAGTACATTTTCCCGCCATATATTGTTTGTATTTTGTTGCTCGATTTGCTCAAACTCCTTCCTTGTTTTTTGTGAATAACAAGAAAGAAAAAAACCTCTAAACGCAAAAACCTTCAGCTGCGTGAGAGCATAAGCATGTTTACTTCGACTTACCGGCTTATCAGTAGAAATAACTGATAAAAAATGGAAAAATCCGAATTTTCGGTGGTGAAATGGTCAATGATTTTGAAGACAAAAAAAGAAGGAGAAGATGACAGTCCTGAATAAAGCGCTAAAATAGTTTTGAACAAGATTAGATACAAAAAAAATCAACACGACGAGATAGCTATAAACAGTTGGCAAGCCATGTCTAGAGCAGTTTCATGAAAAGCGAAGGTTAGAGGCCCCGTAAATGGCAACAAAACCTCTGCTTAGTCTGCAAAACAACGATCAGCTCGTCTCAAATTTGAAAAGAGGTACAAAAGCGTTACTGTGAATAGAGGCTGGGATGATTATCTTTTTTGGATGAATACTGTTGTTCGGGGGGGGGGGGGGGGGGGAGGGGGTCAAAGTGAAGAAGTGGCTCCTGCGTACCAGGTGATAACAAAGCTTAAAAAAGAGTCATCTGTTGCTCTACATGGTGTATCCCACTCCATGCTGCAACGGCTACAGAATGTGATAAAACAACGAAGGGGGGATGCCGGTTACTGAAATTCTGGATACATTGCACTCGATAGAGCAATAAACACCTTCTAGAAATTTCATGCCAGAATAAAGTTTTGATCAAAAAATTAGAGGAACGAACTTTTGGGACACCCTGTATATATTTTATGTTTTAAATGCTGTAGTCAATTACTTAAAGGTGATTAATGCAAATTCATGTTATATCTTTTAAATGCATTTTGTATCCTTTTCATTTAGAATCTCATCGTATCTTTTAAGAGTTTATATTGTAGTTTGTAAGTAATTTTATCCCTATTTTTCATGTTAGTGCTACATCGTAATCATTTTTACAAGAGGGGCCCCTCAAGAATTGAGGATCAAGAGACCGACCGATTTGTTTGCTATATAATGAGGTTTCGTTTTATCGAGATTCTTTTTCATATATTTTACTATTATTTAATAATGGCTAGTTACATCAAGGAATTCGTCATACAGAGGTTCGTTATATCGAGACTGCACTCGGCTGTAGTAAACAACAACTGAAAAATTCAAGCCTTTGTATCGGGTGCCGCTAACTGAATTTTATTCTGCAATTTATCGCTCTTTTCAATATTTTTGGCGTTTAGCTTTTCAAATAAGTACCATTTTAATGCCTTCAAAAGTAACTACTTATTAAGTAAGAATAACTTAGTATTAAAAACACACTAATCACGGGACTGATATCTTTGCTACTTAAAAGGGAGTGAAAAAATTACTAGTAGTATCAGTATATTTTCTTGTCTCATTATAAATTTGAATTTTTAACGAAGTCTGTGCATCGGATCATCCTTTTCATTTCTTATTTTCCCAACAGGTTACAGTGGCTGCCAGTATCGATATGATTCCCAGGCATTTCTTTTCTCGCTGGTTAACAAGCCAGGATGGGCGCCTGTGAAACTGCCTCAGACAGGGCAGTATAGTTCTTACAGATATTCCATAGGCGTCGGCTGCTCGTCTAGCGGACCTATTTTCGGAGGAGGCCATGACATTTACATTGCCAACTACGCGTCATCCAGTAGCAATTCCAATGCTAACCTTGGTTATACTTACAGTGCACCGAGTGGGTACAGCTATGGAAGCACCTTTACCAAGACATTTCTGGCAGGCACTTATCAGTTTACTCCAGACGAAGTAGAAACATTTTACGAGACAACCTAAAAACTGTGGCATCGTTTTCAGCTTTAAACTTGACAGTCAGCTGATATTACACTGATTAAGTCAGGATAATATATATATATTTTTTATATAAACCAGGCAATAAAAAAAGAAATACATTTTAATTTGTTTAATTGATATTGAGGCCTGTAAGTTACAGTACAAAACTTGTACCACCTTATTAAACTGATCTTTAATATAACCAAATGTTCTTATTTCATTTCAGACATTTCTCCTCGTCTGATTTGCAAAATATGCACCTTTTGCGTTTTTTATATCGAGCTGTCTAGTCAAATTTGGAATGTTAAGCCTACATTAATTTGCACTTTTCGTTTTATGTTTTACCTGATTTTCTTGACCACGAAAGACTATTGGATTGATATTTGGTAACCACCGATGCGAGCGCTAGGTCAATATGATGATACTCCTCTACTGTGGTGCTACGGCTGAAACTGATGTATGGAATTAGTTGTACCAGCAAAGAAAAAATTTCATTTGGGCAAATCCTGCATTAACAGCACCGTAGATCGATAGACCATAACTCAAACGGTGAGGGTAAAAGGCGGAATGAGTTTGCGGAATGGCATGTGGCATGGCTTGCGGAATGACATAAGTATTAGCGCAAAGAAATATGTTAAACAGAAAAGTATACTATTACGCGCGTCTCTGCCGCGCCTTTTTTTTGGCAGACGATTTTTTGGGCACAAATGTGAACAGGGGCACCCAAGGTCAATTTTCGGAAAATATCTGTTCGGAAGACGATTTGAGATCTAGAATCTTCCGAACATTTCTTGTAAAATTTATTGCTTGCCTGCCTCTCCTAGGATTTTCGAACATCTAAAAAATGGTATAATTGCCCATTTTTAACAGATTTTGACTTTAAAAAAAATCACCTAGAAGTTTCGGGAGCCTTTTTTCTGAAATTTTCGGAAAGGTAAGTTTTGATCCCTAAAATTTTCGGATCACTAGACTTTCAGCTAGGAAATCCAAACAGATGAAAAATTTATAGAGGATAAAAATATACCTGTATCTACTGTTTGCATAGTAAAATACGTTTAACAATGTTATGTTTAAGTAGTTTTGAACTATATTCTCGTTGGGTGCTTCTGTTTGAAGGGGCAACCGTATTGCTGGCTCAGACCGACAACAGACAAATTCATCCATCCATTTGTCCCCAAAGCCAGGGAAAAGCGCCCTGGGGACGAGGTTGGTGGCTTCAAGAAATGCGCAATGGCACGAAGTTAGACTGCATCTCATTACAGGGACACCTAATGAGTTGATGCTGCAAAATAACTGTTACAAGGAGCAAATTGATACTACCTCGAAATCCCTAAAGCTCCAGAAAGGCTAAAAATTTCGGAATAATTGTTAAACTCGTCTAAGATATGCGGAGTCTTTTTTATAATTTTCCTACGTTTTTCACAGATGTTTGTCAGTTTATATTTTATTTCCAAGATATCGTGATTATTGTTACAAAAAAAGTCGTCTGACATTTTCGGTATAACAAGACTTCGCTTATGAAGGGACTGTTACTCCATGTCCTCAAACTTAGTCTTCCGCACCCATAAGGATAACAACAGGAAAGCATTTTGTATGCGCATGCGTCAATATGGGCTGTTGTAGTGCCACAGAGGCATTTTCAGTGAATTGTTTACGTTCAGTACCAGCATTTGCAGGCTGTTTTCTGGAGCTGAATGACGTGTATTGGGTGCAACGTTCCACAAACATGATCTTTAAGGTATCGAGGTATTTCTACAATGAAAGTGAGTTTATTGTAGCCTCGCTGTCGCCCTTGAGAGGACAGTCTTTCCTTTCGTAAAACAGTACATCGAAGACAAGATGGCGGCTGAATGTTCTTACCACCTATAATTTCGCCCACATTTTTTGAGCAGGAGGAAAAGGTCAGTATGATAGTTTTTCGTTAAACAAGGAGCTGTTTTTCACTCTTTCTCTGGCTTGTTTATCGCGAAATCTTGCCCTTCTCCCCAGATTAAGTTAATGATTAATGAAACTAAGAATACTTCCGCGAATGAATGGCGCTTTGATGAAGGCTGTAAAAAATCGCCTTCTGCAGTAATTTTAGCTTTCTTCTCCGGTACGTCTTCGTCGAGAAATAAAATACACGCACTTCAACTATAAATTTAAATCAATATAATGATGCCAGTACTAAGATTAGGTTTTGAAAATAAGAATATTCTATCATTTAGTTATACAAAGGAAGAAAAAATACAGCAATCGGTTTGAATTCTGATTTTTTCCACCTTATTTTGATGGTACACTGTTTGTTTGCATTTCATTATGCAAAAAATATAACATTTGGGCGTTTTAAAGAAAATCTAGCCTGAATCCCCAACCCCTAAAGAGCACGAAATGAAACGTTATCAATACACCTTTTAAATAAATCCTGGCTTCTGTTGCAAAAAAATCGCATTTATTGACTGAGACCAGCTTCTCCTCTGTATTGAACCACATTCTTGTTTAATGCATCAGTTACTGCTTGATAATTCTTCCATGATGTACAACTTACGTGAGGAGTTCATTTGGATACAGTAAAAAGCTCTCAACAGAAACATTGATAACAGACAAATTCATCCATCCATTTGTGTCATGTTTGTTCTCGCATCCCAGCTCATTTCGGTCCTTTAGCGGAAGTATATATTTGTTTAAGGAAGAGCATTATATGCATTATGTGCACCCCTTTAACAAACTTCCTGTCGTATGTTTAAACAGTCTTTGAAGGTGAGCAACATCGTCAGTTAAGTGAAACCACGAGTTTTGAAATCAAACCATAGGAATGCATTGCTTTGCCACTGAAAATCAGACTTATACAGGAACATGACTTTTTGGCGTTGAGTCTTGAAAGTCTTTAAAAGGTCAAGAAAACCTACTACTGAAAATCTACAAGTGAAAACCCGCGTAGAAAACGTCCGATTTTTGTCATGGATAATATTTTTGGTAGGAAGGTACGGTATTCAAAGCACCAACGAAATGGCTTTTAAAGGACTGTAACTTTACGCGCGAGTTTTCGATTTCCCGCCATCAATTTTGATGCGCCCACGTTATTGTCGTTCAGCGTATTCACGCATGCACATGCAAAATGCCCTTCGAAAGAGCTCTAAATGTGTTTGAAAAGAATGTTGTAAGATTACAAGGACTGCAAAACAGTAAAAGCAATCACTTTTTTTACGCATCGGGCTGTTCCATACCCGGATGATACAGCTTTTTAAAGGTAATTGTAGAGGTTATAGATGAAACCTGTGAAGATGGTTTTGCGCTAAAAACAAAATCATCAATTACCGTACTAGTCCTATGTTCCGTATATGGATTAAGGTTTTGTCCTGCACATAATTACATCGAAGAGAGACTAAGGGTAAAAAACTGTTTTTTCACTTATTTTCCAGAAGTATGTCAGTTCTTCATCAGTAATAACTTAGTAACAGTAGAACCCCGCTAATGCGACCACCGTTGGGCTACAAAATCCTGGTCGCACTAACGAGGCGGTCACATTAAGGGGGTTTTCACTGTTATGAAATAACTCAGTGATTTTTACGTTTGGGTCGAAAGAATATGTTTGTGTAAACAAGGTGGTCGTATAAACAGAGTGATCGTAAACCGACGTTCCACTATAGTGCTTGCTACTGTGCTGCTACCGATTATATTAAATCATTTTTTGCGGAGCTCACGCCCGCGAAGCGCGTGCAGCGAAGCATCATGGGATAAGAAAATCTATCCATCCCAAAAAATAGATCACGTAACATTTCTTTCCATGAGTTGCATTTCTAACGTTTCGTAAAAGTCCTCCTTCGTTGGCATTCACAAATACGAGTTTAACAGATGGTCGAAGATAGTCCGCTCAGATGCATAAATTTCACTTCGCACGAGTGCTTCGCTGCACGGGCTATGCTTGGTAAAACAAGTGATGTCACGGACATGCGTAGTACGTTATTCAGCCCTGTCTAAGTGACCCAAAGAGAAGAAACTGGTAAAACTTTTTTATTGAGTTATTTTTTTCGCTGGACTGTACCTAGAACTCCACGTGTGGCTACTCTCGTGTGTTTGTGGTGTGTGCGTTTTGATTTGACGTCCAGTCGATTCCAACATTTCCACTTCATTTGTGACTTTAAAACAACGCGGAAGTAGCTTCTGCAGCAATAACTTCGCACCCTGAAAGAATTGCTCATTAAAGATGAAATATATCCAAGGATCAATTCCACTGTTAAAGCATACCAGAAACCAGCCAAGGAACAGAAAGTTCCAAGAACAGGCAGTTTTTAAGCCAGAGAAACAAGCCATCGTTCCAAAAATCAACGGAAAACGACAAACGATTAGCACAGCAACAACAGTGACAAGCCTTGCTAATATCTTGCGGTTCATCTGTACCCGTCGATGTTGATTTGATGGGAGTTGGTTGCAGGGTGCTATGGAGTGTCTCCGTTTGAATCCTACCGACTTCGTTTTTACACTTGAATGATTTTTTTTTCATTTAGTTTTTATTCAAAGATTTATTTGAGAAGTAAAATTTAGCTTTTAATATGACGTTTTGTAACAATAATAAAATCGACACGATGATCCGCCAACTCTTAAGTCCAAGTCATTCCTATTTTTCTTTCGGGATCATTTGCGGTCGACTTTGGGGATCACTTGCGGTCGAGGATCATTTGCGGTCCATTTTGGGGATCATTTGCGGTCTCGGGATCATTTGCGGTTGTGGATCATTTGCGGTACTGTAGAGTATTGAAGATTCTGAGAAGGGGTGAGGGCTGAAATTTTGTGTGTGTGCTCGTGTACCTTCATTTCCCAAAAAAGGTTTGTTTGCTATTGTCGATTTGTTTGCTGTGCGTTATCTGTGGGTCGTATGTAATGAAGATAAATGGTGTGTTGTTACACGCCGGGCGGTAGACATTTTGCGTCGCTTGGCTTGTATACTTGGCTTTTTTTACGCTAGCACGTATTGCGTGCCTATTGCAACTTTGAGTCAAAACAAGCGAACTCGATTACTCTATTTGAGCGAAGCCCAAATAAAAAGGAAAGCCTTAATACTGCAGGCAAATGAGAAAGACGTGCACGCATTATTAGCGAGGTTGGCTTTCTACGAGAATCTCTTGGTTGGGCAATAATCAAGTGTCTGTTGTCCGCAATAACGAGAGTCCACGGGCGTTTTCCATTTACCAAAAACTTTCGAAAACTTCCATGGAAAGGTCCATCGAGAGAAGAATGTGTTCCATTTGACACAAGTTCAATTCGTTTATACTTTCGTCACCAAAATTCAAGATGGTGGCTTAGATATCGCCGTGAATAGGCTGGAACTGCATAACATAACATAACATAAAACTTTATTTAAACTCGAATTTTAGAGTAGCTAACAAGCTAATATCTTCGAGCTGACACTACATAAAAACTATATAGAAAATATATATATACATTAAATGCAAGGAAAGAAAATATCATTTACAATTCACAATTTTAAGTTTAAGTATGTCAGGCAAAAAGAATCTACATGAAGGTAACATCCTGTATTTTAGTCTTAAAGTCTGTAAAAAAACTGGTACGAAAAAAGTCCGGCAGTGCATTCCACTGCTTAGCTGAAAAGTAAGAAAAGGAGTTAAGACCATAGGTAGTTGTTTTAGGTTTACTTAGTGAAAGAATGTAGTTGCCACGAAGATCATAGGAAGAGGACCGGAGTGAAAACATATTTTTCATATAAGTAGGAAAATGAGTGAAAAACAAATTCTTATATAACAGAATGAGGAAATTTTGAATGCGTTTGTTAAACAAAGAAGTAGAGCTGACTTTTGAGAGAAGAGTGTTGTATGGAGACGATTAATCTCCAAGTATAAATCTAAGTATTCTTTTATTTAAAGCTTCGAGCTTATCTGCATCGCGCGCTCCACAAAAGTGCCAGACAGAGGAGCAATAATAAAAGTGAGGTAAAATATACGCTTTGTAAAGTTTGAATAAGATTTCCTTGCGTATGAGTTTTCTAAAGCGCAACATAACATTAAATTGATTATTAATCTTTTTGCATACATTTGATATATGTTTAGAAAAATTCAGATTATTATCTATTTCCATTCCAAAAATCTCTAACGTGTCCTTTACTGGGAAGGAAAAACCATACTCCGTATCACCGAGGATTAGACACTGGTGCTTGCTTTCATTAACTAACATCCCATTTTCATGGTACCACTGATTGGCCACGCCAACATCATGAGATACGCATGCATCCAGAGCTGCCGGATCGACGTGGGAGTAGTATACCTGATGATCATCCGCATAAGCGTTCAACTTGGCCTTCTTGACGTGGAAGAAAAGATCGTTTATGAAAATGTTGAATAGCATGGGACCTAACACACTCCCCTGCGGGACCCCACGCTTGACGCTTTCCCAGGTCGAAAAGGTGTCTCCAACTTTAACTCTCTGAGTTCTGCTAGAGAGATAGTTCCTAATTAGGGCACAACTTTTGTCGTCCATACCATAGGCCCTCAGTTTCGAAAGGAGGAGTGGATACTGAATAACATCAAACGCTTTGGAGAGATCCATAGAAACTACCGCAACAAGCTCCCCCCTGTCACGCATCATTCTCCAGTCCTCGGTCAACCTTAGCAAAGAGGTGATGCAAAGAGGTGATGTTAGCAAAGAGGTGATGTTAGCAACTGCCGGTGATTCCTTGTGAAAACTCGTAAATGGATCATGCTTTTTCACCAGAAATCTTCCAACGCGAAAACAGGACTACCTTTTTAAAATTCCAATTATTCCCAGGAACTTTCCAGTGGAACGCCTGGAAAAGGTGTGTTCCATTACCATCCCAACCGGAATTTCCGGAATTCCTTAGTATATGGAGAGCGCCCCATGTTACATTTAAGAGGCCCAATCAGGGCTTCAGGAGGTTTACGTACGTCCCTAGTCTGAATTTCAAAACCTGTTGTTTCAGGTATCGAGGAGGAAGCCTGATTTCGCTGTTGGTATTTTTCTATTGTATTTTCCCTTTTCTCTGTCGCTGTCGCAGTTTCAATCCATCTTTGAACCTCTTGATCCCAAAATTGTTGCAAGCACTTGATCCCCGATCCCGTGATTTTTTTGAACCCTGGATTCAGTCTGGGTTGGATTAACTGCGAATACTTTATAAAAACTGAAAAAAAAAATGTTTCTCTTTTTTATTTCCTTTACAATTAGTCACATTATTTACTGACTGGAGAATTAAGTTAGGTTCTACTCTGTTCTTTCGAGTTATCATAATTTCTCTCCACTAAGAGCTCTCATTACAATATATCTTGTAATGAACTATTAGTTTAGTGCTCTGTTCGTGCCGTTTACGCCTTTCTTTTAAAATGTGATCAATTCCGCAACTCGCTAACAACACAAGCAAAAGAAAACATCAACTTAGTCTAAGATAAAAGGCGTTTGCTCTTACTAGTTGTACACGTAGCTTTGTCTCAGTCGTCGCCTTGATAGCACCGGTTGACCAACTGAGTTCAGTTGTGCCACGAGTCATACATCACCATCTGACTATTCTTTTACACGTTTCGTACTGGTGTAGGTAGCCTGAAGGTGTACGCACACGGGGAGAAAAGTTGTAGCGATGAAGGCGGCCTAAAATGTACTCGTAATCCCGTACATGTACATGTACACACGCGCGTATGTTCGGATATGGATCCTGCGCTCCTGAGATCTCTTTGAGCAAAGATTGGCTTGACCAACGACTAGTACCTACATAATTCCACAAGACCAGAATGATTAGAGAATCCCTGTCGCTAGCCTATGAACAACAACAGCTTACAAAATCAGCTAATATAACTTGCAAAAAGTGTAGCGACAGGAAATTTGAAGAATCTATCATGGATTAGCAATTTGCAGCAATTTATTTCCAAAATATAGGGATAGTGTTTCCTGGATTTTGGACTATCCGGCCTAGCCTTGAAGGCTTTTATCACAGCTCAGAGCTTCTCCCTAGCAGAATATTTAATCAGAACCGCATGCTTCATCAATTTGCAATATCTCTCATGACACTAGCTACTTTATATTTGCAAGTAATTTGCATTCAGTGGTTTCAAAGTGAATTTTTGAATCCTGATATTTTTGGGATCTGTTATATGGTCTTTTGAGGCTCGTCAGTAAAACGTGCAAAGTGTCAAGTATAAAGGGCAAAAAGAAAGTGCTATGATAAGAGGATTTTGTCAATTAAAAGGACTGCTTCTCTTAACAAGGCATCTTTGTTAAATATTTGCTCAGGGTGCCTGGCTTCATCATCGCACGATAGGTTTAGAAAGAGGGAAATTAGTCACTCTGGTAAAGGGCAATGTCCGTTACGTAAATGTTTTCCAGAATCCGTACTCGGCAACCAAAGACTTTGACCAATTCTTTAGCTCAGTCATCTTAGCTCCAACAAACTGAGTCAACAGGTCAACAAGCATGGAGTAAGTAATGTGCTAAAAAAGGCAACATAAGATAAATATCTTTAAATTCAAGGAAAGTATCCACACGTTTTCCAGACAAGCTAGTCCAGCAGATCGGATTGCATTAGTACAGTTTAGTACTGGATCGAAATATTACAGCAAAAATACAACTGAATTGAAAAATGTTGGCAGGTTCCTCCAATAAGGCGCATTTCAGAATGTTGGGGTCTTTGTTGTTATGTTGGACAACCGGATCCTTGATCTCCTTACAGTAATGCTGATCCCGATCCCACGGCTTGTGCTCCCAGATCCCGGTGCTGTGATCCCAGATCCCACCCCATTTTTTGCTGTTGATCTCTGATCCCATATTCCTTGTTTTTTACGACCCTGTCTTGTCACCATTTCTCCTCCAATGTCGCTGTTTCACGGCCATGTTGCTTGTCTGAATTTACCCTAACTAACTGGGCTCCTGCCCTAACAGGACCTTATTTCAATGTGTATGAATGTAAAGAAACAAAGAAAACTGACCGTATCATAGTGACGTCAAATTACTTCATTGTGTCAATCAAGTTAGACCTATATGTTTGAAATGTTGAGTACATCGTATCATTCTTCGTAATTTTGGTGGCCGTATCATGAACAGTTCTATGGTTCGTGTTCGGCCGATTTCTGTCGAAAACGAAGCGCTTTTGAAATGAATTTTACTTGTCTTTAAAAACCGGCGTGAAAGATCATGGGATAGCTTTAGCCGAGCGATGTAGAAAGAACTGGATTTGATTAGTATGTACTGAGGCGCTCTAGTTAGCTGTTTTGTAAACATTTTGGTCTTCTTAAACAAATAAGGGAATAATTTTGAAACCGCTCGATGGATTTTCTTAAAAATTTTAGATTCTCGAGATTAACCGTCTTTTTGTATTACCGTTAAGTTTCAAGATTATCCATATCTTGTAAGGCAGTAAAATACGAGGGGCTGCGGCGACCTCAAAGGTTTGACGCGTTTAAGGCATACCTTCCTTTCCTCCCCTCGATCATGAAGACAAAAGGAGGCTCTGATCACCGGGTGGAGTCCTCATGATACGAGAGATGATTTTTTGTCTTCTGTCTCTGGTACAGTCGACTCTCTCTTTAAGGAATTTTCTATAAGACGGGTATCCCGGTAAAAGGGACATCTAGAGTTAGCCCTTTCCTTTCTCTGATCCCTTTATTTGACAGTTTATAAGACGGACATCAGTCTTAAACAAACACTCAGTGCGCGTCCCAAAGTTTCCTCTTAGAAAACGTTTACTGGCGCCTGATGGTTTTACTAGTGTTAATCGTGTTTTGTTGTTGTTGTTGTTTTGTACTGGTGAAGCATTTTTGAACCTTGCTAGAGGAAGCTTCTATACTTGAATGATAATACTTTATTTAATGAGCAGGAGAATGTACATTTTGTATGCATTTTTAAATCTGGCCAGACCGTTATTGTCTCGCCTAGCAGCTTACACCTCATGTTCTATAATTAACCTTAAAGGTCTGAATAGGTATAAAGCACTTAGCAAATAAGGAGGAAATGCCTTTTGAGTATCTCGGCATATCGTCTTATAAGGAAGTAAATGTATTGAGATACTGGTCAACCACCCCTAGAATAGTTGCCCGAACAGACGAATTCAGCGTAAGCCGGCCATCTCTTCACTCTCATTTTTCGCTCTAATAGGTTAACTTTATCGTGATAGGACTTCATACTTAGTTTTCCATTAGTGTTAGACACTTAGGAGACCTGAAAACAGCATAAGAGAGCTTTAGCAGTGTTGTCATCAGTCAAGTATTTTCTCTGGTCACGCATAAAACTTGCATACAATATATGACTTAAAATAAAGAATCAATAAGACCTTTTAAATGTGGAAAACAACTGTTTTGAGTCAGTTTTTAAGTTTTAGGTCTTCTCTGCTAATTCTTGGGAGCGTGATTCCTTCAGTCTAAAGACTGCTTAATCGTCGATTAAGCGGTATTAAGATGTACCTGGGTCAAAAAATTAAAGCTGTAGACTATGAAAATATCTTGTCAAACCTGGCCTAACCGGGAATAATAATAAAAAAAATTACTATTTGATAGGTAACTTTTCTTTAGATACCAGGCACCGTAAAATTGTCTATTGTTTTTAGTGAAGAAATCTCACGCTTTTAGAAGGTAATTGACAGTCCTGAAAGCCATAATTTACCATTTATTCAAAAACTGGTTTAAGATGTCAACAAGCGGAAATAAAAACTGTCTGACAAGTGGTTAATAAAATGATTTACCTCTGAGTTTTTACTTTTTTACTACATGTGCGGCTAGATTCTTCGAATTTCGTGTACATGTTGCATTGAAAAGATTGAAACTGGATTTCCAATGAATGCAAGGTCTCCAGTAGCAGTAAGAAGACGTTAACGAATATATATGTTAATTTAAAGCTTCACAGCGTGCAGTTTATTCATTGACTTGCGGAAGTTGGAATGCAGGGTTTCACTAAGGGGCGTCAAAAGGGGAAGGGAAAGCAAAAATTCTGGCGCGCGAGGATGTTGAAAACGGAAACCTTTTCCCCTCTTTTCCCTTTTCCCTCCTCGTGCTCCCCTCGCGCTGTCACGCCCCCAATTCCCGCGTCCCCGTTCCGGTTTTAAAGCTGCCACGCAGGCTACTTTTAGGGGATTAATCCTAATTAAGCCCTTCTACTGTTAAGTGGTTTCTAAAAGGTAGCAGTTGTGTACATTGGCTTGCACCTCACACAGAGTGCAAGCAAATGTTACGACATATCCCTTTAAGAACAACAAAAAACCGGAAGATTTAAAAGGGAGTTAAATGCTCATTTAAGGTACTAACAGCTTACCCTTTACTGACTGTTGAAAAATGACGCAGAAAGAAAATTTTCCATAATGTTCCGTTAAAGGTATTGCATGAGACGAGCGAACGCTTTCTGAACATAACCCATACTTGTCGCGCCAAGATGGTACGTGTCATTGCCAAAACCCTTAACATTTACTTGGCTTTTTGAAAGACAGTACGGTTTGCCCAGTAAAAGAGGCATCATCAACTATTTAATAAGTTAAATCACGAACAAAGTGTAAATGCAATAATATCTTTAAATGAACAAGAAAACAGCAGATGGTTGATTATAAGTGACAGTTTGCAGCGTCTCCCTTTTTTTTAGAAAACGTAATCTGTTCTAAAACGCTTGACGTGGCATACCGCACATATCAAAACCTCAGTCAACATGGTCAAGAAAACTCAGCTCTTAGTTACATTCCAGGTTTGGCCAGCATGGCTGCCCTTAAACAGGGAATACAAAGTTTAGGAAACAGACTGTAAACAATCGTTGCCATTGCAATCAGTAAATACATCAAATCTGGCGGAATATGTATGAAACTGCTTTTGAAAGAATTGCGCTCAAAAGACATTTGATAATCTGAACTATTTTTGCAGACAGGGGAGTTTCGGACTGCACTTTGGGACAAAGCGAAACTCCATTTCTATTAAATTGACTCGCCTTATCTCGCCTTAACTCGCAACTGATAGGTGAGCTCAATTTTTCCTTATCTCGCCTTAACTCGCCTAAACTCGCATAAGCTCGCACAATCTCGCGGCGAGTTAAGGTCCCAGAGTAGGCCTGGACCGTATGCATAACCCTCCATCCAGGGTTTGAAAGCGTCTGCTTAAACCGCCACGTATTAGAAGTGGCTGCACTGGGCCTAAAAACGCGAGCTGGAAAGTCGTTCACAACTGTTCGTGGGCAAAGCAACAAAAGTGATGATGAGTAAGTTGGGGTATTGTTGACTTTGTATCGGAACGATCGAACCTTACATAGCATTGAATAATTGATACATCTAAGCTTATCGCCGTGGAATGATCTCATAGAATCACATTTTTTATTTTATAAATGGCTTTATTGCCCCAACTGCTTATTTTTAAAAGGAGTATTTATTTATCTCCATCCAATCCCTCCTTGAATTAAGAGTGATCTCATTTCCCTAACTAGATTCCTGAGGTCTGTGGCCTATCGCCAATTTACAAGACTGCTGTGGAGTTATATTGGTAGTTCCAGGCGATACCCCTTGCCCTGTTGTGCCTACAATAAAATCAGGAAACAATTTCCGAGTCAAAATGGCCATTATCGTGGATTCGAAGATGATGAAAATGAATAATAAATGCACTGTTTGTTCTTGAAGAGTGTCATGTATGCCATTGGGGCCAAGAAGGACCTACAGTATTTGCTTGAATACTTGTCCGTAAGCACTCAATTTTATGGGCCAAACTTCAGAATTCTCAGCCACTTACTCGCTTTTTGTTGAATGACAAACTTGCCCACTGTGTGAAGCCCTGTTCTTCTAGCGTTCAGTTAAACTCAAGTTTCGTGGCTGGGAATTCTGATGTTGCTCCAATTTTCATGTACACAAGTAATAAAAATTAAATCGAATTCAGCCTGAATTTAATTACAGTTTTAATGTATCGTTTCTTTCTTTTCACTCGGCTCACAGAGCACTGCAAAACTTAATAGCAGGTTACCTGCTGGAAACTTTCCTAGCAGGTCTGGTTGACTCTTCCAGACTTTTGTCTGGCTACAGTTTCTGCAGGAACTTTCTACGGTTAACAAGGTACCTGTCTGTGATACAGAAAGTTTGGGTTTTGAAAAGAAGCACAAGTGGCAGAACTGAAACAAAAGAAGAAGTTTGGAAAGGAAAACAATTCCCTTCGGTTCCTCTCGAATGTTTTTTCCTTGTAGATCCAACTTGTAAAAAATGATTGAAAGGAAATACTCATTTAATCATAGCATCTGAAATAATAAAATAACAATAAAAAAAATGATTATCATTTTTATTGTTTTTCTCAGGGTGTTGCCAGTTTTTCAACTTGTTGTAAACCTGGCTAATTGTGGGTTGGGATTTTATTCTCACATACATCCTGAAAAATGCTTTTTTATAATAATTCTGTTGATTGCACACATGACAACCTTGAGCCCTTAAGCTATCTAGCCCACCCCAACGATGCATAATTTATTACAAGTGGTTGAGTGGACAAACCAAACATTTTTAGGTCTGGGACTTCCAGTCTATGGGCTGGCTATGCCTCTTCTTTTATTATTTTTTTTTTTTACAAATCTTATCTGAGTAAATTAAAAAACAAATTTCATGTACTCTTGTTTCTAAATAGATCCTCTCATACTGGAAGTTAGTTTTAGGCCTAAATCACTTCCTAGAGGATACTTAGAGCTAAGATGTTAAAATGCAATAAATTTTGCATCTTTGTACCTTGGATTCTGATGAGTCTTCACCGAGTCATCATCTTCCTTTAGTTTTTTATATGCATCTTCGATTTCTTCAGGACTCCATGTAGGGTCTTCATCACACTCAAACTCCTCATACGCGTCGTCCTACATTTCCTGCTCATCTTCTGATTCACCCTCTAGCCCTAACTCTGTCTAATTTGTTACTGGCCATGGATCAGTTTGAATAGTTTAAACAAATGGAATTAAAAAAATTCTATCACCATTAAAGTTTTAATTATTATTAAATAATCAAATATTGATAAAATATAATAAAAATATAAAGATAGGCAGTTATGCCTATATGACTCATCAACATCAATTATTGTTGACTCACCAGCATTCACCATCAGCAACTGCTTCGGCTCTTGTATGCTCTTAAAGGTTTCAACCCACTGATCTTGATTGGAGATTAACTTACTCTTCAGTCTTGTGACTTTGCCCCTTAACTGAGTCACCTCACTCCTCAGGGTTTTGCATGTTGTGCAATTCCCAGCATGTCCAGTTGGAGTATCCTACAAAAAACAAACTTTCAACATGAATACAGGCTGTAATAACAAGACTTTAGAATTTTTGTGTTTTAATATTGTTGTAAAATAACTGCACATGTAGTTTTCCATTGTTATGATAATACAAAGATGCAAATAAACATTAATTAGAGTTATGCGCCTACCATAGAAACCTGTTCAAGTTCAGGAATCGTTAATGATTCATCAATCTGCATAACTTCATCCATATCCTGCACTTTTTCGATTCCCTGAGCCTCCAGGATCTGCATGGTCTCAGTGACCTCATCAGTGCCTGAAATCCCTTGGCTCTCGAGAGCTGTCTTATCACCAGGAGTACCTAGGACCTCTGAAGCCATCTCAGCATCAACACTTATCTCACCCGTCTCAGTCTCAGGGATGCAGCCCTCCTTTTCAGGATTTACCTCAAGCAAAGAACCCTGACTTGTATTCAGAACACCTCGACTTCTGGAGACTCCTCAGGGTTGAGATTGGGAGCCCCCATAGTGTCAGCACCCTTCTCAGGTGCAGAACTTCCTTTCGAAGGGATCACCTCTTCTTCAGGATTGTCTTCTTCCTCTGTATCCTCATTAGTAGTTTGACCAGCCAGAATTTCACTTAGTAGCTAAAAATGAAAATAGTTACGACCATTTTTTATATCTCCCCTTCAAAATAAGTTTAAATTTGAGCTTTATGTCGATGTTTTCAAAACTAGAAATGGAAGCAAGGTTTAAACACATCTTTGCCTTAAAATGTATGCATCATTTGCAGACAGTGAAAATAGAATTAAAATACAAACGAAAAAAAAAATCCGGAAACAGTAACTGAACTTATAGAATGTATAAATCAGACGTTTTAAAAGACTCGCGTGTAACTCTTAATTTGCTGTAAGATTTCTTGGAGGGAAGTTTGGAGTACTGTCAAATCTCAAAGTAACAGCCAAATAATCTCTCAAAAAATAGAGAGCTGGATTTCTATGTAGCTTCACTTTTTCTAAATTTTACGATTGAGTGGAAAGGTCTGGGAATTGGGGAATTGACTTCACGTCCACTCAGCGCAAATGCCTGTTTTACTATAACTATGAGAAGAAAGAAAAGTATGAAAACACATGCAACAATATGGGAAGTCCAAATAGTCAGAACATTCATCACACGAATATTGAACAACGATGCCAGAAAAAATCATGTCACAGGTAAATGGGGAAATAAATATAATGGTGATAAGCACAGCGCAAACACATTGTAATTTCACTCACCGATCGTCGACTCCGCTTTGATAGTGTTTGAGAGGATTTTTTCCAAATGGGTGGAAACGTCCCCTTCTTCAAATTCCTTTTCATGTCTTTCATCGGAAAAGCAAGCGTAAAAAAATCCCTTGTAAGATGCTCCGATCACACAGCAAATTTTCCCACTGGGTTGAAATCCTTCCGATCAGCACTTAAGAAAGCAGTCAAAAATAGGGTACAATACCATGGGGAACGTTGTAATAGAGGGCAATTCATAGCAGTGTGGAATACCACGTTTTAAAATCGTATATAATCGACTCTCTAGGACCCACAAACTATTTTATCACTTATTACACGAAAAAACCTAAAATTTTTAGTGATATGAGCTGTTCTTTTAGTTTCTGAATGGTGATTTTGCAGTGTTTCGTATCCCTGGCGACGTTAACGTGCAAATCTGTCACCGAACCACCTTGGTGCAGCAATGGCTAAAATCATTCTCCCGTTACCAACCTGGATTTATCCTTTAGAATTGCCTCTTGGTCCCATTGTTTATCAGAAAGTGGTTTTGTGACGGGTTTATGGATGATTGAGACCATTGGCGGTAGACCTTACTTGATCCATCTTACTTGGAGTGGTCTCAAAAGGTAATGACCTAAGGCAGGCTTGACCTTCGTTCATGTAATGTACTTTTTATTGCATCAAGGCTTAATGCCCAGTCTGATAGTTTAGTTTCATGGCATCGAGAACCTGGTGCCACAGCTGTTGATGATTTCAGTATTACCTGGGCTAATTTAATTGTTACGCTTTTCCTCAGTTTTAGTCAGCTGTCTCGACTTTCGGCCAAAGAAAAAGGTAACCAAAACGTGTCCTAAGCCGTCTTCGCCATGCATCTCTGTACGGTTTTATTTGCAGTCACTCGTAAGAAAGCCACTGATGTGATAAAGACTCCTTCTACTCACTGCGCCGCCTTATTAACCCCTGTTAGCTCGGATCTCAATCACGGAATAAAAATAAAACAACGCTGTAAAACCTACTTAGGCAGCAGAATGAAGTGAAATGCCCATAGTAACTTAGTAGATGTCATGAATGGAGTCTTTCCTTCAAAAGAACCTTTTTCAAATAATGAATATCTAATTTTGGGTGCAAACTTAAGTCGATATAGATTTTCTTGCCGTTGGCAAACTAACCAAAACAACTTTTCCAGTGGCTTATGAAGCCAAAAAAGGACGTCTTACCTTCTCGTTTTATGTGATAAAAAGGTTCACGCAAATATTTGTAAAAGTTTATCAAAAAATGAAAAATAAAAGGGTGTTGGAATCTTGTTATAATCTTTTATACTACCAGTTATCATCTTCGGCCGGACTTACTCTTCTCTGAAGCCACCCCTCTTCTATGAAGGGTGTTTGGAATTTTCTTATCACCGATGCAATCGATAGTCAGTTCTGTTAAAGCTCTTTAGAAAGCTAAACTCCGGTGGTGAAAAGGTTTCCAAAACGTTAGTTGTGCTTAATTATTGACTTAAACCTACTCTATTATGTCAAAAAATAGATTTTCTTTCAAAAAAACACTTTTTTTAAAGACATGAACCGTTTAATACTAACAAAATGAGACATGCTATAATTCTTCGAAAAGAAAATGGGTCCTGCTTAAGTCGAATCGGCGTACAATATTGCTTGTAATCAAACTGATAAAATACAATTTAATTTCCTTTTAGTGATGTTGGAAAGATTGTCAACCCTTTATTTTTTTACGGCACGATTTTAATTGGGTACCAAGGTCACACATGTACAAGATGATTCTTAAGTTAAAAAAGCTGACAAACATTGTATTAAAGAATAATACAAAGAATGGTAAAAGAGGGTCAAAAACGAGATTCATCCTGTGCAGATTCACCTGATCGGGTTTCGGGATCGGCACCTGATCACAGTAGTATCCGTAATAAAGAGGTTAAGTTTATATGAAATTACTCTCTGGGGCCGAGATTTCGTGTCCGTTGTCAGTATTAGAGAGAGTCGGTATTATGGAGGTTTTTTTTAAGAAAATATATGAGAATTTCTCGGGACATTGGAAACTGTCCGTAAAAGAGAGGAGTCCGTATTAGAGAGGTGTCCGTACCGAGAGGTTCGACTGCATTCTTTTCTACCACTAATTATCATGTGAAAGGTTTAAATCCAGGAGTCATTTCAAAAGTAGGTTGAGTTTCATCGTCCTAGTAAACGTAGTCCTGAATAGAACTGTTGTTGTTGACATTGACTAATGTTTCGACAACCTGTGCGGTCATCTTCAGAGTCAAGGTAAGTTGTATCACGTCAGTTGATGGTATTATACTCTGGTTATAGAGCAAAACTCTGGTGGTAAAAAGATTACTTTCCAAAATGTTAGTTTTCTTAATCATTGACTTCAAAATACTCGTTCATTTCAAAAAAAGAATTCTTTCAAGAGAAAACCTTTTTTAAAGGCATCATTTTTTGACACTTTCAAACTGCCACATGCTATAATTCGTCGCTAGTACTCTCTAGGGTGGATCCCACTTTAGTCAAAGCGGCGTACAATGTTGCTTGTCCTCAACCTAACGGAAACACTTTAATAACTTTATGCTGTGCTAATGATGTTGGACAGAGTGTGGACCAGTTTACCACGGCTTTCAGCGGATACCTAGGTCACGCATGTAAAAGATAACTGTTAAGTTATAGAAACAAATACGAGCTAAAAACTAAAGTTCTAAAGAATAATATAATGAATGCTAACCTGAGAATACTATGATGAATGGTGAAAAAGGGTCAAAAATGTGACTCTACGTACAGCGCCACAAAAAGCCTTTCCCCTTAATAAAAAAGGAGTTTTAAGGGAAATAGATCTTTCACAGTTTAGCCTTAAAAATTGCTACATTTGAATGTAAATAAGGTCAATTCTCGTCGAAATATGTTTTTTTAGAAAATCGAGAAAATAGCTTTATAAGCAGCTTGAACGTTTAAATCATTGTTGTCAAAGGAAGCACAACGTTCAACAGACAGTCACTATTCTTTTCTAACACCTAGTATCATCTTCGGGCCTTATTCTTTCCCGAAGCCACCCTTCTTGGTGTATAAAGTTTTCATTTAAATTTACTCCAAGTTTACAGAAAGGTAATTAAACATCGGTGGTGATTAGGTGTCGAAATCGTTAGTTTTTCTTTTTATCAGTAGATTTCTTTTCACAGTTTCCAGTCCTGGAAAGAATGTCCACACACCCACGTCTCAGTTATATATGCGGATAAAAAGTACACGCATCAAAGCAAGTTCAACTTCTTTTACCTTCTAATAACAAATAAACTAAGATATGGATTGATTCACACAGAATAATTCAATGAAAGGTGAAGGAGGATCATAAACGAGGTTCTACTAACCACGTCCATTAAGAAGCCTTTTCCCTTATTAGTAACAAATTTAAATGGGTTATTTTCAAAGATTTCGCTAAGAATTCACCAAACGTATACAAGAGAGAAATGCTTCTCCCAACACGGTTTTTCAGAAAATGGAGGAGTTCAGATGTTTGACTCGTTGAAACGGTTTGAGTAGAATAGAAAAGCAGCATTTAGCCGAATGTTCTATTTTACCACTAGTTATCATCTTTGACCGTCTTTGTGTATCAAGAATTTTTGTTTATTCTCAACCATGCAATCAACAGTCTTTCTGTTAAAGATAACAGAAAGCTAAAAACTGGTGGTGAATAGCTTACTTTCCAAACTGTTAATTTTCTTAATCATTGACTTCAGAATACTCGGTCATGTCGAAAAAAGAAATTTTTTCCAGGGAACACCATTTTTAAAGGCATCATTTTTTGATACTTGCAAACTGCGACATGCTATAATTCGTCGCTAGTACTCTCTAGGTTGGATCCCGGTTTAGTCAAAGCGGCGTACAATATTGCTGTTTTTAACTTAACGGAGACACTTTGATTTCCCTTTATGCTGTGCTATTGATGTTGAAAAGAGTGTGGACCCGTTTACCACGGTTTTCAGCTGATGCCAAGGTCACGCATGTCCAAGATATCTCTTCCGTTATAGCAACAAATAAGCTCAAACTAAAATTCTAAAGAATATACAATGAATGGTAAAAACTTGAGAATAATTTGATGAATGGTAAAAGAGGGTCAAAAAGGTGACTCTACGTACCGCGCGCAATGAAAAGCCTTTCCCATTAATAAAAAAGGAGTTTAGGAAATTGATCTTTCACAGTTTAGCCTATAAAATTGCTACATTTGAATGTGAATAAGGTCAATTCTCGTCGAAATATGTTTTTTAGGAAAATCGAGAAAAAAGCTTTGTAAGGAGCTCAAACGTTACGTTTGACTCGTTGTTGTCAGAGGAAGCACAGCGGTCAAGAGACTATTCTTTTCTATCACCAATAATTATCTTCGGGCCTTATTCTTTTTTGAAGCCACCCTTCTTGGTGTATGAAGGTTTTACTTAAATTTATTTTAAGCATACGGAAACAAAAACACCGGCGGTTATTAGGCGTCTAAATCGATCTTTCTTTTCATAGTCTCTTATTCTGGAAAGAATGTCGATACTCCTACGTACGTCACCGTTATGTACTGATAAAAAATACACGCATCAAAGCAAGTTCAAGATTAGTTAGCCTTGTAACAACAAATAAACTGAAACATGGATTACCTTACACAGAATAATTCAATGAATGGTGAAAGAGGATCACAAACGATGTTCTACTAACCACGTCCGTTTAAAAGCCTTTCCCGTTATATTAGTAGCAAATTAAATGGGTTATTTTCAAAGATTTCGTTAAGAATTCACCAAACGTATAAAAAAGAGAAAAGCTACTCGAAACACGGTTTTTAAGAAAATTTAGAAGATGTCTTTGTAAGGAGCTCAGACGTTTGACTCGTTGAAACAGTTTGACTAGAAAAAGAGCATTTAACTGACTGCATGTTCTAAATTTGTACCACTAGTCATCATCTTGGACCGGTCGTATTCTTCTCCGAATTGAAGCAAACCGTCCTGGTGTATTAAGGGTTTTTAATGTTTTTTCTCATCCATGTAATCAACAGTCTTTCTGTTAAAGATTGCAGAAAGCTAAACTCTGTTGGTGAATAGGTTACTTCCCAAAATGTTAGTTTTCTTAATCATTGACTTCAAAATACTCGGTCATGTCAAAAAAAAAAATTCTTTTAAGAGAACACCATTTTTAAAGGCATCATTTTTTTATACTCTTAAACTGCGACATGCTATAATTCGTCGCTAGTATTCTCTAGGTTGGGTTCAGCTTTACTCAAAGCGGCGTACAATATTGCTTGTCCACAACTTAACGGAGACACTTCGATTTCCCTTTATGCTGTGCTATTGATGTTGGAAAGAGTGTGGACCCTTTTACCACAGTTTTGAGCGGATACCAAGGTCACGCATGTACAAGATATCTCTTACGTTACAGCAACAAATAAGCTAAAAAATAAAGTTCTAAAGATTAAAAAATGAATAATATGATGAATGGTAAAGGAGGGTCAAAAAGGAGACTCTACTTACCACGCGCAACGAAAAGCCTTCTCATTAATAAAAAAGGAGTGTAGAAAGTTGGTCTTTCACGGTTTAGCCTAAGAATTTACTACATTTGAATGTGAGTAAGGTCCTTTCTGATCGAAATATGGTTTTTAAGAAAATCTAGAAGATACCTTAAAAAGGAGCTCAAACGTTTGACTCGTTGTTGTCAGAGGAAGCATAACGGTCAAGAGACTATTGTTTTCTATCACCAATAATCATCTTCGGGCCTTTTTCTTTTCTGAAGTCATCTTTCTTGGTGTATGAAGGTTTTATTTAAATTTATTTCAAGCATACAGAAAGAAAAACACAGGTGGTGATTAGGCATCGAAATCGTCCGTTTTGCTTTTCATCGGTAGATGTCTTTTTGTAGTTTCTTATTCTGGAAAGAATGTCAACACTCCCACGTCACCTTTATATACGGTTGACCTTGTAACAACAAATAAACTGAAACATGGATTGCCTTACACAGAATAATTCAACGAATGGTAAACGAGGATCATAAACGATGTTCTACTAACCATGTCCATGGAAAAGCCTTTACCGTTACTAGTAACAAATTTAAATGGGTTATTTTGATTCAAAGATTTGCTAAGAATTCATTAAACGTAAAAAAGAGAAAAGCTACTCGAAATTCGGTTTTTTAAAAAAATGGAGAAATGTCTTTGTAAGGAGCTCAGACGTTTGACTCGTTGAAACAGTTTGACTAGAAAAACAGCATTCAAGTGACTGGTCTTTTTTTCTTGTTATCATCTTCGGCTGATCATCCGAAGCGACCCATTTTGTAGTCATGAAGGCTTTTTTAATCTTTTCTTATCCATGCAATCGTTAGTCTTTTTAGTTAAATCTTACTGGAAGCTACAATCCGGTGGTTATGGGTTTCCAAAACGTTAGTTTTCGTAATCATCGACTTTTAAATGCTCGGTCATTGAGAAGAAAGAAATTTCCTTTCAAGAGAACACCGTGTATAAAATTCGTGAACTTTTCTGATGCTTTCAAACTGCCACATTCTGTTCGATGTTACTGCAGTGGCGGACCCAGTCTAAAATAACATTTTCTGCTCTTCGAGCCTCATTCTGGTCTAAAAATAATGGCCCAGGCCCCTGCCCTCGATCCCCCACTCTACTCTCTAGGTTGGGTTCTGCGGAATACAATATCACTTGTCGTAAAACTTAACGAAGACTTAAATTTCCTTTTATGCTGCGCTATTGATGTTGGAGAGAGGCTGAGTGTGAACCTTTTTACGTCACGGTTTTGAGTACAAGGTCACGAATGTACAAGATGATTCTTAAGTTATAACAACAAATTAACTAATAATAAAGAATAACAATGAATGATAAAAGAGGGTCAATAACGAGATTCTAGTCAACACGCACAACGAAAAGCATTTCCAATAACAAAAAGGAGTTTAGGAAATGTGTGTTACAAGGTTTACTGAGCCTAAGAACTCGCAACATTTCAATGCAAATAAAATTAATAGTGATTGAAAAATGGTTTTTATAAAAATGGAGAAGAAAGCTTTGTAACGATCTCTAATGTTTGACTAGTTGTTGTCCAAGAGGAAGCACAACGTTCAACAGACTATTCATTTCTACCACCAATTATCATCCTCGAGCCTTATTCTTTCCTGAAGCCACCCTTCTTGGTGTATGAAGGTTTTACTTAAATTTATTTTTAGCTTACAGAAAACTAAACAGCGGTGGTGAATAGGATCCCACGTCACCGTTATATGGGGATAAAAAGAACATACATGCACCAAAGCAACAAATAAACTGAAATATGAACTTTTAAAGAATAATAATTACAATGAATAGTAAAAGAGAGTCAAAAACGAGATTCTACAAACCACGCACAACGAAAAGCCTTTCCCAATATTATGAGAGAGGTTAATGATAATGATTGTCAATGAAGTTTTATCTAAAAATCCCCTGCTCTTAAAAAACAGAATCTAGTCGAAAAATGGTTGTTTAGAATATAGAGAAGACGCCTCTGTAAGGAGCTTGGACGTGCGAGTAGTTGTTGTCTAAGGAGAAACGACGTTCAAAAGTTTTTTTTTTTTTATACAAATGAATACACCATTTTTTTTTTTTTTAAAAAACTATTGATATTTATTTTTCTTAATGATCTTCTTTCATTAATCACTTTTCGTCTTCCTGCAACAAGAACAACAACAAATCTGTTATCAACTTCTCTGCTGTATGATATAGTTTAAAAGGAGTTTTAGTGATCGAAGTATTTAAGGACTGGGGAAATGTGTTATTTAAGTGGAGGGTTTGCTATATCGAACACCTCTATATAACGAATGCTTGGGAAATGTTACATCGTTAAGCGGAGATGAGGTTATAAGGTGTGTATGACTGTGTATATAAACACTTGGATAGTTTGCCACAAGTTCACAGATCTTTGATTTCTTTCTCTATCTCTTTGGCATATTCTAGCCATTTCTAATACTTAATGCCCTGAAGGACATCTGTGAGCAATTATTGATCAAACCTTTTAATTTCTAAGGCTTAATTTCAGGCAAATAAAATGAACCGTTTGTAAAACTTTAACTTCTAATAATTAAATCTTTTGTAATGGTTTAAAATAAACTATTCTCAAAACAGAGAATGCTTTCAGATCATAGCTGTGGAAATCGAACTGAAACAGTGCATGGAACCTTCCGTTTCCTGTATTTACTCTCACCTTCTGTATAGAATATGTGTTAAAATCTTTGATCATGAATTGGTATATTTCAAAGAGCTACACAATGACCAAGAATACTATTGACCGACAATATACAGAGGGGGTGGAGATGTACTGTCAACTAGTACTAGAAAAGATTTCTTATTTGAGGGAGGTGGTTAATAGAGGGATGGCTTTTATTTGAGGAAATAAAATATTTTGTATCATCTTACAATAGAACTTTGATTTCCACTTTAAGGTCAAATCCACAGAGCTAAACTTCCAAGGTTTCCATGCATGCATATTTGTTATAAATGTATGGTTCAGCTACATGTAACAAAGACTTGCCAAAAAACTTATGAATTACTCAACTTGTTCAGATCTTAAGTGACATTCATATAACCAGAAGTATTTGTTATTTTTGCATTCCTTAATACACCTTTTCTGTCTGCCCCCTCCCAATATTGTTGCATAAACTTTGCTTTCAGTATCTCTTGCAGAATCCAAAATGGTGAATACTGCTCTTCAACAGATATCTTTCCATCATAATGAAACAATTCTCTTCATCGAATTCTCATTAATGTATTGTCTTAAAAGTTAAATGACTAGAACGCCCAAGAGCAATGTGATCAAACATTTTAAATTAAAAGTAAAAGAGAAATAGTGAAGAATTACAACTTCTAATCAAATCTTTGCTTATATTTTAGAATAAAATATTCTCGAAACTGAGAATGGTTTGATCTGAGCTGCTTTAAAATCGAACTGAATCACTGCATGAAACTTTTTGTTTTGTGTTCTTATCTATGCATGCAATATGCGTGAAAACATCCATTATGAATCTGTTTTTTAAAGAGCTACACAAACAAGAAGACTATTGACCGACCACAATACATACAGAGGGGGGGCAGCTGTAGTGCCAACTATTGATAGATAAAGTATGAAGGAGTGTTGCCATATATTTATTTGTTATGGTCTACAGTTCAAGGTTGCTTTTTGATTTCCATGAATGGAAATCAGCTCATCCTCAGTGTAAGAACCTGTTAAACTCACCAGTGACCTAAAACGGAGGAAACAAAGAAGTCAACGCAATAGAACGTAGAAACACAAAAGCTGCAAAACAAAGAAAAAGTTCACAGGTTCTTACACCGAGGTAAACCCTGGAAATCAACAGGTTAGACGCCTTACACCACTACATGAAAAATTACTGCAATTTGATTGGCTTAGAGCAGTGGTATTTCAGCTTAATTTGAAATACCTACATGTGAAAATTACAAACCTTTTGCAGGTAGTAGTATAAACAAATAATAGCATGATTTGTGCGTGATGTTTGGCATAAATACCACTCGTGATATTTCAAAATTGTCTCAAATTTGAAATTACGTATAACAATTTCGAAATATCACTCGTGGTATTTATGCCAAATATCACTACAAATCATGCTAGTACAAAAACAAAGCTCTTCATGTCATATGTCGTGGTAGCTTGCCCTCGATCATGGAAAAAAGAACATGTTCCCTTTTTAACGATGATCAACTCAGTAGTATAATAAATATGTTAGCTCCCTCGTGAATTAAACGCTTTTTTCATTCCAAAAAAGTTGAACTAGAAGTCATATGAGCTTACCCCTAATACGTGAAAAGGTGAAAAGGGGTGCCATGACAGAAAACAAACAGAAATATCTTACCAAATCTTCATCCACTTTGCTGGTTGATGAAGAAGCACTTTCTTTGCTCTGTTTTATTTTTCTCTCCCCGTTATCTCTAAAATCTCTCTTTGCGGGAGAACGTTTTGGCATGGTACAACAGCACCTACAACGCGACGGTTGACAACTCACAAGCGATCGAGCGAGCGGCAAACAACCCAGCAAGTACGTCATGTAAGGTCACCTATTGACCAATAAAAACGCGGGCTCGAGTATTGGAGGGTCATTTTCTGGCCCTCTATTACAATCTTCCCCAAGGTAAAGTACCCCCTTTTTGAACGCTTTCATAGCTCCGATCAATGGACACGAACCTTTTCCACTTTAATCTAACGCTGCCCGAATCTGGAGAATTATGAATAGAAATCCCCAATTCATCGTTCTTTACGTTTCCACAGTCCTGAACAACACAACGTCTACCAGGCATACTTTCGCTTTAAGTCAAAAAAGCGAAGAAAGAACCTCCAAAAGCTTCCAAAAATATCTCGTCCTGCATGCGAAATTAGCCAGGTTTGTTTGCCTTGTTTTGTCGCGTTGATGTTTCTACGTCACATCTCGCCCCAACTCCTTCAAATACCACTCCCGGTCATTTTTTGAATCGAGTAATGGCGGCAAGACATTTACGAAAATTCCCGTGCAAATAAACACACTTCCAGATCATATTTGGACTCCAAACTTGGCACGGTAAGTCACTTTTACATATATTTTCGAAATATGTAATCAAAAACAAATTCCCAAATTTGATCGTAGTAGCACTTTAAGTTCCTAAGACCTGCTTTCCGGCTCTTAATGAAAACTATATGTAAGAGGTGCAAGTCAGATGGGGGAAAATCACCACTTCTAATAAAGCCTTTTCTTGTTATAGTTCACACACACGAAAAAAATAATAATAAAAAATAAACTGAGAGAGAGCATTTTGATCAAAGCTGGGTATATATATCAACTTTAAGAGCCATTATCTGAGAAAATCGAGAATCGCACGACACTCGTCAAAAAATCGAATTTTTTTTTATTTTGCCAAAACATCCCTTTTAGTGACCTTATTTAAGGAAAAATAGTTTTGGGTTCAAACGATTCATTTTAAAGGAGAAATCAGGAAAAGTTTGAAAAATCGATTTTATGCTCGTTTTTCGCACAAAACACGGCAGGATGCAATGGCAACTTCGAGAGAAGGGTGAACGCGTAAGAAACATTCCCTGACATTGAAACTTCACCGAATTATTATTTTGTTCTTACTCTTGAAAACCTTAAAAGAAAATTTGATAAACAATGCTTTACATTTTTATAATCGACAAGTGTAAAGAGGTCATATTTGTGACGTTAGACGTGCTAGAAAATGAAGGCCAACTTTGACTATTAAAAAAGGCCTCTGGTATATGCCGCTTGATCATAAAATCAATATAAAATGGAACCTTGGCTTTTGTACTAACTTACTGGAAAGTTTTAGCTCTGGAAATCAAATACCATCCTGACACCAAAGCAAGCGGTGAGAGCAATTGAATTGGGAAATTTATGCAAATTAGACGGCTTGCGGACGGTTGTCAAACTAAAAAGAAAGGTTTTACATGAAGGGATTACTCACCATTGCTTGTAACACGTTTTTACGGCAAGGAAAGTTATTTCCAACTTCTTTTGCGTCGTTTTGAGTCACAAAATAAATAATTTTTAGCCAAAAGACAAACGTACGTTTGCTCAGCAACTGCGTCCGAATCCGGCCGTGAATCGAAAGTCTCAACACGTCGAAGCAAGAGTTACAAGAGTTTTTACTTCAGTCAGGAGGCAAAAGGAATAAAAATTCATCGCAAACTAATGACTTCGATTTTGAAAACCTTTCATCACTTCAATCGTTCGTCGGCTGATAATAAACATCGCACAAGATCGTATGACCTTTGGCGTGTGACCGGAAATTGGTCACACGCTTTAGTCACGTCAGCATGCTGTCACGAAATTTTCGTAGCTGTTGTCAGCAATTTTAATACAGTTTTCACATTTTTGACAAGAACTCCCCTCATCGCAGTAGAAACAGCCATGCATATTTATTTTTCTTTTATTTACCTACTAGGCTTTGAAACAGCTTTTTTGCCTTCGAAGTACCAAACAAGAGGGGTACCTCGGATTCCAAGTGTCGTGAGTGACCCGTGGAAGCGAAAATCAAGACCAAAAAAGAAAGAATATTTTGAATACTTAAGTAAAGCCACAGCTAAAAAAAAAAATTTGTTCAAAATATTTTCAAAACAAGAAAAAAACATACTTCGATCATCCCCGTGACTTGGAATCTGGCCAGGGTACCTCCTCCCCCTCCCCTCCTCCCCTATGCCGGGTCAAAATACTAAGTTCCCCCGGCCCAATGTCCCATAGTCAAGGGAGTATACTCTCTTGCTGTAGTAAAGAACTTGCAGAATAATACCAATTCTCCGTGGCCAACGGATTCAACGCTATAGTTTAGTTTGGTTTTCGCTATTTGCTCACGATCAGGAGCCTATAACCCCAACCGCGGCCAAATTATGAAACCTGTTATTACCAGAAAAAAAAAAAACACAAAGAAACAGTCAGTCAGATAGACAGTACATAATAAAAAAGACCTCGATTAAGATTAAAAAAAAATCAAGACATGACACCGTCGAATACGAAGACCCAGAAACCATTTTGTGGAAAAAAGGTTCGTATACAGCTATCAGCTGCTTTTGTCCACAACTCGCCGGTAGAGGTGCGCGGAAACTAGTGATTGTGAAATGGCTTCAAACTATGATCCTATAATGTTGGAATATTACTTATCACAGAAAGCTACGTCTCATTTCTTCTAGCAGACACAATCCTCTTGGTTCGTGTGGACAAAGTAGCTCATCCCGGCTATTTGCACCATGCTACCATAGTCTCCCTAGATTCCCAAGCCTCGCACGCAGACTTTCCTGTCCCACGAACGTTGGGTAGGATTATAGGACGAGCCAAAAGAAAGTGAAGGTTATAGGCTCTCGCGATGATGCAAGGAAGATCGAGTATTATATTCCCCTATCCAGGTCGCCCAGGGTAAGTCTTCGGAGGAGAGTGACTTAGGGGCAGTATGTTCGAAAAGTTGACTAAAGCCCCCGGAACTAACGCTTTCCCCTGGATAAATCTATATTCAATAAGTAACGCAATTGCTTCATCTTATTCGCTTGATAGTGATTTCCTGTTGTTCAACGTTTGAACAACAGGGCCCTAAGTATTGTGTTTCGCCTTGCACTAAAGACCCATAAACCTTATAAATTTCACTGGGACTTCAGCACCTCCCTTGAATGATCCATTTCGCTAAACGGGACCTCAAAACAACGATTCTGTGCGTCCCAAGGGAGTGTATACTATACGTTCCTGGCTCTCGTCACTCACAGTGAGGTGATGGTGGCTCATACTCTAATAGACCTAACACAGTCGAACCTCCATGTGCGACCGCCAATCCAAAAGACCAAATTTTCCCATTCAAAGCCTTATATTTGGATTAACCTCCAGTAAACGACCTTCTGTAAGTGACTGCGACCACTTTTTGGGTTAATTGTTTTCCATAAGCGACCAGTTGACGCATTCTCTGCTCTCTATTTTTGCTGTGTGCACTATGTTCCTTGGAAAATATGAAGACCTTTAGTGACATCGTGGAACTACACATATCCTAACTTAGTAGATGTAGCCAACAAAGTGAAGATTCTGTTGTGATTCTAGACTATTCTATATCTCACTCACCTGAATCCCTCTTTAAATTGAGCATGATTTAAAAGCTGTATTTTTCAAAAGAGGTAAAAGATAATATTTTGCCAGGAATTTGTTACACCGCCATTTAATAGAATGTGCCCGGACCTCTTCTCGGAATAGACCCCATGTGGTCCGATTCTTCTAAACGGCCACCTCCCGTTAGAGACCATTAAGTCTTTGCATTTTTGGTGGTCGCTTACTGGAGGTACGACTGTATTACTTTGACCTACCAGAGGCTTACCGATAATAAAGGGGATCTGGAAGGGGGCATGGATGCGACAATCACATGCCAGGTCGCTTACTTAAAATAGTGGACATCTAACTGACAATCAAAGTTTGTGCTTATTATTGGGGTTATCTGGTGTTTACTCACCTCCCAAGCTACCCTGGGTGAGCCAACTTTTCCTCCATTTCCTTACAAAACTTGGTAAACCATTTACATGAGAAACAAAAGGTTGGTTCGGATAGACGCCTTACTACCAGTAGTGGGCGGGGTTGAGGGCTTCCGGAAGTCAGCCCTCCACTGAGCCGGTAGTGGTGGCCTCACCCTTCTAGCCCGGCTAATATTTCTTCACTTTGGTCAAGGCTAGACAAAGACAGCATGCGCAAGCACTGTTGACTCGGACAAAGTGGTCAGTTTTTTCCTCATACAAACGCTCGCAAAAGTTGGCTCGGCTGGGAGGTTGACCTTCTCTCCGGCACAGCTTTTCTCCATCCATGGGTTCCAAACAGTCTTTTAGCAGTCACGTTTGAAATTTATAGGAAAATGATGTAGCACTTCAAAAAATAATAATAAAAAAATACACTTTTTTCACAGCCTGTCAATGCCTAGAAGGTGTCTACTGCAGAACAGGAGTCAATTTCAGTTTTTTGCGCTTTTCATGCTAGCACTGCGAAGCGGACTGGGGGTGCGAGACACGCGCGATGCATGGGGAACAAGTTCTGCAGGCTATAAAAGAAATTAAAAAACAAACAAACAAATAAAGCAGGCCTGATTTTATTTCGATGAGTCTATTTTTTGTCGAAAGCAAACGTGAAAAATCGTATTAAAATTTGTGACAGTATGCTAACGTGACTTAAGCGTGTGACCGATTTCCGGTCACACGCCAAAGGTCATACGATCTTGTGCGATGTTTATTATCAGCCGACGAACGATTGAAGTGATGAAAGGTTTTCAAAATCGAAGTCATTAGTTTGCGATGAATTTTCAATCTTTTGGCCTCCTGACTGAAGTAAAAACTCTTGCAACTCTTGCTTCCAAAGGACCGCAGTGACGTGTTGTGACTTTATTTCGATTCACGGCCGGATTCTGGCGCAGTCGCTGAGCAAACGTACGTTTGTCTTTTGAACCTTTTGGCTTAAAATTATGGATTTTGTGACTCAAAACGACGCAAAAGAAGTTGGAAATAACTTTCCTTGCCGTAAAAACGTGTTACAAGCAATGGTGAGTAATCCTTTCATGTAAAACCTTTCTTTTTAGTTTGACAACCGTCCGCAAGCCGTCTAATTTGCATAAATTTCCCAATTCAATTGCGCTCACCGCTTGCTTTGGTGTCAGGATGGTATTTGATTTCCAGAGCTAAAACTTTCCAGTAAGTTAGTACAAAAGCCAAGGTTCCATTTTATATTGATTTTATGATCAAGCGGCATATACCAGAGGCCTTTTTTAATGGTCAAAGTTGGCCTTCGTTTTCTAGGATGTCTAACGTCACAAATATGACCTCTTTAGACTTGTCGATTATAAAAATATAAGACATTGTTTTTCAAATTTTCTTTTAAGGTTTTCAAGAGTAAGAGCAAAATAATAATTCGGTGAAGTTTCAGTGTCAGGGAATGTTTCTTACGCGTTCACCCTTCTCTCGAAGTTGCCATTGCATCCTGCCGTGTTTTGTTCGAAAAACAGGAATAAAATCGATTTTTCAAACTTTTTTTAATTTCTCCTTTAAAATGAATCGTTTGAACCCAAAACTATTTTTCCTTAAATCAGGTCACTAAAAGGGGTGTTTTGGCAAAATAATAAAAAATTCGATTTTTTGACGAGTGTCTTGCGATTCTCGATTTTCTCAGAAAATGGCTCTTAATAAAAGCCTGTTCCAGGCTCCGAGATAGTCGGGCCCGCTGAATTGAGAAAGCGCGAAGACGAAAATAAAACGAAAGGAAACCGGGAAATGGGGAGAGCAGGGGCGGCTCTCTTCCTTCCTTTTCCCTTTTCTCGTCCCGCCAACTTTTTGCGCGCCTTTTACTTCCGCGTCTTCCCTACTATCTGAGAGCCTGGAACAGGCTACCTGGCATGGAATCTTAGGCCCGGTTCAGACGCCGAACTTTTCATGAATCCAACCTAATACATTGAATTAAGTACCTGAAAAGTTCGGCGTCTGAATCAATTAGGAATTCCTGTTTCAATTTGGAACGGCTCAGCCGTTCTTTTCGCCTAGCGTGGCCGAGAATTTCGCCTTTGGAGCGACTTTGAAACGGCTTTGATTCAGACGCCGAAATTTTCATGTACCGAACCTAATGCATAAATTATTATAACGTATTTTGTAAGCAGTTTGAACGAAAGGAGCATTTTTCGCCTTTTGAACTTACTTCAGCTGCAATCAAGATCGGCGTCTTTCTGTACTATCTCACCCTATCTGTACTGCACTTGTGTGAATTCAACATATGTCAGTTCAAGTTTATTAAAAACACTTCACTTGCATACATGCCATAATTAATCCTAATTAATGTCGCAGATAGAAGTTAATGACAAACCTCGATATGACGAAGGGCCAAGGGACTGGCAGAAATGTTTCGTTTTATCGAGAATCTTTTCATATATTTTACCATAACTGGGGTAAAGAAAATCGTGAGTTACATCAAGGAATTCGTCACACAGAGGTTCGTTATATCGAGGTACAACTCGGCTCTAGTAAACAACAATTGAACAATTCAAGCCTCTGTATCGAGGTGCCGACAACTGAATATTATTGTGTAATTTATCGCTCTTTTCAATATATTTTTTTGTGTTTAGCTTTTCAAATAAATACGTGTTTTTTCCTTTCAAAAGTAAATACTTAAGTAAGAAATTTTCACGAGACTGATCATCGATCTTTGCTAAGGGACTTAAACTACTATTACTAGTTATCAGATTTTCTTGTCTGTATGAATTCAAATTTTTGAACAAAGTCTGTACATTGATCATCCTTTTCTTTTCTTATTTTCTCGCAACAGGTTCCGGCTGCCAGTATTAATATGATTCCCAGGCATTTCTTTTCTCGCTGGTTAACAAACCAGGATGGGCGCCTGTGAAACTGCCTCAGACAGGGCAGTATAGTAATCACAGATATTCGATACTCGAACGCTCGTCGCATGCATATGGACCTACTTTCGGAGCAGGCCATGACATTTACATTGCTGACTACGCGTCATCTAGCAGCAGTTCCTATACCAATCTTGGCCATCAATACAGCGCACCAAGTGGGTACAGCTATGGAAGCACCTTCACCCATACTTTTCTGGCAGGCACTTATCAGTTTACTCCAGACGAAGAAGAAACATTTTACGAGACAACCTAAAAACTGGGTATTCCGCTTCAAACTTTTTGGCAGTCATTTAATATTACACTGATACCAGGATACCGGTAGTATCTGATATTTTTTATAAACCAGGCAATTTGTCAATTTAATATTGAGGCCTGTAAAACACACACACTTAAAATTAAAGTGTAACATTACTCCAAAAAAAAGTGTAAAATCTTTGCCAGCCCCGGCAGCCTTTTTTTTCTGTGTATTATTACACATTTTATAATAGTGTAATTTAACACACAACTAGAGGTTATGTTTACACACCAATCAGTGTAATGTGAGTGGTTTACACTTTGGTCAAGTGTAAAATTGCAGTTCTTATAAGTGTAATAAAATACTAATAGAACAGTAATATTACGCTGAATGATAGTGTAGTAGCTTTGCCAGCCCCGGCAGCCTTTTTTTTCTGTGTATTATTACACATTTTATAATAGTGTAATTTAACACACAACTAGAGGTTATATTTACACACCAATCAGTGTAATGTGAGTGGTTTACACTTTGGTCAAGTGTAAAATTGCAGTTCTTATAAGTGTAATAAAATACTAATAGAACAGTAATATTACACCAAATGATAGTGTAGTAGCTTTGCCAGCCCCGGCAGCCTTTTTTTTGTGTGTATTATTACACATTGTCCAATAGTGTAATTTGACACGCAACCAGAAGGTTCATTTACACACCAAACAGTGTAACTGTGAATGGTTTACACCTTGGTCAAGTATAAAATTGCACTTCCCATAGGGGTAATAAAACATTAACAGAAAAGTAATATTACATCAATTTATAGTATTAGGCAAAAAAATTACGCATTTGAAAAATATAGGAAATCACATTTTTAATCACTGAATAAGCAGCTAGACTTCTAACAATAAGTAAAAATGAAAGGTCAAGTGTGCAAGACATGGTGTGTACTGTCTAACTGCTTAGGAGTGATGTGTACTGTCCTATCACAAATCAGTGCTTAGGGCAGAGCCCGAGGAGGTTCAAGGTTTGAGCTGCAAGGTGGTACCCAGGAAAGATAGTTAGCAGGAAGTCTTCCTCTCCAATTATTAGTATTTTTACAGTCATGGTGTAATGCCTTTCCCACAGTAAAAATGGATGGCGGTGCATCTTTTTTGCTTCTTCTAGATATTGTCCTCTTGTGGCTGCAACCTGCGTGACAAATGAAATTGAAAAAAAAAAAAACAAGACTTGTTTTAGTCGATATTAAAGTGTTCTTAATGTATTGTATCGGTCATGAGGGTTGAAAATAGGACTGAGTGTTTTGGAGTTCCTTCTAATTGAACTAACACAATAATGCTCTCTTGAACAACATGGTTAAGGCAAACTACTTAAATCAAATTTCATTCACAAAATAATTACATATTAGGTTTAAGATGTAAAAAGGTTTTTTCTCTAGAGTCTTAACAATCAAGTACATTTTTCCTCCTCTACAAAACAAAACACAGCTTCAGATATTCAATTCAGATATCAAATCACAAATTAAAATAACTCAAAACATGTGTTATTCCAATCCATCACCCCCAGTAACACTATAGGCGGGCCAAACCACCTGACTGAGTCATTAGTCAAAGGCGGGCATGAAAATTACCACCTTGCATAACTGCCTAGCCGGTGGACCAGAGCCATGATGAAAACAAAACACACTATTAGACTTTATAACTTGGTATGGAAACAAAAGTTTGACTGGTATACAATTAGGATATCCAATCACAAAATTACTCAAAAGACATGTTTTATTCCAATCCATGACCCCCAGTAACAGGCGGGCAAAACCACCTGACTGAGTCGTTAGTCAAAGGCGGGCATAACCACCTTACATAACTGCCTGGCCGGAGGACCAGGGCCATGATGAAAACAAAACACACTATAAGACTTTATAACTTAGTATCGAAACAAAAGCTTCACTGCTATACAATTCAGATATCCGATCACAAAATTACTCAAAAAACATGTTTTATTCCAATCCATGACCCCCAGTAACAGGCGGGCAAAACCACCTGACTGAGTCGTTAGTCAAAGGCGGGCATAACCACCTTACATAACTGCCTGGCCGGAGGACCAGGGCCATGATGAAAACAAAACACACTATACGACTTTATAACTTAGTATCGAAACAAAAGCTTCACTGCTATACAATTCAGATATCCGATCACAAAATTACTCAAAAAACATGTTTTAGTACAATCCATGACCCCCAGTAACAGGCGGGCAAAACCACCTGACTGTGTCGTTAGTCAAAGGAGGGCATGACCACCTCACATAACCACCTGGCCGCTGGACCAGGGCCATGATGAAAACAAAACACAGGTAAAGTAATGAAAATGATATTAAGCCTTTTTAAGCCTCGTGCAATTACAGGTTTTTGTCTGCGAAATCACATATAAAAATTAGGCAAGCTTAATATATTTTTCTGGTTTGGATTTATCTCTATTCTACATATCAAATACAAGTCGATGTACAGGTCCGGTACGAATAGCCAATAGGTATAATGTAAGAAAAATAAATAAAGATAACTTACATTATATCAACATTTGGGATCAAAAGGAGCAAAATTCTGTGTTTTATGAAGCATTTCTACCGATCATTTGAATAGTAAATGTATGGAATCAAATGTCGCGCGTGACATCACGATCCCCCGAACAGTTCGGGTGGTACGCTTGTAATACACGTCTTTTGTTTGCAAAGAGCAAAACCACTCGAATTAAAAGTAATTAAATTCGCTATAAATATTTTAAGCTTCAATTTGTGTCTGCAAAAACAACAAGGTGATACAATGCAGTCTTCGCTGTTGACGTCATGTCACGCGACCTTTTGGCGGTTAAAAGCAAACGAACAACCAACGGCAATATTCACAAAACATTTCAGTCAGCTTATATCCAGTATTTATATTTCTAATGTTAGTCGTATATATCTGTCTCCTCTCAGGCTATTCTCCTAACAAGCCTAAACAAAAATTTGAGGCGAAATAGCGAGGTTATCTTAATTTCGAGATTTCAAAGCTAAACACCACACAATGCGCTTTTGATATCGCATCGCGCTCTCCCACAGTAGGAAAACCGCTCTAGGTGTTGCAGTACGGTAAAACAATACTTCAAAAGCCTCAAGAAATCTAGGGCCAGACTATAGTTTTCACATAAAACTCAGAAATTACGGAAAGTATACTCACCTCGAAATGCGAAATGCGCCGTCGTAATCTTTGAACATGTTTGAATGCATGGTTTTTGCTCTCTTCTTAGCAGTCATTTGGAGCCTCCATCATCCTTTGCTCTAACAATCGGCCCTACATCCTTGTTAACTTGAAATCAATGAAGACTTTGAGTTAAAATCTTCAAATTTACGGCGCTTAATTTTAGTACAACCTTCGTGGAGGACGGTTGGAACAAAAGATGAATACAAACGGTGTTCAAGTGTCTTTATCGGCAACATCGTCGATCCTGATTGCACGAAAATTCGCGCCCTGTCACTTATGCTCCTGATGACTGACTATACGTAATCTTTGGATCTGCTGCGGCTTTTGACTCAGTCACGTAATTTATGTTGCTGTAAATTTCCTCTTCGAGAACACGCGGAAAAGGAACATGGTCTGAATTAAATCGATAGTACGAAGACAATGGACAATGAAAAAAAAAAAAAAAAGAAGAAGAAGAAAGAAACATAGTGTTACATATTCTCAGGAAAGATAGAAACCCGCACAAATGACAGTCCTGTCAATGGAGTGATGCATCCTTAGCGGTTTAGGTCATTTCATTAATTTAGCTAAAACACCTTTCAATTTACACATGTATACAAATGCAGTTGCGTGAATTTCGCACGATATATCTGAAATGAGACCTTAGACTGCAACTGAAGTATATACCTGCTACATGTACAACTAGCGGCTCAGATAACTTATTCACACGATGAAGATTTTCTTGCTTCGATATTTTTTTTTTTTACAAAAGAGAGTGGGTGTTTTATTCTATAAACGTATAAGTATGCACATGTGAGTGCATAATTACCTCCGCTGTGGTATACATTTACTCTGTAAGTAAATGTTAAAAATACCTATAGTTTCAGCCTAAACGTGGTGTAAAAATACTCAAAATAACGAGTATCACTACACCATAATTTCTGTGTAGTGTTTTACACCATAAAAAGTGTAACTTTATAATTTTTCTTTTCTAACAATACACTTCAATTTTAACACTTTTAGTTGGTGTTAAAGTACCCGAAAAAACGAGTAACACAACACTACAAATTGTGTAATATTACTCTGTGTTGTTAGCATACTCTAACACTGATAGGTGTGTTTAATTCTATAAGTTTATTAGTGTAAAATCACCTTTACTATGGTATACATTTACGCTGTAAAAACGGGTAAAATGTACACCGTACCCTGCGTGTAATGTTACAATAGAAAAAATTGTAAAAGTATACCTTTAACTGTGTAATATTATCATGTTAAGAGTACCAGCTCTTTTACACTAAAGTTTGCGTAAAATTACCCGACATAAAGCGTAACACAACACTGAAAATTCTGTGTAACGCTTTACTCGTTAAAAAGTGTAATATTACAAATTTTCCTTTGTAACATTACACTTTAATTTTAAGTGTGCAGTGCAATTAACCTTGTACCACCTTATTAAGCTGATCTCTGTTATAAACAAATGTTCTCATTAATTTCTTTTCAAACATTTCTCCTCGTCTGATCTGCAAAATACACACCTGTTGCGTTTGTTATATCGAGCTGTCTAGTCAAATTTGGCTTATTAAGCCCACATTATTTTGCATTTTCGTTTTATGTTTTCACTGGTTTTCTTGATAACCACTGGTGCATGCGCTAGGTGAATATGATGATATTCCTCTACTGTGGTGCTACGGCTGAAACTGAAGTAACTCGAAGAATTTTTTTAAGAAAGGCTTATGAGCATGGAACCGATTAGTTCTGCCAGCAAAGAAGAAATTCATTTTGCCAAAATCCTAATTAAAGAATATAAAGTTTAATATAGACCTGCATTAACAGCACCGTAGACCGACTACGAGTTTGAAACAGATGGTCTAATTCTGCCTTAGTATAACCCTCCTTCCTTAACGATCTCAGTATAAAAAGACATTAAAAGTATCCGTTAAAAGTATCCGTATTAACGAGGTGTCGGTATTAATTTAAAATGTTATTTAATTAAAGTAATGTTATTTAATTAAATAGTACACCCATTATTTGAACAAAATACCAAAATAATAAAACAGATTTAAAACATTAGCATCGTCAAATTACTTTTAAAAAACCGTCATCCTGTAAATACGCTCAGAATATATTGGAAAAGGAAAGCCTTTAATTACTGTACGGAAATGAGAATGAAGTGCACTCATTAGTGAGGTTGGCTTTCCACGAGAATCTCTTGATTAATGGGAAAGAATCATGTGTCTGTTGTCCGCGTGAACGAGTGTCTACATTGCATTTAAGAGGCCCAATCAGGGCTTCAGGAGGGTTACGTACGTCCCTAGTCTAAATTTCAAAACCAGCAGTTGTTTTACGTTTTGAGGAGGAAGCCATATTGCTGTCACAGTTTCAACCCATCGTGTTTGTGTCGTTTGTCACCATTTCTGTTCCAATGTCGGTGTTTCAAGGCCATGTCGCTTGTCAGAATTTACCCTAACTAGCTGGGCTCCTGCCCTAACAGGACCTCCTTTCAGTGTGTATGAATGTAAAGGAAATGTAAGGGCCTTCCCCAGGGACAAAGAAAACTGACCGTATCATAGTGACGTCAAATTACTTCATTGTGTCAATCAAGTTAGACCTAGATGTTGGAAATGTTGAGTACATCGTGTCATTCTTTGTAATTTTGGTGGCCGTATCATGAACAGTTTTATAGTTCATGTTCGGCTGTTATCTGTAGAAAACGAAGCGCTTTTAAAATTAAATAAATTTTAATTGTCTTTAAAAACGTGCCTGAAATATCATGGGGATAGCTTCGGCCGATGTAGCCTGCGTAGCAAGGGTTTCTGTACGGTTTAGGAGAAAAGAACGAGGAACGAGAGTCAAAGACCGCGAGAAAAGTGGCTCAAGTAAAAGAGCGGGAAGGGGGCGCGGAAGAAAGGAAGGAAACGCTTGCAGACACCCCGGGATTTTGAAAACCACCCACTTGGTCTGTCACGTCTGAGTTCGCGAACCGACATTTGATGCTGTCATCAACTGTCATAATTGACCAATAAAATGTCTGGCCTTCCGTGGAGCGGAAATGAACTTTAGAGGACTCGTTTGTTAAACCAAAATAATTTTTTTTTTGTATTTTCGAGCGCGTGGACGGCGTTGATGGTGAAATCTCAATGAATCCGAACGAACAATGCAGGCTTTGTACATTTGTCTTCTTAATCCGTCTAAAAGGAAGGACCGCGAGGGTGAATGAAGATTTAAAGTTTTAGCTCTAAACCTCCAGAAAGTTGGATTTGAAGTGGTAAAATGTGACAAGCATTCAAGTCTAGATCAGCTAGACAGAACGGCTTACCGTTCGCGCCACGGCACAGACAACTAGAGTGCTCTTGTAAAAGCATCCTAGAACAAAGCTAACCCGGCAACTGATGAAGTTCGCGTAGAGAACCAAGCAGAAATTTTGACTGAGTCACAATGGAGGTCTTCCTAGTTGATGTAGCTTCAGTTTAAGGCGCAATCCATTCTTCCAAATTTGTATCTGTAAATCACTATCCGAGAAAATTTAACATCCCGTAAAAAAAAAACAAACAAACAAACACTAACAAGCTGGGCCCAGCATAACAAAACATTGCAGGAAACCATCGCATTCCCTGACAACAGGCTATCTGACAAAAGAAAATCGCTTTTAGTTATTCAGATCCAGGAGACAAATAAAACGACCTGAAACCCTTATAAAGTCGCAAGAAGAGCTTTGTGTTTCAAAAGAAGTTAAACAAAATGGCGAACGCAGGTTTTCAAAATCGAGGGGTATGTCTGCAAGCGTTTCCTTCCTTCTCCTCCCCCTCCCCCCTCTTTCACTTTTTGGCTCTCGTTTCATTTCTCGCGCGGTCAAAACCGAAAGTCCCCTTCCTCGGTATTTCTTTGCTCCGAAACCAAACGGAAACGCTTGCTACGCTTGCTACGCAGGCTACGGCCGATGTAGAAAGAAGGAAACCACGTGATGTGGTTAAGATGGACGGCCGTGTGTTTAAGTGCTCCGCGTAACATTTCGTAAATTTCTGATGTTTAAGTGTTCCTTCTGCTTTTTTCTATTTGTTTTGTTATCTTGTTTCGTGTGTCACATTATGCCTGAGTTTTATGTTAGTTTAAACTCTATTTACTGTATTGTAGTGTCTTAACTGTTATTTAGTCCATCTATATATAAATCTTGTTTTGTAATATGTCTTCAGCCCCCCCCGCCTCGATTAGTTCATAAGCTATTTGCGGGTGGGAAAGTAATGTAATTAGTTATTTTCCAATTTTCAATAAAATTCGTTGTTGTTGTTGTTGTTGTTGTTGTTGTTGACTTGATTAGTATGTACCCAGGCGCTCTCTTTTGTAAACACTTTGGTCTTCTTAAAAAAGTAAGCGAATAATTTTGAAACCGCTCGATGGATTTTCTTTTAAATTTCAAACTCCCGAGATTAACAGTCTTTTCAGGTATTACCGTTAATTTTCAAGATTATTGATATCTTGTAAGGCAGTAAAATACGAAGGGCTGCGGCGACCTCAAAGGTTTGACAAAAGGAGGCTCTGATCGCCGGGTGGAGTCCTCATGTTACCAGAGATGATTTTTTTGTTACCATGTAAAGTCTTTTCTAAATTTAGGTGGCCTTTCTTTTGTCTCTGGTACAGTCGACTCTTTCTGAACGGAATTTTCTATTAGACGGGTATCCCGGTAAAACCGGGACATCTAGAGTTAGTCCTTTCCTTTCTGTGATCCCCTAATTTGACAGTTTATAAGACGGACATCAGTCTTAAACATACAGTCAGTGCGCGCCCCAAAGTTTCCTCTTAGGAAAAGGTTTACTGATGCCTGAAGCTCCTACTAGCGTCAATTGTGTTTTGTTGTTGTTGTTGTTGTTGTTTTGTACTGGTGAAGCAGTTTTGAACCTGGTTAGGGGAATCTTCTATACGTCAACGATAATATGTTATTTTATGAGCAGCTAGGAGAATGGACATTTGCTCTGCATTTTTAAATATGAACAGACTTATTGTCTCGACTAGCAGCTTATACCTCACATTCGATAATTAAATAACCTTAAAGGTCTGGATAGGTATAAAGCACTTATCAGATAAGGAGGAGATGCCTTTTGAGTGTTTCGGCGTATCTTCTCATAAGGAAGTAAATGTATTGAGAAACTGATTAACCACCCTTAGAAAAAAAAGTCGCCCGAAAAGATAAATTCAGCCCCCTTAAATAACGTAAGCCGGCCATCTCTTCACCCTCGTTTTGCGCTCTAACAGGTTAATTTTATCGTGATGGGACTTCATATTTAGTTTTCCATTTAATAAGTGTTAGACACTTAGGAGACCTGAAAACAGCATAAGAGAGCTTTAGCAGTTTTGTCATCAGTCAACTATTTTCTCTGGTCACGCATAAAACTTGCATACAACATATGACCTAAAAAAAAAAATGTGAAAAACAACTGTTTTAGTCAGTTTTCTAATTTTTAGGTCTTCCCTGCTTATTCTTGGGAGCGTGATGCCTGCAGTCTAAAGACTGCTTAATCGTCGATTAAGCGGTATTAAGATGCACCTCGGTCAAAAAAGCTGTAGAATGAAAATATCTTGTCAAACCTGGTCTAACCGGGAATAATAAAAAAATATATTTACTATATTACTATATTTACTATGCATACTAGGCGCCGTAAAATAATTTATCGTTTTTAGTGACGAAATCTCACGCTTTTAGAAGGCAAGCAGTATTGGAAGCCGTAATTTACTATTTATTTAAAAACTGGTTGTAATTAAGATGTCAAGTGGAAATAAAAACCGTCAAGTGGTTAATAAAATGATTTACTTGTGAGTTTTTACTTTTTTACTACATGTGTGGCTAGATTCTCCGAATATCGCGTACATGTTGGATTGAAAAGTCTGAAACTGGATTTCCAATGTATGCAATTAAGCTAGGTCTTAGCTGTGAGAAGATGATGTTTATGTTAATTTAAAGCCTGACAGCGTGCAGTTTATTCACTTTACATGCGGAAGTTGGAATGCAGGGTTTCACTAATAGGGGTAGCCCCCGTAGCAGGCGTTAAAAGGGAAGGAGAAGCAGGAATTCTGGAGCCCGCGGGAATGTTGAAAACGGGAACCTTTTCCCTTCTTTTCCCTTTTTCTCCCTCCTCGCGCGCCCCTCGCGCTCTCACACGCCCAATTCCCCCGTTCTCCTTCCCCTTTAAAAGCTGCCACGCAGGCTACTCTTAGGGGATTAAGCCCTTCTATTGTTACAGTGGTTTCTAAAAGGTTGTGGTTGTGTACATTGGCTTGCACCTCACACAAACTGCAAGCAAATGTGACGACATGAAGAAAGTATAATATCGAAGGTCAACCTTTGGAAACTGTTTATGTGAAGATTTAGGATTGTTTACTGCTGGTGATAAAATAACTGCTAAGGCTAATGGAGTTTTAGTGTTGGTTAAAAGGACTTGCAGGGACTTCAAGGACATTGATACTATGAAAACACTTTATTGTAGTCTTGTGAGACCTTTATTAGTATATTCATGGAAAACTTTTTTTTTTTTTTTTCCATGGGAAACTTGGAAGCCTCATACTAAAGGTAACATTGATAAATTAGAGGCTGTACAGCGAAGAGCCACCAGATGGATTACTAGGTCTGATGATGATTACGATACTAGACTATCTAACTTAAAATTGTTCTCATTATTTAATAGGAGGTTCATTAGAGATGTTACGTAATTGATGGACATTATGATGCAGGCATTTCAAACAAGCTCATATTTTGTAAGGACAGAAACACAGGTTTTGACTTGTAATGAGGAAAAATGAAACACATGACCTTGATTATAGCCATTGATTTATTATGTGTTCCAAAACTGGTTGAAGATATCAACAAGCGGAATAAAAACTGCTGTCACTACTCCATTGAACACGGTGAATAAAGATTAAAAAAAGGATTAACTTCTGTACTTCTTATTTTGGCTTGCACCCAATGAGAGAACATTTGTCTTCAATCCGGATTTTGTCAGTGCGTTTGTTTATTGCGCTCTCTGATTTCGCAAGGAAAATTTGTCGGTGAGGCTAGATTCTCCTAATTTCGTGTGGGAGAAAAGTCGAAAGTGAGAGGAGGACGGCAAACGACAGATTCAAGTTGAAAATGTCTCAAAACAGAAAATGAGCAGATAAAAACAGCTCAAAACAATTCTAATCTATTGGATAGAAAATTCCATGAACTACTAACAAGTGTGTAAAATTAATGAACAGTAAACGCCAAGTAAAGTGGAATTGGTCACGTGGTACAAATTCGCGTTGCCCGTTTGATGTAAACGTGATATGCTTAAACTCTCTTAAAACTTAGTGGACATCAGGGAGAACTAATGTCCCGGAATATCCCGACTCGCAAAGTTTTAACTTTGACTGAGAAGACCTTATCGCCTATTTTGTTTAGCTTGACTGCAGTGCTTGCAGTTTACTCATTTGATATGCGGAAGTTCAAAGTAGAATACCTTGGAATGAAGGATCAGGGGTTTATTCTAATTAAGCCTTTCTACTTTTAAAGTGCACGTGGTTTCGAAAAAGGTTGCAGTGGTGTACATTAGCTTAACCTGACAGACTGCAAGCAAAGGTGACATATCTCTCTAAGAACCACAAGCGGAAGGCTTTAAAGAAAAAGCTAATTCAAGCTACCTCTACTTAATGAATGTTTTAGATCTCCTTCTATAACGTCCGAAAATCAGATGCACTTTTCTGAAAGTACTCTATCAGCTTACCGTTTACTGACTGTTTTAAAGCCGCAGGAAGAATACTTCCTGAATGTTCCATTAAAGGGATTGCATACGGCGAGCGGGCGCTTTCTAGACATTATCCGCACTTGCCACGGGCCACTGCAAAAAACCCCTTAACATTTACTTGCCTTTCGCAAAGAAGTGACAGTTTTCTAAAGAATTATCATCACTGAACCGTTTAACAAGTTAAACCACGAAACAACGTGCGTATGCAAGCATTGAATGAAAAAGAGCTGAGGGCAGTTTCCAGGATCCATGTACTGGTTTTCGTCCTTTCAGCAAACGTAATGCATTTGTGGGTGGGGATAAAGCTTTCTTAAACTCAGTACGTGGAATACTGCACGCAAATAAAAAGAATAGAATCAGCTTTCCTTTGCCAAGAGGGTCATATCTCATGTTTGACCGTCTAAGCTGCCCCAACTAGGGTAAGCAACTAGCATTTGGCAACAGACTTTAGATTATCGTTGCTCTGACAAATATCTATAATTACTGTTAATTATAGGAATATTTTAAAGGTGCTTTTGAAAGAGTTGCGCTCAAAATATTTTGATCCACTCTTTTCAGATAGAGCCGTCTTGCACTGCACTCTGGGACCACAGCGGCACTCCTTTTACTAAGTTCCTGAAAGCGTGCCTCTATCAAAGCCGCTATTAAATTTACATATCATATGAAACCAATAAAAAGGCAAAGTGACAGTGTAATTCGAACAGTGTGCCCAGCTCCATAAGACAGCCAGTTTTCATTAATCTGAATGTAGTGATGAAATACTTGGCAGAAGTCAATGTTCATGGGTCCTTTTTTTCTTCTTGTTAATATGCAAGACATTGATTAAGCACACGTTTGCTTAAAGTTACAATACCGTTAAAAGCCAAAGAAAATGTTGTTTTTGAAGATGACTACCACAAAGGTTGTTGAAACGTCTGTTTAATGTCTCAACAGTGACCCTATTCAGGACAACACCCACCCAGACGATCACATTCCACCTACGTTTGAAATGACTCCTGGGCTTAAACATTATGCATCAGTCAATTCCACCTGCGCCAAGCTCCCCCCACCCCCACCCGGGCTACTGCGGGGCATTTGCCCGCCTTGTCAGTCCCGGGGGTGGGGCATTAGCAAATTTTGCGCTGCCTGGGGGCTGGGCATTTGCCAACCCCCCGGCCAAACCCGTTTAACTACACAGAGGATTTTACTGGAAAAACAAACAGGTCGGCTCATTTTTCAAGGAGGGGAAAAAATTGAAGAGGTTTGTAAAGGCATGTTCTCGATTTTATGCATGCATTTCTTCATTGCTTATCAAGCCAGAATTACATAGCGGAACTCGGGAGCTATCGACGAGAATCAATGTTTTTTTGGTTATTGAAGCAAGTTTCTCTTGATATTATTTGAAGAACATCCTTTCTTAGTTATAAAACTATTCATAGCAGTAAACTTTACAGCGCACTATTAACTTTAAATATGTGAAGTTTATAACAATACTAAAATCATAAACTGGTGTCGTCACGGCGTGAAGTGTTGATTAGAATAGCGCTATTACAAAGGAAGACGTTAATTGAAGCAAAAATTCGCACATTAAAATGCTTAAAATCGCACTACTCGACTGTGCGATCAATGAAAAATTTTGCGGTGTTGACGGAGGACGGGGCATTTGCCCTCTTTTTTCGTCCCCACCCCGGGGGATTTGACAGCTCAAGAGTCCCCACCCCCGGGAATTTGCCATCCAAGGCAAAAAAAGTTCTAATGCCCGGGGGTCAGCCCGAAAGGGAATTGACTGCTGCATTAACTGTAAATGAAACCATTTCAAATTTGGATCATATTGCACTTTCAGTGCCCAATCAGCTTGTTTTTACTTTTTGAGAGGATTTAGTATGCATGGCTGATTTATCAAACATTTGGAAACGTTTGTACCGCTATAAAACAACCCATCCAGATGTCGAAAGGTCATTTACATCTTGGTTCAGCAGCCAGATGGACATCAGAAAATTTGCACTTTTTGTCTTTCTCGTAAACCTGGGGATTCTCCCTTTAACTGTAAAAGGTATGCCACTCTTCTTTTCATCGTAGGCCGTTGCAATCTGTATTTGTACGTTCTTATACCTAACAAAAGGCAAATATTACCTTTTTTCTTTTAACGTAGTTAAAAATTCTTACAATTTCATCTCCTCAAAATTAATTCATCTCGGTCGGAGACTTTCTATTTTGTTAATTATTCTTTAAGGAAAATGTATGTACTGGTATTTAGACCTCATATAAATCTAGAAGGTCTAATAGTTTCTCTTATATTTTTGAATTTGGTACTGTTTTATTTACAAATGCAAGTTTGGGGAACACAACAATCCCCTCCCTCTCGTTTAAGTGACTAACTCAGTGCTGGAGCTCGCGACTAGAGTACTAAGGTCAAAGTCACTTATCGATGCATTTTTCCATCTCATTTGATGTGCCAGTTTCTATACATCTCACGATCTCGAGAAAATGATTATATTACAAAGTTTCCGATGGATTAATTTGTTTGTTGCAACTCTGTTCTTCAAAATATAGTACAGTCTGTTCAGTCAGCGGGCTACCACTTGGATTGAAGGAAAACGAAACAAAATTGTAAACACAGACAGGTGATCTATTCTTGATACGATATTTCATATCCTCGATCAGAAGTCCAACAGTTTGAAGATTTCAGATCTAGATTTTGCCAGTGGGGTGAGATCTTTGAAATCAAATTAAACCTACCCTTTACACTCCACACCCACATTCTGATGCAAAGCGAAAGTTTTAATCCATTTCAAACTTTCGAAGGCCACAGTGTTATCTGGCGGTTCATCAACCCTCCTTTTACAAAAAACCTTAAACGAGTTTTTATTCTTTGATTTTCCTATTTCCGAATCAGTCATTCCCGCACTTCTACCGATGTTCACATTTCCTAATTCGTGCAGCTCTGTTTTAATCCAATCAGAGATAACTGTCATTGCGGGCTACCCTTTTGGTGCAAGGAACCGAGCTTACTCGACACATTTATATTGTGTGTCGCCCGTAGCAAAACGGTAATCAGTTCATTAATCTAGACATTTATATAGATTTGCTTTCAACAAGTGGAGTAACTGAACATGAACGAAAAAAAAACGAGGGTAGACAAACTCGGACTCAAAACAAGTCTAAAGAGAGTTATTACAGTAGCTATACTCCGAGTTTGCCCTTTAAACCGCCACGATCTTTATTAAATATGTCCAAATCAAGAGAGAAACATTGAAACTTGATGATAAAAGAAAGCAAAAACAATATAAAAATTAGATGATATTAAAATTTTCAAAAAGATATTTACCTCCAACACGAGAATGCGCTTGCATCGAACTGATATGCCATTCGCCAAGTTGTTTAGTACAATTTCAGAAAACCATATTGAGTAATTGAAATTAAAAATATCCGTATATATAGAACTATTGTTCCTGAATATTCTTCTCATAACTACAAGGCAAATATTTTACGCCTGGCCTGGAAATGTAAAGTGAAAAAACGCTAGGCTATGTTTTTTAAGCTCACATTTCGGTTCCCTACAACACCACAGGACACTTATTGCCTCGTAGACTTACGAACCGTAGGCCAAGTTATTTTTGCAGCGCTATTTAGATGAAAAGAAAGTTCATAATATTCTCGCAAAAGAACAGCTTTTGCTGATACTTCTTTCAAACTGAACTTCACTATATGAAGAAGAATTAATTTCCTATCTTCACATTTTAATAACACACGAAAGTTTGACTCCTCGCCTTTAAAATAAACACAGACACCACTCCGTCTCGTTCCATACCATACCTACACTACATTGAGACATTTTTCTTTTCTATTTTACAGGCATTTCCTATCAGGTAGGCAAACTAAACGCATCAGAGACACGTCAAGGATGGAATTGCAACAGCGGATGCAAGGCTCCACAACATTGTACACTGCCACGCTGCACTAACGTGGTATTTCCACACACGTTTAGTGGATCTGGAACCGTAAGTAAAACCTAAGGAATTAAAAATTACCGTATTTCAACCAATAATAGCCGCGAGCGACTATTCGAGGGAGGCGATTATTTCAAATACTGCTCACTAGAGGTCGTTCCCTAAATATTTTTTTTATTATCTATTAAATAATAATAGAAAAATAATCACATCAGATATACTAAGCATGGGTTTTATAAGTTTTCAAAATATGGCTCCTTGCATTGGCAGGAGCAATCCTGTTCCTTGCTTATTTTTCAATGTCAATATCCTTTGCGTTAAAGCTTGAATCGTCACTGATCAGTTTTGCTGGATGAGATTCCACTTCAGCTTTGTTTGTTATCCAACGTGCCAATTTTTAACTTGGCGGGGAGAGGATGAACGAAAGAGAAGATAGCAAGAGGGGTGGGGGTAGGGAGCGGTTATTTGAGGGGGCGATTAATCGAGGAACGGCTATTTTTCGAGGAAATACAGTAGTCTCATCTTAAGGGATGGCGGCAACTTTCTTTTGTTAGCAGACCACAGTAAGCTTCTTAAGAAACTAATGTTTGCAACAAATTTTGATTTGCCAATTTAAAAAAATGAGGCTTTTGTAACGTTATGACCTGAGAGAATTTAGTGCGCATAGGTATGTTCAAGTGCTCCCTAATCCCTAGGATGCGTGTGTTTTCAGAGAAAATAAAACAATACGAAACAAAAATGCCAGAAAATTCTGACAATAAAAATAGGCTAGAAGACCTTTAACCCTTTGAATGGGGTAGGGAATGGAGGCGGGCGGGATGCGGTCGATTTGGAGTGGAATTAGACTCTTTTCTTTTCAGATTTAGTGAGAGAAGTGCACCCACACACGAGCGTGGAAGCCGCCAGAAGCGCGCGAGAAACGAGGGCGGCAGTCTCGCCCTTTCAGTCACGCGCGTGGTCAGTTGCGTTTCTTGCATGTTTTGGTCGACGGATTAAGAAAAAAAGAGACTTCTCGTAGTCTAGAGTTGAATTGTTGCCTGCAAATTTTCATTGATGCTTATCTTTACCTAACGCATTTCAGGTTCTAGTCTTTGTGTCATTAAGCCACCAAGATCAGTCATCATCAGATGCAGTTCATTCACCTTCCGCCGTGTGGGCAGAGTCCATAAGTACAGCTGGATTTCAGTTATGCTCACGTGCAACAGGCTCTACAAATGACACTGGCATTATCAACTGGGTAGCATTCCAGGACAAACCCATGTTAACGCATGGAAGCGTTACTTTTAGCGGAACATGGACAACAGAAACAAAGTGTGAGAAGGTGGCCTTTTCTCAGGTTAGACAACAATAATTGATAACAAGTATTTAATTTTGTTATAAAGGTGTAAAACGGACATAGCAAAGTACATTGCTAAAGGTCTTTTTAAGCTTTCTCTCGGGCTTAGTTTCAAACTTTTCCTCACATCGCCTTTAGATAAGCCATTTTCATGTTTTACTTTGGAGGTAGTGATTGAATAATGCTTGACCGTTTTGAATGTATTGATGTGTTAAAGGTAATTTGGAAAATAGAAGTCTATTTTTTAATGATTTTAAATTTGTGGTATTAAACTTAACAAAGTTAGCCGAAAAGGAACATTGTTGTTTGTAACTTTATTTAAGTAATGGGCCAAACAAGATGCATTCATCCAACATTTTCAACACTTGGTAGAAAGAGGTGAAAAAGGGGTAGAATATTGAGTTAATGGGAATACACAAGTAGATTTAATTAATCTGCTCCCCTTAGCCTTTGATAAATCCTTAATTTCATGTTAGTGCCGCTAAGTACTTCATGGACACGTTCCTACTGATTTATCTTTCGAGAAGCTTGTTTATTTTTCAATCTATAGTTTTTGATATATCTAAAATTTTTTTGCAGAGCTTTGCTTCCAAGCCTCGTGTATTTGTCTCTGTTAAGTACACTCGCAGTACAAAGCCAAATGACGCTATGTACTTATGGTTAGAAAACGTCAATTCTGGAGGATTATAAGTGTGCTTAAGGGAATTCTTGCCCTTTGATGGAAAACACCAAGATGCAGTAGTGGTAAGTGAAGAAAAATGTCCGAGTAAATGGTAGTATTGATGAAAACAAACAAACAGACAAACAAACAAACTTGACTTTGCCACACTTAGGCAGCCCGGAAACCCAATTACCCAAAACGTTTTTGAAGCAATTAAGGTCAGTGTCGTGGCTCACGTGTCTCATGCATTCATTTCTTGTTAAAGGAAACCGGTGGTTCGAAACCTGACGCAACTCATCTTGTAAAGAAAAGAGTAGCAAATTAAACATTATTTTCTTGTCCGCAGGACTGGTTTGCATTCACTGGAAATGGTAGTCAACTTAATTTCACAATAACTGGGGAAGAAATCTTTCCAAACAGTGGAAATCCATCGGCCAAAAACAACTACGGCTTCTGTCAGGTGAAAACTTTAGTTCTAACAAGAACATTTAGCACAAGCCAAAGAACACTGAATTTTTAGTGGTTAAGTTCACACTAAAGAAAACTTAAAATACAGTAAACCCAAGCTTACCAGGCCATGGTAATCGACATTGTATCCAAAATTAAATTTCGTGGCTTTGTGAGAATTTTATATTTCGAATCTCTTCAATTTCGCGTTGTAGACAGTGGGCGAATATTAGAAGTGGGGACTTTACAGAAGATGGGCAAAAATAGAGGGAGAGGTGAGCACGTTCAGATCCATACTAACTTACATGACTTTTTTTACCTATTTACAGGAAGTGCCTTTCAATACGACCTTTTACAATTCGCCAATTGTGATTCTTTCCGTAAATCATGAGTATAATCTTAAGGTCAAGGGAAGTCGTCCTCCAGAAAATAATATAATTTCAGCCTGGCTAGAGGTAAGTTTGCCTTTTTATTCGAACTTGAGAAAACAGCCCGCCCGACATTTCGCGCGACGCCACCGCCAGTTTTCCCACAAAATGAGGACTGAACCCCGAAAACCCAATTTCAGGACGCAATTACCGGCTTTCCCGTGAAAAGACGTCTGTGGAAGAGTGCAGGAATTCCATACTGATGACATGTACTTCCCAGATCAAGATAGTGCTTCTGATTGGTCATGCTGCAAAATAATTTTTTTTTAACCAATCAAAAGCACTGCCTGCCCAGATCTGCGTAATGACACATCATCAGTACTCAATATCCGCACTCGTTCCTCAGACGTCTTTTCATTTAAAAGCCAGTAATTGCGTCATGAAACGGGGTTTTCCTCACTGGGTTATATTCTTGATGGTCACTTGAGGTTAATGATTATGAACAGGAATTTTTCAGTGCTTTGCTACATTATTCTATTCAATTGTTTGCTTGAACTCTCACGACACCTTTGAGACCCAAAAGTCCATATCCCTTGTCCAATCAGGGGAGAGCAGAAATCCGTTTATTCTGGTAAATTTATAAAAGGACTGGGAAAACTGTGTAAAAGCCATAAGAAACCAATAATTTGGATCTGATCCATAAATTTCATGACTTAAAGGTATCGTCGTAGAAATCAAGAAGAAATTATGGATTTTCTAGTAACTGATGAGTGCTATCACATTTTGCTGCAGGAAGTTGGATTAGAATCTATGAAGGTCTGCGTTAAAGACCTCAGTGGATTAGGATCGAGTCATGATCCCTTGATTGTCAGCTACGCTGTTACTGGAGGTTGTTTATTAATTCTCCTATTGTAATGATCACTATTTCTAGAAAGAACTATTGTCATTTTTGTTATTATTTTTATTGATATCTTTTAGAAGTTGTTATATGTAGGAATACATTTCATGATATTAATTAAAGAAACGCTGGAGTACAAACACGGATATACCTTATTCATGTTACACTCTATCTTTGAAGGCACTTCAAGATTGATGGGATTAGAGCAATTAGAGGGCACACAAGTAATAAAATTGCCAATACGAGTAGTCGAGTAATCGCGGTCGGGTTCGTTTATTCCCTCAAAATAAGACGACGATTTTAGTCATGCAAAATGCAAAATGTAAACTTCCACAAGTTTACGTCACAATTCCTTGCTGTGAAGATTTCTACTGTCGCCTACTGCATTCAAAATCACCTCCAACCATATTTTGCGATTTTAGTTTTTTTTTAAGGTCAAAAGTTCTTAATTTTCTGTTTTGTAGATAATTAAAACAAACTCCACTGCATTCTTGTATTTACTGACTTTATCTCTTGTTTGCCCCCTGAGAAACCACGTAACATTGCTTTAATTTATTCCACCAGTCCGAAGCGCGTGCAAAGATGGCGGGTATCGTTAATAAGGTCTACTAAGGATAAAAAAACGTCAGTTGAGGTACCTACAAGCAAACGTGTTACTACTACTGAACAGTAACTTAGTTTTAATTCAAATATGAAAAATATGCTAGACATTTATGTTTTTTCCAAATGGATAACTACTCAATATTATGTATCTTTTTTTCTCGGTACAGACCTTAATCCTTGCCTTAATGTGCATTGCCCACGGTTTGGAGTCTGCAGGACCTATAGTGCGCATGACGCTCGGTGTAAGTGCGATGACCAATGTCCCTCATATAAAGACCCAGTGTGCACTGCAAACGGAACAACTTACGACAACCGATGCTGGCATAAGTTAAGCTATTGCAGAGGACTTGAAAATAATCTGGTCTATCACCCAGGAAGTTGTGAAGGTAACAAAAAATAATTTCAACGATTTTTTTGGCTGTATATGCCACATAGAATAGTCTGGCAGTTAAGCTCTCGATCGTTTAGAATTGTAAGTGTTGGCTCAAAAATACATTGGCTTCTAGCTATGATGTTTATAACTTTTCGTTACTTTTAAGCTCGCTTTTAGCTCCCTACCAGGGTAAGCAACAATAGGCAGCTGTAACAAGTTACTTCGTCTCTCTACTTTGGCAAACGAGCATATAACAGCCCAGACTATAGCCGATGTTTGATCTGTGTAAGATCTTTTATTCTCTTTTATCTTGCAATTTAGTTTTTCTGCGTAAAATTAGATTACACAAATTTGCTCGGGGCAAATATGGTGCAAAAAAGTGCAAAAGAGGAGGACATCAAAGACAAAGGTAGTAAATATCGCATTTACATACCAGTTTACATGGAGTTGCATATTTGAGAGCAAATGCAGTATTTACTATCTTTGCCCTTGATGTCATCCTCTTTTGCACTTTTTTTGCACGTTATTAGCACTGAGTGAATTTGCTGAAAATCAAATATTTCGCGCAGTGGCCCAATATACTAGAATATGTTTATCTTTATACTGGCATATGTTTATCTTTGCACTGAAACCAGCATGCAATAATAAGCAGCCACTACACATTTCGTTCTTGAAAGGTAGCCGACATTGCAAGTTACAGCCTAGTTTTAGTTCCTTTTCCGCGCTTTTTTTTATCACCACCCTTCACCACTTAGAGTTGCACTACAACGGAAGCTAGGGAAGCTACCTAAGCGATAATGCTTAAAGAGCACAGTGATGCTTCCTTATAAATTACTTAATTTATTATAAAACAGGTTTTCCAATTGTACGGGGCCGTGTAGATCTGCTACAGGTTCCAAAATGGTCAGATTCAAACTGTCAGACAGTCACATTTCCTCCATACCGGTTTTATCCGGATAAACAAGTTCATGTTCAAATAACCGTCAATCACATGAAGCTGAATGACTCTGTGACAGTCCACGACGCTGTTACTTCATGGACAGAAAGTATCACCACAAAAAACTTCACCGTCTGTGTCATGCAAACCGGGAGGAAAGAAGAAGGCGCGAATCCATTTGCCACCATTGATTGGGTGGCTTATCAAGGAGCACCACCCGAAGGACTGACGGGAAGGGTTGAGTTGCAGAAATGGTGGTCTGGTACCAACTGCGCAGATGTAACCTTTCCTACGGTGAGATGGGAATTTACATTTTAAATTAAATAATTGTTCCAAATTCAATTGAGGTCTCCATGACGAATGTTAGACTTTCATTCATGTGACATCTTTAATCCAGGTCTTGAAAAAAAAAAAAAAAAACAGCAACAACAACAACACCGAAAACAGCAAAAAAACAAAACAAATAAATACTAAATAATTGGGTCTTGTGACCCTTAGCCAAAACCAGGAGCCCATCAAATTTGATTTGGTGGGCTCCTGCCAAAACATGATAGATTTAATCACGACTTGTAACAAAAGAAAAACATCAAGAGCGGAACTGTGAAGGAGAGACCTCCTTAACATCCATTTCAACAAAATGAAGCTCTCATCTGATACAAGGAAGCAGCTTATAAGAAAAAAAACAAACAAAACAAAACAAAAAAAAACACAAATATTTGTTTATCAATTTGAATTAACTGAATGTGGAAAGACAAGAATTCACATCTTAAGTTAAAGAACATATTAAAACTTTCCTTGAACTAGAAAAATGAGACACAAAGTTAAGAAAAAATAATCGATCATTACGAGGTAACTGGGGAGATGATTGCTAGATCCTCTAAAAAGTTGTGACCGACTTAGCGACTTAGTTAACAAAACAACATTAGGTAACAAGTAAGAATGGGAACTTACTTAGTGGTTAGTTTCAAGTAATTTTGCAGCAATATTAAAAAAAAAAAAAGCTGTTTCGATTATTGTTATTGCTTTTTCTTCAGGGCAAGTTTGCCGAGGCGCTAATAGTCCTTGTGACGTCAGAGCACCTGAGGACTGGTAAAGAGTATGATGCTGCTCTCATTTGGATTGAAGACGTAACAAAGGACTCAGTTAAAGTCTGTCTTCGTGAAATGCAAAACTTTGACGGTAGACACCAAGATATCACTGTGGTACGTTCTTAGTCAGATTTTAAAAAACTGGAACGCGACTGTCCACCAAATTTGTGAGGAATGCTGGTCTTGTTAAAAATAATAGCGGAGCTCCACCCGCGCGCGAAACGCGCGCGTAGGCGGAGCCCCATAGCTAAGGAAATGTGGTAATCTACCCATCCCAGCAAATTTGGTAATCACGTGACCGTACAACGAGCGAGCGACCGTCCGTCCGCACCACAGGCATACCAATGTAAAATAACTCAATCAACAGGTATGGGAACCGAAATGCAACTCAAGGTTTTTTTGGAAGGAAATCACATGGTCGCCCGGACTTTTAGAAAGAAAAAAGTCTTGTCTTTTGCGACGTTCTTTTTTATGTGTACACTAACGTGGATAACAGAGAAAGAGCTAGAGCGAGTTATTGAAATTTCGTAGGAAGAAGCGGCGGCGGCGGCGGCGGTGAGAAAATGAGAAATGCTAGCGGCCAGCAAGGTGAAAATGAGCGGCAGTGAAAAATAAAAGCGAACATGAACACTGGAAACAAAATATTGGGTAAGCACATACGACAATTTCTCCATAAAAATAGTGTGTAACTAGGAAGTTTGACGTTTTAGTCGTACAAAACAGCGTTGTAGTCTTGCAAAACAACGGCAAGGGAAAGACAAAAAAGCGTGCTGAATTGTTTTTTGCTAATTAGAAGAAAAAGTGTGCTGCACATGCAATTTGTTTTTTTGCTAATTAGATCTATTAGTCTTGAAGCCATTTTCATTGTCGTCCCCCGTTTAGCATTACACGATTTAATTTTTTTTTTGCTTACACGTATTTTTAACCAGAGCTTCGCTTTTAGCCCTTGCTAAATCTATATATTAGCGGTAAGAGGAAAAAGTATTGCTAAGTAAAGATTGTCCGGGCGATCGCGAGTGATGATCAGTCAAACGATCAGTCAAACGAAAGGAAATGCAGAAAGAAAAACATAAAAAGAAACGGAAATAATAATAATAATAATAATAATAATAATAATAATAATAATAATAAAAAGAAGAAGAAGAAGAATTGAATTGAATAGCATTACACAAATTGGTCTTCCTTGTCCCTATGTCTCTCTTTACGCTCTTACGTGATTCGCCTGATGTCTTAAAAAAACGTGGATTTGCATCCTTTTCTTGACTCTGCGCGCTCTTTGTTATGTCACAACTTCATATAGTTCAAAATACTTAGATTCAAAGGGGCCTAAAAATGCTGAGTTTATTTAAATTTTTTGTTGGTGTAATGCGATTCTGTCACAAGATGGGTGGCATCACTTTTGTTTTTACCTCTTTTCACAGAACTGGTTTGCCTTCTCTAAACTGCACAAGCCTCTTTTCACCGAACATGGTGTCATACGTTTTCCAAATACGAACCCACCTTTGGATAAAATGAACAATGCTTATTACCAGGTGAGAAAAGAATTCTTTGCAAAAGCACTGAGTAGCATGCTGTTCACAGCATTTTCCCTGACAGATATATCGCTTACTTACATCACTGTTTATATCTTCAAAACACTTTTAGTCATATACACTTTACGCAATAGAGATCAAAGTGACTAGAAAAGTAAAGAAGCTGGTCCACTAAACAATACTTTAAGACAAGAGGTCAAAAACTACAGACTGATAACGTCCCTCTTAAACATCGACAGTGTTTGAGCAACTGCAATGTAAACAGGTGACTGTGAAACTCGACCACATCTTTTCTAGCCTAAGCAATGCTTACAGAAAGGGACACAGCTGTGAGACCACTCTACTACGTCTGAATGAGGACTGGAAGCTAGCAATAGACAGAAAAGAGCTAGTATGTATTCTATCGACTGATATGAGTAAAGCGTTTGACTCTCTCAGCCACTTGCCGACACTAACAAAGCTTGAAGCATACGGTTTTGAGTCTTCAGCGTTGGACCTCACGCGATCATTCTTTAACAACCGCCAAAATGCTCACCCCCCTGCTCTGAAACGTATTTCAGAATGACCTGCCCTGCTCCATAACTACCGCTAAACTTTCGATCTATGCGGACGACCACCAGTTGTACACCTCAGGAACTAATTTTACAGCTGTAGGGGAAGCCTTAGAGCAGGAAGATCAACTTGCCGCGTCTTGGTATCGTGATAGTTTTCTACTCCCAAATCCTGACAAATTCCAGGCGATGATCCTTTATAATAGAAATATTGACATTGGAGGCTAATACACTGATATAAGCATAGATGGTAGGGTCATTACAAACATAGATTACATCAAACTACTTGGCGTCCACATTGATTGCAGAACGAACTTCAGTGGTCATATTAGCGAACTGTGTAAGAAAGAGTCAGTAAGAAAGTAGGGATCCTAATGCACCTGCGCAATGATCCCTGCACAGCTGTAAGTCTTCTATAAGTCTTCCATCCTGCCTTACCTTACCTACTGCCAGCTGGTATGGCACTTCTGTAAGGCCTCCAACAGGAGGAAAATAGGACGTCTTCAAGAACTTGCCTTAAGAGCGGTATACAGAACTAAGTCTGCCTCTTACCAGACACTACTAAAATATCAGGACTACCCACGTTGCAAAATGGTAGATTGCAGGATATAGCAGTACTTATGAACTCAAGAACAACCTCGCCCCTACCGACTTAGCAGAACTTTTTAATTTAAATGATTCGAGGTATTCTCTGCGAAACAAGGACTTTCATTTACATACCAGATTCAATATTGTAACCTACGGCAAACATTCATTTCGTTACTTTGGACCTTTACTATGGAAGAGACTAAACAACAAGGTCAAACAATCACGCCTAGTCTTCAGTCTTTCAGGAACGCTATCAGAAATTTAGATATTTCTGGTGTTTTCTATTTTTTTTTTTATTAGCTTCGCCAAAAAAAAAAAACACACAAGCAAACAAACAAACAAACAGAAAAAACGTTGGCAGGGACACCGCAACAGCTGTGGCCAATTACATTGGGTCAAGATACTAATAAAAAAATCAAAGCAAGAAATATTAGAAAACACAGCGATACAAGAAAAACTACAACTACATACAACAAGTTATTGGAGGAGACAAAGGAAGAGCACTGTTACATTTTAAACAGATAGACTTGAACGAACTTGGATCTTCACAACCATAAGAAACAGCTAACGCGGACTTATAATAATTGAAAATAACCGATTTAAAGGAAGCTAAGGTCGATGAGCTCAAATCTATTTCATCCAATAAAACAATTCCAAAATTCCACACTAGTTCTAATGAGAAAGAATTTCTGGTACGTAGTAGTTTTACATTTGTTAATTATGTATTTATTAACATTGCTGGTTGACGATTAGTGCGTCTACCGTATTTGCGAACTTCAGGTAGGACAGAGGAGTTCACGTTCAAGACCGTGTGTCAATTTGAAAAACAAGGCTACATCTAAAAGTTCATGCCAGTAACAAATAGGTATTAGATTAAGAGTTTGGAAACGAGACTTATAACTTATATTAAAAGGCAGTTTTAACATAAACTTAGTCGTTCGTCTTTGGACACGCTCAAGCTTGACGATGAGTTCGATGGACTGCGGGGCCCAAATTTGGGTGGCGTACCCCAAATCTGGCCTAACTAGGGCTACAATTGTAGATATAGCGTTCGTCTTACGTCGGTTCTAAGAGTGAACCTCGTCTTCCTCTTAAAGTATCCAAGTAGTTTATGAGCACGCAAAGATTGTTCGTTTAGTTGTTTGTACCGTGTCAGATCCTTATTAATCCATTCGCCCAGATCTTTTTCTGCAACATATAATTCAAGTGCGGTGTTGTTGAGTTTGTATGAGGATAAGATCGGCCTTGTTTTCCTTGTTATGTGCTGCGCCTTATACTTAGCTTCGTTAAAAAGGAGACCGGATGATTGAGACCAAGTTGCAAGCTTACCAAGGCCGGTCTTTCTGGAGAGAAGAGGCATCCCCCAAAGTCTTGATCTCTCTGAATATTTTTGTGTCGTCAGCGAACATCAATACTCGACTGCTAGAACTGATGACTTTGAAAAGGTCGTTGGCGTATAAGAGGAAGAGGGCTGGTCCAGAGGTAACAGGAAGATCCACTGAAGTGGCGCCGAGTACCGTGACGCATTGGCGTCGACCTGACAGGTAAGAGCAGAACCAGTTAAGCAGGTGCCACCGAAACCGGCCTGGATTAGCTTATGGACGAGGCACCTGTGACTGACTTTGTCGAAAGCTTTAGACATATCAAAGTAGATGGTGTCAACCTGGCTGCCACTATCTAAATTAGTGAACCAATGTGGTCAACAGCCTCAAGCAGGTTGGTGACGCACGATCTTCCAGTGCAAAAACCATGTTGTTTAGGTAAAATTACATGGTACAGGTGGTCCTTGATGCTATTCAACACACAGCGCTTGGACACTATTGGGAGTAGAGAGATGGGACGGTAATTTTCCTCGTGGTCTTTTGCACCCTTTTTGTGGACACGCACGACGTTAGCTAGTTTCCAGCCACTCGGGAGAGACCCTAGTTGCAGTGATTTGTTGAAGATCTTACATAAGGAAGGAGCAATCACTGAGGCAGTCTGTTTGAACAATTTAGCAGGGATTTGGTCCGGCCCTGTGGCTTTACCGACTTCTAGTGCTTTGAGTGCAGCTAGAAACTTGGACTCATTGAGAGTTAGATCGGATATAACAGTGTCCGAACGTATGCACGCTGTCTTCTCCACTGCGCTGTCGATAGTAAATACAGAGGCAAAAAAACTGTTAAACAGGTCAGCTATTCCGGTAGGTGTATCAGCACTTACTCTTGAAGGGTTTTGTGACTGGTCAGCGGAAGAGTCTGGGACTGTTACCATGGAGACATTGCCTAGGATGGGATAAGATTAGAGTTAAGCTTCAAATTGACCATAAGCGCTTGGGATTGAATCTAAAGCCAGTGTCAACAGAGTCGTAAAAGTGATCACGGCTTTCGCGAAGCAGTTTCTTGACTTGCGCCCGCAGAGACTTAAACTTATTCTTCAGGCCGGCGTTCGGATGTGACTTAAGTTTTTGGCGAACTGAGTTCTTTTTCTTGATTAGGTTTAAAATGTTACTATCTATCCAAGGAACCGGGTTACGGCTTTTCAGTCTCTTCGATGGCGCGAAGTCCTTGACAGCAGTTAGGAATAGGTCCTTCTAGCACCTCCAGTCATCATCTATATTGTTATGGCCCACAATAGAAGAAATTAAAGATTGATTGCCGAGAGAACTTCACGCAAACCTTCAAAATCGTCATTTGCGTAGTCGTAGACAAATTTGCGCGGGGGTCAGGACGCATTGACAAGAGAATTGTACTCAAACAGGACTACACAATGATCCGTAAAAACGCCGGCCTTTTCAGGTGACAACACCTCGGTCACTTTGATGTGTTCTGGGGCACTTATTATCACTAGATCTAGAATATTGCTACCGCGAGTCGGTGCGTTGTTAATTTGCATCAAGAAGTGGTCATGTAACGCCTCGATAAATGGCAGCACGTCAGCAGCTGCCTGAAGCGCTATCCACGGAGTCCCAGTAGATGTTCGGCAAGTTAATGTCACCACAGATTACCATATTTTGAAACTGATGGCAAACTTGATCCAGAAAGATGTTAAGTAAATATACCCAACTAGGGTCTGAATCCCGAGGCCTGTAACAAGAACAGAATATAATCTTCTAATCAGATTTTAGAAAATAACTGTACTGTGAATGTTGTGTCCTTTGCAGATCCTAATTTTATGATTTTAAGATTTTTAAAATTTTGATATGTATTATTATGAATTGCTATGTATTTTAGATTAGTGTGCCCAATCAGAATTATTGTAATTAGAATTATCATCAGTCCGGAATATCCCTAAATTTAAGGACAGGGCCAGCTGGTCACGCGACACTTTTCAACCAATGAGAAGGCGCGCTTGTGTTTATCAACAAACAAATCAAAACATCGCCCCAGTGCTCAAAAATTTTCAAAACAACGGACAGAGTCGACGGACAGAATTAAAGATGAGCTTACAGTACTCGTCTAGGTTTCACATTTAATATTTCAAAGAAAACATTTCATGTAAGAGAATAAGAGCATTATTCATTGCAAGGAATCATTGGGGTGTTCGAACTGATTCCGGACCGATCGCAGTGGTCGTGGCTTCACTGGCATGGCTTGCAAGATTTTTGATAGAAACAAACTGGTCCCGTGTAAAAATAGCCTTAGAGAGAGTGTGAAAATTTGTTGAGATCATACAAAACAGGATTGGTACTACCTATTAGCTTCTACAGGACAAGAATCAAAGAACCAGTCATCATAACAAGAATAAAATAAAAAGTAGTTCAAATTTATTAATTTTTTCTTGTTTGTTTTTTGGTGTTGTTTCGTGTTGACTTCACGCATCTGGTGCTTTCCTTGCTTGCTGTAGTACCTTCAATGTTTTAATTTGATCCCAGATTCAGTGCATGTTCAATGAGTAGCGAAATACATCATTTACACTTGAAATTTGCCTTCTTTCTTTGATCGTTTTTTAACAGTGGATGAACATTTGGAGAATCCAGCAACATTAAATCTTTCCAGATTTGGTGAATTTCAGAAATAAAGCGGTTAGTATCTACCTTGCGCTTATGATCTTCAATTTCATCCCCAAAAATTCGGCAAAGTGAGGCGAGATGTTGGACGTGAATATCCATAAGACTAATAAAGTTGTTTTGGCCTTGAAAAGAAAAAAGGCAAAGGCTCGTACTAATCCGAAAAAAAGTAATAACACGGCTCTGTAAGAAACCCGGGAATGGAAAACGTACGTGTTTTCATGGACCTCGGAATTCAAAATTGGTCTTCCAAAATTCTGGGTTGTCTACCATCCCCACATTCAATATGATAAAAGTTAATCGATATGACAGTCAAGGAAAAATATCTAGAACTTCGTAAAAAAAATCTGTGAATCGAAAAAATAATAGATACTTGTTCACCTACCTTGAAAACCGACCAAAATCTCGCACATACATCGCGTTGTTTAAAAGAAGAAATAAACCACAAAATGTGCTGAATATTTCACGAGACACTTCCAATATGGCTTCCGATACGCTGTCTTCTTAAAAAAATTGTGTATGCCTCATGAAAAGTCTTAAAAATATGCCTGAGAACCTCGAAACGATGACTGATTCTGTCCGACTTCGTCCGCTGTTTTAAAAATATTTTATCACAGCGGCGATGTTTTGATTTGTTTGTTCATAAACACAAGCGCGCCTTATCATTGGTTGAAAAGTGTCGCATGACCAGTCGGCCCTGTCCTTAAATTTAGGGATATTCCGGACTGATCATAGATTATTATTATTATTGTTATTATTATTATTATTATTATGTAATTTTAGATAAGTGTCTCCAATTAGCCATATACGTTTGACACTAAAATAAAGTTCTTATGTCTTATTATATTGTTATAAGACATATCAAAATATCAAAATGGCAGTTTGTTCTGTTAAAATGATTAATTGCAAATATTGCTTGTTCAATTGTGACTTCAAAAATAAACACATTGACGGGAACTGAAGCTAGTAGTGATTAGGAAACAGCGTTAAACGTTTTACGTTTCTCTTCCATGGCAGTTCGTTTCATTCACGAGAGCTTATAACTCGACTCCGACAGTTCTTGTCTCAGCCAATCACAGTACGACGGTATCTGGGAATTCAGCACCGATTCACAACGGAATTACAACTTGGATCGAGGTAAAATATTCCGTAATTGGGGAGGTTTGTGGGGATGAATCAAGGCAAACAAACTTCAAACCAAAACTCGACGAAAGATATAACTAAACAGAGACACACGCTTGCTTGAGGCGATGTATTGGTCGATAATAGCGGGGCTCCCGCGCGCGCGAAGCGTGCGTAGGACAGAGTCCCATACCCATGGAATATGGTCAACCTCTTTTCGTTTGGTTGTCACGTGATTGACCGAGCGTACGTACGCGTCTACAGATTGTATGGGTGGGGTAGGGGAGACTATCAAAAGGAGGGGAGGGGTGTCTCAGGCGTGTCTTGGCAAGCCCACATCTTTAATATAGGACATTAACAATATGGTCAATTGACAGCTGTCTAAACAGGATAGCCACTGACCAGTATCCCATGACCATATCGCGGGCTCATGTGTCAACTCATCGAGGTGACGTGATTTATTTGGAAGCTGTCCGCTGACCAGTTAACTGTTTTACTAGATCGCGAACAACGTTCAATCTCATACTTTTACTAGTTTGGGAGCACAGGAAAACTGATAATGCACACATATTGGACACCAATGTTTTGATCAATTGACAGCTGTCAAAACAGAGTACCCGCTGACCAGTATCACTTGACCGTATCGCGGGCTCAGGTGTCGACCCGTCGAGGTCAAGTATTTTTTGAAGTTATCCGCTGACAAGTAAACTAGTTTTCAAGTGATCGCAGGCTCAAGTTCAATTTTTTTTCTTAATTCATATGAAATATGTTGTGTTTATGTGCTGCACAATTAAAATTTTGATTGCAAACTGACCTCGGACGTGAAAATTCAGCCAGCTGTTACAGGCAGGGAAGACAGTTGCTTTTGTTTTTTCTCACAATGGTCACGCGTTGGTCACGCTCTACGTCCAATTTTTATGCTCTGATTGGTCAAAATTTGACATGTGAGTTCATGCGCAAAATTTATGCAGCATCTTGAATCTTGTTTACTTTAACAGCTGAAGCTGACAGAGTTTTGTGTCAACTTGTGATGTTTTTAACTGTCTTTTTCCACTGGATGTACAAAATGAAATTCAGCTGCTATCAGGAGTCTTCTGTTACTCATGGCTAGTTTGTTTATTGGGTTTTTGGTTGAGAAAACGTCGCTTGTCAAAGTCGGAAATCCGATTTCGGATGGCATCGTTTTCGTTTTCACCTTGCTTGATGCGTAAGAGGTTTGCAAAGTCTGAAGCGATACTGGCTTTACCTGATAACTTTCAGGAGCTGCATCTCGAATGGTAAGCCAGAGAAATTATTGTATTTCATGTTTGTTTTTTGTATCTAATTTAATGAAGTGGAGCGTAGTTTATGCGGGAATTTAGTTTATGCGCGTTTGTAAGTTTTGAGACAACGATCTCACCGAGTATCTGGTTTGATATAATCTTACAGAACTTTAAAAAGCCTTTAGACAGTTTCTCACCGCAAATAGAAAGAAAATGTTCCAAAGAATCTTTAGTTATAATTCTAGCCGGAAAAGAAAGCTTTGAGCGATTTTCTTGCCTCGAGTTCGTCTTTGAAAAAACAAACACCGGGAAGCTGGCTTAAAAGATAAACTTCAGGCCATCTGACAGGGTGCGGAAAAAAATGAAAAATTATGCGGAAATTTCGGGCAATATTATGCGGAAGAAAGTGCCAATTATGCGGAAAAGACAACAGATTATGCGGAAATTTCCAACGAAACGATCGCGGCTTCGCAGCTCATTTCTAAAAAAACGATCACGGCTTCGCCGCTCACTTCTAACAAAACAATCACGGCTACGCCGCTCATTTCAACGCAAAGTACGGTAAAAACGATAAACGGAAATATCAACAAGCTCTTACCAAGAATTTGAGTTCATTACATCTTTTAAACATAATGCTTGTTATCATGCTTGACCTTTTTCTGCCATTCTTTGACAGGTATTTCTTCATTTAAAGCAGTTTTTCCTTAGACTTAACGCGAAGATTCGACATGATTTTGTTCTTCAATTCGTGGAAACATTTTAAGCTTAGCAGCCAGGCATTAGAGCATTCCCGCGCTCGTATCAAACGCAGTTTCTATCAGTTCCTGCTATTGGCTAAAATACAAACGCCATCTATCCAATAGAAATTAGCATTATAAAAAACTAGTTTCCAGGACACCCCAGAAAGTGCATGGAACGCCTGGGGGGTTAAAAAATGTGGTGTACGAACAAGCAACGAACAAACAGAGTATTTTCTCGCTGATTTGGGCAAAATATTTCTTCAAAATGATCAATCTCTTCACTAATTTTGCTTCTGAGGACGGTAAGCAATTCCACCTTTGCTTATATGGAGCAATTTTTTAGTATTGTGCGGAAAAATGCCCTCAAGATGCGGAGCATGCGGAAGTTGGTCAATTATGCGGATCCGCACCACCGCATCCTGTCAGATGCCCTGAAACTTCAGCAAACTTAAGCTTGAAGCTTGAAGACTCAGGATATTTAGGGACACTTTAATACTTGTCTTCCTGAATGAAAATTGTTGTCTCTGTTTATGTTTCTCCGAATTATATTTCTTTTATTGATTGTTGGTAGTCTCTCTTGCAATTTTAATCGCTATGCCGATTGTTTTCAGTCGTTCAGTGAACATCGCTTGCAGGAGTTCTCAAAATGCCGCGCGTTAAACCATCAAATAAAAAATAAATATGATAAATTCTTTATTATCTTGGAGCGTAACTCTGTTAATGTTCATTCAAACACTCGCTACAGCTCGCACTACAAAAGTGAGAACCGGATGGCCGTATAGGTGATTTTGGAAAATTTTTTTAACAGTTTATGAATATTGAATGAGAGCAATTTGTATTGTGAAATACTGCTTTCTGTCCATGGTATAAGAGGTTGGTTTACACGCACCCAGATTTGTTGGCAAGACTTTGCAAAGTAAACTTGTCGAACGCCAAAACGTTGGCCTGATTTTTTTTTCTAAGCCTAATTGATCTACGGTGATCAATAGCCATTACGGCTCTTAAATGTGATAAAAGATGATTACCAGTTTTTGAGTGTACATATGAGGCTATCAACTCGATGTAAGATTTGGTTCACTCTTGGGCTGTTTGCAAATTATTTTTCTCTAAAATCAGGTAGCCTTTCCCTCAAAAGTCACATAAATGTGCTCTAAAGTTAACTGAATTGTGGAATTCGAATACAAGTTTATTGTTTAATTTAAATTATAAATTTACTAATGGGAGCCTCGCTTTTAGCCCTGGCTAAATCTATATATTAGGTGTGGCGCAAAAATGTGCCGAGTGAAGTTGAGATTACTTAATGCCTACCTTTTGACGTTAACTATCGAATACGATTATGGTGTCGGTACAAAATAATTATATCTTTAAATATTATATCAGCAGGGGCCGCGCGCGGTGGTCTCGAACTTCAGATCTGATTGTGCGGGTTTAAACGTTACTTTAGAGCTGTTTCCTGGGCACGAAACTTTGCTCCTATCATTTGGTTGCTTTCTTCATCAACAGAGATATTTAGCTCCGTCCTTCTGGGCCTCATAGCTCATTTGTGCCACTGCCGTGCCCCTTATCAGGTAGCCTAATAACGGCTGCGAAGGAGACTACTTTCCAGGGTAAACAGGATATTTTGGATAAAATTTTGAAGTCAACGTTAATTTACCATATATTTTTTTTTGTACCTTTGTTATTTCTAAAGCTTCTTTTGATTTACTAGCGCTCTTTAATCACTTTCATCAAACCACAGTGTTAATTCACGGCGAATCTTCGCATCTCTATGTTACATAAGAAGACGAAGGAGAACGTTTTAAAAATATTCTGGTATTCTTTTCCTGTTAATTCAGTTGTTTATGACTACAATTTTAGCTGTATTAAACTATTTTGAGTGCTTATTATTTTTTTCAGAACATGAATACCTCTGGATTCAGAGCCTGTGTCAAGGAACTATACGTGAATAGATATGACCCCTTGTCCGTCGGTTATGCCGTGCTCACAGGTCTGTAATACTACTGAGTTTATTTATGAAGTAGTTTTCAGCAAATGAAAAACGAAACGTTATTTGTTACCGTATTCATCTGGAAATACTTTGGAAATGCCCTAAACTAATAACACAATGCAAATTGATGGTTTTGCAAGTGAGTCAAGAGAGTGTACCCGTTGACATGAAAAGGATTCTTGAAATTCTTTCAAGTTATAATTTTCCTACCCCTCGAAGAATTTCACCGTTTAATTAAAAGTTTTCTTAAAGGATAAATAACAAGGATAAAAGACCTTGCTAGAAATTAAAAGCACCATGCTTAAAACAATCGTTTAAATTTTGTGTTTCTTTAAAATAGTGCAGTCTGTACATAAAAGTTCGATATATTTTATCTCTATGCGAGTGGTATATCCCTGTCGCTAGTCTTCTGTCCAATAATATCTTACTAGTACCTTGAAACCATTAAGCTTTGGAAAACATTTTCTCATCACGCTCCCAACAGTACTGCGAGTGAGATGCTGCTAAGGATTTATCAATTGGGCAGTTTATTTGAATGTATATATTTTTGACGCTTATATATACGTTTATCTGTATTTCGCAGACATCTGTGAACCTGGCTGGAACTATTTCAACGGCTTTTGCTATTTCACAAGTAAGACTTGTCAAAATTGGACCACAGCACTGGATAAATGCCGAAAAGAAAACTCGGTTCTTGTTGATGTCCAAAATAACGAAGAAAATGTGTTTTTACAGCATCTACACAATGGAGCAAAATCCTGGCTGGGATTGAATGATATTTTTACAGAGGGCTCCTTTACTTGGGCAGATCGTGGTACTGGGAACTTTACAGCTTGGGCTAAAAACCAACCGAACAATTTTCGGGATGAAGACTGTGTGCATACACTTGGTGTTGAATATAAATATGAATGGAATGACGTGAAATGCAGTGACTGTCATCAGTTTACTTGTAAGAAAGGTAAGATGTGATGTATAAGTTTAGGAATGAACAAGATAGAAGAGAGTCTACCTAAGAAAACGCATTTTGGTGTGTTAATCGTGATAAATCTATAGTTTTTTATTTTTATTTTGAACAGATCTGAATGAATGCAGTAGGGACAAGTATTACTGCGATCAGGTGGCTAGCTGCACAAATTATCGTGGTTCATTTAACTGCACTTGTGATCAAGGCTACTTTGGAGACGGCTTTGAGTGCGAGCTCAATTACGCAAGTATGATCAGATATAAAATTGCAGCACTGCGTGTTAATGGTTAACAGCAAGTTGATTTATAGTAATCTATTCTCACTGGAGCCATCAGGAAACAATGCCCATAATTCCAATAATATATGGGAGACCCAGCCGGAGGCGGTAGGAGCGGGGAGCTCCTGGTAAAGAGAGAGTTCTTCAATGCAGAGAAATGGGTGGGGCGTGTAAAGAAATGTATACGAAACACCGAAAAGACCGAGCAGGCTATTAATTGCGAATAATTAATAGCGTTATACAAGAAACCCACCATGTACAAATAGGTATAGGATAGCAACGGGCTATACGCGGCGTGCTAGTATCACTCACTTTTATTGCGGAGTTCTTATGTTTTCAATGGCCATCATTCAGTAACTTCTACTGCTTACATGCAACGTCTAAATTTTCGAGTGTCTTTTTATGTTTTCCCAAAGTCCCATTATAAACGACACGCTATGGAGGAGAGTAGCTGCGCAGGCGACATGGTATCCTCCTCCTTCTTACGAGTCTAAAGTTCGCAGTTTAATTTGGTGGCCTGGTTGATATTTTACATATTCTGTAGCCTGCGTAGCATGCGCTTGTAAGTAGTGGGCGAAAGAGAGAACGGGCGCGCGCGAGGGAGACACACTCGCGCTCCCGTTTTTTCTTGTGCTCACTACTTCCAATCGCCGGCAACGCAGCCTACATATTCAGCCTTATTATTACCCCTAGTTTTAGACTCTTGTTGTGAGGGAAGTCATTCGAAAATTGATAATTTGCCTCGCAAGGTAAGAATCCGATTCGCATTGAAAAAGAGTTTTTAAATTCCTGGGTCCGTTCGAGGCCACCAACTCAGGGTCTTTAAATCACTGACTGAGAGGATAAACTGTTTCCTTTGAAAAGACATCTGCAAATGGTTAAACTTTGATGTCTTCTCAGGCAAGGACGATAAACCGTTGGCCCCGTCTCCTAACCGTTTTAAAGAACCCACACTCTGTTCGTAAAGAGTAGGGGACGCACTCTCCGGTGTTGTGGTCTATCTCCCATGGTGGGCAGGACTGTTATGGGTCTTCGGTAATAAGCGCCACGCGCTGTTGCGGTGACCCTACCAAGAATTGGTAAGTAAATAAATTAGTGATAACTTTGTCTCTAATTTTTGTAGGGGGTTTGCAACAGTCTACTATTGTGGGGAATGATGCTAACTACTTGCAATATTTAAGCACCTGGCTCAAACCGGTTGCTCAGAGCAAATTTTCACGATGGAAGCGTTGTTGGCGTACGTCCGTGGACGGCTGGGCTGCCAGTACTTTTCACAGCGGATGTGACAACAAAGGACCAACTGTAAGAATAATAAGAGTCGGTCGAAAATACATTTTTGGAGGTTACACCAGCCTCTCTTGGGGTAAGTGGTTTGTTTTTTCTAAAACTGGGCATTATAAGCAATTAAAATTGTCCAAGGAAGTATTTGAAGTAGAAAATAATATTACCACGAAGAAGACTAAACAAAAGTGCATTCACGTAACTTTATCACCCTTATCCCATTTCGGTCAATTCGCCAAATGAAGGTGAATTATTCTGAGTTTAAATTCGAAAAGTTTCTACCAAATATTAGAGAAAGAAAATTGTTGTCTTGTGTTCAAGTTCCCTACATCATTTTCTCATCTTTACCTCTGTTACTAAATTCATTGATAAGCACCGGTTTTCTGCAATGATTGGCCTACCATCAATAATACAAAAAGTTAAACATCCATAGCTAATGGACGATAATTAATTCTCTCAATTTCCTTTCCCTCGACCATTAATTCAGAATAGATATGATATTCGAGTAAGACCCTTAAAGTTTTTCGGAATAGTCTCAGCCGTGAAATCCTGCTTTGCAACGACAAATCCCGGGAACACACCAGCAGCATGAAAGTTCTTTCAACACATTTTTCAAAAGCCAAAAATCATCTTGAATTGTTTTCAAACAACAGATGGCATAAAGACATCTGCTCTTCAACTGATGAAAACGTTAACTCGAGAAACTTTTTTCAAGCAGCAAACTCTTGTACAACGATCTGAAAACTAAATTTAATTTCAGATTTTTACATAGACGTTTACCAACTAACAGCTATCTGCAAAAATAGGAGTTACAGAGGACGGAAAGCGTACTTTTTGCTGCGACGAGAAAGAGGATTTGACGCATTTGTTTTGGAAATGCCAAAAAACCCAAAAATTTTGGGATAACTTCTCGTTATGGCTTCAGTCGTGCCAGATCCTCCAACCAGGCAATTACTTAGGCATGACCACCGTTTTGGTCCTTACTCCAGACAGCTCTTCCTTTAAGCTCCATATAATTTTCTGTTGCCTTATAGCTAAAACCTTTATCTGGATATGCAGATTGAAGGAATGTTATCCAAATGACAACAAGTTCCTACTTTATCTGAGACATATACCAATTAGAAACTAAGACACCAAGCAATATATATGTATATATATCTGTCTGGATTTGCAAAAACATGGCTACAGAAATCTCTCTTATATACCCTCTGACTGAGTCTTGTAGTGGAGCATTTTTTTACAGCTACTTTGTATTTATTTAATCGGTACCGGAAAGGCCACAGTAGATAGACTTTGATGATTTTCTCACTGGCTATTAACCTATTGCCCCGCACCCCGCCCCCCCCTCCCCTAAAATTGTTTTTTAGAACTTCCCATAATTCTCTCTGTATGTCAGTTTGAAATCAGCGCGCGTATTAGACTGAACTCGGCTCTCATAGTGGGTTGTCCTTTTTTGGCTGCCTTGAGCAAAGTTTTCCGGAAGGCATCAATAAGCCTTATTAAGGAACAATTCTCACGTCTGGCAAAGTCTGCTGTGTCCAATATCTTCTGGTATTTCGTCTGAAAAATTGGATATTGCGAGCTTTGTTGTTGACAGTAACGAGTCTTTAGCCTCACAAAATAGGTTTTAGAGTTGAAATCTATTGGGCAAGATGGAAATTCATGCTGATTTCTGACCAGGCCAAAGACTCAGTAAAAAATTGTGTCGAAGGCGGGGGCTGTATAGTCTCCCTCGCAGCCGTTTTTAGTATCGTCACGCAACGCTCCTCCCCACAAATTTTAACCCGGCTTTCTTTTTCTTGTTATCAAAAGCACTCTATCGGATAATTTTCTCCATTCTTTTTAGAGTGTCCAATCATCAAATTGTAGGCAAAAAGAATTAAACTGAATTTGAATTTTAAGCTCTAATATCTGAGTTGAAAGTTTGCACTAACCGTTGGTTATCTTAACCAAGCTTCGAACAACCCGGCCCTGTAGCTTAACAGTCTTTCGAATATTTTGTTATTGCCAAGACCATGGCTTCGATTTTCACGCAAACCTATTACATGTAGTTGCCAGGTTGACTTTGTACTTAGTTGCTTTTAAAAGAGCAACTTAAGTTGTTCTGTGTTGTGGCGAGAACGGAACAGCTGTTCTGTCTAACTGAATATCCGCTTGTTTTCTGGGCTATTAGCTAGTAAACGTAACCATTTACGGAGTCAATATATTTCGATCTTCTTCTGCTTGAAGCTATAGTAGAAGTGTGTTTGTTTGGAACGCATTTCTTGGAAATTTTAGTATTTTCTTTTCTGGAAGAGGACAAGGACTCTGTGTCCACAGAGTTTCCGTACACTCTCCTACATACCGGCGTTTTTTTAGGTGCGTAATGTCGAACTGTAATTTCTACTCTGTACTTGGTTCTTATAAATAAGCTTGACCAGTGTTGATCTTCACAAGGTAAAACGAGGCCTTCACGTTAAAAAAACAAAAAAAAAGTGTAAAAAAGCATCGGTAGGCCCAGCTGTACGACTTTTACCTGGATCTGATCTCTCTTGTAGATGGACAAAATATGGAAATTTAAAACACGTGACGATGCGAAACAGTTACAAGAGAATTTGTTGATACGTAACGAGAAGAGTGACGTCACATACCATGATAGCAAAATTTCTGGCTCTTGAAAATCTTCAAAGTGGAATTACTACAACGGCGATGGCAACGGAAGGAAGAAGCGACTTCCCGGTATTAGCCTCCTGGCAAGCTCTCCATGTATGGCGTCCCTCGCACTCGCGTCACCTTTGGCGTGCTGTGGTCGCGTGACAATTCGCGAGTCCCCCAAATGGAGAGCTCGCTCGCAGGCTAGATCGCAGTATTAGAAACTTCAACGCAATTGAAGTGTCTCCGGTTGTCTGATGCAAATAAAAAGGCATCCAGAAATGAATGATTGTGCTAGTTATACGCAATTGCTTATCATGTTTTTCCTAAGTTTTCCAAACTTTTAACAGTTTTCTCTTGCAGTAATTAAGTGACTTGGCCAAAACCCGGGGTAACCCCCTTTACCTTAAAGTTTAGCAAATGCCATTGTATATATATATATATATATATATATATATATGTCATGGCATCTGAAGCAAGTGACGAAGCATTTTCATTGACGAGGTGTATTAAAAATTCGCGAGTTTTTTCACAAGTTGAACAATAAGAAGTGAAAAATGCGCACGGGCGCACGTGCAAGAAAACAAAAGTATATATCTATCTAGATATCTCTCTGTATGAAAACCTTTTTGAAAACGGATCTGTCAAAATATATTTGGACTTTACAAGACTCTAACAAACCTTTCCAGATAAAATGGAAAGTTTGAAAGAAATGTAAAGCCTATAGCAACATTAGCAAAAAATGTAATCTTTGTCTTTATGAAAAGTTTATCATCATTTGTAAAAAAGAGCTTTGTAGCCTAAACAGGGGAAACGAACTAGCGAGTTGATGCCCCCACAGAAACAGATATGTACTTCAGAACTCTAGAGTAACGTAACTAAGACACAATCCATCTGTTACCTAGATACTATCTCTTAACGCATCCCTATATTTACTGCCAGCTTTTAATTTTAACGGTCAATCGTTTAAGTTGCCTGATGAGTGTGGTCCTACAATTTCGGACCATACGAAACAGCACTGTCGCAATGAACGATCAATGATTACTCCTAAAGCCTGAACTCCTGTGATTATTAATAGTCCATGCTCTTCAATTAAATGAATTGAGCGCTCTACTCAATACGTTCTACCCAGGATACAAGTATTTATAGAGAGAGAGAGAGAGAGAGAGAGAGAGAGAGAGAGAGAGAGAGAGAGAGAGAGAGAGAGAGAGAGAGAGAGAGAGAGAGAGAGAGAGAGAGAGAGAGAGAGAGAGCGAGGATATTACACGGTGGCGCGAAGATATGAATTTTATTTTCGAGTGGCAAAACAATATTGTTTTTGCCACGAGAAAATAAAATTCTTATCTTCAAGCCGCCGTGTAATGTTCTTTTTATTATATAGACAAAAAGACATCGATAAAATAATAGATTTTTATGCGCCAAAAAGTAATTGTGACGGCTCACATTTTCAGTACAGCAATATGAGACATTGTTTACATTAACCTTGAGAAATAACAGTGACAAAATATAAGCAAAGCTTTGAAAAATGTGTGATTAAAATTCAAAGGACGCAAAACGCCTACAAATTTTTTTAGGGAAATTACCGAAATTACGTCATCGATAAACTCACGTGTGAGATTATGGAAAATAAACCACTCGGGTCCCGGATGTTGTTTTTATGAATTTTACGAGTGGAATATTTTCCAGTAAAACACTCGTGTCTATATAATAAATAAATAATCTGTTTTTTGGTCTATTTATAATAAAAAGAACATTACACGGCTGCTTGAAGATATGAATATGATTTTCTCGTGGCAAAAACAATATTTTACTCACTCGCTGCGCTCGTTCGTAAAATATTGTTTGCCACTCGAAAATAAAATTCATATCTTCGCGCCACCGTGTAATATCCTCTATATATATATATATATATATATATATATATATATATATATATATATATATATATAAAAGAACATTACACGGCGGCTTGAAGATATGAATTTTATTTTCTCCCTACAATTCCTTACTTTGACTGAATTTTTTTATCAACAACATAAACCAGAATAAAATTTTTCGTAATATTAATACTTAGAAAGGAGAAGAACATCAGGAGGAAAAAAATCGTGCAATAAGTTTTGATGGATAAAATAATCAGAAAATTGGATTAAAAATATATATCTAGCCGAATTCTTGAAAACGTGCCTCGAAAAGGCCCAGAATATTCGCTCATGAACCTGGCACTAGCATTGCGGTGAGAATTTTCATAGGGGGCTTGCGGTCGTGGTTGGTGTCATGGTCAAGCTCAATCCCTTAGCTAACTTGCCATGGGTGGGAAGGGCCTATCACTTAAAAAGTTCACGCTGTTTCAAACTTTATCGCCTTTATTCCATTTCCTTCAATTCGCCAAATGGAGTTGAATTATTCTGGAATTAAATTCGAAAATTCTCTACCAAATATTAGAAAAAGAAAAAAAAAGAATCGTTCAGGTACCCCGAATATGAGGACGTTTCCTGTCGTATTCGTGCAGCGGCGCTAAAGAAATATAAAAACAAACAAACAAAACGTGCTCTCTCTTTCTCATTTTTTAAACCTTAACCTACAGCTTTTTTGCTGTTCTCGATGCCGTCGCTGACATATGAAGTCCTTGATCTATTAATCGACGACGGACCATCAGAAATGTTAATTGGGCGAAGGGAGAGAATTTCTGAGCTCAGCGATTTTTTTTCGCAGACTTGCCTATTTTTAATCCAATTTTCTGATTATTTTATCCATCAAAACTTTTTGCACGATTTTTTCCTCCTGATGTTCTTCTCCTTTCTAAGTATTAATATCACGAAAAAGTTTCTTCTGGTTTATGTCGTCGATAAAAAAATTCAGTGAAGTAAGGAATTGTAAGGAGCTGTTTATAGCAAATAGTTCTTCTTATAAGACTCGTATTCGACAGTGCTGATTTTATTTCTTTAAATTTGCTTTCCTGCACGCATTCCTCAGGTTTGATGAAAGAAAAAAATGTGGAATGCAAATGCTGTTTTTTTTTTCTCATGGGACTGTGTAAAACACTTAATTGCCTCGCCCAGAAGGCGAAATCCCCAGGAGGCATCCTAGTAGTTCGCGCATTATATAGGACAGTACTTACAGATGAAACATGCAGTCAGTATAACCAGAAAAAAAAAGAAAGACGAGAAAAGAAAAAAAGAGAAATAATAGGGCCCCATTTTAATCATTTGCTAATGATTACGTTTTAATGTAGAACAATGCTGAAGACCCAAAAGTAAGAAATGGTTCGGGATGATGCAAAACAAAAAATGCCCGAAGGGACGGCTTGGGTTGATTTAGGGAAATTCATTGTACAGTCATATCACCACCATACTTTTTGCCTTACGCTAAGCGTTGGGCGTACGTTATTAGGTCTATAAGATCAGGTTAATAACTATGTATAAGCACTTGGACGGTTTGCCAGACATAAGTTTATCATTCATAAATCTTTGATTAGAAACGATTTGTCAGTCACAAATCACTTTGGGGAAATGAAAGACTCAGTCAACAAACAAGCACGTTTCCCTGAGCGAACGAGTGAATCAAGCTAGCTTATCAGCAGAACAATGGATGATTACAGAAATTCGCCGACAATTAAATTCTGTGCTGACGTATTTCTTTTCAGAGTTGTTCCTCTCTAAAGTGCTTTTAAGGCAAAGGATTCCGCACTATTGTCTCAAGTGCTGTTGTAGTTTAAAAAAATAACAGAAATCACTAGAACTTACGTTTCCTGTTTTTATCTCACCTATTGTATGATGCACACTCAATTTTATTTTAGCGCATCAGTCTGTCTAGTGGCTCCCCAAACACTTTCACGAGTTTTTTTAACTATTCTATGTTTTAAATACTGTAGTCAATTACTTATAGGTGATTATTAATATAAATTCGTTTTAAATCTACTTATACATTTTGTATCTTTTTTAGAATCTTATCGTATCTTTTTAGAGTTTTTGTTGTTAGTAGTTGTATGTTGTAAGTATAATTTTATCCTTATTTTTCATTTTAGTTCTATATCGTAATCATTTTTATACGGCCCCTCAAGCGTTGAGCTTTAAGTCTTATCATGTTTAAATGAAAGAAAGAGATGATGATGATCATGGAGTATGTTTGAAAACCTTCAGTATGAATGTGTATAATATCTCAAAAAGCTACACAAAGACCGAGCGTACCATCGACATTAACAACATACAGAGCGGGGGCCTCTGTGGTGTCAGCTATAACAAGTGTATATTCCTTTTTTCACTTAAGTTTTCCTTGCACAATTGTTTCATGTACTTTGTCGCCAAAAAGCAAAACCGTACATGAGCGTTTTGAAGAGCTGGACCACGACCAAGACGGCAGGGAGTAATTCGGAAGAGCTTCGGAAGTGAATCTGGACGTACAGTGGCTGTGGAACCTCGGCATAACGAAGCACCAAGAGACCGGCAGAATTTGTTCCCTATATAACGAAGTTTCGTATTATCGAGGTTCTTTTCCATATATTTTATTATTTCTGGAGTAACGAAAATCGTTTGTTATACCGAGGACTTTAATTTGTTATATAGAGGTTCATTAAATCAGGGATGTTAGTAAACGATATCCGAACAATTCAATCCTTTTTGTCGTAGGTGACGACAAGTGATAGTCTGTGTACAGACGTTCCCCCTTCTCAGAAGAAATCCGGAGAAGAGACGTCTCCCGAGGAGGGGGGTCTGTACACAGGCTAGACAAGTGACTATTACTCTGCCATTTATTATCGCTATTTGTAATATTGTTGTGTTTAGCTTTTCAAATATGCACCAGTTTCCTTGTTCCCAAATTAAATGCTTAGTAAGAGTAGTTCAAAACCTATTAAAAACAAACTTTTACGAGGCTGGTATCTTTACTAAGGGAATTAAACTATTACAAGTAGTATATATTTTCTTGTCACTTTAAGAACTGTACAAATTTGGATTTTTGAAGCCTGGGCGTTGATCTTGCTTTTCATTTCTTTTTTTCCGAACAGGTTACAGCAGTTGCCAGTATCGATACGATTCATCGGCATTTCTTTTCTCGCTGGTTAACAAACCAGGATGGGCACCTATGAAACTGCCTGCGTATAGAGGTTACGGTAGTGCCATATACGATTGCTCGTCTTCTGGACCTACTTTTGGTGGAGGCCATGACATTCATATTGCCGACCACGCGTCATCTGGTAGTGGTTCCTATACTTATCTTGGCTCTACTTACACCCCACCAAGCGGGTACAGCTATGGAAGCACCTTCACCTACACATTCCTGCAAGGACAAAGTAATACGTATCATTTTACACCAGATGAAGTAGAAACATTTTACGGAACAACCTAGCTTTGGCATCGTATTCAGCTTCAAACCTTACAGTCAATGAATAACTAAATAAAATATAAAGTCGAAGAATTGTTTTTCTCCCAGCATATAAGCAATTCATTTCCGCAAATCCTAGTTAAAGAAATAAAGTTTTGTTGGATACAAGGAAGTACCAGGAAGTTCAGGTCTAATATAAAACTTGCATAACCTAAAGAAGAAACGAAATAATTAGAAAGCGCGCGACATATCGGCAGACGTAATTGTTAAAGTTCAGAGTTTAGCAGAATGTGTTTGCTTTAAATTTTACGTTCATGCATATCCAAATTAATCATTCTTCATAATACTTTAGTACATTAACTAAATAAAAAGGATTTTAACCCTTCAATACTGTTATCATAAAAAAGGAAAAGTTGTTTAAGTTTTGAACGAGCCGACTATTATTCCTAGGAGATTAATCTCCATAAAGTTATTAAAATATGATGCATTGTAACAGTGTGGAAAGTTAAAAATCGAGTTTGGAAGTTTAAAGTTTTGTTTTTGTTTTATTAAGTGTGTCAAGGTTACTTAAGGTTATATTCCACTAAATCAGAGCTACATTAGAAAGGTTTTGGGGCGGTATCTTCGTCTTTTTAATGAGCTTTTTAACTTAATTGTCCTGTATTTTGAAGGCCTATCCTTAGGCAAAACAAACTTCGTTTTAAGGATTCTTATACAAAAAACCGGACAGGAGTGTGGGATCCCTAGTGTATGATAAATCATAGACTTTGAAACAAACGTGGCTCCCTATTCCGCGATAAAAACCTTCCACGGGACAAGTACCCTTTTCGGCCGCCATTTTGTTTTGCCTTCTTCATTCAGCTTCATAGTCCGCTCATTTAAACTTCGCATGAGCAGAACCAATTTTTCAGGCTCAAGACCATGTAAATCGGCCTCAAAGGGGTCATTTCTTGCCATGAATTGTTTCTCTTAGAATTTAATATGTAGTGACAAAAAATAATTATTTTGGGAGGTAAAAGTGATTTTAGGTTTTGCAGTGAGGTAGTTGCGGAAGTGATAATTTGGTTGTGAAGGTATGATGTAGTTACAGTACGAAATAAAGTGGTGGTTATGAAAAGTACATACTTGTACTTATTTTAAATGTTGTCAGACTCTCTGTTTAGGATTGTTTTTAGGATTGATTATTTTTGATCACATTTGTTTAGAGAGAACATGGATAAGGCCAAAAGCTCATTTAATACAGAGAAAGGGGTATTGAAGATTTTAAGAAGGGGCAGGGGGCTGAAATTTGAAGATAAATGCTGTGTTGTGACACACCGCGCGACAGACTGTTTACTCGGCTTGTTTACCCTCGCACGTATTGCGTGCCTATTGCACCTTTGAATCAAAACAAGCGAACTCGATTACTCTATTTGGGCGACCCCCAAATAAAAAGGAAAGCCTTAATACTTCACGCAAATGAGAATGACGTGCATGCATTAGCGAGGTTGGCTTTCTACGAGAATCTCTTGGTTGGGTAAGAATCAAGTGTCTGTTGTCCGCGTTAACGAGTGTCCATGGGCGTTTTCCATTTACGAAAAACTTTCGGAAACTTCCATTGAAAGGTCCATCGAGTGAAGAATGTGTTCCATTTGACACAAGTTCCATTCGTTTATGCGTTCGTCACCAAAATTCAAGATGGTAGCACAGATATCGCCGTGAATAGCCTGGAACTGCCGGTGATTCCTTGTGAAAACTCGTGAATGGAACATGCTTTTTCACCGGAAATTTTCCAACGGGAAAACAGGACTACCTTTTTAAAATTCCAGTTATTCCCGGGAACTTTCCAGTGGTACGCTCAGAAAACGTGTGTTCCCTTAACATCCCAACTGGAATTTTCAGAATTTCTTAGTAAATGAAAAACGCCTCATATTACACACCCTCGTACCCAGCGTCTTCGTTCCCCTGTACATTAAAAGGAAAAGTATCCCGATTCTGCGCATGCTCAGAATTTTGATTTTTGTTCATACTGTCGCAAAATCAAACGATGCGAGAAGAGTAAGAGAACCTTGAAAATCCGTTTGCATCGCGTTTGGCCGAGTTCGATACTACACTAAAGCTTCTCAGAATTACAGAGCTTCGGTATATTGTTCCCATTAAGTTTCGATTTGGGCGAAATCGGGATTTTTTGGCGTTACTTTCATTGCCTTTAGCTGGAGGACCAAGAGAAGGGAAGCGCTTTAAGGGAAAGTTCATTTAATATGACAAGGGGGGAGGATGAAGATATTGAGGGGGGGGGGGGGGGGGCTCCGAAAATTTTTAGACACCCGACGGGGGGGCTCTGAAAAAAACTGTTGCGCTAGGAGGGGGGGCTCCGAAAATTTGTATACTTCAAAACCAACACATGACATCATCATACAGATCGGATGGTTTTCAACTCAACAATTTAATGACCTGTGCAACTCAGCTATATCACGTGGTTTACAGATATAACAAATGTTGTCTCAGTAATTATTACACTCTTGTTCATCCCAAAAATGCTTTAGAAAATTGTATCACAACTGTATCTCAAGTTTGTCATAGTATAAACCAGTGAAGACAATAACGGTAAATATATTTAATACAGTCTAGCGATCTTTTTTCAGGGGAGCAAAGGAATTGAAGGAGGAGGGGGGGGGGGGGGGGGGGGGGGGGCTCTGAAATTTTTTCGACTACCAAGGAGGGGGCTCCTAAAAAATTGAACCACTAGCGAGGGGGGCTGCTAAAATTTCAAGCTTCGAGTTTCAATATCTTCATCCCCCCCCCCTTGTCATATTAAATGAACTTTCCCTAATGCCAGTTGATGGCTTATTTCTCCCGCTAGCTTTCATGGAAGCTCAGATAATCGTGAAAGGAATACGCAGAAATGGAACAGCAACAATAAAGACTATGTAAGAAAGAAACCATTGAGACATGGATGTGGCTGACAGATGTTACGGAATAAGCTTCGTGAAGCACAGTGTTTTGCAACGACGCGTTGGAAAACTTTTAAATAAACCTCCCCACTGCCGTTAAACTCAAACAGACAGGCACTACATGTTTTAAGAAACGAGTGCAGTGAAATCGTAATATTATGTTTGACTAACCTTTGTGATGCTTCATCGCGATGAGATTGAATTTTTTTTTTTATCTTTCGAACTTTTGAGGCTAGAACGTCGGCAAATATTACTGGACTTGAATTTGCCACAAATTGATCTCTGACACGAGTTACACAGTAGAAAAGCTGTTTTAAAAGCGAGCGGAACGAGCTTTTCGAGTCGCGAGGCGGCCGCGCTAGGGACAAAATCGCGATAAGTCTTCGTGCCGCGAGCCAAATTTTAAATAAGGTGAAGGACTTTTTCGAAAGTCTAAAATATTACTTGAGAATGTAACCAACAAATCTCCGTCGTCGGTGCGGTCCGGAAGGAAATCTTGTCGCGTCAATATGACAGTTCAATTATCTTTTTAAGAAAGAACAGATGATGTTCGCGCGTGCGCATAATCGGGACACTGTCCCTTTGAGAGGCCCAATCATGGCTCCAGGAGGGTCACGTACGTCCCTAGTCTGAATTTCAAAACCTGTTGTTTCACGTATTGAGGAGAAAGCCATATCGCTGTCGGTATTTTTCTATTGCATTTGCGCTTTCTCTGTCGCTGTCACAGTTTCAACCCATCTTTGTGTGGCTTGTCACCATTTCCGTTCCAATGTCGCTGTTCAAAGGCCACGTCGCTTGTCGGAATTTACCCTAACGGGGCTCCTGCCCTAACAGGACCTTCCGCAGGGACAAAGAAAACTGACCGTATCATAAAAACGTCAAATCACTTTATTGTATCAATCACGTTACATGTAGACCTCGATGTTGGAAATGTTGAGTACATCGTATCATTCTTCGTAATTTTGGCGGCCGCATCATGAACAGTTTTATAGTTCGTGTTCGGCCGTTATCTATAGAAAACGAAGCCCTTTTGAAATGGAATTTTACTTGTCTTTAAAAACGTGCGTGAAAGATCACGGGGCTAGTTTTAGCTGAGCGATGTAGAAAGAAGGATTTCATTTGTATGTGCCGAGGGGCCCTACTTAGCTGTTTGGTAAACATTTTTGTCTTCTTAAACAACTAAGCGAATAATTTTGATTCTCTGGATGTATTTTTTATAAATTTCAGATTCTCGAGATTAACCGTCGTTTTGTATTACCCTTAAGTTTAGAGATTATTTATATCTTGTAAGGCAGTAAAATACGAAGGGCTGCAGCGAACTCAAATGTTTCACCAGTTTAAGGCATAGCCTCCTCTTCTCCCCCTCGATCAAGAAGACAAAAGGAGGCTATATGATAGCAGGGTGGAGTCCTCATGATACGAGAAATGATTTTCTTGTTACCATGTAAACTCTTTTCGAAGTTTAGGTGGCCTTTCTTCTGTCTCTGGTACAGTCAACTCTCTCTTAACGGAATTTTCTATAAGAAGGGTATCTCGGTAACAGGACATCTACAGTTGGTCCTTTCCTTTCTCTGATCCCTTTATTTGTTTATAAGACGGACATCAGTCTTTGACAAACACTCAGTGCGCGCCCAAAGGTGTTCCTCTTAAAAAAAGTTGACCGATATTTGATGCTCCTACTAGCGTTTATTGTTGTTGTTGTTTTTGTACTGGTCAAGCAGTTTTGAACCTTGTTAGAGGAAGCTTCTATAAGTGAATGATAATACGTTATTTAATGAGCAACTAGCAGAATGTACATTTTGTATGCATTTTCAAATCTGATCACTGCAGACTTATTGTCTCGACTAACAGCTTATACATCACTTTCGATAAGTAACCCTAAATGTCTAAATAGCCGGGTATAAATCACTTATCAGATAAGGAGGAAAGGTTTAATTTTTATAATCTCAGGAGAGCCTTCTGAGTGCCTCGGCGTTATTTTTTCATAGGGAAGTAAGTGTATTGACATACTGATCAACCACCCTAAGAAAACTGAAAAAAGACGCCCGAACAGACAAATTCAGCTAACCTAAATAACGTAACCCGGCTATCTCTTCACTCTCGTTTTTCATTCTAACTGGTTACCTTTATCGAGATGGGACTTCATATTTAGTTTTCCATTAGTGTTAGACACTTAGGAGACCTGAAAACAGCATAAGAGAGCTTTAGCAGCCGTTGTCATCTGTCAACTATTTTCTCTGGTCACGCATAAAACTTGCATACAATATATGGCCTAGAATAAAGGATCAAAAATAGCTTTTAAATGTAAAAAATAACTGTTTGAGTTAGTTTTCTTTCTTTTTAGGTCTTCTCTGCTAATTCGTGGGAGCGTGATTCCTTCAGTCTAAAGACTGCTTTATCGTGGATTAAGCGGTATTAAGGATGTACCTCGGTCAAAAAAGCTGCACAATGAAAATATCTTGTCAAACCTGGCCTAACCGGGAATAACAAAAAATATTTACTATTTGATAGTTAACTTTTCTATGCATACCAGGCGCCCGTAAAGTAATTTATCGTTTTCAGTGAAGGAATCTCAGGCTTCTATACTAGTAGAAGGCAAGCAGTATTGAAAGCCATAATTTACTATTTATCCAAAAACTGGTTTAAGATGTCAGCAAGTGGATTTAAAAACTGTCAAGTGGTTAATAAAACGATTTACCTCTGAGTTTTTACTTTTTTACTACATGTGTAGCTAGATTCTCCGAATATCGTGTGCATGTTGCATTGAAAAGTCTGAAACTGGATTTCCAATTTATGCAAGGCCTTAGCAGTGAGAAGATGTAAACGCCTATATATGTTAATTTAAAGCCTGACAGCGCGCAGTTTATTCATTTGACATGCCTTAAAGAGCAACAAAAAATCTTAAGATTTAAAAGGGAGTTAAATACTCTACTTCTACTTAATGAATGTTTTACATGTTCTTCTGAAAAGTGGATCTGAAAATCAGATGCGCTATTTTTCAAGTCCACCATCAGCTTACCCTTAACTGACTGCTTCGAACTGGCCCAGAAAGAAATGTTTCCTTAAAGTTCCATTTAAGGGATTGCATGTGACTACGGGAAGCTTTTTGAACTTAATCCATACTTGTCGCGGCAAGATGGTACGGGTCATCGCTAAAAACCCTTAACATCAACTTGGTTTTTTGAAAGAAGGTCCAGTTTGCTAAAAGGAACCATAATCAGCTATTTAATAAGTTGATTCATGAAACAAATGTAAATGCAATAATTTCATTGGTGACCAAGAAAACAGCTGATGGTTGATAGAGTATCGCGCCTCATGATTTTTCTTTCAAGAAAGCATGGTGTGTAGAAATGAGACTTTCTAAGACCCAGTACGTGGTATACTGCACGTCGAGTTAAATTCTTATACTCATCTACGCTTTGCCAAGAGAGTTATATCTCAGGTTTGGCCAGCCGCCTGCCTCTTTACAGGGTACATTGAGTTTAGGAAGCAGATTATTCTTGTTCTTACAAATATCAATAAAAACTGGTTAATTTTAGGAAGAGCTATGAAACGGGGAGTCTTTAGAAAGAGTTGGGCTAAAAAACAACACCATGACTAAACTATTTTCTCAGACTTAAGCTCCTGAGAGAGCGCCTTTGTCTTTTAGACTAAATACTAAGAGAATTCGCATTGTGTATGAAATTGACCGAAATAATTGCAAAGAATATAGACGTGCATATCATAGCGTTTTTATTACCAAATCAGTTTGTTTTTACTGGTTAAGCCGGATTTGTAATACTTAGCTGATTTGTTAAACTCGAGCCCAGGAAACGCAGTTGAACCACCGCTATAAAACAAATCCTTCAGTATCGACAGCCACTACATCTAGATTCAGCAGCCAGATGGAACTCAGAAAATTTGCACCTTTTGTCTTTCTCCTACACCTAGGCGTTCTCTCCACAACTGTTAAAGGTATATATACCACAGTGTTTGTCCTTAGATATTCTATAATTAGGAACATTTTTTTAACAAAAATCTTTAAATTTCTATCTTGTAAAACCTAATTCATTTCGTTCAAAGTCTTTAGAATTTTTCGGGATGTGTTTTCTTTACAAGTTTGGGGAACATATCACGCCCTTCCCCGTTCCCCCGTTTTATGTAACTAAATTTGTGCTCGAGCTCACGACTAGCTAAGGAACGCACTAATCACTTTGTTTAACTGACGTTTCTGCGGGTCTCATCGTGAAGAAAACCGTGGAGGAGGTCACAAAATCAAACCACTGGAAAATTACAAATGAATGATTTAAAACTTTGAGGTAACTGTCTCCTGGCTTTATGGACTGAACCTTACAGCATTCTGTCTCAAAAGAAAGTCTCATATCGATGTATTTTATTATCTCCTTGTTTTTTGTTTGCTGATCCTCTACTTCTCTTTTTCGGGAAAATACGATTACATTACTAAAGCCTAGATCAATTAACTTGTTTGTTGCATCTCGGTTAAAATCTTAAAAAAAAATACTTTCTGTTATGAGGCTACCACTTGAAAGAAAACGGAACAAAATGGCTAAAAGGGGACGCTCAGGCAATTATTAATACGATGTTTCATATGCTTAGAAGACTTTGCAGTTTGCGGTAAGGTTTTTAAAAACCTTCCCTATTACACTCCACACCCACATTCTGATTTAACGCGGAATTTTTATCTATTTCAAATTTTCGAAGGAATTAAATAGTGATATCTGGCAGTTCAGCGATCCGCTTTTAACAAAGAACTTTAGGCAAGGTTATGTTATTTGATTTTCATATCCAGTCCGAACCAGTCCATTCCCCCCTTCTACCCAGCTGTCGTAACATTTAAGATACTTTCAAGCAGTATCTGAAAAATCGGAATCTTCCCTTCCGTGCAGCTGTGCTTTAATCCAATCAGAGATAACTGTCATTGACGGCTTTTGGTACAAGGAGCCGAGCTCGCGTAATGTTACGCTTAGCAAAGCGGTAATTTGATGGTTCAGAGAACTGGATCTCTAGACATTTAGATTTGCTTTCAATTCGTCCCACTGAGTGTTAACGAAAAAGTGTGAGAGGAGTCACAATCGGGTTGCTAATGATTGATTTTGACGGTGGGATGAACTTTATTGAGAGTGAACGTGATAGTAAACACAAAACAACAACTTATGATTGTACATGTGTATTCAAATTTGCATTAATTTGAAAAATCTCTTGAAGATAATTACGGGAGTTTTGTACCTTTCTAATAGTTTTTGGCTCAAAACTTTTTGGAGTGTGCGTATATCGAACTCATGGTCATAAAGAAATGCCATTCACCAACTTGTTTTTTTCCATATCTTAAGAGCATTTTGGATATTTCATATTTAAATATCTGTATATGTGTAGAAATCCTCTTCCTAAGCGCTAAGCTGTGTTCTTTTAGAGCATCATTCGGCCATTTTCAACGCATCGGTAGAATCTCCACTTTTTACGATCACGATCTTTCGTACTTGATCCCAGATACTAGACTATTGAATCATAGGCCAAGTTACGTGAGGGCTATCGTGCAAAACAGATTTACAGTATCCTTACAAAAGAAAAACAGGAGTCATACTTTGTTATTACAGAATTTCACTAAATGAAGAAGAATCAATTTTCTATCTTCATCACATTTTACCAACGAAAGTTCAGCATCTCTCCTCGCCTTTCATTTGAACACAGACACGCACCTAGCCTGTATTCATTTCTTTTGAAGCAACACTCCCCTTATATATCTCGTAACACCTCAAACCCTCTGTTTCCGCTCTTTTTCCACTACATTGAAACAACTTTGGATAATTTTTCGAATTATTTCTATCTTATAGGCATTTCCTATCAAGTTGGAAAACTAAACACGTCAGAGACACGTCAAGGATGGAATTGCAACAGCGGGTGTGAGGCACCACAACATTGTACACTGCCCCGCTGCACGAACGTGGTATTTCCGCAAACGTTTAGTGGATCTGGAACCGTAAGTAAACCCTCCTAAAGAAATTATAAAGTGGCTTCCTCTAATGGGTTCGTGAAAACTTCCTTATGTAAGCAGACCGTAATAAGCTTCTTTAGAAACTATCTTCATAACAAAGTTTGATTTGCCAACATCCTGGCTTTTATGATGTTATGACCTCAGCAAATTTAGTGCACATAGGTATATTCAAGTGTTCCATAATCCCTAAAATGCGTCGTGTGTTTTTAAACAAAACAAAAAAGTCAGAGGATTCTGACGATAAATTTAGTTTGGAAAATATCTAATCCTTGGAATAGGACCAGGACTGGGGGATGGGGAGGGGTGGGGGCGTCAATTAAGGGTGGCAGTTTTGCTTACTAACCATCGCTATTTGTAACAACTTGTTATATATGATGTTATTAAAAACTGAATCATTGGATAATGCAATTCTAGCATTTTGATTGGCTTAGCCGTTATGGTATATGAGCTAATATACCATGTTCTCCATATATGGTCGGTGTACGCGTCAGTTTAAAATTGGAAGCTAGCTGAGATTTTTTTTCGCGAAGGAGAGAACGGCGCCCGAAGCAAATCGTGTTAATTCATTTCTTAGAATACTAGAAATGCAATTTCAACGAAAGGAAAAAGACAAAAACAAACAAAAAAGCCTCAAGAGCTTGTTTGAAAGTTTGTCGAAAAACACATTAAAACACATGGAACTAAAGTACCTTGACCAGCTACGAAAGAAGACAAGTGTTGTTTCTTCATGATCGCGAAGCCATTCGCCGATCGAGTCACTCGCCGATAGATAACTGCAGCTTGTTTATCCGACATGAAGAATATAAATCACAAGTAACCAGCTACAAATACAGGCTATGCAGGCATTCACTAGAGCAATCGAGGCGGCAGTATAGCTTCTTTTCTCGTTCAGCAAAACCAGCTTGTGGCTTCAAACAACTTCATAACAAGCGACCGAGGTAATACCGGTAGTTTTTCTCCGTTGTTCTTACTTTTATAACCACACCGAAAATCCTAATTCATAGTAATTTCGACGGCTGTCACTTAAAAATTCCTTTCCTTCATATTATCTGCCAGGTTTTTTAAGCTGTTCTGCTGTGTAAAATCCTAGAATCACAATGAGTTTTTAAAAAACTAATGTTCATCACTACAATGTTTTGATTTTTCATTCATGCAGTCTAGGCGAGTCCGTTCGCGCGTTGACAGTTTTGATAGACGTGTGACATGTGAATAGCGGAAGTCCCTTGTCTTTTCCGGTTTGTTCTAGTCGGGGCGATTCAACGAGATTTTGTGGGCGTTTTTAATAAAACAATTATTCCACTCGGGCTTGTTGGATATGAAATGATTATAGCCAACTCGGCGCTATGCGCCTCGTTGGCTATCTATCATCTCATATCCAACGCGCCCTCGTGGAATAATTGTTAATTATAACATAGAAGGTTCTAATTTTAAATTGTTTGGTAAACAGTTCATGCATCAGGTGGTATAAGACCCAAATATATATTGTCTTGTCTTGTCTTGATTTCTCATTAATGCATGTTTCTACCTGACGCATTTCAGGTTCGAGTATTTGTATCATTAAGCCACGAAGATCAGTCATCAGTTGTTCATTCACCTTCTGCCGTGTGGGCAGAGTCCGTTAGTACAGCTGGATTTCAGTTATGTTCGCGTGCAACAGGTTCTACAAATGACACTGGAATAATCAACTGGGTAGCGTTTCAGGACAAACCCATGTTAACGCATGGAAGCGTTACTTTTAGCGGAATATGGACAACGGAAACCAAATGTGAGAAGGTGGCCTTTTCTCAGGTTAGATAATCGACTGACAATAATTCTATAATTTAGTAAGACGAAAAAAAATTAAAATAGCACTTTATTAAGCAGATGATGCTAAACAAGAAAGGATATCCTCTCTTGCACTGAACAAATCAAATATCAGGAGTTTTTATTTTTTGATAATAGGGATCAGGAAATTAATTCTCTCAGTCTGGTTTAGTTTAGTTATTCATGCTAGGGCTTTTACTTTGTGATTGAGATGCTTGGTCCTGTTGAATGTTTTGATGTGTAATAGTTGTGAATCAGGAAATTAAACAGAGCTATCTTTATTTACTTGAAATTTTAATATTTTCGCATTGCAAGTAACAAAGCTTAGCTGAAAACTAAAGTTTTTATTTGTGACTTTTAGTAATGTGGTAAATATGATTGATTTCGCCCTGCTTTTTGAATGCATTTATTCGCAGAAAAAGGGGATGAAAAGAAACTCAAGCCAACATAACTAGATTACCGTAAAATTCCTAGAATAAGCCCCTTCATGTATAAGCCCCCCAAACCGGTAACGCAAAAAACCGTCCGTTAAATCACCCCTCCAAATATAAGCCCCCCGGGGGCTTGTACTTCGAAAATTGCCCTCAAATACAGAATGAAACAAAGGAAAAACAGTAAATTAACTTCCATCTATAAGGGAAGCTTAATCGATTTTGATCGATTTTTATCTCCCTCCGAATATAGGCCCCTCCAAAAATAAACCCCTCAAAAAGGACCTCGGGGCGTATTTTCGGAATTTTACGGTAATGGGATTGATCCATGATTCCTTTTTCCTGTTCATTTAAGTGCAGCTTATATGAGGACAACATTGACTTTTATTTGATTTTTAGGAAATGTTGCTTATTTTTTTCGGTTAACAGTTTTTCATTTGCCTGTATATCCTTTTTTGCAGAACTTTGCTTCCGAACCTAATGTATTTGTCTCTGTTAAGTACACTCGCAGTACAAAGCCAAATGACGCTATGTACTTATGGTTAGAAAACGTCAATTCTGGAGGATTTGAAGTGTGCTTAAGGGAATTCTTACCCTTTGATGGAAAACACCAAGATGCGGTTGTGGTAAGAGAAGTATTATGCTCGAGTAATTAAACAATAAAGTGAAAGATCACGGACTATACAGTACTATCATCTCGGATCACGCACTGGTGCATGACGTATTGCATGAGGCTTGAAAATACGATTTGTGTCTTGTTAATTCACGTGCTGCGTTATTCGGGGTAAAATATTTTTGTTGTCTCTCACGTCGCGTCGTCAGTGTTTTGTGTCGATGTCATAAGTTACGAATAAGGGGTAAGTAAAGGTGGCTCGACTGGATTTTTCAGGGGTAATACAGTCCATGTTTGAGTATTTACTACGTCGTTGTTACGAGGTAAAGATGAAAATCTGTTTTGATTAGAGTGACATTGACATCTGTGTTGTTATGACAACGTAATAACGTGTTCAACACTGAGAATCGTTTACTGGAACTTCTAACAGCTGTCTTAATGTTCGCGAAGTTTGAGCAAACCTACTATAAGAGCATTATCAATATATTTTGATAGGAAGTTAATTTTTTAAAGCTAATAATTCAGTAAAAATTAACTGATCAATCTTGACTTGGTATTTTTAAGGGGCAGCCTGTTCAAGTCTTGCAGAGTACAGAGAAATGAGGTTGCAAGTAGAATATGTAATGATGGCACCGAAAAATCCTGCCGACTTTCAGAAAATGTCATTCGTAGTCTGCCATGACCATTCCTGTCTAAAAGATGGCAAGTTTAATCTGTTCTTTTCTTCGTTTTTACCTTTTTACATTTTTTTTGCCCCAGGACTGGTTCGCATTCACTGGCAATGGAAGTCAACTCAACTTTACAATTACAGGAAAAGAGTATTTTGCAAACAGTGGAAATCCATCAGCCCAAAACAATTATGGCTTTTGTCAGGTAAAAACTACTTTATTTCAACATTTAGCACAGTTATTTGTAAGATTAAAACTTTCAATTAATCTCAGTAACATTAACAGTTTCAATAACTACTGCACAGTTACTTAGTGGGCAGCTGATTGCCAAATTAACGAATTTTATCTCCCTACCGTTCGTACTTATTTTGCGTGTTTCTTGAGTTATATTAATAGTGATGAATGAAAACAAAGCGAAACTGTCACTTGTCTAAACTTTCAGTTAAAAAGTTATAGATTTGCACAAATTCAGAACAACTGGTATTTCTAAATTTTACCTCATGAGAGTTGAGAAATGATGGCTTTCGGGGAGAAGGGAAAACAAGAGCACCCAGAGAAAAACCTCTTGGAGCAAAGGAGAGAACCAACAAAAATTTCAAGCCACTTATGGCGTCGACGCCGGGTTTGATCCCGCGCTACATTGGTGGAAGGCGAGTGCTGGTGCCACCCTTGCTCTCCCTTTAGTGACAATTACAAGCTAAATCTTGGCAACTCGTTTCGTGTCATTGACAATAACCACTGAACTATATCTGTAAAAGTTAAAACTTTGTACTATGCCCGCCGACCTAACCTTATAGCGGTCGCTTAAAAAAATAATAACAGAAGTGCTAAGTGATAAGTGCTATTGTCCTACTACGCGCCGATTTGAGGTCGTTACAAATTAACGAATACTTTGCCAGCTCGTTGTTTTTTATGGTTGTCGGTTTTTGTGAGGACGCAGAAAGCTGTACATACACCTATCAATTGCTGTGCCGCCTGCTTTTTTTATAGAGTTACTCGAGTTTCTTCAGCAAAGAATAGCATGGGTTATCTTGAAACGTATCTGCTTTATATTCATTGAAAATAGACTTATCTTAGACTGAGAGATTATTCTGAGAAGTGAAAGGTTTATAGAACCACATACTAATTGATCTCCTTAAAACTTTCTTAATTTGTCTTACGTATTTACAGGAAGTACCTTTCAATACGACCTTCTATGAATCGCCAGCTGTGATTCTTTCAGTAAATCATCAATATGATCGTCAGATCAAGGGAAGTCGTCTTCCAGGAAATAATATCATATCGGCATGGGTAGAGGTAGGTTTGCATTGCTATTACGTGTGGTTGAGGATCAGGATTATGGATTTTTTCAGTGCTTTGCTGAATCTATTATGCAATTGTTTGCTTGAAGAGTGACCACACCTTCAGATCCAAATCACACCTACTCTCTCTTTTAGTCAGGGGATAGAAGTACTTCTGTCAGTCTTCTAAATTGATTAAAGGATTTTAATCAAAACTGCTGACAAAGAATAGTTTGGATCTGATCAAAGTTAGCGTTGAAATTAGCGGGAATTTATATTAAATCGGAAGGTCACATATCCAAATTGACGTTCGATGCAAATCAGACCATGTTTATTTTCTGAGTGCTATCACTTTTTGTCGTAGGAAGTTGGATTAGAATCTATGAAGATATGCGTTAAGGACCTCAGTGGACTAGGATCGAGTCATGATCCCTTAATGATCAGCTACGCTGTCACTGGAGGTTGTTTTTTTTTTCATTGTAATAAATTTGTCTGTATTATCGCATATCTAAATTCGCATAGCAAACCATTTAATGACATCATCATATAAACCTTCTGGTTCACAACAGTAACAGAGCCCTGGCCGGTATGCAAACATGTTGTAATCATACGCAATTATTTTTTTTTTGAATGGTGAGAATAACTCCATAATATAATGATTTGTTTCTTGGTACAGATCTTAATCCTTGCCTTAATGTGCATTGCCCACGGTTTGGAGTCTGCAGGACCTACAGTGCGCATGACGCTCGGTGTGAGTGCGATGACCAATGCCCCTCATATGAAGACCCAGTGTGCACTGCAAACGGAACAACTTACGACAACCGATGCTGGCATAAGTTAAGCTATTGCAGAGGACTTGAGAATAATCTGGTCTATCACCCAGGAAGCTGTGAAGGTAACGATAAATAATTTCAATAATATTAATTTGTTTGGCTGTATACGCCATTTAAAACAGTCTGATTTTGAGCTACTGTGCTCTATAAATTCACTCTCGTCAAGGGACTCCATGTTTTTCTCTCCATTTGCACTGGTGTTCCATGTTCAGGTGTATATCTCTTACACCATCTCCCTTGTCCTTCCTGTCAAGGAAAGGTTTGAAGGTTTTGTAAAATTTCATCGGGTTTTGACGCAAATCATCCGCTAGATCACTCCAATATTTTCTAATCATCATTCGCCTTTATTTCGTTGCCTCATTCCTCCATTGCCGTTTTAGTTCGCAGTTCTCCGGTGTCCTGATTTGGCTAAATCGTTTCGAAAAACGACACTTTGCTCTAGTAGCGTTCGTCCAAGCTGGTGTCATATAAGGCACATCTTTTGCCCTCATTTCCATCCTTTTTACTGGCATATGTTCATCTAATATCGTATTTAGTGGTCCAATAGTAATAACTTCATCTGCAAACTCAAACATTTCACCCACATGCCATGGCGCTGTTCTCAAGTTGTCTTTTAGACTCTCAACATTTACGTTCTTAAAGTCCCTAAATGAAACCAATTTCTGCAATTTTCTCTTATGAGTTTCACCTTCTCAGTCACTAGCCCGTATACCATTGCACGATCGCTTACTTCTGGATTATAAACGCCACACGCCTTATAGTATTGTGGTTTGTATCTGTTACCCTGGTTGACATGGTAACTATAAGCATTCCAGCCCTTGTACTTCTTGTAGATATCGAAGTATTTTGCCCTCTCTTTGATCTAACCTCAGTCCCCTGTGATTATTAATAATTCCTTCTGAAGCGATGCCCAAGTAAAGACATCGTTTAGCTCCTCTTCCAGTCTAATGTAGTCATTAGCACATGACGCGTTAGGCGGCCTGTAAACTCCAATCATCCATTGCTTCATGCCTGCCAAGAGTGATTTCGATGGCCAGGACTTCAATGGTATTTAAAGACCATGGCAAACTGAGCCTTTTCGATGCCAATTTAGAGGACACGTTTGCCAAAACACCGCCTGCATCCTTCTTCCTATTATTCCCGTACTTTTTGTACCTCTCTATTGCAAATTGACTATTAGGATACGGTCCGTCGATTTTTTGTTTCCGTCAGAAACACTACTTGAGCTTTAAATTCGTCTATGAGCATAACAACTTCCACTATCTTACTCTGCAGACTATTAACGTTCAAATGAAAGATGAATACATTTCTTGCATCTTTAGCTCTCTCCTCGTTGAACCTCGCCACAGATTTGTCCATATAATCATCTTTATATTCCTCCAAGTCGTTCTGTTTACCCTCAGTAATGTGTAGATTTCCAGAGGAAGATGAATGACCATGTCTATAAGCACTGTCATGCAATGGGGGACGGATGAGCGAGGCAGGAGATTTGACTAGCTCCGCGGTGGTTTCCTCGAAGAACGAATCCGTGAAGTTGAAGCAGCACCAACTTTAGTTCGAGGAGCTTAGCTCCATGTAGAATCTGTTATCCGTGTTGATACACCTAATATGGTACCATTAACTGCAGCTGTCACAAAAGGTTCATTTCTGATTTGTCACACATTCCACACATAACAGGCGCTTTTTGACTCAAGCGAGGCGAACGCGACATTTTGCACGAAGCACGAAACGAGTGCGAAGAAAAATAAGGCTTTGTTTTCTCCTCCCCTCGTCTCGGGCTTCGCACTCGTTTCGCGCTTCTTGAAAAATGCTGCTTGGCTAATAAGGGTCTGGAAATCCGTTAAAATCTTGCTTTGAATCGAATATCCAGGCAAAAAATATTTTCAAGAGGAGGTTCGCCTATTCGCCTAGCAAGCACCTGTTGTGCAGGCTAACACAGATATTTCCACGTAGGCGGCTTTCTTCTAACACGAGAATTTATATCGGTTGTCACTGCATTTTCGTAACCAGGATTTGGATGAACGGCTCCACACAATAATAAATAATTCAGTTGGAATGAGGTAGATGAGTTGCGGTAGTGAATGATTTTACAAGAAGCGAAGTGTTTCTTCCGCTTGCGAGTAAAACCAATATGGCCGCTCGAAGCACATGGCATGAGGAAAGAGTAGCCCAAAGTTAAACAAATGCTGTAGGGCGAAGGAGGCGGAGGTGCCTATAAGTTTTGTTGAACATTTCGCACCGTTTGGAGACGTGCTAGTGGCCCAAAACATTAAGAACACAAAACGTTTTGCGAGAGCACCATGATGACCGCTGTACTCGTGTCCTAGCAGTGTTTATCTTGGGCACTGAAACCAGCATGCAAAAATTAAATAAGGAGCTACTATACATTATGTTGTGGAAAGGTATCCGGCATTGCAAGTTATAGCCTCTGTTTAGTTCCAATTTTGTTGCGCTGGAGTTCCCACACTCTTTTTTTAGCACCAACCATCACCACGGAGACAACGCTGAAAGATTGCTCTAAGGCAAGCTAGTAAAGCTGCCTTAATGATAATGCTTAACTATTAAAGTGACGCTTCCTCGTTATGTTGTTAAATTTATTATAAAACAGGTTTTCCAGTTGTACGGGGCCGCATAGATTTGCTACACGTTCCAAAATGGTCAGATTCAAACTGTCAGACAGTCACATTTCCTCCATACCGGTTT